>JAGIQG010000018.1:36420718-37017062 GCA_024679065.1 Sphyrna mokarran
ATGTCGGATTATGAAGATCATTTCTATTAACTATGAATCCTCTTGAATTTGTTTGCTTGGATTCTCAATACACCTCACAGCCTGCGTTCATGCTCTGATGTTAGAGGAAAAAAAACATCTTATTCAGCTCCTTACCACTTCAGATTTTGACCTTGAATGTTCAGCACTGCACTTTATGTGCACATAGACTCATGCATATTCAATTGTGATTTTTTATTATGCTAAAAGGAATAACTGCACTTGAATGTTTTCACTGAATATTTCTGACTCATTCATTAGCTTTCATTTGAAAAATATATTTAATTTGTTTTGTGAATATATTAATTTTGCAGTTCACAAGGTATGTGTGTGTTTGTGTGTGTATGTGCGTGTGTGTGTCCATGTGCGTTTGTGTGCACGTGTGTGTGTGCATGCGCATGCATGTTGTGTGTATGCGTGTGTTTGTGTGTGCATGTATACGTGTGTGTGTTTATGTATGTGTGTGCACGTATGTGTGTGCATGTATGTGTGTGTGTGTGCGTGTATGTGTGTGTGCGCGAGTATTTGTGTGTGTGTGTGTGTGTGTGTTTACTACTTGAATGGCTATAAGTTGGGAGAGGGGAATGTGCAGAGGGACCTGGGTGTCCTTGGGCACCAATTGCTGAAGGTAAGCATGCAAGTGCAGCAAGTGGTAAAGAAGGTAAATGGTATTTTGGCCTAGGGTTGAGTTGAGGAGGAACTTCTTCAACAAAGGGTTGTGAATCTGTGGAATTCCCTGCCCAGTGAAATAGTTGAGGCGACCTCATTGAATGTCTTAAGGCAAGGTAGATAAATTTTTGAACAATACAGGAATTAAGAGTTATGATGAATGGGCATGTAAGTGGAACTGAGTCCACGAAAAAAATCAGCCATGATCTTATTGAATGGCGGAACAGGCTCGAGGGGCCAGATAGCCCACTCCTGCCCTTAGCTCTTAAGTTCTTACGTTCATTGCAAGAAGTTTTGAGTACAGGAGCAGAGACATGCCATTATATAGGGCTTTGGTGAGGCCACGTCTAGAATGTTGTGTGCAGTTTTGGTTTTCTTTTCTGAGGAAGAATGTTCTTGCTCTTGAGGAAGTGCAGTGAAGGTGCACCAGGCTGATTAAGGGGATGGTGGGATTTATGAAAAGAGATTGACTCGGTTAGGATTGTTTTTACTGGAGTTCAGATAAATGAGGGTGTAACTCATTGAGATTTATAAAATTCTAACGGGACTAGACGGAATAGATTCAGGGAGGATGTTCCTGATGGTGGGGGATTACAGAACCAGGGGTCACAGTCTGAGGATTCAGGGTAGACCACTTAGGATGGAGGTGAGGAGACATTTCTTCACTCAGAGAGAGGTGAGCCTGTGGAATTCATTACCATAGGAAGTAGTTGACGTCAAAACATTGAGAGCATTCAAGAGGCAATTGGATATAACACTTGCGGTGAATGGGATCAAAGATTATGGGGAAAAAGCAGGATGAGGTTATTGAGTTGGACGATCAGCCATGATCATAGTGAATGGTGGTGCAAGCTCGAAGGACCAAATGGCCTCCTCCTGCTTCTATCTTCTATGTTTCTATATTTCTCTGTGTTGAACGCCCTAATCTAAGAGGGGACAGGCTGTGAAGTTGTACAGGGATTTAGGCCAGCATAGACCCAAAATCCTGAGCTCAAAGTAGATGGACAATCTGTAAGCCTACCCTCTCTGCTATTCACCATAGGTTGTGTGTCTTGGTTAGAAAATGGCCATACCTACTCAAATTCATTCATAGTATCAACTCCCAAAGTTGAAAATGTTCCCCTTCTAACTTTCCATATATGTTGTATGTCAGTCAGGGCTCTGGGATTTATTTCCAGAATGGATGTTTCTCTGCAGACAGCGCAAAACTTGGAAGGATTGTGAACTGTGAAAAGGATAGTGATAAAGTTCTAGAGGATGTAGATGGGTTGGTGGACTGGGCGAACACATGGCAGATGAAGCTTAATGCAGAGAAGCAAAAAGTGACTGGAACAACAAGAGGGTAGAGGATCAGAGGGGCCTGTGGGGATATGTATACAAATTGTTGAAGGTGACAGGGCAGGCAGAGAAAGCCGTCAATAAGGCATATGGGATCTGGGATTTTATAAACTGAGGCATAAAGTATGAAAGAAAGGAAGTTATGATGAGCCTTTCTAAAACACTGCTTCAGCCTCAACTGGAATATAGGGTGGAATTTTACTGTCCTGCCCGTCACGGGAATCACAATAGGCAAGACATGTACCAGGAAAAGGTCAGGATTTTCTGGTTTCGGAAAATCTTTCGAAAACTTTCGAAAAAAGTGTGGCCAGAAAATCCATTGTGTCCAACTCTGGGCACCACACTTCAGGAGGGATGTGAAGACATTGTAAGGGGTTCAGAGAAAATTTTTGAGTGTGATTCTGACCTGAGAGGCTTCAGTTGCATAAATAGATGGGTGTGCGAAGCTGGGAATGTTGTCTTTAGAGATATGATTCAGTATAGGTGTTCAAAATCATGAGGGCCAGAACAGAGTAAATAGAGAATAACTGTTTCCATTGACTGGAAGGTGGAGAATGAGAGAGTGCCAAGATAATGTGAACGACAAAAGGAGTAACAGTGACATAAGGAAAACTCTTTCAAGCCATGAGTGGTTAGAATCTGGAATCCATTACCTGAGATTACCAAATAAACCAAATCACATCTTCATAAACTCTGGGCCAGTTTTGTCATGAGCACGCCACAATGTCTGTTCCAGTTCAGAATGAATGAGGCGGTGAAGTTTATATTGACAACTGCGTATAATAGAATCCCCGTATTCTGAAATTCAAATATTCACCATTCAAATCATCCACTTATTTTCAGGGTCAAAGCTAATGGCTTTGAATGTAAAATAGTCACTAATATACCTCACAAGGAATTCAGGAGAAACCCCTTAAGTCAGAAAGTGGTGAGAATGCAGGGCTCACTACCACAGGGGAATGGATGAGGTTGAATAGGGAGTTGGGAGATATTTGAGGGAGGACAGAATGGAAGGGTATGCTGATTGAGTGAAATGAAGAAGTGTGTGTGGAGCATAAACAGTGGAATGTACCAATGGGACTAAATGTTCTCTTTCTGTGAATTTTATATCAATCTGCTCGCTCACAAGGCACTGGCCCTAGATTTTCTCTCACTTCTCTGAAGCTTCCACTGTAATTTCAACAGCAGGGCAGCTGGAAGCTGTGAGAAATGGCATTATTCATTTTACTCCATTCTTCCTGCATTTTGCATCTTAAATCCTGATTATAAATCAAGCCCATGGCCTGTGAGAAATTAAATCCACTTATTGTTATTTATATTGTCTTTGTTCCAACATCTGGGCACATGTAGCAATGCTAACATCTGGAGATAATTGGATATTTTCCAACTCCTACTACTCACTGGGAGGTGGGGGAAGTTATGTTACGCCAGAATATTACAGTACTGTATTAGAGGTGTCGTAACCAATGATGGCATCATACAGGAATCGTTAGAAAGCCTAACAGGAAGACAGGAATTTGTATTTATTTATATTTTGGATTCATACAACTTCCCATGAAGAAGCAACAATAAGAAAAGGGGAATTAATTCCTGTTTCATATCTTCATTTACTTTTGCCATTTTCCAACCCGTATTACTTCCTGCACAATGTACCAGGTTGCCCTGTAAGTTAGGTGAAAGCAGTGAAGATGCTTTGAGCCCCACCATTTGCTGGAGCTTATGGCCTAAGATGAAATCTTCCTGTCCCACTCACCAAGGGAATCGTAGCAGGCGGGGCAGAAAATTCAGACCATGTAAAGCTCCCTTAACCTCAGGCAGGAAGTTCTGGTCTTGCGGTAAGTGCAGCTGGAAAATCCTGTCCCTAGGGTGACAGCATCTTGGGTTCGTGTCACACTATCTGTAAACCCCATGACTTGCCTGGGCTTTGCAACATCTCACTTTCTGTCCTGTCTAGAGACAGTACACATCTCTTCAACTTATACTTAATGCTATCTCCACTCACATAGTCTGCACCTGTAAGACTTCATTAGCCGTAAAGACTTGCATTCTAATCAGTATTCTGTAAACTGAGTGTGTGCCTTTATATGCTCTGTTTGTGATCAGAACTCCCCACTCACCTGATGAAGGGGCAAATCCAGAAAGCTAGTGGCGTTTACTACTAAATAAACCTGTTGGATTCCTCCCTTCCAAACATATGGTCAGAAGTGGGGGTGTTTGCTGATGACCACACAGGATTCAATTCCATTTGCAACTCTCTAGTTACTAAAGCAGTCCATTTTCATATCAGTAAGAGTTGGACAATATTCAATCTTGGGCTCAATCTTGGGTAACAAGTAACATTACAGCACAAATGTCAGGCAATGACCATCTCCAACAATGGCTGTCCAAGAATTAACTGAGCAGATCTTACTGAGAGCTGACATGGAAATGAGGGGCCGAATGGCCTACTTCTTTCCGTTAACCATTCTATGATTGTAGAATCCCCACTCTGCAGACTCGGACATATGATCCAGTCAGGTAATAATGTGCTAAGGGGTGCTGTTGTGTCAGAGGGATTATTTTTCAGATCAGATGGCAATCCTGGCCATCCCCCTCAGGCGATGTAAAAGATTCCACAGTCGCTATTTTCAAAGAACATTCCCTCCGTCATCACACTTATCTCTCAACACCACCATTAGGATATGCATCTTGAGGCTATCTCATTGCTGTCAATGAGATCTTATATGAAAATGTGTTTCCAAATTTCAACACTTCAAAAGTACTTTATTGGTTGCGAAGAAAATGTGGATGTGTTGAGGTTGCGAAAGATGCTACAGAAATGCATGTACCTTCTTTCATTATTCAATTGCCATGAAGCAAGCCAGCAGACAGCTTCACAGAACAGTCCCATTTCACCCCCATGGAGTCTAACAGACACCTCACAGGCAGGGGCAATTAGATTCCGATATCCTGTGGTAAGAGACTGACAAAATATCACTTAGCTGCTGGCAGAAAGCCATCAACATGAATTGATAGTTAATTAAAGCAGTCGCAGTTTAATGTTCTGTACAAGTGTATCTATTCAGCCACGATTGTGCAGCTGTGTAATGATATCTAGGGTGGGATTTTCCTGACTTGCTCGCCCTAAAACAGGAAAATCTCACCTGAAGTCAACAGACTGTTGTATGGTCCATTTCCCTGCTCCCACCCGCCCCCCCCAATTGCTACAATTCCTGTGACAAGTGGGATGGCAAAATCCCCCCACCTCCAATCTTTGGTCAGCTGGCTTTCAGTGCTGAGAGATCCTTACGTACACTTAGCCCTGTTTACTTCATTATGTAAAGACTTCATTTTAAAATATTTCGGTCAATGCAACTAAGCTTAAAATATCGCCTGCTAACTTGGCTATATTTTAAAATTCAGAAGGCATGCTGAAAATTGACTACATTCCTGAAAGGTGCACAATTCAGGCAAACAACTGCAGCTGCAAGAGTAGTTTTTGCAGGTAGAGACAGTATGTGAAAAACACTTCCGATAACAAGATACAAATTGAAATATGGTTTGGAACTGTGTGTGTTCAGTTTTTCAGTTGGTTTGCTTTTGAGATCCAGTTCAGTGTGTTCAGTATAGAGGCTGGCTTGCTTAGAAGCAAGCCTCCAAGTCAGCTTTGCTTTTTTTTTGTTTTTGTCACGTTAAATTTTTAAGTTCAGGTCAATAGAAGTAATTCATTGAAAAAATTGTCTGTTCAAAAGAATGAATGGACCCTACAAATGCCCTACTTTTAAAGTCAACTTAGAGGCAAAAAGAATAATACACTCTTCACCAGAGCTCTGTTCTTCCAAATTGAAAAGACACACAAGAGCAGGAATTCTCCAACCTACTGAGTGGCTTCCTGCTGTGGTGAATGGAGATATGGCTGACAGCCAAATTCTCCAGTCTCACTGTCAGCGACTGCGAGGTGTGCGAAACCAGATAATTCCAGCCATTGTCACAGAAAGGGGCTCACTCTGGTTCATTAACTCATTACATATGAATACAAGCCGTTCAGTAGTACCAGCCCATGTTGATGTGTTCTCCAGTTGTGATCTGATGAAAAACCCAAAGGGTTATCTATGTTTCTCCCTACACAGATGCTGCCCGATCTGCTGAACTTTTCCAGCATTTTGTTTCCTTATTTTTAAATCCTATATGTGTGGCCTGTTTCAATTTTAAGGGAAGGCGATGACTGAGTGGTATTATCGCTAGACTATTAATCCAGAAACTTCAGCTAATGTTCTGGAGACCCAAGTTCAAATCCCACATGCAGATGGTAGAATTTGAATTCAATAATAAAGATCTGGAATTAAGAATGTACTGATGACTGTGGAATCATTACTGTGAAAAACCCATCTGGTTCACTAATGTCTTTTAGGGAAGGAAATCTGTCACTCTTACCCGATCTGATCTACATGCGATTCCAGAGTCACAGCAATGTGGTTGACTCTCAACTGTTCCCCAAGAATGGGCAATAAATGCTGGCCAGCCAGCGACATCCATGGCCCATAAATAAAAAACAATTGCTCTGTGATATTTTCTTTAGCTAAACTTTGCTGTTGTAGTTTGTACACCTACCTACAATTTGTGTAATCCTGATTTTTATCGCACCTAAGTTGTGCTATCAAGGCCCATAGCTCTGGAATTCCCTCCCAGGGCCTCTCAACCTGCCTACTTCTCTCTCTTTATGTAATGTGCTTCTTAATGATTGACTTACTGAGTAAGATCCTGGTCACATGTCTGAACATCTGGCTCATTATGGTGGACTGAAAGACTTTCTTCAAAGGTGTAAAGTTCTCTGAACACGCTGCATCTACATAGGGATGCGTTGGCAATCATTCAGCAACAACTAGAATTCTATCTTAATTTATTTAACAATGTCTCTGAGGCTAAGCCTAACAGTCCAGCTACACAGGGATGACACCACAGCATGTGAAATTTATGCCACATTTATTGTAGAACCGCTTTGTAAGTGCATATTGTTCCTTATTCAAGTGGATCTCATAATCTTGTGTCAGAGCACCTTCCAAGAGTAATCAACACCCTTACTGCATACTGTTCTGAACCATAATTCTACTTCTGCACTCCAATTTGCACATCTGCGACATTGCATATATTTGAACTCATTAAATATATCTGTCACAGAGTGTTTAAAGGAACATGTTTGACTATTGTCTGTGGTCTCTGGGCTGGATTTCAGTACTAAGCTACAGTAACTTTTACATGATGTGCTTAGCTGAACAGTAAATGAAGAAGAAATTGTTTAATCAGAAATGTAATGCACACAATGACATTTATTAACATAACTCATCTGAACAAACACTCAATTATTTAATGAATCAGCTATATATTTATAAAAATTGCAGTCTCTTATTAGTCATTTTAAAACCATGCCTTTAATAAGATGCTGGTGACTGTTACACCTCTTCCCAAACACCCCTACCTCTATTAAATTGCCTGCATTAAAGCAGTCAAAATAAATCGTGTGCATTTTGGTGCCCCAGTGATTGGTTTATGTAGAATTATTGAACAGAATCATAGAATCCCTACAGTGCAGAAGGAGGCCATTTGGGTCATTGAGTCTGCACTGATTCCCCAACAGAGCACTTCACCCAGCCCCTATCCCCATAATCCCACATATCT
The DNA here is from genome assembly GCA_024679065.1 of Sphyrna mokarran. NCBI lineage: Eukaryota > Metazoa > Chordata > Chondrichthyes > Carcharhiniformes > Carcharhinidae > Sphyrna > Sphyrna mokarran. The sequence goes on from JAGIQG010000018.1 coordinate 36,428,399, forward strand.
ATGCCATTAATTCCCCTAAACTGTAAATCTTGGGACACTAAGGGGCAATTTAACATGGCCAAAGCACCTATCCTGCACATCTCTGAAGTGTGTGAGGAAACCCACGCAGACATGGGGAGAATGTACAAACTCCACACAGACAGTCACCCAAGGCCAGAATCACCTTGGCAGCAGTGCTAAACATCATGTCAGAATTAACCTGTAGTGAAATTCTTGCCCTTTGTTTTTAAAACCACCAAAAAAGTAACTAACAAATCAAACAACTGTAAAGTTCAGAGATTTTAATCTTTACCTGGTACGGCTAGTTTGATCCATCCCCTCTATCCCACCTTTGTCAACACACTTTATAACATAATGCTAGTTTATTCAATTTGTTTGTCATATTATCGCAAGTAATTAATTGTACATTCTAATTAATTTATTCTCCAGGGCTGTAATGGTGAAACATAAAATAGTAGGTGAGAAATCAAGTCAATGTTGCTTCATTTTACTATTGGAAAATGGGACTGAAAAGGATGGATTTTGTGATGTGAGACCTTAAATTTATTACATTTTAATTCAATAAAAACCTGCAGTTAGGAGTCTAATGATGATCATAAAACCATTGTCAATTGTTGTAAAAGTCCATCTGGTTCACTAATGTCCTTTAGGAAAGGAAATCTTGCCATTCTTACCCGGTCTGGCTTACATTTGATTCCAGACCCACTGCAATATGGCTACTCTTAAATGCCCTTTGAATTGACCCAACAAGACACTCAGTTCAACAGCAACTAGGAATGGGTTACAAACACCGACAAAGCAGTGAGGCTCATATCCCATGAACAAATAAATGAACCGATTTCCTCAGCACTGTACAGTATTAAAGGTGCGTTTCGAAGGTGTCCATTTCCTCCGCTGAAGCCAACATTAAACCTTTCAGTTTATTAACAAGAGGATTCAGTCAGAGCCAGATGACATCAAGGCAAACAGCCAAATTTGTTATTGGACTTTTTCAAGACACTAAGTCACAGTCATGTGGCCTCACACGTAGTGTGTGGTTTATGCTTGCTATTTTCTCCCACTCATAATAATGAAAGAAAACTTGCAGCAAAACATCTATTCATCTTCCCCTCCCTATCTCTGTGACTTCCTCCAGCACTGTATTGCTTCTGAGTTCCTTATGTTCCTCCAAATCTCACCTCTTGCACATACCCTACTTTCGTTGGCAATTGTTGATCATACTTCAACTCCCTGGGCTTTAAGCTCTGAAATTCTCTCCCTAAATCTCTCTCTCTCCCTCTCTCCTCTTTTAAGTTGCCCCTTAAAACCACTTTGACCAAGCGTTTAACCATCTGCCATAACATTACAGCCTGTGACTTGGTGTCAAAGTCTGATAACATTTCTGTGAAACACCTTGGGGCAGATTACTGCATTAAAGCTGCTACATGAATGAAAGTTGTTGTTGCCACATGATGACCTGACCAGTGACACAGAGCTTTGGTAAGTTCCATTCTATGCGTTCAATAACATTGCAACAAAACACACACATTTTAGCCTCCTAAATCTAACATCAATGATTGTGTGGAATATTTAAATTTCTTAGTTGACTTGCTATTGCGTTGATGATTCAAGTATTTTTCTCTGACTCCTTGTCGCGTACAAGAATCGATGTAGCTGATGGAATAGAGGCAGTTGCAGCTTTTTAATTTTCTGGTGAAGAGGTTTACTTCAATTTGCTGAGTTTGGCTTCATCTCTTTTGAGAGTTCTTGAGGCGCGACATAGATCCTCACACAGGCTCTGATTGCAGATTTGAATCTGATTTTTCAAGGTTCGCCTCCAAGACTTTGATTAGAATTGACCTCCAGAGACTACTTCAGATATGACTCCTTTTAATCAACTATTCTCAGCTCTCTGCTGTGATATACATTTAAAAGAACAAAGTTTACCCAATCACTACCAAACATAACATCTCTTTGCAAACCTGCAGAACACTGGATCATACAGAGATTGGGGAGTGGTGGGGGGGGGGGTGAAGGGAAGACATTTGCCTCATTGTGTCTGTTGGAGAAATTCATAGTAGGTTAGAGAAGTTTCAAATAATCAGGGATTTAAGTCACTAATAAAACAACTAGCGATAAGTAAAATGACCTCAGATCAGACTACAGGGGAACTGTCTCCATAAAGATGGAACGAACACAATAAGAGATTTAAATAAGTATGAGATCTGGACGAGTACTTCTGATTTAAACATTCATTGTGGATTTTAAAATGTATTTAACTGTATTTTTAAAGTAATTGTGCACTTTAGCCAAAGGCAGGCTACAGAAAGGCATCATAAGAAGAAGATTTAGCAGACAAACCATACTCTTTGGTACAATGAAACTGCATAGTGCATAATTTTATCAGCAAAAGTTATGAACAGTATGGTTCCCAAAGCCACTTTATGAATAGGGCTGTTCACGTTATCCTGATAAGATAGTTCAGCTCAGACGTGTGAATGGCAGCTGGCTGGTTTGGCTATTATCGTAAAAGAGAATTGGTGGGAACTATAACTTTGACATTTGTAGCTAAGTATCCGGGGTTGCTAAGCAACTGGGGGAAGAAGCGTCCGGATTCTATGGATCAATGAAATCCCATGATATCAGAGGATAGAATGCAATTGGCTAACGTATATGATAGGTGTTAACAAAGATTGATTTGTACTAATAATGACTGGTTCATGATACCGGATGCGTCAAAAAAGTAAAACTTGAGAAATGTATAATTGATCTGTTTGATGTATTATAACTTCAGAGTGGCATTGGAGTGCTCAAGGCCTTCTCTTCTCTTCTAGAAAGGCATTGGATTGCCCAATGTTCACCTCCTCCATTGAGCATTGGTCAAATAAAGATAAGTCTTCAACCGGGACACTGACTTCATGACTCTTTGTATTAGCTGAAGTTTCGGCATTACTTAATCTCTGAGAAGACCCTGCAACACTATGCCTATGCTGAAACATCTCTTTGACAAAAATAATTCACAATACCCTGCCTGCATTGTCAGTTCTCCCAGTTTCTTATAGAAATTACTTGAAGGGGAAAGATTTACAGAGTTTTTGAGATTCGGTCATGATCATGTCGAATGTTGGAGCAGACTCGATGGGCTGAATGGCCTACTTCTGTTCCTATGCTTTATGGTTTTATGGAAAGAGTAGGGCAGTGGGACTAATTGCCTGGCTGTTTCAAGAAAGCCATCCCAGGCACAATGGGCTGAATCTATGATTTGATGATTCTATGATGTTACAATATTTGAGAGAAAGGCCAACCCTGTCCTTGTCGATATATTCTGTACATTCATTTCTAGGTCATAGCTCTCCTTGTAACTTCCGTTGTGACTCAGTGGGTGGCATTCTTGCCTCTGGGTCAGATGGTAATGTGCCCAATTCATACTCTAGAGACTTGAATATAGAATGCCAGGTGAACACTCATTGTATAGCACAGAGGCAATGTTACACTGCTGTAGGTGCCAACATTCAGGTGAGGCAGTACGAACTGAAGCTGGTTATTATCTCACTGCTGTTTGAAGGATTTTGCTTTGAGGAATTGGCTGCCACATTTCCACATTGCAACTTAAAGTATCTATACTTCAAAAAGCATTTCATTGGCTCAGATGTGTTTGCAACATCCAGTGAAGCAATGTTGATGTGTAAGCTACTGCTGTAATGTTTTGAAAATGATTAATTCATCTGTGAAATATGTAAATTTATGGCTTATTGATAAGTGCAAGATTGAAGTTCATTAAATGCGAGTCAATCGATTTATGTGCTTCAGAGTGTGAGGCCTTTACTGAACAAAATCAGCTCCCCAGGAGAGCACAAGGAGATAAATCGCCTTTGTGTTTTTTGGCCAGGAATCTTGAGTTTCCTCTCCTGTTTGAACTGTACCACTGACTGGGATAAGTCTTGTTGAGTAATATATCGGGAACACACGGTGTGGGCATAAAAACTGAAGCAGAAATAGGCCTAGAATCAAGCCTTCAGATGTCAATGAAAGAGCCTTAAAGATTACACGAGGGAAAGGACTGAAGATAGAACAGATTAAATACATTTTACCATGTCATTTCCTTAATCCCTCTGGGGATTATTTTCGACTATTTTTGAGGGAAAATGAAGAAATTGCCTGAATGATTCAAGAGACAAGTAAATTTGAAATCTTTGCAAAGATGGTGTGATACCTTTATTCAATGCTTAAAAGGTGCATTTCTGTAGCACCTTTCACATCCTCAGTACTTAATTAGCTTTACAGCTAATTAAGTACTTTTGAATTGTAGTCACTCAATGAGCAAGCTCCCACAATCAGCAATGACCAGGTAATTCAGTTTTTTATTTTTTATTTCAGCACTTTCTGCACCGCTGTGCTCCCTCGATACTGCCCGAGAAATGTCATTCCGGATTACATGCTCCAGTCTCTGGAGTGTTCTTTTAAACTTTTCCAAAAATTTTACACCAGCTTAAGGTTACAAAGCCCAGTGCATAGACTGGATGTGGAAAACATTTCATCCATCTCCTTGCTTGCTCCAAAAAACAATTCAAATTAAAATTGAATCCAATTCATGGTCCCCAAAAGAGAGATAAACAAGATTCAAACTGATAAGAAAAGGCATTGCATCCCATCTTGGGCCTGATCCAATGCTCCACATTAGCCAATAGACAAGGGTTGGAATTCTCTGGCCCTCCATGCCTGTGGGATTCTCCAGTCCTTCCGGCAGTGCACCCTCTACTCATGAGTTTCCTGCTGACATGGACTAAATCAATAGGAATTTCCATTGGAGGTGGCAGGTCTAAAGAATTCCAACGCTAGCAAACAAAGCGCCACCTCTCACTGGTGGGAAACACATTTCTGGGAGGCCGGAGAATTTTGTCCAAGATCTTAGGTTAGGGTGGCACAGTAACACAGCGCTTAGTGCTGCTACTTTACAACTTCAGGGACCTGGGTTCAATTCCCAGCTCAGATCACTGTCTGTGTGGAATTTGCGCATTCTCCTTGTTTCCTCCGAGTGCTCTGGTTTTCTCCCATAGTCCAAAGATGTGCGGGTTATGTTGATTGTCCATGCTAAATTGCCCCTTAGTGTCCTGAGCTACATAGGGGAGAGGGATCAGCAGGTAAAAGTATGTAGGAGTATGGGGATAGGGCCCAGGTGGGATTGTGGTCGATGTAGATTCGATGGGCCGAAGTGCCTCTATCTTCACTGTAGGTTTCTATGATTCTATGCTGATCTCCACGTACTGAATCACAGCTGCATCCTTGAGGGATTTCCTAAATTATGAAGTGGAATTAAACACATTCAAAATCTATACTTGATCCCACTGAATTATGTAGAAAGCTGCAGGATTACATTTACTTTGTAACCTATGAAATTTCCCCTCCCTGTCACCCAATATCCCACCCTCTTAGAACTAGTTACTTTATCCTTTGTTCTAGTTTAACTCTTGATTCTTGTCCCCACTTTCTCTTCAATACATGGGCAGTAAGTAGTGGAGGAGGAGTGGGTAGTGGGAGGCAAAGGGAGAGGGAAGTTTAGACCAAAATCACCATCAAGGATCCCTTTAATTTAGTAAGTTTCTGCCTGAATGACTATGTTATATTTATTGACATCAGTCGGGTACTATCTTGATTCAAGTTGTTGTTGCACCTTGCAAATGCATCACATGAGCATTGGTGAATGCCAGCGATGTGCTTGACTCCATTAACATTTGCTGACTGTTGAACAAGCAAGCCAGTGGTGACTGCCAGAAAATAGTGCTTCCTAGTGGTGAGCAGATAAGACTATCACAGTGAATGAAGAGATGATCACAAATGAAACGCAGCCCAGATTAGCATCCTGGGTTATTTAGAGAGCTCATTGAAAGCCATGGGGAGGATAATGGGTTCATCCTGAGGGTAGGGTAATTCACATTGGCTGTGAACAGCAGAATTAAAAATGTCAATCATGTCAACCTCATCCTGGGGGTATTAGGTGCATCATAAGTCACCCAAATCAGAATTATCTTTCTCACTGGCAACACTGAGAGCTCATTGCTAGTGTAGATGGATTGAAGACATTACTGCGTTCTAATCTGAACATTGAATCCTATTCAACTCATACAGAGAACAAAAATATTGTAGCAATAATTCTTAACAAGGATAAAAGGACCTTGAAAGAAAGCTGCTATCCTCATTTATAATGGTCCTTTAAACCAACCTCTTTGAGCAAGATTTTGGACACCGGTAGGACAACTTGAGCTCTACTATCCAGCTGCTCATAATTTGTTCCCCTCAAGAGACTGGAGGAAGAGTTTTAACTCAGCTTGTATTGAAGGTCTAGCAGGAAGATCTGCTTCCATAAAGTGATGTATAGCATGAGCAATTATACTTTTGGTTATCTTAAAAATAATTTGCATGTAACATTTGCAAGTATACATTTGTTCCAAAATCAAAGGAATCCAATTCCAACTTACAGTTCTAATTACTTCATTTGTGTTGGATGAACATAGTTAACCAGTTACAGGCTCTGAATGCTTGCTTAATTATAATGTTCAAACATTAATGAAACACGTCTAGATAGCAACACTATTAAAACATCCACACCTGCAGACCTTGGTTGTTCTGGCTATTTTCCTTCATGTTCAGTTTGTTTGTGCAGCCCGTCTGTAACTGGGGAAATGCGCAGAAACAACTTCACAGCAGCTTCCCGGTGGAATTCTGCTGTACTCAACTCACTGGGGAGAAGCCACTGCATGCAATTATTTTAGCGCCTTTATCACCTCATATCCCCATTAAGGAATATGTGTTAAATTTTGTCTGATAACAGCGCCTGTGCAGTCTCTTGAGGTGTTTTACCGTGTTAAAGGCATTATGTAAATACAAGTCATTGCTGTTGTTATGAGTAACTATTTAATGGCTGGAATTTTACCACCATGCCCGCCCTGATTCCGGTTTGGGCGAGGCTTGCAGAACTGAATTCTCTGTTGGCCTCAGGTGGGATTTTACGAGCCTCACCTGAAGTTGTAAAATGCCGGCCAATTTTTTAGTGATTTTATCAAACAGTAAACTGATCAACACCACGTGAAAATTTAGAGCTTTGCAATGTTCATAACATTGGATCTTACCTGCCATTCATGCCGTGCTCCCACTGTAGTGAGGTCAGAAAATTTGGCAACCAGCGGTGGGAGCATGGTATTACAACTGTGACTGCACCTCAAAAATGAAAGTGTCTCTTTCCAATAGTCTGGCAGATTTATATTCTGTGGCAAAAAAAATCATAATATTACCAAAAAATAACCAACAATCAATCAGCACTCTCTTCACATGCAGTATAAATTGTTGTTCCCTTTACAATTATTGCAACCTGTTCTGATGAATGCAAGATGAAAAACTTTGAGAGCCAAATCTTTTTTCAGCAATACTGAGGAAGTGACGAAGATGATTGATGAGGATAGGGCAGTGGATGTTGTCTACATGGATTTCAGTTAAGCCCTCTCATAAGGTCCCTCATGACAGACTGGTGCAGAAGATGAAGTTGCATGGGATGAGAGGTGAGCTGGCAAGGTGGATACAAAACTGGCTCAGTCAATGAAGACAGAGGATAGCAGTGGAAGGGTGTGTTTCTGAATGGAGGGCTATGACAAGTGGTGTTTCTCAGGGATCAGTGTTGGACACTTGCTGTTTGTAATATATATAAATGACTTGGAGGAAAACATTACTGGATTGATTAGTAAGTCTGTGGACGACACAAAGGTTGGTGGATTTGCAGATAGCAATGAGGATCATCAGAGGATATTGCAGGACATAGATCAGTTGGAGACTTGGGTAGAGAGATGGCAGATGGAGTTTAATCTGGACAAATGTGAGGTAATGCATTTTGGAAGTTCTAATACAGATAAGAAATATACAGTAAATGGCAGAACTCTTAGGAGTATTGATAGGCAAAGAGATCTGTGTGTACAGGTATACAGGTCACTGAAAGTGGCAATGCAGGTGGAGAAGATAGTCAAGAAGGCATACAGCATGCTTGCCTTCATCAGCCAGAGTATTGAATTTAAAAATTGACCAGTCATGTTGACACCTTATAGAACCTTAGTGAGGCTGAACTTGGAATATAGAGTTCAATATACACTACCAGAAGGATGTGGAGGCTTTGGAGAGGGTACAGAAAAGATTTACCAGGATGTTGCATGTAATGGAGGGCATTAACTATGAAGAGAGGTTGGATAAACTTGGTTTGTTTTCTCTGAAGTGACAGAGATTGAAAGGAGACCTGAGAGAAGTGTACAAGATTATGAGAGGCATAGACAGAGTGGATAGTCAAAAGCCTTTTCCCAGGGTGGAAGAGTCAATTACTGGGGGGTATAAGTTTAAGGTGCAAAGGGCAAGTTTTAAAAGAGATGTATGAGGCAGATTTTTTACACAGAGAGTGGTGGGTGCCTGGAACTTGTTGCCGGGGGTGGTAGTGGAAGCGGATACAGTAGTGACTTTTAAGGGGTGCCTTGACAAGAACATAAATGAGATGGGAATAGAGGGATATGTTTCCAGAAGTGTAGGGGGTTCTGGTTAAGTCAGGCAGCATGGTCAGTGCAAGTTTGGAGGGCCAAAGGGCCTGATTCTGTGCTGTAATTTTCTTTGTTCTTTGTTCTTTGAAGCTCTGTAGCACAAAATTGCGTAAAACTTTCTGTGCTAATAGACCTTAGTTCCCAGTGTAAAAATTAGTTATATTGAACTCAGCACTTACTTAATGTTAATTACCGCCTACAGTGGCAAATTAATTGCACTGAATTTGTCACAGTGCTCTTTCAATGTCATACTTTTTGGAGTGTAGTCACTATTATAATATATGAAATGTGGCAGCTTGTTAGTGTGTAGTAAGTTGCCACAAAGTACAATGATATAAGTCCTCAGAGTAGCTTAATGATGCTGGCTGACAGATAAATGTTGGATGGCCACGGGGAAAGCTTTCGCATTTTCCTTCTAATAGCACCGTGGGATCTTTCATTTCTACCTGCGACGGGATACTTGCTTTCATTTATCACCTAAAATATAGTGCCTCGGACAGGGCAGCACTCCCTCATGAACTGGCCTTGCCATGAATCCCAGAGCCTGAGAATTAATGGGCGTAAAAAAGGAACTGAAATGTTATTGCCAGGGGAGATTATGGAAATCTTTTTTTCCCTGGTAATTTAAGTAGACGAGATAGCATTCATGGCAGTAATTATACATGGTTTGTGAATGGACTTGGCTGTGACGGATTATCTGCTTGCTTTCCTCTCTCATGTTCTTCTTTGTCTATTTTTTTCTATTGCCTTCTGGGATAAAATCTCCAAAACAAAGTGGAAGATTTCAATGTCAATAAAGGCTACTCATAACATTGATGAAAGCTTTCACTCTGAGAGCTGATTCTTATAGTAAACCGCGACAGTTATGTTTCTGACTCATTTCCTCAGTTTAGACTGAATGAAAACTGGTACATACATTCCCTGAGGATAGTATGTCATTCAGGAAGGATGGAAGGATAGCAATGCACTTCATGTGGAGCCAAAATAGCTTATATTTGGAGCCAGGGATTCCGCTAAATATTTTTAAAATGAAATACCCGATACAGGAATGATGAAGCAGGATTTGTCGCTGTAGTCTGATATTCCGCAGGGTATAATGGAATATAATCGGACACCAGATGTAATTATAAAATGAGAAAGCTGGAATAAGCCCAGCAGGTCTGACAGCACCAGTGGAGAGAGAGAGAGTCTAAGGTAAAGTTTCTTGCTGATAAAAATTTGTCAGAACTGGAAAGGTTGGACTCGTGACCATAGATCATAGAATCCCTACAGTGAGAAGGAGGCCATTCAGCCCATCGAGCCTGCACTGACTCTCTGACAGAGTATCTTCACTGGACCCTCTCTCCTTTCCTATCCCAATAATTGCACACTTTCACCATGGCTAATCCATCCAACCTACACATCTTTGACTGTGGGATGAAACTGGAGTACTCAAAACTACACAAACACAGGGAGAATGTGCAAACTCCACACAAACAGTCACCCAAGGCTGGGATTGAACCCATGTTTTTGATGCTCAGAGGCAGCAATGCTAACCACTGTGCCACCCTGTGCCATTTCATAGTTTTTAAACAGCTATGAAGTAGAGGAAGAGGGAGGGGAAGAAGAAACAGAGGAGAGATTCTGTGAAAGGGTGGGGGGGGGGGACTGGTGGGGGACAGGAGAGTTAAATAACCAAAGTGATCATGGTGCAAGACAAAAGAAGATGGTGACAGGATGACCCAGACCTTGGTGTGCAGGGCACTACTCACTTGACAACTTGTGGTTGACATAAAACTTGGAAGTATTATCAGTTGCGAAGAGGATATTGCAGAACTTCAAAAAGACATAGGCAGTTTGGAGAAATGAGCAGTTAAGTGGAAGATGTTACTTTATACAGAGAAATACGAAGTGATTCATTTTGGTAAGAAGAACAAGGATAAACAATGTAAAATAAAGGGAAGTACAATTCTAAAGGTGTTTCAGGAGTAGAGGGCCCTGGATATAAATGTGCAAAAATCGTTGAAGGTGGTTAAGAGAGCAGTTACTAACAAGTACAGCATCCTAGGCTTTATTAACAGCATATAAAAAGCAAGGTAATTATGTTAAACATGGATCAAATGCATTTGGCCTCAACTGAAGCATTGTGTCCAGCTGTGATGTGAATAGAGAAAATGCAAAAAGGAGTTGCAAGAATGGTTCCAAAGATGAAGAACTTCAGTTATGCAGATATTTCAGAGAATTTGGGGCTGTTTTTCTCGGAGTAGTGTAAGTTGAGAGGAAATTTGATTGAGGTATTCAAAATCATGAGGGATCTGGACAGAGTAAGTAAGGAGAAAATGAGAAAGAATTCAGAATTGGGCTGTAGGGGCTGGTAAACATTTTGCTATAGGTTACAGTACAGGACCATTGCTTCTTTGAACAAGGCAATTGGCCAAAGAAGCAATGGGGGCATGAGGAGCAAGTTTTTCATATTGCAAGTGGTTGGAATCTGGAATGCACTGTCTGAGAGCATGGTGGAGGCAGGTTCAATCAAGAGATTCAAGTGGGCCTTGGATTATTATCGGGAAAGGAAGGATGTGCTGGGGCAAGGCAGGGGAGTGGCACTCAGTACATTGTTCCTTTGCAGAACCAGCAGAGGTATGATGCGCTGAATAGCCTCTTGTACTGTAACCATTTGATGGTTCTGGTTGCAACAAAATGTTGACCAGCCTCTATAGCCCAAAAAAGGGGAAGGAATGATTATGATCTGAAATTTTTGTACCTGATTTTGAGCTTGAAAGCTTGCAAAGTGCCCAACTGAAAGATAAGATAATGTCCCCAAGCTTCTGTTGAGATTTATTGAACCAATGTCGGAAGCTGAGGATGAAAATGTCAGGGTGGCAGTGGGGCAAAGCATTCAAAGAGTAAATGACTAGAAGGTGAAGGTGGCATTTGCAGATTGTTTCTGTCTCTATGAGTGCTTTCAGACCTGCTGAATACTTTCAGCACTTTCTGTTTTTATTTCAGATGGATAGGGCAGAAATTTCAAGTCCAGCCTGCAGGAATTGTAGTAGGCAGAACATGGATCATGCAAAGACCTATTGACCTATGCCATGATTTTCCAGCTTTGTGGGCAAGTGTGGCTAGAAAATCTCACCCAATGTATTGAAGTATTTCACTTTTGTAAGGAGCATATGCAAATAGCACTGAAATAATGACATCCAACATGCATACAATATACTCTTATTTATTTAAGGGATGTGGACATCATTGACTGGCTCAGCATTTATTATCCATTTCTCATTACTCTTGAGAAGGTGATGGTGAGCTGACTTCTTGAACCACTACAGTCCCTGAGGTGTAGATACCCCCATAGTGCTATTAGGGAGGGAATTCTAGGATTTTGATGGTGACGGAATGGCGATATATTTCCAAGTCAGAATGGTGAGTGATTTATATGGTGTTCCCATATGTTTGCTACACTTGTCCTTCTAGATGGTAGCGGTCATGGGTTTGGAAAGTGCTGTCTAAATTGGTGAGTTTCTTCAGTAGATGGTCCATACTGCTGCTACAGTGAGTTGGTGATGGAGAGAGTGAATGTTTGTGAATGGTGCGTCAATCAAACTGGCTACTTTGTCCTTGAGCTTCTTGAATGTTGGAGCTACACTCATCTAGGTGAATGGAGAGTATTCCTCTACACTCCTATCTTGTAGATGGTGGATAGGCTTCGGGGAATCAGGAGATGAATAACTCGCAGGATTCCTAGCTTTTGACCTGTTCTTGCAGCTAGAGCGTGGCCAGTCTACTTCCATTTCTGGTCAATGATAACCCTCAGGATGTTGATAGTGGAGTATTCATTGATGATAATGCCATTGAATATCAAGAGGGAATCGTTGGATTTTCTCTTGTTAGAGATGGTGATTGATATGTTACCTGCCAATTGTCAGCCAGAGCCTGTATGTCATCCAGGTTTTCTTGCGCTTGGATATGGACTGTATCAGTATCCGAGGAATCATGAATGGTGCTGAACATTGTGCAGTCATCAGAGAATATCCCAGTGTTTGATTTCATGATGGATGGAAGGTCATTGATAAAGCAACTGAAGCTGGTTGGGCCAAGGACATTTCTCTAAGGAACTTCTGCAGTGATGTCCTGGAGTTGAGATGACTGAGTCTAACTACCACAACCATCTTCCCTTGGACCTGGGTACAACTCCAACCAGCAGAGAGTTATCCCCCTGATTGCCATTAATTCCAGTTTTGCTATGTATTCATGGAAATGTATAATACTTACATGTTATTGTCTCCTGAGAAATTTCATCATTACTTTGACTCGGATTTTTTTGTTGCAATACTGCACTTTTGTACAGATCAATACAAAATTGAAGGTGATTTAGCAGTTTGGATTAGGAATTGGCTAGCTGATAGAAGACAGAGGGTGGTGGTTGACGGGAAATATTCAACCTGGAGTGCAGTTACAAGTGGTGTACCTCAAGGATCTGTTTTAGGGCCACTGCTGTTTGTCATTTTTATAAATGACCTAGATGAGGGTGTAGAGGGTTGGATTAGTAAATTTGCTGACGATACAAAAGTGGGGGGAGTTGTAGACAGCGAGGATGGATGTTACAGTTTGCAGAGGGACATAGATAGGTTGCAGAGCTGGGCCGTGAGGTGGCAAATGGAATTCAATACGGATAAGTGTGAGGTGATTCACTTTGGTAGGAATAACAGGCATATGAAATATAGGGCTAAGGGAAGGACCCTTAATAGTGTTGTCGAGCAGAGGGATCTTGGGGTACAAGTACATAGCTCTTTGAAAGTTGGCACCCAGGGTGATAAAGTTGTTAAGAAGGCGTACGGTGTGTTAGCTTTTATTGGTAGAGGGATTGAATTTAGGAGCCGTGAGGTTATGTTACAACTGTACAAACTCTGGTGCGGCCGCACTTGGAGTATTGCGTACAGTTCTGGTCGTCGCATTATAAGAAAGATGTGGAAACATTTGAAAGGATGCAGAGGAGGTTTACCAGGATGTTGCCTGGTATGGTGGGAAGGCCTTATGAGGAAAGGCTGAGGGACCTGAGGTTATTTTCATTAGAGAGAAGAAGGTTACGCGGTGACCTAATTGAAGTGTATATGATGATCAAGGGATTGGATAGGGTGGATAGTAAGAGCCTTTGTCCTCGGATGGTGATGACCAACACGAGGGGACATAACTTTAAATTAAGAGGTGGTAGTTATAGGACGGATGTCAGAGGCAGGTTCTTTACACAGAGGGTGGTGAGAGCATGGAATGCCCTGCCTGCAGCAGTTGTGGACTCACCTACTTTGGGGGCATTCAAATGTTCGGTGGATAGGCATATGGATGATATTGGAATAGTTTAGGTTAGAGGGTCCACTGGCCGGCACAACATCGAGGGCCGAAGGGCCTGTACTGCGCTGTAATGTTGTATGTTCTATGTTCTAATACCTTATTAAAATCTTTTTGTCACCTTTACTAGATTGCCCCTTCTCTGCCCTAAGAAGAAAAATCCCAGCCTCTCCACATAACTGAAGTTCCTCATCCCTGCCACATGCTGAGTAGATCTCCTCACTGCTTTTCCACAGTTTCAGTAGTATATCCCCATGTTACCCTTCAAGCTCACATGAAAGGTTGTTACCAAAACAGCAACCTCCTTTATTTTTAATGACTACGGTTGGATATGCAATGCATGTTCTGATTTACATATGAAAAAATCCTTCATCAGTATTTTTACACAACAGAATACATTTATATGGTATCAATAACATAAGAAAGCATCTTTAACCATTGAGAGAGGCAGATACTCAATGAGACTTTGGAATCCTTATACATCAGTCACTGAAAGTAAGCGCACAGGCTCAGCAGGCAGTAAAGAAGGCAAATAGTATATTGACCTTCATGACAAGAGGATTTGAGTACAAGGATGTTTTTCTGCAATTGTATAGAGCATCACTGAGGCCACACCTGGAGTATTGTATGCAGTTTTGGTGTGCCTTTCTGAGGAAGGATGTCCTTGCTATAGAGGGAGTACAGTGAAGATTTACCAGACTGATTGCTGGGATAGCAGGTCTATCATATGAGGAGAGATTAAATCAATTATGATTATATTCACCAGAGTTTAGAAAAGGGAGAGGGGAATCTCAGAGTAACTATTAAAATTCTAACAAGGTTAGAGAGGGTAAATTCAGAAAGAACGTTCCCAATGTTTGGGGAGTCCAAGACTAAGGGTCTTGAGGATAAGGGGTAAACTGTTTAGAACTGAGGTGAAAAGAAATTTCTTCATCCAGAGGATGGTGAATGTGCAGAATTCGTTCATATAGAACATAGTTGGAGCCAAAATGTTGTCTGATTTCAAGAAAAATATTAAATATAGCTCTTAGAGCTAAAGGGATCAAGGGATATGAGAGGAAGGGAGAATCAGAATATTGAATTTGATGATCAGCTATGATCAAAATGAATGACGGAGTAGGCTCGAAGGGCTGAATGGCCTACTCCTGCTTCTCGTTTCTATGGGATGTGGACATCGCTAGCTGAGCCAGCATTTGTTGACCATCCCTAATTGCCCTTGAACTGAGTGACTTGCTCAGCCATTTCAGAGGGCACTAAGTCAACCACATTGCTGTTGGTCTGGAGTCATGTGTCGGTCAGACCAGCTAAGGATGGCAGATTTTCTTCCCTAAAGGGCATCATGAACCAGATGGGTTTTTACAACAATCGATAATAGTTTCATTGTCTTCAGTTAACTTTTAATTCCAGATTCTTATTAAGTTCAAATTTCACCATTTGCAATGGTGGGATTAGAATCTGGGTCGCCAGAGCATTTCACTAGGTCTCTGAATTACTAGTCCAGCAACAATACCACTGCACCACCACCTCTCTTGCTGCAAAACAGGATTAGGCAAGCTGTCAGAAACAACATCTAATTTTACAATTTCAGGGAACAATTTCATATTTTTTCGACTGCAGGCTGTTTCTGCCACTATCAGAATGATTACAGCACAGAGGGAGATTATTTGGTCCATTGTGTAGCTGGCTCTCTGGAGGAGGGATTTACCTAATCCTGCCTTCTCTCTGTTGTTTGGCACATTCTTCCTTTTTAGACAATAATCCGCTCTCCACTTGAATGCCCTTCGATTGAGTCCATCTTTACCACACTCTCAAGAAATGCATCCTAGTTCCCAACAACTCCATGCTCCTTATGTTTCCATTGCTTCTTTTGCTAATTAACTTTGATCTGTGCCCTCATGTGCTTGATCCCTCCACCACATGGGAGCAGTTTCTCCCTATCTACTATGTCCAGAATTCTCATGGTTTTGAAAAGCTCTACTAATTCTCTTCCCAAACTTCTCTTCTCCAGGGAAAACAGTCCTAACTTCTCCAAGCTATCTACATAACTGAAGTTCCTCATCAGCAGCACCATTGTCAGACAAAACTTGATACAGAACCAAAGAAGGAAACTTGTGGCCAAAATACTGGGTCAAAGAGTTGGGTTTTAAGGAGCATCTTAAATGAGAGAGCGAGAGATGGAAAGGAGGAAATGGTCGAGAGGGAATTTCAGAGGGAAGAAAGCGCACTTGCCAATGATGAGGAGAAGAGAACGAAGGTTTGTACAAAAGAATAAGAGAGCAGTGGAGAGTTCAAAGGGGAAGTTGTAGAACTGGAGAAGTTCAGTTCAGAAGGCTGGCATGGTGGCACAGTGGCTAACACTGCTGCCTCACAGAGTCAGGGACCCAGGTTCAATTCTGCTTGGGGTCATTGTCTGTGTGGAGCTTGCAAATTCTCTGCCTGTCTGTGTGTGTTTCCTCTGGGTGCCCTGGTTTCCTTTCACACTCCAAAGATGTGCGGGTTAGGTTGGTTGGCCATATATAAAATTGCCCCTTAGTGTCAGGAGGACTAGCAGGATAAATGTGTGGGGTTACGGGGATAATACCTGGATGAGATTGTTGTTGGTGCAGACTCAATGGGCTGAATGGTGTCTTTCTGTACTGTAAGGACCTTTGATTGATAGAAGAGGGTTGAGACTATGAAAGGATTTAAAAACAGGAATGGAAGGTTTTGATGTTGGGGTAACTGAGACCACTGTGCTTCAGTGGGTAAAGGGCATTTTAAACTTCACCAGATGTTATAAAGGCATTTTTGCAGTGCTGGCTTTGGCCACTTTAGCAAATGGTACACATTTCGACCTTTGATTTTCCAGGCATTCTGTGCTGGAATTGCTGAGGTGTAACATTTCTTCTCAGACAAGTGATTAAGCAATGCAGTCCAAGGTAATAAATCCCAGTTTGCCACTTGTCCAATTTATCACTGAGTAACTTTTCCAAAAACAGCAATATAATCAGGTACAACTGAAAGGTCGATTTTCTTGGGAAAATGACACTGTCAGCTTACTCAGTGCAATGCCTCTGCAAACGTTTTTCAGTTCTTAATAATGGAAAAATCCCTGAATTTCTTCAACAAACTCCAGAAAATTCCATTTCATACATTGTTAATTATTAGAGTCGCAAAAATGGAGGGAGACAGAAGTTGTGTCAATACAGCACGTTTCACAAACTCATCACATTCCAAAGGTCTTCAGTTTAGAAGTGACATCTCTAATGCAAAGCAGAGCAATGCAGTGGGGAATTTCTGCACAACAAGATCCCAAATGACCGCATAATCTCTTTTAATGGTGCTTGTCCAGGGATAAAGATTTGCTTGGACAAACTCTGGTAATCTTCCCAGCCCTTCCCCTAATGATGCTCTGGGATCTTCTATATCCAACAAAGAGGTTAGATGGAGCCATGTGTTAATGTCTCAGCCAAATAAGGTCAGGGAAAAAAGCAGCACTTCTTTATTTTACTGGAACCAGCCTAGAATATGTGTTCAAGCCTCTAGGGTGGAGTTTGAGCCTTCAAAACTTTTGCTCAGAGACAGAATACACAGATGACATGTAGGTTGGACTGGGCAGTTATGTTGGGGTGTAAGACTTGACCATCTTTATATATGCATGGTGGCACAGCATTTAACACTGCTGCCTTACAGCGCCAGAGGCCTGGGTCTGATTCCCAGCTTGAATCACTGTCTGTGTGGAGTTTGCATGTTCTCCTTGTGTCTGCATGGATTTCCTCCGTGTGCTCCTATTTCTTCCCACAGTCCAAAAGACACATTGGTTAGGTCCATTGTCCATGCTAAATTCCCCCTCAGTGTACCCAAACAGGCGGGGGAGTGTGACAACTAGGGGATTTTCACAGTACCTTCATTGTAATGTTAATGGAAGTGTACTTGTGACACTAATAAAAAAACATTAAAAAGAAACTATATTTACATTGAAAACCAGCAAGGTTAAAGAAGCTATTTTAATATTAATATGTGGCTTCTTCAGAGATTTTGTAATCTGCATTTGGTATCAGCTACGTGTAGCGATCAAAATATTGCATTAAATAGTAGCTGTTCATGAAACAGATTTACTCTAAACATACTGAACTTTGATTTAATTACAATTAGTGAATTAATTAAATTATAATAAGTATATTAGAAAGACTGGGTTTTCAGTATTAATGTGATAACTGTTTACAGTGAATATTTATCAAAGTGTCGTCTCAGCAAGGGACTATTTGAACACAGGAATCTTTCTGAACCCTGATAAAGTACAATACATCATGGCCTTGTGAATCTCTGGCTTAGTGCTTCAAAATTGGGTTAAAACTAGCAAAGAAGCCATTATTCTTCATGGGTGGCACAGTGGTTAGCACTGCTGCCTTACAGCGCCAGGGACTCAGGTTCAATTCTGGCCTTGTGTCACTCTCTGTGTGGAGTTTATACATTCTCCACATGTCTGTATGTGTTTCCTCTGGGTGCTCTAGTTTCCTCCCACAGTCCAAGATATGTGGGTTAAATGGTTTGGCCATGGTTAAAAAAAATTGGCCCTTATTATCCCAAGATGTGTAGGCTTGATGGATTGGTTATACTAAATGTGTGAGGTTACAGGGATAGGGTGGGGAAGAGGGTGGGTAAATACTCTGCCAGAGAATTGGTGCAGATTTCTTGGACTGAGTGGCATTCTTCTGTAATCTGGGGATCTATGACAGATGATACATGGTTAATCTTTTTAAACTAACTGTTCTCGACTGAAAGGTGTAATTGAGAAACAATTCCCAACAACAGCTAAAACCAGCCATTAAGTCAAAATAGCCTGACTGGCATGGTGAGATGGTGATCTAAAAGATAAAAGTAACAGGGAAGTGGGATTTCGTTGCCATCTGCAGTTTGATTTAGATTTGATTTGATTAGCATACAGTGAAAAGTATTGTTTCTTGTGCGCTACACAGGCAAAGCAGTGCAGGATGTAGTGTTACAGTCAAAGCTAGGCTGTAGAGAAAGGTCAACTTAATGCAAGATAGGTCCATTCAGAAGTCTGATGGCAGCAGGGAAGAAGCTGTTCTTGAGTCGATTGGAACACGATCTCAGACTTTTGTACCTTGTTCCCGACGGAGGAAAATGGAAGAGAGAATGTCCAAGGTGCTTGGGGTCCTTAATTACGTTGGCTGCTTTGCCAAGGCAGCGCGAAATGTAGACAGGGTCAATGGGTGGGGAGGTGGTTTGCGTGATGGATTGGGCGACATTCACAATCCATCACGATTTTGATGATGAGTCATATGTCAAGTTCTGCAAGTGGGCTTGAAAGCAAGATTGAGATGAGTGAGCTGAGAGCATGAGCATGGCCTAGAACTCTTGGTCAGCACTGGCGCACAGTGGTTAGCACTGCTACCTCACAGCTCCCCCAGATCACTATCTGTGCAGTGTCTGCACATTCTCCTTGCATATCTGTGCGTTTCCTCTTGATGCTCTGGTTTCCTCCCACAGTCCAAAGATATGCAGGTTAGGCTGATTGGCCAGGCTAAATTGCCTCTTAATGTCAGGTAGGTTAACAAGGTAAATATGGGGGTTAAAGGGAAAGAGTATGGGTGGGATTGTTGTCGGTGTAAACTGGATGGGCTGAATGGCCTCCTTCTGCACTGTAGGGATTCTATGATTCTGTGAACTGGCGGAAGATGTAGAAGTCAGTGTGCAAAGATTGCTAAGCATACCTTTCCTTTAAATAAACATTCAAAAGTTCATTATCCAAAAAGTCCTCTTTTACCTCTGTTGGCTCACCTGAACAATAGTAGATTTATTAAGTCATTTACTGGCAATTACAGTAGCTGACAATAAATTAAGAACAAATCAAGTTATAGACATCTGTTAAGAATTGACATGTAATCCAGGACTGGAGTCGCAGTTTAATTTTAAAAAATCATTATTGGATGTAGTGTTGTTGACTAGACCAGCATTTATTGCCCATTCATTGAGGTGGTGCTGGGTGAACTTCATCAAAGGCTATGGTGTAAATGCATGTACAATGCTGTTGTGATGGAAGTTCTAAGATTTTGATCCATTGGCAGTGAAGGAATGGCAATATATTTCCAAGTCAAGATAGTCGGGGCAATCTTATCTAAAAAAAAAGGGAGAGAATCGCACCCAGTTTTTTGGGTGAAATCTCAGATGTAATTGAATGGCACTTAGGAAAAAAGAGGCAAGTTGTGATCTTCGTTCGTAGAGGGGATTGGCTGGAATTTTTCATGCCAGGAAACTGGCTACAGACAGCTAAGGGTGCCATTGTGCAGGTGCCCTAATCTCCCAGTACAAGTGTACACAGTGCACTGGAAGACCGGTCACTCCTCCCACCCACACCCTAGACATCACCTCATGTCCCAATCACTGTCCCCACCCCCACTCCCCCCGCCAAATCTCTGGCCCCAATCCTCCACCCAGCCGATTGCTGCATCCCTAATGCAGAGTATTCAACCCCCATCCCATGGCCGATTACTGCCCCAGCCAATCCACGATGCAGTTACCACTCTCTGCCCAATTAGCACCCAGGCTGATCCCCAATGCAGTGTACACTCCCCTGCTGCAGTCAGGCTGGTAGATGGTAAATGTAGGCTGGAGAAAGGAAGGGGCATGTGCGGGGAGAAAAGTTCTCTTCCCTGAAAGTCGCTATTGAAACAGCTAGCCTTTCACAACAATATGGTAGCTTTCATGGCCTTGCTTGTGGTACCCAATTTATTGAATTCAATTTCACCTCTCAAGATTTGAAGGCCTCCGAGCGGCATGGTAGCATAATGGTTAGCACTATTGCCTCACAATGCTAAGGCACTCAGTTCAATTCCAGCCTCTGGTGACTGTGTGTGTGAAGTCTGCACATTCTCCCCATGTCTGCATGGATTTCCTCCAGGTGCTCTGGTTTCCTCCCACAGTCCAAAGATGCATGAGTTAGGTTGATTGGCCATACTAAATTACACCTTACTATCAGGGGGATTAGCAGGGTAAATACAAGGGATTACAAGAATAGGACCTGGGTGGAATTGTTGTCAGTGCAGTGGCCCACAGTAGCATTCTGTGATTCTATGGTTTTAAGATATGAACTGGCATTATAAAAGCAACCCTCTGTGGATGCAGCAAATCTGAAAAGTCTGTAGTGCTACCTTCTGAGTCCAACGTCATAACTGTACACTACCAACCTCAATGTTTGTTTGCAGTTCAAGTTGAACATGTTATAGGAAATTTTAATATGTGTCTTTCTTACACTGTACAAAGGGGATGCTTCACTCCTCTCTATCTCTGAAGAAACTAATTCATACTATGGCATAGTTTCATGGATGCCAGCTTGCATCCACATGCAAGATTCCACAGGCATCTTGCTAACTTTTTGTTCACATATATGAATCGGCAGAATTTTGATTTCAGTGCCAAGACAGATCTGAACCGGGACAGATCCAGTCCCGTCCTTAGTCAATGCTGCAGGAGCACTGGCTTTTTGCTTTCCCCTGCCGCAAGTTTCAAGTAATTTATTAGGGTCACAGTAGGCTTCCATTAACATTGCAATGAAGTTACTGTGAAAATCCCCTATTCGTCAGACTCTGACACCTGTTCGGGCACACTGAAGGAGAATTTAGCATGGCCAATGCGTTTAACCATCATGCCTTTTGGACTGTGGGAGGAAACTGGAGCACCCAGAGGAAACCCATGCAGACACAGGGAAACGTGCAAACTTCACACAGATGGTGACCCAGGTCGGGAATCAAACTCAGGCCCCTGGCACTGTGGGGCAGCAGAGCTAACCACTGTGCCACTGTGCTGCCCCAACTGACTTGAAACACTGCAGAGGACAGAGAAAAATTAACGTCTGGATGCATTCTGCCTTGGCTGTATACTGGGCCCTGCCAATAGGACAAGTTACAAAGGAGTGTTTGAAAAGACATTGTCACCAACGGCTTGTTAGACTAGATCTTCCAGTCAGCAGTAATTCATTATCAGTGGAAACCCATTTGGAATAAAGAGAAGTTTAAACAATGCCAATCAGAGAGTGCAGAGCACGGTGCATGCGTCATATGTGTCCAGCTGCACGTCACAAGGATTCAGCAATTGAAAGCACTGCGAGTTGTAAAAATACACCATTGATTTTTACATGAATCACACTTATCAGTTGCAGCACCTGGAATGCTTCACATTGTCTGGGAAAAATAACTTCAGCTTTAATCTAAATGAGACAGACCAATTCTAAATCACTTTCATGAGTCCTTTGGCAAACTGCAAATTTCAATTCTCAAATCAAGCAACACTGGGGTGTTTTTTTTTCCCCCAGTCCCTCAAATTTACAAAGGTTCCTGGCAGATTTCTACTGAATGATAATAGGAAACAAACTATTTTTGCGATCTATACTGAATTAAAGAGCAACTCCACATTGTGTGATTAGAATACATTTATAATATGGGATGCAGGCATTGCTGACAAAGTCAGCACTTACTATCCATCCTGAATGGTACTTGAAGCCGAGCAGCCTTCCTGAACCACTGTAGTCCAAATGCTGATTACCAATGTATCAGCAATTATGTTGTTTTTAACAACTACATTTTTAGCCAATTTTTTTGTTTGATACAGTGTCCCTGTAAGGGGCTGATCCTTGAATTTGTCCTTTGGCTTATTTGATTTAATCTGTTTGTTCACTGTTTTGCGCAAGAGGAGTGTAAATGGACATAGCTGGAGTAGGGGAAGTTGGTGGGGGCGGGGAGAGAGTGGCAGGCAGGGAAAGGAATTGAACATTGTCTTATATTGTTTTGAGAACAACCTCGCTGTAATGACTTTAATCAGGCCACTCAGGCTGGCCCATTTGAAAATGAACTCCCTGATCCTGATCCATGATCCTGATCTACAGGCATTTGGTGTGGAGGGGTCGGAGAAGGAGGAGGACCTCTTTGTGAACCTGCTGTGGGCCTTGCAAGGAGTGCTATCTACAGGTCCTGGCAGTGGGTGACTGGGGTGGGTGGGGGGGGGTAGGTGGGGAGGGATTGTCCAACCTGACTGTCTGCCTCTCTACTCACACATGTAGCTTTACCACAGCTATATTTGCTGCCAGGTTTCCCTGGAAAGGGACCATGTGGTGTTTGAGGGCACTATTAATGCCTTCCATGCCCTCTGGGCACCGCAGGGACTGGGATGCATTATTGACTCCCTTAATCCTATCTTAATTTGATGTCCTTTCTGTTTTGTCTTCTGGGTGGTTCCCTATCTTTTAGGGAGCTACCCCTTTTAAGTTATCCCTGAATTAATTTGATTTAGTTTAATTGGTTGGATCATAAAAGAGGTCTCTGATTAAGAGGCCAATCAGAGAGACTTTACTTTGTATATAACCGGGAGTGTCAGTTCCTCTGGAACCCCTGAGTGTAGACTGCTGACTCTCTGTGTCCTGCTACTGGAAATATAAATAAACAGATTCTGGTGAAGATTCTATCTCTGTGAATGTAATACACTTGCTTGAGGTAAAGGATTAGCTTTAGACTCATTCTTTCACTGCCTGCTTTTAGTGGAATTAGCACTGATGTTGTGGAAGGGTTAGTGCAACAGAATGGTTTCCTGGACCATTTCAGAGCCAACCACATTGTGGTTGGAGTCACATGTAGGTCAGAGTGGATTAAGATGACAGAGTTCCTTCCTTAAGGCACATGAATGAATTATCTGGGTTTTTGAGAGTGATCATGAGATAATGATTGGGTAATCTTTCTTTGTGATGTTGGGAGGGGGGTAAGTGTTGTTGGGTGCCAAAAAATCAGCTCCTTCATGTTAGTAGCACTCCAGCCACTGATTTGTGATGTTCCAGGTTTTGAGTCCCACTCCAGGGGGGTTGAATACAAAAATTGAGGCTGACATTGTAGTGCAGGACTGAGAGGAGTGCTGTACTGTTGAAGGGACTAACCCTTCAGCTGGGATGTTGAACTAAGGCCTCTGGCTTGGCAGAATGTAAAAGATACTTTATTTTTCAAGAGGAGCAGGAAAGTTATTCCTGGTCAATGTCTATCCTTCATCGACATCAAAGATCGTCTGGTCATTATCAGATGTTTGCTTGTGGGAGCTTGTCTGTGCGCGTACTGCTGCCTCATTCCCTGCCTTACAACAGTGACAACACTTCAAAACGTACTTCAAAGTGCCTTGAGGTGACTGGTGACCATAAAGCTCAAAATAAATCCAAGCACTTCTTTGAAATTGAGGCTGTGGTGTCTTTTAAATCCACCTGAGAGGGGAGACAGGACTTTGGCTTCACAAGGATGTAACCTCCAGTGTTTTACACTTGTGTGCTTGTACATGCACTGAATCAGACAGTGGTCTTTTGGGGAAACTGGCCTGTAAGGAATGGGTTAATCCTGGTTGAGTTAATGCCATTGTGGCAGAAATGATTAAAAAAAATGCTTTAAGTGAGTTAGCAATACTCAGGGCCCACACAACTCACTAGGCAGACCCAATGCTGCACACCCAAAGATGCAGGAAATGAAAGGAATAATTAAGAACTCTGCCAATTGAAATGGAATGCCATCATGCAAATTCATATTAGTTTCAACTAATATCTGGAATAACAGATGACAGGGGGTTGGGGGGGTGGATGTCACAGATGTATCTATGTTGCTGTACCAGTTTCAAAGCACTGTACAATTAGTAAAGCTACGAGTATTTATACAACTCTCTAATGACACTACCCTGGCACACATCTGGAGCAGCCATTAACTATCTGTTTCATTTATATAATACGTTTTTATATGTTTTTAATGACCTCGGGATGTCCAAGGCACTTGATTGCCAATGCAGAGCAGTCACTATCGTAACATGGTAGCCAATTTGTACCCCACTACCTTCACAAACAGCCACGTGATAATGACCAGATTGTCTATGTAGCGATGTTAGTCATGGGATTTGTATTGTCTAGGGCACTGGGAAACGTTAATAACCCTTTTAGGGGCAATACGGGACTCAGTTTACCATTTTCCACAAAAGACTGCACATCCTTCATTCTTGTTCTGTGTTGTCAGCCTGCATTAACATGCTCACTTCCCTGAAGTCAGATTTGAGACCTTCATCTGCTGACTGGCACTCGTGAATATTGGCCATTGTTAGGATTAGTGTCAATGATAAGTTGTCTGAGTGTAGCGGAACATTCATTGTTTAAATGAACAGCCATGGCCGTAGAACAGGAGAATTAAGGGACAGTTGTTACAATTCCATCTGTAAACCCTGCATTGACTAACATCAAAGTAACTAATCCAAACAAAAAGACCCTGCCTACACTGTACTAGATGGAATTCCTTGACAGAAGAAATATAGAAATGTAGAAGATAGGAGCAAGAGAAGGCCATTTGGCTCTTTTGAGCCTGTTCTGCCATTCACCATGATCATGGCTGATCATCCAACTCGGTAGCCTAATCCCGTTTTCTCCCCATAAGACAACACAATGATTACAAAAACAAAGGGCACAAGACTTTGAAAAAACACAAGGCATTCAGACAATAGCATGCTTTACCAAAAATTTCAAACCTAAAGAAAATCTTAAAGGACAAAATCTTAAAGGGTGCACTCGAATGAATTACCTCCTGCCCAGCCTGAGCATTTTAGAACGATGTTTTTCTTCTCATTGGCAATATAGGTTGCAAAGCTATTTCCCCATCCATTAGCTGCAATAAGATTAATGCTGTTAGTCCAATTTTAATGCAAGCACTGATGGATTGTTAATGCTTTGTGATGGGTTATTAGCCTGCACAATATTATTATCCATCTTTGGACTTAAAATAGGAAGACTTGTTTATCATTGCTCAGAGTGATCGGTCCTACAGTTGTATTTCCTTCATCCCCAAGAGACAACAAGTTGCCGAAAGATCCATTGTTTAATAATGCTAGAAAACCCAGCTTTCTAGGTTAATCACGTCTATCCATTATTAGATTGAAATAAAAATTCTTTTTCTGTTGGTTTGACATCTCTTCCTGCTTATTCTGGCTATCTGCTTTGTTCACATTTTTCAATGACTTTGTCTGTTTTAGTGTTGCCCTCTCTTTCTGCTCTAATGCCCTCAATATGTCCTCCATGGTCTGGTTCTATTTCTGTAATCGTGTCCCGGGATGATTCCTGGAATCTCTTGACTATCTGCTCACTCTGAACACATGATCAGCTATCATTATTCACCACTTCCCATTCTCCACCTTTATTTTGCCCTTTTTTTGAGTCTCTTCCCTTGAATTTCTCTTCTTTGCTTTCCCAGTTCACCACACCGAAATATTGATTATTGGAACACGCCGTCACCTCTGATGCTACTTTCACCTTCTCTGCTGCATTCGTCTCCAGATTTTGAAGCTCATTTATTCGCCAGCTTTGCCTCTGCAGGTAGTGTTCTCTCTCCAATACCAGAAGCTTGTTGGTTCAAGCCCCACACCAGAGACCTTGTAGAAGAATCATAGAATCCCTACAGTGCAGAAGAGACCATTCAATCCATTGAGGCTCCACTGACCCTTCAAGACAGCACCTTACATAGGGCCAAACTGCTGCTCTAATCCCATAGTCCTGTGCATTGATCATGGCCAATCCAACTATCTTGGTCATGAAGGGTCAATTCAGCATGGCCAATCCACCTAACCTGCACCTCTTTGGAATGTGGAAGGAAACTGGAGCACCTGGAAGAAACCCATGCAGACACAGGGAGAAAGTGTAAACTCCACTCAGTCAATTATCCAAAGCCAGAATCGAATCTGTTGTGAGAAAACAATGCTAACCACTGTGCTACCTAGGTGTTGGCAACACAGTGGGACTGCAAATTGTCAGAGGTGCTGGGTGGGATTTTACAGCTACGTTCATTGTCCTTTGCATGGTCGACCTTCACCCGTTATGATTCCCATTGTGGGTGGGACAGGAAAATTCCACCCGCTGTCTTTAGGAAAATGAGGGGAGATCCACAAAGGAGTTTTGCCAGTTTTCCTTAAATGATGACAGTGACTGATGATTGATTACGAATATTTTGGAATGCTGCAAGTTGATGGAAAGTGTTACATAAATGCAAGTGTTCTCTTCCTTTCCTAGAGAGCTGGTGGAAGAGTCAACACCCTACAGAGAGGCGAAAGGAAGAGGAAACTAGAGGGGTTTAAAAAATATCGAGCGAATGAAATTGAAATTCTAATTAACAGCAACCCAGAGCAGCCAATAACTAATTATAGAATTAAATTAAGCTGATTCAATTTTTTCTTAATGTAGCAACCAGATTTATTTTTAAAGTTTAATTCTCCATGATTAATATCTGTACCAACATGGGCGCAACGTAACCATTGTAGCTTTATGCTTGTTTTCCATTGATATATTGGGACTAAAGATTTTTCTAAATTAAAGCTTCTTTTATAGAAGTTTGTCTTGAGGTGGATCCTCAGTCTACACTGACATCAATCACTTTCATCTAATATCAAAACTGACGTGCTCTGGATGATGATGAATCAAAGTTTGAGAGATCGTTTATCCCTCTGGCCTTTTGTGGAACATGCAAAAAAAAGACTTGTTCGTTAGTGGTGCGTTTCTAAATCCTGGCATGCTAATTGGCTGAATGTTGCTCCTCATACTCAAGAACATTCTAAACTCTAAGAATGAAGATTCTTCACAACTTCAGGCATCAGGCTGTCATATAATCATTGGGCAGGATTTTATGGCCTTGCTCTACTTGAGGCAGGAAAATCATGCTCGAGATCAATGGAACCTCCCCATTGTCTGCCCTTCACCTGCTGCAATTCCTGTGGCAGTTGGGGCGGCAGAATTCCGGCAATAGAATCATAGAATTCCTTCAGTGCAGAAGCACTGACAACAATACCATCACATCCTATTCCCATAACCCCATGTATTTACCCTACCTAGTCCCCCAGTCACTAAAGAGCAATTTAGTACGACCAATCCATCTAACCCCCATATCTTTGGACAGTGGGAGGAAACTGAAACACCTGGACAAACCCCATTCAGACATGGGGAGAATGTGCAAACTCCACACACACACACACACACACACACACACACACACACACACACACAGAGTCACCGAAGTCTGGAATTGTACTTGGGTCTTTGGTGTTGTGAGACAGCAATGCTAACCACTGTGACGCCCTTGTCTCCAAAGTCTTTTAAAGCCAATGAAACACTGTTCATTATGAAAGTGCAGGAAATGTAGCAGTCATTTGGTACAGAGCAAGATCCCACAAATGGCAATGAGATAATTGACCAGATAATCTGTTTTAATGATTTTGAGAACATATGTTGGTCAGGATAGTGGGATAACTCCCAGCTCTTCCTCATTTAGAACCACGGGGTGCTTTGTATCTATCTGAGGGGCAGATGGAACCTTAGCCTAGTGTCTGAAAGATGGAACCTCTGACAGTGCAGCACTCTGTCCATCCTGCACAGAGATTGTCAGCCTAGATTATGTTCTCAAATCTCTGCAAGGTGACTTGAGCCCACAGCTCCCTAAT
Organism: Sphyrna mokarran; assembly: GCA_024679065.1. Lineage (NCBI taxonomy): Eukaryota > Metazoa > Chordata > Chondrichthyes > Carcharhiniformes > Carcharhinidae > Sphyrna > Sphyrna mokarran. The sequence continues at coordinate 36,456,754 of JAGIQG010000018.1, forward strand.
TTGGAGGCAAGTGTATTTCTCACTGAGCCACAGCTAACCAAACTGCAGAGCAGAAACCCAGCCAGTGCTCCCTTCATACACAAAGTAGGAATGTCTCCCAGACCCATAACTTCTACCACTAAGAAGGACAAAGACAGCAGGGGAATGCCACCATCTGCAGTTTCTTCTCCAAGGCACATACTATTTATTGGAACTATATTGCTGTTCCTTCACTTTTAGAGTCAAAATCTTGGAACACCCTTCCTCAGAGTACCGAACATAATATTTCTTTTACATTATGGATTATGAGCATCACTGAAAGGTCATGATGGCACAGTGGTTAGTGGTGCTATCTCACAGCACCAGGGACCCAGGTTTGATCTCTGGTTTGGGTCACTGTCCATGCAGAGTCTGCATGTTCTCACCATGTCTGCATGGGTTTTCCTTGGGTGGTCTGGTTTCCTCCCAAAATCTGAAAGAAGTGCTGGTTAAATGCATTGGCTATGTTAAATTCACCCTCAGTGTATCTGAATAGGTGCCAGAGTGTGGTAACGAGTGGATTCTCACAGTAACTTCATTGCAGTGTTAATGTAAGGCTACTTGTGACCCTAATAAATAAACTGTGATTGCCCATCCCTAATCACCTTTGGTGGTTGTGAACCTGCTATGAGGCAGCAGTGTGGTACAGTCTGAAACACACCAGTCTGTTTTATTCATCCTGGGGGCGTGGGCATCGATGCCTGGTCCAGCATCTATTGCCCATTCCTAATTGCCCTTGAAGTGCATGGCTTGCTAGGCCGCAGTCCTGTCAGGAAGGGAGTTCCAGGATTTTAACATACAACACAAGGTCCTTCTTAAGGGCAACTAAGAACAGCCAATGAATACCACCCTTGCCAATAGTGCTTGCTTCACATGAACGAATAAGTAAAAATAATTGGGCCTATAAAGATACCATAATAAATGCACTCCTGTGAAGGTTAAGGATAAGGAGACAACTTGTTCCCTCAGCTGGTTCCATTCAATCTCTATTTCTCAATTAATGCTACATTTCATTACCTCTATTTTAAGATTTCCATTTGCGCTGCTCAACTTGTAACCTGGGCCACTATCCATCAGAACTGCACTTCCAAATATAGCCTCACACCCATCAATCTGCTCCTGTGTTTCAAAGTATTCAACTCGTGGTGAAATAGATCGACTAATTTGGTCTCTGCTACGATGATGGAAGTTCATTTCATAAATTAACAACATTTGGAAAATAAATCCAACTCTCAGGTTCCAATGGTACTTTTCTATTTATGTGACAGCAGGAAGAACTGAAATGTGCATGGTAAGTCAAACGTGGGATTGAACCTTGGTTAGGCCGCACTCTGAGTCCTGCGCACAGTTTGAGCATCGGCTGGAACTTTACCAGCTCACCTGACACAGTAATTGGAGCGGGCGAGGGGCAGACTATAGAAAGGTTTGTTGACATCGGGTGAGATTTCACAGCAGCCGGATGAGCGAGGCCATAAAATCCCATCCTTCTGGTTACATTGAGATTATAGGGACACAGACAAAAATGCAGGAAAGATTTACGAGGGTGATCCCAGGACTGAGATGAGTAACTTTCTGAAAAGTTTGATTGGTTGGGGCGCTTTACTCTGGAAAAGAGAAAGGTGAAGGGTGACCCACTTGAGATCTTCCAAATGATCAAAGTGTTGGGTAAGATAAACATGGAGAAGATGTTTCCACTTGTGGCAGGGAGACTAAAATTGAAGGCCATAAGTATAAGTTAGTTACTTAAGGTTTAACGTTTATTTTAGTGTCACAAGTAGGCTTACATTAACATTGCAAAGAAGTTACTGTGAAAATCCCCTAGTCATCATACTCCGGTGCCTTTTTGGGCACACTGAAGGAGAATTTAACATGACAAGTATATCTAACCAACACATCCTTCAGACAGTGGGAGGAAACTGGAGCACCCGGAGGAAACCCAATCAAATAAGGGGAGAACAGATTTTCACAGTAACTTTATTGCACTGTTAATATATGCCTACTTGCGATAATAATAAATAAACTTTAAAATTTTTGTGTTAACAGGTGATTATATTCTCATTGCTTCATTTCTACCACGCAGTATGGTGGCACAGTGGTTAGCACTGCTGTCTCACAGCGATGGATTTGATTCCTGGGCTGAGTCACTATCTGTGTGGAGATTTGTACGTTCTCCCATGTTTATATGTGTTTCCTCCAGGTTACATCTGGGTCTGATCGGGACTGCTCTCCTTGTGTTGGATACTTGCTGTGGTGGTTGGGCAGGGTTTAAATTAATATGGCAGGGGGATCAAAACCTGGATTCAGAACAGGGACACTTAAAACTAAGAGAAAAAGACTGGAAGGAGAATAAGGAAAAAGATAGGCAGAGAAATCAAAGGCCAGTCAGGTAATAGAACATAGAACATAGAACATTACAGCACAGAACAGGCCCTTCGGCCTTCGATGTTGTGCCGACCAAAATAAAAAGCAATGCCCCTCCAAACTAAACCATTCCCTTCTCTTCCATATACTTATCAATTAACCTCTTAAACGCCACCAAACTTGGCGCATCTACAACAGCTGCAGGCAGGGCATTCCACTCCCTAATCACTCTTTGAGTAAAGAACCTACCTCTGATATCCGTCCTATAACTCATACCCCTTAATTTAAAGCTGTGTCCCCTCGTGCTAGCTTTCTCCATCCTAGGAAAAAGGCTATCACTGTCCACCCTATCTAAACCCCTAATCATCTTATATGCTTCAATAAGATCCCCTCTTAGCCGCCTCCTTTCTAACGAAAACAACCTCAAATCCTTCAACCTCTCTTCATAGGACCTGCCCTCCATACCAGGCAACATCCTGGTAAACCTCCTCTGTACCCTCTCCAATGCCTCCACATCTTTCTTATAATGTGGGGACCAGAACTGCACACAATACTCCAAGTGCGGCCGCACTAGAGTTTTGTACAGTTGCAACATGATGCTGCGGCTCCTAAATTCAATCCCCCTACCAATAAAAGCTAAGACTCCATATGCCTTCTTAACAACTTTATCCACTTGACTGCCTACTTTCAGGGATCTATTGACACATACACCAAGATCCTTCTGTTCCTCAACACTATTAAGAGCCCTACCATTAGCCCTATACTCTACACATTTATTGTTCCTGCCAAAGTGCATTACCTCACACTTTTCCACATTAAACTCCATTTGCCACCTCTCGGCCCAGCTCTGCAACTTGTCCAAGTCACTCTGTAAACTAAAACACCCCTCTTCACTATCTACCACTCCACCGACTTTAGTGTCATCTGCAAATTTACTGATCCATCCCTCAATACCCTCATCCAGATCATTTATAAAAATTACAAACAGCAGGGGCCCCAAAACAGACCCCTGAGGCACACCACTCGTCACCGAACTCCACGATGAATATCTCCCATCAACCACCACCCTCTGTCTTCTATCTGCCAGCCAATTCCTAATCCAATTAGCTAAATCACCCTCTATTCCACACATCTGCATTTTCTGTAGAAGTCTTCCATGGGCCACCTTATCAAACGCCTTACTAAAGTCCATATATACTACATCAACCGCCTTACCCCCATCCACCTCTTTGGTCACTTTCTCAAAAAACTCAATGAGGTTAGTAAGGCATGACCTACCCTTCACAAAACCATGACCAAGTACAAAGTATAGGAAAAGGAAAATTAATGTTAAAGTGCCTACCTTAAAGTATACTTGAATGCTAGGAGCATTCAAAAGAAAATGGGTGAACTGGTTGTATAGATAGATGTAAAGGGATATTATATAGTTGTCATAATGGCGACATGGCTGCAAGATGAGCAAGGATGGGAACTAAACACTGAGGACTATTCAGTGTTTAGGAAGGACAGATGGAAAGGAAAATGTGGTGGAGTTGCATTGTTGATTAAAGATAATACCGATATGATACTGAGGAAAGATATCAGCATAGGTGATGTGGAATCTCTATGGGTCGAGTTAAGAAACAACAAGAGGCAAAAAACATTGGTGGGAATGGTATACAGATCACCAAACCATAGTGATAATGGTGAGAAAAGCATTAGACCTGAAATCAGAGATACATGTGCTAGAGGAATATCTGTGATTATGGGTGACTTTAATCTGTGTATAGAGTCAAATTAGTCACAGTACAATAGAGGAGGAATTTCTGGAATGCATACAAGATGGTTTTCAGGAGCAATATGTTGAGGAACCAAGGGACCAAGCCATCTTGGGGTGTTGTGCAATGAGAAATGATTTCTTGGCAATCTAGTGTGAGAACCCTTAGGGATGAGTGACCATAATATGATAGAATTCTTTGCCAATGATGTAGTTGATTCTGAGACCAGGGTCCTGAATCTCAATAAAGGTAACAATAATGGTATGAGGCATGAATTGGCCATGATGCATCGGGAAACATTACTGAAAGGAAAGACTGTGGACAGGCAGTGGCAGTCTTTAACGAATAGGTAAACTGCAGAAGTTGTTTATTTCTGTTTGATACAAGAGTTGTAAGGGTATTATGGTCAAACTATGACTTGCAGGGGAAATTAGAGAGAATTTCAGATTCAAGGAAAAAGCATACAGATTGACAAGAAAAAAGCAATAGGCTGAGAATTGAGAGTAGTTTAAAATTCGGCAAAGGAGAACAAAGGACTTGATTAAGAAGGGAAAAATAGAGCATGAAAGTAAGCTAGAGAGGAACATAAAAACTGCATCTAAAAGTTTCTATAGATGTATAAACAGGAAAATATTGACAAAAACAAATATAGGCCTCTTGTAGTCAGAAACAGGAGAATTCATAATGGGGAATAAAGGAGTGGCTGAGGAATTAAATTAGTACTTTGCTTCAATCTGCACAAAGGAAGAAATGAATAATGTGTTAGAAGCTCTGAGAGAAATATGTTTTAGTGAGGAGCTGAAAGAAATCAGCATTAATAGAGAAACGGTTTTGGGGAAATTGATGGGATTGAAAGTAGATAAATCTCCAGATCCTGATAAGCTTTACCCTCCTGAGTACTTAAGGAAGTGGCCCTGGAAATAGTGGATCCATTGATGGTTGTTTTCCAAAATTCTTTGGACTCTGGAATAGTTCCTATAGATTGAAGGCTAGCTAAGTAAGCCCACTATTCCAAAAAGGGAGATAGAAAGAAAACAGGAACTACAGATCAGTGAGCCTACTAGGGAAGTTTACTAGAGTCTCTTGTCAAGAATGTCATAACTCGGCATTTAGAAAGTAGTGATATAATCAGACAAAGTCAGCATGAATTTACAAAAGGGAAATCACGCTTGACGAATCTATTGGAATTTTTCGAGGATGTAATTAGTAGAATTGACCGAAGAGAACCGTTGCATGTGGTTTATTTAGACTTTCAAAAGGCTTTCAACAAGGTCTCATCTAACAGATTGCTATGTAAACTTAAACACATGGGATTGCAGATAATGTCTTGAGATGGATAGAAAGCTGGTTAGCAGATAGGAAGGAAAGAGTTGGCAAAAGTGGGTCTTTTTCTGATTGGCTGTCAGTGACTAGTAAGGTTCCACAGGGATCTGTGCCAGCACCCCAACTGTTCACATAATATATTAATGATTTGGAAGAGGGAATTGAATGTATTAGCTCCATATTTGCAGATGATATAATGTTGGACGGGAGGGTGAGCCTTGAAGGTATTGTGGAAATGCTTCAGCATGATCTGGACAGGCTGAGTATGTAGACATCTGTATGGCAGATTCAGTATAATATGGATAAATGTGAGGTTATCCACTTTGGTAGCAATAATAGAAAGACAGATTATTACTTGAATGGGTGTAAGTTCAGAGAGGTGGATACTCAACAAGATCTTGGTATCTTCATGATCAGTCGCTGAAAGTAAGCATACAGGTACAGCAAGCTGTAAAGAAGGGAAATGATATGTTGGCTTTCATAGTGAGAGATTTGAGTATAGGGGTGAGAGTGTTTTGCTGCAATTGTACAGGGCATTGGGGAGGCCAGATCTGAAATTTGTATGCAGTTTTGGTATCCTTATCTGACGAAGGATGTCTTTGCTAGCGAGGGAGTATAATGAAGGTTTACCAGGCTAATTCTGTCATATGAGGAAAGATTAATTTGGGATTATATCCACTGGAGTTTAGAAGAGTGAGAGGTGATCTAATAGAAACTTAGGGTTAGACAGAGTAAATTCAGAAAGAATGTTCCCAATGATGTGGGAGTCCAGAACTAAAGGTCATAGTTTGAGAGTAAAGGGAAAATCTTTTAGAACTGAGGTGAGGAGAAATTTCTTCACCCACAGAGTGGTGAATGTGCAGAATTCAACTCCATCGAAAGTAGCTGGAGCCAAAATGTTAGCAGATTTCAAGAAGATGTTAGATATAACTCTTTTGGCTAAAGGGGTCAAGAGGTATGGAAGGAAGGGTGGATCAGGATGTTGAATTTGATTTTCAGTCATGATCAAAGTGAATGGAGGAGTGGGCTTGAAGGGCTGAATGGCCTGCTCCTGCTTCTAGTTTCTATGTTTCTATATCTGTGGGATAAGTGGCAGGGGTTCAAAGTCCAGTGAAACTCAGAAATTGTCAATCTTGTGGTGAGATCAAGATATTTGATTTTATTTTGTCCCTTGTTGGCAACATAGTCAGTTTCACGCCTGTAATGGGTAAGAACCTGATTTTAATACACTTAAATCAATTTTAATATAATTATATATGCCTCCTTCCCTTGCCACATATTGCTCCGAGATGTATTTTCATACCATGCCAAAATGCTCGGTGAGGTTTACAACAGGTGGAGATTCTCTCGGGTGTAAAGGTGGGAGAGGGACTTGGCCAGACAACGCCCTTACATTGAACCCTGGCATTGCCCTCTGGCATTGCTCCAACACAGGTTGGCACTGCTCTACCCTATGGAGAGCCTCTTGGATACAGGAACTCATTTATTTGGTAGTGGCGGGATGATAGTGGTGTTAGTGGACGTGTGAGCTGCGGGGCTGCTGGCAATGGCTGTTTGATGGGATGGGGGCAGCAGATAGAGGTCCTATGCCAGTGAGTTTGAAGGGAAAGGAGGGTGATGCCCACAATGACCATTGTAGGGGGACAAAGGGGTGTGATAATGACAATGTTCGGGCGGGGGGGGGGGGTGATCCCAATGATGACTGTTTGCAGGAAGGGGTGGGGATTGTGAATGGGTCCAATGGCAGCAATGTTTAGGGTTAGGTGGGTGGGGGGAGGGTGGTGGTGGTGATGCTAGCTGATTGTTAGAGGAGGCAAGTAGGGAACCTCTGAGACCTCCGCACTCTGGCAGGAAAGGACTCCTTACTCTCAGTGCAACCCCAGCTTTACTAATGTGTTTAGGTACTGCCCCTTGAAATGATAGCATGAAATCCACCAACCATCCACCACCCCCCCACTTTTTTGACATCTTATGACAGATGTAAGATGTGGAAAGAAAACCTGCCTGAAGGCTGGGTTTTCAATCAGACTCTGATTTTGCCAGTTTTTGGTAAGATGCTGCATGGTATAAAAGACTGGCCACCCCCTGGCTTCTGTTTTCAATCGAAGAACCCCAGCCATTGGAGAGAATCCAAAGCAGATTCACAAAGATAGCCCAGAACTGAGAGGTTATAATAACTGGGCAAATATTTTAGTTGCTGTCTGACCTGGTTCAACAAAATGATCCCAGGAATGAAAGGCTTTCCATTTGAGAAGCAGGTTAGGAGTCAGGGTCTGTACTGAATGGAGTTTAGAAGGATGAGGGGGGATCTAATTGAAACTTACAGAGTACTGAGAGGCCTGGATAGAGTGGACGTGGGAAGGATGTTTCCATTAATGGGAGAGACTATAACAACAAGGGCACAACCTCAGAATGATGGCACACTTCTTTAAAATTGAGATAGAACATAGAACATAGAACATTACAGTGCAGAACAGGCCCTTCGGCCCTTGATGTTGCACCGACCAATTGAGAAAAAGCAATGACCCTCTAACCTAAACCATTCCCTTTTCATCCATAAACCTATCCACTGACCACTTAAACGCCCCCAAACTTGGCGCATCTACAACTGCAGCAGGCAGGGCATTCCATACCCTTACCACCCTCTGGGTAAAGAACCTACCTCTGACATTCGTCCTATAACTACCACCCCTTAATTTAAAGCTATGTCCCCTCGTGCTAGCCTTCTCCATCTGAGGAAAAAGGCTACCACTGTCCACCCTGTCTAATCCTCTGATCATCTTACATGCCTCAATAAGGTCACCTCTTAGCCGCCATCTCTCTAATGAAAATAACCTCAAATCCCTCAGCCTTTCCTCATAAGACCTTCCCTCCATACCAGGCAACATGAGGAGGAATTTCTTCAGCCAGAGCAGTGAATCTGTGGAACTCAATGCCAAACAGGGCTGTTGAGACCAGGTCCCTGAGTGTCTTTAAGAGAGACATAAGTAGGTTTTTGATCAATAAGGGGATGAAGGGTTACAGGGAGAAGGCAGAGGGTGTGAATCATATCAGCCACGATTGAATGGCAGAGCAAACTTGATGGGCTGAACGGCCTAATTCTGCTCCTATATCTTAGGGTCTTATGGTGCATTATTATTCCCAGGTTCCACTTCCTCCATAACACTGTGGTTCAATTACATTTAATTATTTTACACCAATGCTCATTACTTTGCAAGATCCTGTAATGAAAGCAGTTTGCAAATGATCTGTTAAAATGTTAATCCTCTGGTGATATTTATATGTGACTGAGAAGGCGTTGGTAGGCGGCTTTCTTGAACAATGGCTTGATACAAGGGCTTTTTTTTTGTAAATGAATTCACAGCATGTGGGGAAGTCAATGTTTATTGTCTACCCCTAATTGATTATGAGAAGGTTCGCTGCCACTGTGGTGGTTCTAAAAGATGGGATGAAGGCCTCAAAGGTTTAAAGGAATGAAGAGCTTTATTGAAGGGATATCAACAGTAAAGGCTGCTAAAATAAACTGCCCATTTCCCCACTGGTTATGTGACCAGTCTTGCGACCCTGTTCTACAGCAAAGCTGCTGGAAACATTCAAAATAACATGCATACGCAAAAGATACTCTCTTGGCAACTGGGTGGTCTTATTAAGCCATTTCAGAGGGCACTTGAGAGTCATCATTTTGCTGTGGGTCTGGAAGGTCACATTATCAGAACAGAGATGAGTGAATCAGAGAATGTTTTGTGACAACCTAGTTAAATAGTTGCCCAAGGTTTTTATTACATACTTCATCCCAAATTTGTCAAATAAACTGAGGCTGGAACCTTACAGCTGTTCGCGCCTGTCGGATTTTTCAATCCCGCTGTGGTGAATGGAGATTTGGCTGGCTGTCAAATTCCCTAACTTCCATGCAACGGCCGATAAGATGGCACCCTCAATGTAAACTCCAATTGTGATGGGATTTGAATTTATGGACAAGATTTTATTGTCCCGCCAAAATCAATGAATTTTCGGATGCTCTTAATTCTCCATTCCCGCCTGTGACGGTTCCCGCTGTGGGCAGGGCTGGAAAATCCTGACCTAAATCTTCGGCTAATCAGTATGGATTTCTGGGTGCTCATGTAGTAATGTAACCGCTGTTCCACTGGAACCCCATCCTCACTGTAATGACTTGAGGGCACTTAAAATTCAATCATGTTGCATGCTGGACTCACAAGCAGGTCAGAGCAGGTAGGGACAGGACAGCAGAGTATCTCCCCTAATGGATTTGGTTGGACTAATCGGTTTTGTCAAACAACCTGATAGCTTCAGTGTTGCTTTTCCTAATTATATCATTTTATTTCCACAGTGGTTAGCATTGCTGCCTCAAAGCACCAGGGACCCAGATTCAATTCCACCTGCACGGAATCTGCATGTTCTTACCGTGATTGCGTGGGTTTCCTCTGGATGCTCTGGTTTCCTTCCACCGTCCAAAGATGTGCGGATTAGGTTGATTGGCCATGCTAAATTGACCTTGAGAGTCAGGCGGATTAGCAGTGTAAAAATGGGGTGGGTTACAAGGTTGGAGAAAAGGGATCGTTGGTGCAGGCTCAGTGGACTGAATGGCCTCATTCTGCACCATAGGAATTCTAAATCCTGAATAGCAAAACACTCCGGCTGATGGAAATCTGAAACGACATCACACAGGCAGTGTCTGGCAGAGAGAGAGAGAGAGAAACAAGAGCTAATATTTCAGGTTGATGACCTTTCAAAAAATTGGAATATGTTCCCAATTTCCTGGCACAGAATTTTATGTTGATTGAGTGAGCACATGTACCCCAACCGGAAACACTGGAGGAGATGTTGGATGTACATCCTGACTTCAGTGTAAACCCATGCCATATTTTGGCTGGGTGGTTGAGCATGATAGTCAGAAGAACGGCAAGCAAATGGGTGATCTGGCCCATCCAAGGGCAAATTCATCAAACTGAATCATAGAATCCCTACAGTGCAGAAGAAGGCCATTTGGCCCATGGAGCTTGCACTGACAATAGTCTCACTTGAGCCCTATCCCTGTAACCCCATGTACTTTCCTTGTGAATCTCCCTGACACTAACCTACACACCTTTGACATGTGGGAGGAAACCAAACCACCCAGAGGAAACCCACACAGACACAGGGAGAATGTGCAAACTCCACACAGACAAAGACCAAAGTCAGAATTGAACCTGAGACGTTGGCACTGTGAGGTAGCAGTGCTAACCACTGCGCCACCATACCACCCTCAAACTGAATGCAATTTTACATGGCCCATCTGCTTTTATGATTGACAGGCAGGTCAATTGGCCAAGAAGACTTTATGATTTGGTTGCAACCTTAGCCCAGTGTGGGATGAACTGTCGAGGTTTAAATAAAATTATAATTCACCTGGAGCCTGGGGTCTGTGCTCGATTGTGGTGCCTGGACACTCATGGCATTGTTTTACATCAATATTTAATACTCGTGGATTGGCAGCTCCCTGAGACAGCTCCCCAGTGGTTGTCCCTCTGAGGGAGCACGTTGGAAATGCCAGCTCACACACAACTCTCTAAATAAATCTAAGATCTCTACAAAATCTTCACCTGCTGAAATGTCAGCCATCTTGCCCAGGAATTGCCCCCTATTCCCAAGACATATTAAAAATGATATTCTTTCCTGAGATGAGGCCAGCATTTGTTGGCCATCCCTACCTGCTCTTGAATTGAGTGGCTTGTTAGGCCATTTCTGAATTAACCACATACCTGCTGTGGGTCTGGAGTCATAGGTAAATGTAATAAGTCTTTGGAGGCAGAAGTCCCTTCGTGAAAATCCCTTTCTTTACAAACTCTAACAGCAGTACACAGAATGCTAGCAGTCAGCAGTCTATCTCGGTGGGTGTCAGAGGAACTGACACTTCAGGTTAAGGACAAGGCAAAAGATCCCTGATTAGCCCATCAACTGGATCCTTGATCAGGGAGCTCATACTCCAATAGGCCAACTTCGATGGCCTGATTGAAGTTATTACAGTAGGGATGGCAGATTTCCTTTCCTGAAGGATATTAGTAAACCAGATGTGTTTTTATATCCATCAATGATAGTTTTATGATCACTATTAATGAGACTAATATTATATTCCAGATATAGCAGTGCTATCCACTGTGCCACTCAGAGAGTGAAAGACAAAGCATTAAAATCAAATAGGATGAGAGGAAGGAAGATTTTATTGAACAAGGCTTTGAATTGGTTTGGCAATGTTACAGTGGAAGAAGTGGTTAGGCTTAGTAACTTGAATTAAACTCCAGCACATCCTCCCCTGGAACTTCACCTAGTTCCTTCTCCATTCCTCAGCAACTTTTATTGTCAACTTATACGGGAATTATTATGCTTCAGTTCCACCAGGCTCCTAAACACTGGAAATTTTGTCCTGAACCCATCCAATGTTTCTCCTTTAATGAATTCTATGGCTTAGCTCTTGGTCACCTGTCCTAATGTCTCATATTTAGATCAGTGTCAATTAGGTTTTATCTGATTTGCATCCCTGTGATGCGACTTGGGACACTTTACTAAAAATGCTATGTAAATAAAAGTGTTTTGTTGTTAAAAGATTTTCTAGTGATGAGAAATCACCACCAGAGAAATATTGGTGTTAGACTGGGTGACATGGTGAGGAGCATTAAAGAACCCTTCGCATTTTTAAGAATATCATTAAACCAAATGAAAAGAAATAGCGTTGAAATGTATTTCTTTACAAAGTCACATAAGTGTTAGCAATAGGAGAGACCCAGGGCAGTAAATTTGTTGATTCCCAATGGTGAGATGAACAACCCATTCAGATCTTGATCATCAGTGAGTTGAGGGAATGGGTAGAAAGTGCCCACAATGCCCTTGTGAGTTCAAATGTCCCGGTGCCATACAGCCCAGACAGTCTACCTCCTTCCCACCCATCTTCTGCCTCCCCAATTTAGCCGCTGCTCCATCCTTCACCCACATCCCAGCTTTGGTGCAGCTGTGTTCTCAGCACTGTTAGGGAAGGAGTCCCAGGATTTTGACCCACCAACAGTGGTGATATATTTCCAAGTTGGAACGGTGAGTGGATGGGAGGGAATGTTCCCATGTATCTGCTGCTTGTGTCCTTCTAGGAGGTAAAAGTCCAGGATCTGAACGGTGCAATTGAAGGTGGTTTGATCGGTTGCTGCAGTACATCTTTTCAATGGTACACACTGCTGCCTCTGTGCATCAATGGTGGGGGCAGTGATGTTGAAAGTGGTGGATGGGTTTTCAATTGACTGGGTGTGAGTGTTTGTTGGAGTTGCACTCATCCAGACAAGTGCGGAATATTCCATCAAACTCCTGACTTGACTTGTGTTTTGTAGATGGTAGACAGGCTTTGGGGAGTCAGAAAGTTAATTACTCATTGCAGAATGGCCAGCCTCTCATCTACACTGTTAGTCACGATACTTATATGGCCAGTCCAATTCCATCTCTGATCCATGCTTATCCCCAGAGTGTCGATATGGGGTTTCAGTGATGGCGTTGGCATTGAATGTCAAGGGGCAAGATTTTGTCTTGTTGGAGATAGTCATTGCCTGGCAGTTGTGTGGCACAAATGTTACCTGTCACTTATCAGCCCTAACCTGAATGTTGTCCTGGCGTGGCTTCACATAAACAAGCACTGCATTAGCATCTGAGGAGTTGGGAATGGGACTGACCATTGTACAGTCATCAGCAAACATCCCCATTCTGATATTATGATGGACGGAAGATCACTGATGAAACAGCTAAGGAGGGTTGGATCCATGACTGAATTAACTTCCTCTTTCCTTTTAGGCAGTGCAATCATGCCACAACAAGTTGCAGTATAAAATAGATTTCACCATTTCCTCTGATTCTACTCTTCCTTACTACAGGTAATTTCCACTCTGTGATCCATCACTCCGCATTCCATTTAGTAAGCGGGATCTGTTTGAAGCTCTGTTTCTCATCCTTTGCAAGAATATAGCAGTATCAGGAGTCCATTCAGCCCCTCAGGCATGTTTCACCATTCACTAAAACTGGCTGATTTGTAGCTGAACACTGTACTTCTCCTGCCAGCAAAAACCTACCAATATCAGCTTCTGAGGACTCAGTTGATGCCCAACCTCAATAGCTTTTTGTAGGAAAGAGTCCTAGATTTCTACTATCCTCTGTGTGAAGAAGTGTTTCCTATCATCACATCTAAATGTCCTAACTTGAACCAAAGCAATAGTTTCTCTTTATCTGCCTAACATATCATTAAATCCCCACAGTGCAGAAGGAGGCCATTCAGTCCATTGAGCCTGCTCTGATTCTCTGATCGAGCATCTTACCCACGCCCAACCTGTGCCCTATCTCCTTTAACCCACACATTTACCCTGCTAAACCCCCTAACCAACATATCTTTGGATGTTAAGGGGCAAATAAGCACAACTCATCCACCTAACCCACATATCCTTGGACTGTAAGAGGAAACTTGAGCACCCAGAGGAAACTCACGCAGACACGAGGAGAATGTGCAAAGTTCAGAAAGAAACCAAAACTGGAATTCAGTTTCCTAGTGCTGTGAGGCAGCAGTGCTAACTTGTCTGTCACTGTATCATCCCTTTTAATCATGGTAAACACTTTAGATCACATCTTCATTTTCTGTACTCAGAGGACGCAGTTTATGCTGCCTGTCATTGCAATTTAACCTTAGCCCCTGTATCATTCTGGTGAATGTGTCTGTGCTCCATGTCTTCATTCCCAACCCTCTGCAATTTCTCACACATCTTTTCACAAAAGATTTAACTCATTCACTGAAACTAGGTTAATACCTTCCCTAAAATACCATCGACAACCTGTTCCTGTGAAGGCATGAAGCAATCCTACAATATTATCCCACCTTGTCTATTCAGGATTCTGGTGACTGGATAACTGAATATAACAGAATGGTTAGAAGCAAATTACTGCTGATGCTGGAATCTAAAACCAAAAGAGAAAATGTTGGAAAATCTCAGTAGGTTGGCAGCATTTGTAATCAGAGAAAAGAGCTGGCATTTCGAGTCCAAATGATCCTTTGAGACTGGTTGCAGTGTGATCTCTAAGTTTGAGGGGTTAATACTGAAAGTATTGCGTGGATCCTATCAAAGATGTTGGGTTGTGGCAGGTGGAGAAGCTGTCAGGAATGGGAGGTAATTCAGTCTGCATGTGTGTCTAAAATGCATGTTTAAAGTACAGTTTATTTATTAGTCACAAGTAAGGCTTACATTAACGCTGCAATGAAGTTACTGCGGGATTCTCCTTATCACCACAATCCGGAGCCTGTTTGAGTCAATGCATCTAACCAGTGCATCTTTGGACTGCAGGAGGAAACCAGAGCACCCGGAGGAAACCCATGCAGACACAAAGAGAATGTGCAAACTCCACACAGATAGTGACCCAAGCCAGAATTCGAAATGTTGATTCTCTGCCATTGACATCTTTGGATGAAAATAAAAACATAAAAGCAACACATGAGGAGATCTGATCTGGGTCAAATTTGGATTTGTTGTTGAATCTCCCTAATTGTTTCAGGTTGGGATTATCTCCATTTTCATCCCTTATGACCCAGTTTGTCTCCAGCTGTCAGGTTTGTGTAGAGTTGAAAACCATTCTCAAATATAGTTTGAGAACGATTTTCTGTCACGCATATGTTGACCGTGTGGATAGCACACTTGTTTCTGAGTCAAAAGGTCATGGGTTAGAATCATAGAATACTTACAGTGCAGAACAAAGCCATTTGGCCCATCAAGCCGTGCGCTGACAACAATCCCACTCTGGCCCTATCTCTGTAACCCCATACATTTATCCGACCAATCCCCCGACTCTAAGGAGCAATTTAGTGTGGCCAATGAACTTAACTCACACATCTTTGAATTTTGGGAGAAAACCAGAGTACCCGGAGGAAACCCACGCAGACACAGGGTGAATGTGCAAACTCCATACAGTGACCCAAGCCAGGAATTGAAGTCGGATCCTTGTGCTGTGAGACAATAGTACTAACTATGCCTCTCACCTAGTCTCATACCCAGAGTCTTCCAACAATCTAGGCTGATACTTATTGTGGTGTTTTGGGAGTACTGCACTGTTACATGAGATTTTATACCAATGGTCTGTCCATTCATAGATGAAGATAAAAGATGCCATGTGCTATTTTGTGTAGAAGAGCAAGAGGATTATCCTGAGTTCAGGTCAACAGTTAATCCCTCAACCAAGGTAATTAAAACTGATTTTTTTATATATTCATTTTTACAGGATGTGGATGTCGTGGCTGGATCAGCATTTATTGTCCATCCCTAATTGCCCTCCACTTCAAAGGGCAGTTGAGAATCAACCACATCGGTGCAGGTTTGAAGGGTCGAAGGGCCTGTTTTCATGCTGTTCTTTAATGCTGCGGGTCTGGAGTCACGTGTAGGCCAGATCCGGTGAGAATAGCAGATTTCCTTTCTTAAAGGACATTAGTGAACCAGGTGGGTTTTTACAACAGTCACTTGCAGTCACCATTAGATTTTAATTTCAGATATTTTATTGGATTTAGATTTCACCATCTGCCCTGATGAGATTTGAACCCGAATGCCCAGGGCATTACCCTGGGTTTCTGGCTTGCTAGTCCAGTGATAATATCTCTACACCACTGCCTCCCCTATGTTTATGCAATCATTATCACATTGTGGGTTGTGAGAATTTTCAAATTACCCAATTAACCAAATAATGTAGAATGCAACTTTGGTCGGGGAGACATAATGATTGATTGAAAAAAAAATCAAGGTCTGTGGAGTTCATCTTCTACCATCCTGTGGTTATCACACAATACAATGATAGTGGAGTTGCTGATTAGTCATAGAAACTAAACTCTAGGAATGAATCTCCAAGAAATATAGAAACAACAGGGCTTTCGCTCAGTCATGATGGCTTGAGAACCTTTAAGAAAGATGCTGATTCCAGGATTCTTGACCCCCATTCCTCTAAGTTTCCGATTTTCTTTTTAAGGTTGTGGGCTGGTTCAGGCCTACCTCCTGCACTCCCTGATCTGGCTGACTCCATTACAGGATAAGACATGTCATCGTCAGCCTCGAATTTCCTGAGCTAGTTTTTCAAAGAGCTGTGCTTTAAGGCATCTATGAGGTGTTGCAAACCAGAGTTTGTATGAATGAGCCTAAGTTCAGAAAGCCTGTCTTGCGCATCCCACGTCAAGGTGGAATAATTTCTGGCTCTTAGCCAAGCCTCATTATGTATTCCTGGCTGAGAACCCAGAAATCTATGATTTTAAATCCATTAGCCTTCTGAAATATCCGAGCCACAAGGAAATGTTCTGAGTCTCTGATCTATACTGTCAATCTCACAACGTTTATTTATACAAGATGAAGGTTTCGGTTGCTTGTAGTTTCAGCTGTTGATAATTTTAAATGGTCTGAGTGACTGGCATTTGAATTGGGCTGTAATAAAAAGGAGTTTTCTTTTTAAGAAAGTGGAAAGTTGACAATGGATGACCTTTTAATAGAACTCTTTTCATGCTTCTTCCTGTCACTAGAGCATTTATTATTTTAATTTAGAGTATAGGCATGGAGGTGCCATATCTTGGCTACAATTTGAGGGGCAATAGGAAGTGGAGAGCATGGGTTGACATGGAGGCATGTGGTGCTTTGGATTTTTTATGGGAGGGATACCTTGGCAGTGGGCAATAAAGGGCCATAAGATGGGTGGGTGGAGATGCAGCCGGGAGAGAATCCAAATAATTGTGATGGTGATAATACAGCAATGATTCCCTCTGTACCTCAAGTCTCTCTCCATTTAAATAATATGCTGTTTTTCTGTTCTTCCTGCCAAAGTGAAAAAAATTCACATTTTCCACACATTATTCCCCATCTGCCAAATTTTTGGCTATTCACTCAACACATCGATATTCTTTGGCAGACCTCTTAAGTCCTCTTCACAACTTGCTACCCAATCATTATGTCACCAGCCAATTTAGCAACATTACATATTGTCTTTTCATGTCCTGTCTGTCTATTTATCTGCCTGCCCACCTGCCTGCCTGCCTATCTATCTCAGTTTGTGGAGTTTGTAGATGATCAATGGGTTGTGTAGTGTCCATGAGAAAAGTAATAAAAGTGAAATACTGTGGATGCTGGAAATCTGGATTGAACTCAGCAAGTCTGGCAGTCTCTGTGGAGAGAGAAGCAGAAGTTAATGTTTTCAGTCTGAATGATTCTTCTTCAGGGGGCTCTGAAGAGTCACACAGACTCTCCCATGATCTTCGTTTTTCGTATGTCCACAGATGCTACCAGATCTGTGCAAACCCGCTGAGATTTTCCAGTCTTTTCTGTTTCCTTGTCTGTAAGCTGAGACTGTTTACAATTGGTGGGTTAGGTAGAGTCCAGATTGTTACACAATCAGTAAAAGCAGCTGGTTTAAGGAATTCTGTGGTCTTACTTTATTCTATCTTTTTCGTGATCTCATCTCTCCCTGCAGTTTTCAGATTTACGTTGTTCGTTTTAGAGACAGATGCTGTGGGGGGGAAATTACAATTGGATATTGCAAGAACTTATTTGCCTTTTGTTTGGAGCACATCATAAATCTGTATGGTAGCAAGGTGGTTGATGCCACTGTCTCACAGCTTGGGTAGCTGTCTATGTGGAATCTGCACTTTCTCCCCGTGTCTGTGTGGGTTTCCTCCGGGTGCTCTGGTTTCCTCCCATAGTCCAAAAATCTATGGAGGTGGATTAGCCAAGATAAATTGTCCCTTAGTGCCCTAAGATGTGTAGGTTAGGGGGCTTAGCTATGATAAATATCTGGAGATAAGGGGATAGGGCAGAGAGGGTGGGCCTGGGAAAGATGTTCTTTCAGAGGGTCAGTACAGACTCAATGGGCCAAAAGGCCTCTTTCTGTACTGTTAGGATTCTATGGTTCAATTGTACAGCTGCCTGAAAAGCCTTTCTGAATGGCTCTGGCAAGACAGCTCTGCTCTGTTTTAGGGAGTTGTCACAGTGAGAAATCTCACAGCACCAGGTTAAATTTCAACAGGTTTATTTGGAATCAGGAGCTTTCAGAATGGTCTCCTTTTTCAGGTGAGTGGGAGTGGGACATTTTAAAGAGTTGTGTGTTGTAGGCATCCCAATACGTTGAATTGGGAATTATTGGATTATCTTTTGAAAGGTTTTAAACTGAGCAACATCCTAGGGGAGCCATACTCATCTACTTCTCATAGTAAACGAAAATGATGCAGTTGGCTGCTTTTCCTTCAGCATCACTTTGATGTTGTTTGAGAAAAATATTGCAATTCAGAATGCAGGTGAACAGCTGGGGTCTTGGGGACAGCTGTGAGCTCAGTGTGGCACCTCAACTCGGATTCAGAAGGTTGTGGGTTGAAGACATCGCTGAGATGTTGGAACAGGTCTGGCACACCGGTACAAAACTGAAGTGTCACAAATCACTTCACCGGACAAAGCAGCAACACTCCGAAAGCTCGTGATACCAAATAAACCTTTGGACTATTACCAGGTTCCATGTGATCTCTCATCTTGTCCACCCCAGTCCAACGCGGGCATCACGGCCATCATCGACACTGAAGAACTATATGAATGGGACATTATCACTTTGCTGTTTATGGGATCATGCTGTGCATTTCCAACAATGAGCACATGTCAGAAGTATTTCAATGCTGTAAAGGTCTTCTGGGTGTTCGGAAATTGTGATGTGTTCTTTAGAGATGCCAGCTTATTTATTTTCCTTGCATCAGAATGATCCAGGACAGGAACACTGAGGGATATGTGACAGACAATTCATCTCAGGGCTAATGTCACCTCCCAGCAGGAGCAGATAGCAAAAACCTGTGGAAGTCCAGATTTCCCAGTCATGTAATTGTCTCCAGCAGGCAGCAGTGGGTGAATTTCAAATCGCTCTGTGGCCATGTCTCTGCTTAGCCCTGTAACCTTCTCCAGCCCTACAATCCTCTGGGATATCCTCACTCCACCAATTCTGGTCTTGTTGAGCATCACTTATTGTAATCATTTCGTCATTGGCTATCTAAACTTCTCCACCTCTGCTTCTTCTTTAAGTTGGCAGCACGGTGGCACAGTGGTTAGCACTGCTGCCTCACAGCATCAAGTATCTGGGTTCAATGCCGGCTTTAGGTGACTAACTGTTTGGAATTTGCATGTTCTCCCCTTGTCTGTGTGTTTCCTCCAAGTGCTCCCATTTCCTCCCAGAGACCAAAGATGTCTGGGTTTGGTGGATTGGCCGTGCCAAATTGCTCCTTAGTGTTAGGGGAATTAGGCGGGTAAATACCTGGGAGTTACAGCAATAGGGTTTGGGCAGGATTATTGTTGGCGCAGGGTCTATGGACTGAATGGCCTCCATCTTCACTGTAGGATTCTATGAAGTCCCTCCTTAAAACCTATTTCTTGGACCAAGCTTTTGGTCATCTGCACTAATATCTCCTAATGTGATTCAGTGTCAGTTTTTTGTTTAAGGCTCCTGTTATTATGCAGATATTTTATATTTTTACTCAGTAGTTATAATGAGCACAATATTACTATATGCATGTCACTGCCGGAAATGACATCACAACTTCTAGTGGTGGAAACTGAGTGAAGAAGCAGCCTTGCAGTGAACATACCCTGTCAATAAAATTGTTAGTTTTTAATCCGCAGTGCTTTCAAACATCTGTACCACAATATACAACATCCTTGAAACACTGTGGCAAATTTAGGTATTTTAATGTGATATATACGCAAAGGTTTCCATTGAATCTCCACAGTGCAGAAGAAGGTGATTTGGTTTATCAAATGACTCTCTAACAAAACATCTTAAGGAGGTCCAGCCCAACGCTATCCCCATAACCCTTCGTATTTACCTTGCTAATCGCTCTAGCCTACACATCTCGCGACATTAAGGAGCAATTTAGCATGGCCAATCCAACTAACCTGCACTTCTTTGGACTATGGGAGGAAACTGGAGCATCCAGAGGAAATCCACGTAGACGCAGGGAAGGTGTGCAAGTCACCTGAAGCTGGAATTGAACGCTGGTCCCTGACACTGTGAGGCAGCAGTGTCACTATGGCGCCCTGCAGAGCTGTGGATAAATTGGAGTTACTATTGAGTGGACTTGGGAAGGACAGTGAGGTGGCAAAGCGGCAGGCTGAGGGATGGGTGCAGAGCGCAGGCTGGCGCTGTTACAAAGATAGGAATTAATGATCCATATGTAATATTATGGCTAAACAACCCAGGCCATTGAATCACATTTCTAAATGGGAATAATTCAAACAATTTCTGTAAAGTTAAAATCAACATTTACACAATAAATCTGAGGATTACAGATTTAAAAAAAATCTACCAGCCTCCAGAAACCCAATACTGAATACCTTCTAAACAATCAAGTGAAAGGATCAGTATTGTGAAGGTTAGGATATATTTTAACAAGGTGTTATTTTCCATGATTCGCTTCTCTCAGGTGCATGGTGTCCTGAAGCTGTCAAGAATGATTCATTACGGGAACAGAGTGTCTTTGTTATCCAAGGTGTGGATGAGATCATCAAACACAGGCTCCCAGAGACACTCAGTGACCTGCAGGGAATCAGGGGTGTGTGGGATCTCAGTAAACGTTACCACCCTCAAACACAGGCTCCCAGAGACACTCAGTGACCTGCAGGGAATCAGGGGTGTGTGGGATCTCAGTAAACGTTACCACCCTCAAACACAGGCTCCCAGAGACACTCAGTGAACTGCAGGGACTCGGGAGCGTGTGGGATCTTGGTAAATATTACACCTTGAAACACAGGCTCCCAGAGACACTCAGTGAACTGCAGGGACTCGGGAGCGTGTGGGATCTTGGTAAATATTACACCTTGAAACACAGGCACCCAGAGACACTCAGTGAACTGCAGGGACCCAGGAGTATGTGGGATCTTGGTAAACATTACACCCTGAAACACAGACACTCAGAGACACTCAGTGAACTGCAGGGACCCAAGAGTATGTGGGATCTTGGTAAACATTACACCCTGAAACACAGACACTAAGAGACACTCAGTGAACTGCAGTTACCCAAGAGTATGTGGGACATTGGTAAACATTACACCCTGAAACACAGACACTTAGAGACACTCAGTGAACTGCAGGGACTCAAGAGTATGTGGGATCTCAGTAAACATTACACCCTCAAACACAGACACCCAGAGACACTCAGTGAACTGCAGGGACCCGGGAGTGTGTGGGATCTCGGTAAACATTATCACCCTCAGACCGAGGCACCCAGAGACTCTCATAAACTGCAAGGATAGCGTGTGTGGGATCGCAGTAAACATAACCTCAACCTTTCAGCTTTTTCTGGAAATAGTCCCTGAATATGAAATTATGCAAAGGTTCTGCTGATCTCCTGATCCAACTCCCAGAGAAAGGATGAGTAAACAGCCAAATCCCTGTCTTTTCTGGGAGTTATCCCACTGACCAGTAGTGGACAGAATTTCCTCTTCACCTGCTGTCCAATTATGGACAGTGGAGTGGACAAGTGAGGCATGAGAGTCAATAAGAGGGTCCGTGGTGATGTCTGGAGGGTGGTACCATTGGAGAGGTGAGCGTTGCTGAGGAAGACATAGTGAGTACCTCAAACTGGGGTCTTCAGTGATGTAAAAGGTGACAAGTATTCTGAGGGAACTGGATGGAAGGTTGACCTATCCAGAAGAGTGCCTACAGCTGATCCTGATCTCCTTTAAGTATTGTTCCTGGGATGAGAAAGATCAGCTAAGTTTGGAGAGATTGGGATTGTTGTCCTTGGAGAGAAGAAGACTGTGAGGAGATTTGATCTTCAAAATCATGAAGGGGCTGGATAGAGAAGATGGGGAGAGGCTGTGCCTGCTCATATAAGGATCAAGAATGAGAGGGCACAGGGTTAAAGTGATCTGTGGAAGAAGCAAATGCGATGTGAGGAAAAATCTTTTCACACAGCGAGCAGTTGGGGTGTGGAATGTGCTGTCTGGAAGTGTGGTAGAGGCAGGTTCAATCGAAGCATTTAAAAGGACATTCGATGAAGAATTGAATAGAAACAATGTGCAATGATAGAGGGAAAATGCTGAGGATTGGTACCAAGTCATGATTCTCATTTTGAGCCTGTGTGGATATGAGGGGCTGTGTCCCAATAATCCTATGATTCATTTCTCCCAGCCAATCAGTCTAGCTATCCATAGCCCACTGGGCCAGTAGCCTCTGGGCCAGAGGTCATCTTTGCAATATTGGCGGGATCCTGACACCATAGAGACCCTTTTGCAGATTTCAGGAGGGAAAATGGCCCTTGGTTTGAGTCTTAATTAGCTTCTTTACCTATCTGCTTCCGTGGAACGAGCTATTGATTGCTGGGGCGGCCCATTCCTGGGAATTCACGAGGAGGAACTACGTCTTGGGAAAGCTCTACTTTCTTCTTTTCGCCTCTGGACCGGGGAAACAGCCCAAAGTTTAAGATCAACAATTTTCCATCAGGGACCAGTCATGATGGGAGACTGTTAACCTGAAACATTAACTCGCTTTCTCTCTTTACAGATACTGACAAATCCATTGGATGTTATCACCACAAGAGGTAGGATCAGAAAAATGGCACAGACTAACAAGACATGAAATGGCAATCTGGTGTACCAGAATCATACAATCCCCACAGTGCAGAAGAGACCCATTTGGCCCATTAAGTCTGCGCTGACCATAATCTCACCCAGGCCCTATTCCTGTAACCTCACATATTTATCTGCTAATCCTCCTGACCCTAGGTTTAACTTAGCATGGCCAATCAACCTAACCCGCACATCTTGTGAGGAAACTGGAGCATCCTGAGGAAACCCACACAGACATGGGGAGAATGTGCAAACTGGCAGTGACCCGAGGCCGGAATTGAACTCAGGTTGCTGGCACTGTGAGGCAACAATGCTAACCACTATGCCACCGTGCCACCCACTGATACTGATATAACCCTTGTGGGCGTCTATTGTAATTAACTTGCCGGAGTCCTCTCTGTTTCAGTTGTTGGTAAGTGTATTTAGGTCTAGCTTAGTGTGTATGAAGTCCCCTGTTAACATAGAGACGCTCTTTCCTGGGAATGGATAACAATGCAACTGGTCTCCCACAGATCCTCACAGTGCAGCCTGGTTTCAGGATGGGGATAATGAAGGTGACTTACTCTAAAACTGTATGGATTTGGTATGCCCAAGTCTTCCAGCCTTTTCATTTTGACCTTTGCTTTCTGATGCAATATGTATGCTCAGAAAACCCTAGGCGTAACCTCGGGGTTCAAATAACTTTTAGCTTTAACCCCTTTTATTTGACCAAGTTCCCTCAGGAACACCTGATATTTATACAGAAGTTCCTGGAATCCTCTGTATTGGACATTAAATATTACCAACCAGTCCAGTTTTACTTGGAATAGAATCATAGAATCCCGATAGTAAGGAAGAAGGCCACTCAGCCCATTGAGTCTGCACTGACAACAATCTCACTCAGGCCTATCCCTGCAATCACACACATCTACCCTATTAATCCTGTTAATCTATGCATGCTAGGACTCTAAAGGGCAATTCAGCATGGCCAATGCACCTCTTGGACTGCTGGAGGAAGCCAGAGCACCCGTAGGAAACCCATGCAGAACATGCAACCTCTACATAGACAGTGATCTGAGCTGGGAATCGAACCCAGGTCCCTGGCCCTGTGAGGCAGCCGTGCTAACCGCTGTGCCGCATAATCGCGCCCCATAAGACAGGGTCTCTGTCCTCAATCAACCATGATGGGCAGCTGAGCAGGCAGACTCCTATTTGATACTGGCACAGAGATTGCCCCCCTGCAGCTCACACACACCTGCAGCTCACACATACCCTGCAGCTCACACACACCCTGCAGCTCACACTAACACCCTGCAGCTCGCTCACACCCTGCAGCTCACTCACACCCTGCAGCTCACACTCACACCCTGCAGCTCACACTCACACCCTGCAGCTCACACTCACACCCTTCAGCTCACACTCACACCCTGCAGCTCACACTCACACCCTGCAGTTCACACACACCCTGCAGCTCATTCAGTCGCTTGAGCCATCTTGACTGTTCTCTTCAGTGGTTGGTTATTTGCTTCAGCCGGCAATTTATTTTGGGCGTTGGGGTTGTTGAAACTGGAAACCAAAAAAAAGTCCCTCAATGTGTCTCCCAGTGAAGGCCCAATCTTGTAGCGCTCAGTGAGAGATCCTATGTCCCTGCTGGGTTCAGTCTATGCAGAGACCTCATTTTAAAATATTTCTGCCTATTTCAAAGCTAACTTGACTCAATTTTAAAACTCAGAAGGCATGCTGGGTTATCTGAAAAATTGACCGCGTTCCTGAAGAGTACACGGTGCAGGCAAACAACCACAGCTGCAAGACTTGTTTCTCTAGACAAAGACAGCCTGTGGAGAACATTTCCAATAATGAGATATGGGTTGAAATATGTTTTGGTTTCAAAGTGTGTGTTTGTGCAGTTTGTTTTTAAGATTCGATTCACATTTCCTCAGAACAAGAGCTGACAGTAATAAGTAAAGTTTATTTATTAGTCACAAGTAAGCCTTATATTAACATTGCAATGAAGTTACTATGAAATTTCCTTAGTCACCACACTCCAGCACCTACTCGGGCTAATGCACCTAACTAGCATGTTTTTCAGAATGTGGGAGGAGACCGGAGCACCTGGAGGAAACCCACACAGACACTGGGACAACATGCAAACTCCACACAGACAGTGACACAAGCCAGGAATCAAACCCTGGTCCCTGATGCTGTAGGCAGCAATGCTAACGACTGTGCCACCATGCCACCCTAAAAGCCAACCTCTCCAAGTTTGCTTTGCCTTTTCTCTGCTTCTGTCACAATTTAATTTTCTTTCAGTTCACTTCAATAAAAGAAATTCATTTTATAACTCATACCAAGTGCTGTCCTCTCGTCTGTTCGAAGGCATGAACGGACTCAGCCAGTTGTCGAAGCCTCTCCATCAAGCTGGGACAATCTCCTCTGCCTCTCTAACCACAGAACGTGATTTGTATCATGATTACAGGAGGTTAGTGGTCATGGTGATCCTTAACAAAATTGACAAATTGGGTGAAAGTTTTTGAGTCCAGAGCTTTGGCTGACATTAAACTGTTCCCCAGTTTGTAAATGTGTGGGCTTGAAACTGTGAGCTACATCACCTTCACTTGTCCTCAGCTGCTATTGCATTCACCATGAAAGAAGTTCTATGGCCTCTCAATGCCCCCTCCTCTCGATCTCTGGGTCAAATGGTTCAAAGAACAAAGAACAAAGAACAAAACTGCACGGGAAACAGGCCCTTCGGCCCAACGAGCCCGTGCCGCCACCCTGATATTCCCACTTCTACACGCGATCCCTGTCCATGTTTATAGATCTATGGATTAAAAACCAAATTTGAGACAATTTAGGGAGAATTTGTTTTGCCAATTAGCCTAAGAGCACATCTTTGGGATGTGGGAGGAAACCGGAGCCCCCGGAGAAAACCCACGCAAGCACGGGGAGAATGCGCAAACTCCCACAGACACAGGCCCAAATCCATGTATCTGCACAGCACAGCGATAGTCACTGAGCTGTCGTGTTGCCCATCAGATGGTCCAGGTCAAGCGTACACTAACGACGTGAAGCAGTAGGATACTCTCGAAAAAGATCCAAGAGCAGTCCTCTCACGACCCATCGCGTGTATGCCCCTTGTTAGACAACAAGGTGGACCAAAGCATCTGTAGGATAAAAACAAGTACATCAATATCATCATCTATTTACACACTTCCCAGGGACTCCCAAGGCTCATGATCCCTATTTTAAATCAGTTTTCTATACCCCTCCATTCCCATTCTGTTCATGTGCCCATCTAAGTATTTCTTAAATAACTCCAGAGTACCTGCCTCCACCACTTTACTTGGCAGTGCATTCCATACTCCCACCACCCTCTGTGTGAAAAAAACTCCCTCTAGCATCCAAATTATACCTTACCCCCCTCACCCTAAGCCTGTGACCCCTCGTGCTATTTGAGTCCATCCTAGGAAAAAGCTTAACCCTGTTTACTCTATCAATCCCCTTCAAAATCTTGTACACCTCTATCAGATCTCCTCTAAGTCTACGTCTTTCTAAGGAAAACAGTCCCAATTTGCCTAATCTCTCCTCGTAACTCAGACCTTCCATACCAGGCAGCATCCTGGTAAACCTCCTCTGCACTTTCTCCAGAGTCTCCACGTCCTTCCGGTAGTAAGGCGACCAGAACTGGACCAGAAAATCTTCCCAAAAGGGCAACTTATTAGCATTTGGAGTGGCACAGTGGTTAGCACTGCTGCCTCACAACATGAGGGACTGAGGTTCAGTTACCAGCTTGAGTCACTGTGTAGGATTTGCATGCTCTCTCTCAACACTCACTCATCCAGATATTTACTGTCACCTGGGTTATGTGATTCTTTTCTCATACTATATGAGTCAAGTAAACATTATCATCTGTCAGAATCCAACCATGATGCATGTTGCTTTGAGAAGGTGAACACAGTAATCAGGACAATCTTACATGTATAAGCATTTTCAAACTTGTTTATTCTTGACATAATATCAAAATAATGACACTTCAAGTGGTGCGCAAACCGTGTACCTTCCACTCCAACCTTTAGGGTGGCATAATGGCACAGCAGTTGCTGCTGCCTCATAGTGCCAGGGAGCCAGGTTCAATTCTGGCCTCAGGTCACTGTCTGTGTGGAGTTTGCACATTCTCCCTGTGTCTGTGTGGGTTTCCTCCAGGTGCTTCAGTTTCTTCCCACAGTCCAAAGATGTGCAGGTTAGGTGAATTGGCCATGCTGAATTGTCCCTTAATTATCAGGGTGATGTTAGCAAGTAAATATGTGGCGTTACAGGGATTGGGCTTGGATGGGATTGTGGGCAGAACAGAATCGGTGGACTGAATGTCCTCTTTCAGCGCTGTAGGGATTCTATGATTCTATGAAGACAGGAGGCGGGACTTTCCAGCCTCACTCATCCCAAAACCGTAAAATCCTGTCCCAGTCAACAGATCTTTCTATGGTCCACCCTCGTCCGTTCCGATTCTCACAGTGGGTGGCCAGTAAAAGTCTTTACCTTTTTGCACATTGAGTGGTCCCTCTCCACCCTCCAACTCTGCACTGCGGACATTCATCGACTGATCCACCAGTGTAATAACTCGAGGTGACTCAATGTGACAAAAATTAACCAAAGTCTTTATTGATCAGAAGAACGATGTACAATAAAGGGGTTTAACAGCACAGGTCTACTCCTAACTACGCCCGGACTTCAACTAAAGCCCTCTAGCCCTGGGAATGCTCATCTTCACACCCGATTGGCCCAGGTTCGTGCACTCTCGCTCCATTCACTCTGGCCCAGTTATGTGGCCCAAAAATGATTACTCCTGAACTCATTGCCAGAAAGAGCTGTGGCAGCCAGGTCATTGAGTGTCTTTAAGACAAAGATAGGTAGGTTCCTGATCAATAAGGGGATCAAGGTTTATGGGAAGAAGGCAGAAGAGTGGGAAGGAGAATGATATCAGCTATGATTAAGTGGCGGAGCAGACTTAATGGGCCATATTCTATACCTCCTCTATCTTATGGTCTTAAAAGGGGCCACGCTATCACACTCAACCTTCACAACCTTCTGCGGTAAAGAATTCCACAGATCCACTGCTCCATGAGAGAAGAAATTCCTCCTCAGCCTGCAGCCTTTGACTTTTGTGCAAGGACGGGAGGGATGTTTGTGGGAAGTGTAGAAACCAGCATGGTCCTCCTCAGCTCTTTCTAAATCCTAACATCCCATGTTAAAAATCACGGTGTCAAAATTACACAAACTCCATGGTGCAGCGGTGGGAGCGAAGGGGTAAGATGGTGACTGAGGTGACAGAAAATCACAGAAACATTCATCTCAAAATGAGCTCTTCATTTCTCTTGCAAGGGGGGTAAAATCTGATTTCCCTGACACCTTTCTGCCTGATACGTTCAGCAAAGGCCGGGGTTTGGGCGGATTCGTTCCCACTGGCCCATTCACACAGAGGGTGGGCCGTGAAATGCCTGACTGTAACATTAGGGCTTTTGTCTAACTAGACCTCGCCATCCCTCTCCCAATGGCGTCACTACCGCCTCACATGAGTTATTGATGAAGCAAATAGGCCTTGGGGCACTAAATATTAGATGATCTTTGTGCGTTGAACATCTTCTGATGGCTCGAGGGAACTGAACACAGCATGCTGCTGTGAATACATGAAAGAACATGGAGCAGCAATGTGAATTCAAGAGTCAGTCTGGCAAGCCCAAATCACCCCCCTCCTGACGCATTTCCCAACCCCCAGTGACAATGATGAGCATCCTGTTTGTAACGCGGCAGTTAAGTTACTGGGATCATTATCTTGATCATGGAAGTTTATAATCCCGCCACGGTGCACTTTTTAAAAAATGTATTCCTTCAGCAGTGGCATGGTGGCACAGTGGTTAGCACTGCTGCCTCACTGCACCAAGGATCCAGGTTCGATTCCAGCCTCAGGTCACTTTCTGTGCAGAGTCTGCACAGTCTCCCCGTGTCTGCATGGGTTTCCTCCAAATTTCTCCTACAGTCCGAAGATGTGCGGTTTAGGATTGGCCATGCCAACCTATACAGGGAAAGAAAAGGGGAGGGGGATCTGGGTGGGATGCTTTCTCGGAAAGTCAGTACAGACCCGGGCCAAATCCACCCTTTCTGCACTGTAGGGATTTTATTGTTCTACGTGGACATTGCTGGTTGGGCCTAGCACTTTTATTGCCCACCCCTAATTGCCCTTGAGAAGGTGATGGTTCTTAAACCATTGCACTCCATGTATTGTAAGTGTACCTACGGCACTGTTAGGGAGCAAATTCCAGGACCTTGACTCAGTGAAGGAATGTCGATGTAGTTCCAAGTCAGAATGTGTGTGGGAACACCCAGGTGGTGGTGGTATTCCCATTTATCTGCCACTCTTGTCTTTCCAGATGGTTATGGTCATGGGATTGGAAGGTGCTGTCTAAGGAGTCTTGCCAAGGTGAGTTCCTGCAGTGCATCTTGTAGATGATGCACACTGCTATGACCATGCATCAATGGCAGAAGGAGTGAATGTTTGTGGATAGTGTCAAGCTCTTTGAGTGGGGATGGAGCTGTATCCATACAGGCAAGGTGTGGGGGTGAACGGGCAGATGGATATGTTCTCCTACATTCCCATCTATTCGTACTGCTCCAGTTTATCTGCTGGGCGCTTGCTCTCAACTTTCACCCAGGGATTTACTGTCACCTGGGTTAGATGATTCTTTTCTCATCAGGAGAGGAATCAAGTGGACATTATCATCTGAAAAAATCCAACCATGATGTGTATTGCATTGAGAAGGTAATCAATCTATAGATTTATAATAGTTTTCAAACTTGGTCGTTTGTGACATAATATCAAAATAATGACCCTTCAAGTGGTGCACAAACCATATACCTTCCACTCCAACCTTTGGGGTGGTATGGTGGCACAGTGGATGGCATTGCTGCCTCACAGTGCCAGGGAGCCAGGTTTGATTCCTGGCTTGGGTCACTGTCTGCATGGAGTCTGTACAGTCTCCACGTGTCTGCGTGGGCTTTCTCCAGGTGTTCTGGTTTCCTCCTACAGCCCAAAGATGTGGGGGGTAAGTGGATTGGCCATGCTAAATAGTGTTGGGGATGAGCAGGCTAAATACATGGAGTACGGGGATAGAGCCTGGTTGGATAATTGTCGGTGCAGGCTCAATGGGCTGAATGGCCTCCTTCTGCACTGTAAGGATTTAACTGCTTAAAATAAACCAATAGTTGTAATAATCTGTATAAAATTGATGTTCAATTTTTCATCTTTGCCGAAAGCTGATGAAGAAGGCCAGTGGGCCCATTTGCAGCTGAAACCAGTAGTGTTAAAAGCTTCTCGTATTATTCAACAATCCGATGAAACACCAGAACAGAAAATGGAACAGAACATGCAGTCAAAGATTTATAGAATGTTTTAGGTGTGCTTGCAGATGTTATTGGTTCGAGATAATTATTTGTGAGATGTGCATTGAAGACTCTACTTCACAGTGCTGTTTATATCAATCTTTCCAATATGGATTTTTTTTTTAACACACAGTGTGAGTCCTTGTTTGAAAGATGAAAAGACTGAGCCAAGTCTTTGTTCTTTCTCCCTTTTCTCCAGTTGTATTTTCTTTTGTTTGCACAGGGTTGCCGGATTGAAGGAAGAAATCCTTGCGTCTTGTACAATTCAGATGTGTGTGACTCAGTCCGTGGCAATGCCCGGGGTTCTGTACTGCACACAGCCGCAGGTCCCACCCTGTCTGTTTATGATACTTAACTGTGGTTCTGGGAATGGAAACGATCTATGGAAAAAAAGAAACTTGAACAATTCGATTGTTCAAATCATGAGATGGATGTCAAGTTCTTGCTCACACAAGACAACCAGCTTCTTGTATTTTTGATTGATTTGATTTAATAATGTCACATGTATTGGTATGCAGTGAAAAGTATTGTCTCTTGCGCGCTATACAGACAAAGCACACGGTACATAGAGAAGGAGAGGAGAGGGTGCGTAATGTAATGTTGTAGTCATAGCTAGGGTGTAGAGTGCAAAGTAGGTCCATTCAAAAGTCTGACAGTGGCAAAGAAGCCGTTCTTGAGTGGGTTAGTATGTCACCTCAGATTTTTAAATCTTTTTCCCAAAGGGAAAAGATGGGAGAGAATATATCCAGGACGTGTGGGGTCCTTGATTATGCTGACTGCTTTTCTGAGGCTGCTGTTTAGCTAGGCATCACTGTTTGTCCACACTGTGTCTCAGTGCACTAACACTGGAGTGTGATTGAAGAGGGAGGTACACAAGCTGAGCTGGCAGCCTCTCTCTGTATCACAGACTGAAGGAAGCTCTTGGCACAGAGCCAAGGCACTGAATGCCACCTTGTTCAGGCCTTGCAGTCCCAAATGTGCAATCATCAAAGCTGTGAAAGAGGGGGAGGGACGGGTGGGGAGGGGGAGCTGGAGTGGTAATTGCGTAGTGGTTGTGTCACTGGACTAGTAATCCAGGGTCCCAGGCTAACACTCTGGTGACGTGATTTCAAATCCCACCACGGCAGCTGGAGGGGGGGATTTAAATTCAATTAATAAATAAATCTGGCCATCGTAAGTCTGATTCATGAAGCTATCATTGATAGTTGTTACAAAACTGTGCATTTGGGGTGGGGGGGTTTAAATAGGGGACAGGTAAATCCTTTTTGGGGGAGGGAGGAAGGGGGAGAAGGGCTCTCCCATGGGCCCAAGATGTCCATGTAGAGGAGCGCCCACCTTGCCCACCTTGCCCATCAGTGTTCATCTCCTGCTGCTGCCTACATCCCATTGGATCCGAAGTGACAATTACTTGGCCATTGAAGAGATTAATTTGTGGGTGGGCAGGCAGTGGGCATGGTGCCCACAGGTCTGCCAACTCTCTGTCAAGAAAGCCACAAAATCCAACTCATTAACTCTGTTTCCTCTCTGCATAGATACTGCCTGAATATTCCAGCATCCACCGTCAATTGCTTTTAGGTTGTGGGCAGAGAGATACTCAAAAATTGGACTGTATCTGCTTCTCTTGCGTTAGAAGCTGGTACTCAAAGCTGTCATCGAGTTCCTTTTTGAAGCAGTTTCTCAGCCTTGACTTTGCTCTTCTGCATTGACAAGGGTTCCAGTTGCCTCCGCACACTGGCAATCTCCAACTATGGAATGTTTCTGCCACTCCTTAGATCACTGCAGGAATGCCTGAGGAGGAACATGCTTCTATCTCTCTCGTAACTCGACTGGAATCATTCCATCCGGGAGAAGTAAGGGAAGAGGATGTACCTGGGATCGACTTATGCCAGTAGCTGGAAACCAATGATTGGAGATGCCGGCATTGGACTGGGGTAGGCACAGTTACAAGTCTCACAGGCTAAAGTCCAACAGATTCATTTAGTACCACAAGCGCTTTGAAAGTTCGTGATACCAAATAAACCTGTTGGAATTTAACCTGGTGTTGTGAGACATCTTACAGTAATTAGAAAGACACAGTTAGCTTATCTCAGTTGGAAACAAATTAGGAATGGAGGTTAAATATCAAAACTAAAGGACAAAAAGAATAAAGGAGGCATTGAAGTCAACTGACACAACAACAATTGGGGAAGAAATTGAAAGCTTGTATTTATATAGCACCTTTCACGGACACTTCAAGGGCAATGAAGTACATTTTGAAAGGAAGAACGACTTACATCTAAATCATGATTTTCATGACCAGTGGATGTCCCAAGGTGCTTTATGCCCAGTTAATTTAATTCTCTGAAATGTCGGCATGTGGGACACTCAGCAGCCAATTTGCGTAAAGTAAGTTCCCACAAACAGAATGTGACAATGACGAATTGTCTTGTTGTTTTTCTTCTCGGGATGTCAGTAGGACAGTAAATATTGGCCAGGGAATGCCGCCAGCCTCCCACCACTCCCTGCAACCCCTCCACCCCTCCACGCAACCCTCCACTTCCCTCCCCCACGTCCCAAACCCTACACATATGCACACACCACTCCCGGGCAGACTGGTTGGGATTTCTTACACCAACCCAGACAGCAGGGGGACTTCAGCTTAGTGCCTCATCCCAAAAAGGGTGTCCTCCAAAAGTGCAACATGTCCTTAGATCAGAGGCCAAAGATCCAGCCCTGATTTTTGAATCCATAAACTTTTGACTCAGAGGTAAAAGAGCCACTCCGCTAAGACATGGCTAATCCTGGACTTGAAAACACGAGTGAACAATGTTCCCCAGTCTTTCGCACCCTCAAAATCTCACTGAACTGTAAAAAAGTACTGAGGAAAATCTGCGATGCTTTCCAATGAATGCAGAATGATGATGAATGGCTTCATAAACACGGCAAGGTTTTGTGTCAGTGTGTTTTTTTATTCATTTCATCAGGTGTAAGTGTCACTGTCCAGCCAGCATTCATTGTCCATCTCTAGTTGCCTGAGGGCAATTAAGAGTCAACCACATTGCTCTAGAGTCACGTGTAGATCAGACCAGGTAAGGACAGCAGATTTCACAATCATAGAATCCTACAGTGCAGAAGGAGGCCATTCAGCCCCTCAAATCTGTACCGACCACAATCCCACACAGGCCCTTTTCCCATAACCCCATGCATTTACCCTGCTAATCCTTCTGACGCTACGGGGCAATTTACTAGTCCACCTACCCACATATCTTTGGACTGTGGGAGGAAACCGGAGCATCCGGAGAAAACCCATGCAGACACAGAGAGAATGCGCAAACTCCACACAGACAGTGACCCAAGCCAGGAATCAAATCGGGGTCCCTGGTGCCACAAGGCAGCACAATGCTTCCGTGGAAGGACATTTAAGGAAGGAGATTTCCTTCCTTAAAGTGCATTAGTGAATCAGACGGGTTTTTCTGACAATCAACAATAGTTTTTGGGAGAATTCCAGCCTTGGTTTGCACACAGAGATTCAAACAAAAACACAACAGGTTTTATTGCTCTCTGCACGGGTCTTACATACAAAACTAAAGGTAAACCGGCAGTCTGAGCATGTGCCCCAATGACATCACCATCAAATCATGTGA
This sequence comes from Sphyrna mokarran, assembly GCA_024679065.1. NCBI lineage: Eukaryota > Metazoa > Chordata > Chondrichthyes > Carcharhiniformes > Carcharhinidae > Sphyrna > Sphyrna mokarran. Next base: position 36,490,876 of record JAGIQG010000018.1, read on the forward strand.
TCTGCTCTTAAAGCAACCTGCAACCCTTTTAAATACATAGCAAGTACATCCCTGTTAACCCTGCAGCTAATTACACATTATTGAGTTGTAGGTAGCCAATATTGTGCAAGCAAGCTCCTGCAGATTATATGTTTTTTTCAACTGATGCTGGGTTAAGGGATAAATATTGTCGAGGAGAACTCCACTGCCCTTCTTCGAAAATAGCACTTCTTCCACCCCCCTCACCCGAGAGGCCAAATGGGGCTTTGGTTCAAAGTCTCATCTGAGAGGAGGGTCCCTCAAGCAGTGCAGCACTCCCTCAGTAATGCACTGGGGTGGAGGGAACAACCCTCTCCCTCCTCGATCAGTTGTATAATCCATGCCTGCTCTTTGATAAGTGATCGTTCAGCAAAATGAAGCAGAGGCACCTTCACAGCGGGCTGGAGGCCCGCACCTTGGGCCTGCGAGTGTAATCCTGGAGCTGGCTGTGACTGAAGCGCAGGAGTGAATGGACCTCTCTCTCACTGAGACCCCGTGAGGTGGTCTCCAGCCGGCCGCAGGGGATGCAGCAAACCTGAGCGTTCCTCCGTGAGGGAACCCAAATATCCTTCATAGACCTGTCCGATGATGGGGAGAAATCAAAATCTGCCACCTTGAAAACAGAAGTAAAAACGAAGTGAGCGGCAGTCAAAAATCTTGGTTTTTGGACACAACACCAAGCATCTGAATTAGAAAGCTCTTTCAAAGGGCTGGCACCAGTATGAGGGCCGAATGGCCTCCCTGTAGGATTTTCTGATTCAATCAGCATTCCACTGTGCATTGTGTGTGCTGCACTGCCATCATGTGGCGTAATCAGTAAATTACAGTGCACAATTTGAAGAATGATTTTGACAGACATTTTCACTGGTGTTGCAAGTAGGTTTAGATTAACACTGCAATGAAGTTCCTGTGAAAATCCCCTAGTCGCCACACTCAGGCAACTGTTCGGGTACTGACGGAGAATTTAGAATGGCCAAAGATTCTAACTTCACAATGTAAAGCAGTGCTTGCTATGTTTCTACTCCCCGCTCCTCCACCACTTGACCCCATTTTGACACCAGAACGTTGGTGTGAGCCCAGAGTGAGAGCGGCGAGGAAGAAGGCTTTGAGTGCAGTGGAATTGGGTAGTTCTGAGCGCAGGAGGCATGTGGGAAGAGGGGGGTTGTAAAGTAGTGAGGGCAATGTCGGGGTGAACTGAGAGAGTTGGGAGCGGCGGTGGGGGAGGATAGAGCTGTCAGAGTGGCAGTGGGCGTCAAGCTGTGAGTGTGGTGGGGTGGAGGGGCCAGATGCAGTGGGGTCTGTGAGAGCAGCAGCAATCAGTTGGGGTGGGGGGGGGGGGCAGCGGGTCTGTGAGAGCAGCGATGGGCAGGGGGGTGTGGGCGGTGCTACCGTAGGACTGTGGGGAGCAGCGATGGGCAGGGGTGGGTGGGGCGGTGCTACAATAGGTCTGTGGGAGCAGCGGTGGGGCAGGGGGTGGGCTGCTGCAGTGAGTCTGTGAGAGTGGCGGCGGTTGGGGGGAGTGCTGCAGTGGGTCTATGGGAGCGATGGTTGTCAGGCTGCGGTTTGTGGTTAGAGAACTGTCGGCAATCTTTTCTCTCCCCTGATATTGAGCAGGTTCTATTGATTGCAGAGACAGGGTCATTTCATTAGAGCTCAGCCCACGGGACCGCATCAGGAAAAGAAATAACATCAATCCAATATCAGGGTGAGCACTCCCACAGAGGCCATTATTACCTCAGAGACAAGGGAGCTTGTGACCCCAAAGGCTCAGTCCATGGTCCACTGGAGGTCACAACTCACAGTTTGGGGAACCCCTGACATAAGAACAGGATTAGGCCTTTGATCCAGCCCTGCCATTCAATCTCATCAATACCTCAGCTTCAGCTCAAACCCACCATCCTCTGCATATCATTCCCAATTCCTCCCAAGTCCAAAACTTGAAAGACCTCGGTCTTAAATAAACTCGACTTGTGACAGCTCTCTGGGATAAAGAATCCCAGAAGATTCACAAACTCTGACTGACAAGATTTCTTCTCATCTCAATCCAAATTCCAGATACTCCAGTTTCCTCCCACAGTCCGAAAGATGTGCTGGTTAGGTGCATTGGCCATACTGAATTCTCCCTCAGTGTACCTGAATAGGTGCCGGAGTGTGGCGACTAGGGGATTTTCACAGTAACTTCATTGCAGTGTTAACGTAAGCCTACGTGTGACACTAATAAATAAACTTTAAGTATCCAACTCCTTATTCTAATACTGATTCCTGTGTTGTGGATTCACGAGAAAAGGGGAACATTGATCTAGCACCCTGCCAAGCTCCTTTCAGAGTTTGATATGTTCCCATTCCACCCCGAAAGTCCCCCCCCCCCATTCCCGCAATTCCACCAATTCTCATTCTTCAAGACTCTAAAGGCCTACTCTACTGCATCTTTCCTCCTGTGACAATCCCTTCATTGCAGGAACCAGTCTAATGAACTGGATGCATTGCCTCCAGGGTACATCTTTCTTTCAGTGAAGAGACCATAATGGTACAATTGCTCACCTTGGAACATCTGAAAACATCTTACACCCAATGAAATGTGTTGAGATAAGATCACAGTTATACTATAGAAAATGCAGCAGTTAGCTCTGCGCACAGCAAGCTCCCACATACCACATAACCAGACATTGGTAGAGGAATAAAGATTGGCCATAATCTTCTATAAAACTGTGGAATCTTTTATAGCCTACTGAGTTGGCAGGCGAGGTCTCAGTTTAACAAAAGTGGCACCTCTGACAATGCAGCACTCCCTCAGTACTGACCCTCTGACAATAGAGCACTCCCTCAGTACTGACCCTCTGACAGTGCAGCACTCCCTCAGTACTGACCCTCTGACAGTGCAGCACTCCCTCAGTACTGGCCCTCTGACAATGCAGCGCTCCCTCAGTACTGACCCTCTGACAGTGCAGCACTCCCTCAGTACTGACCCTCTCACAGTGCAGCACTCCCTCAGTACTGACCCTCTGACAGTGCAGCACTCCCTCAGTACTGACCTTCTAACAATGCAGCAATCCCTCAGCACTGACCCTCTGATAGTGCAGCACTCCCTCAGTACTGACCCTCTGATAGTGCAGCACTCCCTCAGTACTGACCCTCTGACAGTGCAGCGCTCCCTCAGTACTGACCCTCTGACAGTGCAGCACTCCCTCAGTACTGACCCTCTGACAGTGCAGCACTCCCTCAGTACTGACCCTCTGACAGTGCAGCACTCCCTCAGTACTGACCCTCTGACAATGGAGCACTCCCTCAGTACTGACCCTCTGACAGTGCAGCACTCCCTCAGTACTGACCCTCTGACAGTGCAGCACTCCCTCAGTACTGACCCTCTGACAGTGCAGCACTCCCTCAGTACTGACCCTCTGACAGTGCAGCACTCCCTCAGTACTGACCCTCTGACAGTGCAGCATCCTCAGTACTGACCCTCTGACAGTGCAGCACTCCCTCAGTACTGACCCTCTGACAGTGCAGCACTCCCTCAGTACTGACCCTCTGACAGTGCAGCACTCCCTCAGTACTGACCCTCTGACAGTGCAGCACTCCCTCAGTACTGACCCTCTGACAGTGCAGCACTCCCTCAGTACTGACCCTCTGACAGTGCAGCACTCCCTCAGTACTGACCCTCTGACAGTGCAGCACTCCCTCAGTACTGACCCTCTGACAGTGCAGCACTCCCTCAGTACTGACCCTCTGACAGTGCAGCACTCCCTCAGTACTGACCCTCTGACAGTGCAGCACTCCCTCAGTACTGACCCTCTGACAGTGCAGCACTCCCTCAGTACTGACCCTCTGACAGTGCAGCACTCCCTCAGTACTGACCCTCTGACAGTGCAGCACTCCCTCAGTACTGACCCTCTGACAGTGCAGCACTCCCTCAGTACTGACCCTCTGACAGTGCAGCACTCCCTCAGTACTGACCCTCTGACTGCCGCACTCCCTGAGTACTGATCCTCTGACAGTGCAGCACTCCCTCAGTACTGACCCTCTGACAGTGCAGCACTCCCTCAGTACTGACCCTCTGACAGTGCAGCACTCCCTCAGTACTGACCCTCTGACAGTGCAGCACTCCCTCAGTACTGACCCTCTGACAGTGCAGCACTCCCTCAGTACTGACCCTCTGACAGTGCAGCACTCCCTCAGTACTGACCCTCTGACAGTGCAGCACTCCCTCAGTACTGACCCTCTGACAGTGCAGCACTCCCTCAGTACTGACCCTCTGACAGTGCAGCACTCCCTCAGTACTGACCCTCTGACAGTGCAGCACTCCCTCAGTACTGACCCTCTGACAGTGCAGCACTCCCTCAGTACTGACCCTCTGACAGTGCAGCACTCCCTCAGTACTGACCCTCTGACAGTGCAGCACTCCCTCAGTACTGACCCTCTGACAGTGCAGCACTCCCTCAGTACTGACCCTCTGACAGTGCAGCACTCCCTCAGTACTGACCCTCTGACAGTGCAGCACTCCCTCAGTACTGACCCTCTGACAGTGCAGCACTCCCTCAGTACTGACCCTCTGACAGTGCAGCACTCCCTCAGTACTGACCCTCTGACAGTGCAGCACTCCCTCAGTACTGACCCTCTGACAGTGCAGCACTCCCTCAGTACTGACCCTCTGACAGTGCAGCACTCCCTCAGTACTGACCCTCTGACAGTGCAGCACTCCCTCAGTACTGACCCTCTGACTGCAGCACTCCCTCAGTACTGACCCTCTGACAGTGCGGCACTCCCTCAGCACTGACCCTCTGACAGTGCAGCACTCCCTCAGTACTGACCCTCTGACAGTGCAGCACTCCCTCAGTACTGACCCTCTGACAGTGCAGCACTCCCTCAGTACTGACCCTCTGACAGTGCAGCACTCCCTCAGTACTGACCCTCTGACAGTGCAGCGCTCCCTCAGTACTGACCCTCTGACAGTGCAGCACTCCCTCAGTACTGACCCTCTGACAGTGCAGCACTCCCTCAGTACTGACCCTCTGACAGTGCAGCACTCCCTCAGTACTGACCCTCTGACAGTGCAGCACTCCCTCAGTACTGACCCTCTGATAGTGCAGCGCTCCCTCAGTACTGACCCTCTGACAATGCAGCACTCCCTCAGTACTGATCCTCTGACAGTGCAGCACTCCCTCAGTACTGACCCTCTGATAGTGCAGCACTCCCTCAGTACTGACCCTCTGACAATGCAGCACTCCCTCAGTACTGACCCTCTGATAGTGCAGCACTCCCTCAGTACTGACCCTCTGATAGTGCAGCGCTCCCTCAGTACTGACCCTCTGACAATGCAGCACTCCCTCAGTACTGATCCTCTGGCAGTGCAGCACTCCCTCAGTACTGACCCTCTGACAATGCAGCACTCCCTCAGTACTGACCCTCTGACAATGCAGCACTCCCTCAGTACTGACCCTCTAACAATGCAGCACTCCCTCAGTACTGACCCTCTGACAGTGCAGCACTCCCTCAGTACTGACCCTCTAACAATGCAGCACTCCCTCAGCACTGACCCTCAGAAACATGCCATAGTATCTTTTTTGGGTGACGTTGCTAAGAGACAGAATATCGTTAAGGAATAGGAAGTAAAAACTTTACTTTTTTTTTCATTTATTTATAGGATATGAGGATGGCTGCCCATCCCTATTTATCTTTGAGAAGGAAATGGTGAGCTGCCTTCTTGAATCACTACGGTCCCTGATGTAGACAGTGATGTCTACATCACTGTTAGGGAGGGAATTCCAGGATTTTGAGCCAGCAACAGTGAAGGAACAGTGATATATTTCCAAGTCAGAATGATGAATGACTTGGAAGGGAACTTCCAGGTGCTGGTGTTCCCAGGTATCTGCTGTCCTTCTGGATGGTAGTGATTGTGGATTTGGAAGGAGTTGCCTAAGGAGCCTTGGTGAATTCCTGCAGTGCATTTTGTAGATGGTAAGAGACTGCCACTGTTCATCAGTGGTGAAGGGATTGAATGGTTGTGGCAGGATTAGCAAGAAAGCAAAGTGAGTCATAGAGTCTTACAATTTTACAGCATGGAAACAGGCCCTTTGGCCCAAGTTATCCGTGCCACCCTTTTTTTAAATCCCTAAGCTAATTCCAGTTGCCTGCATTGGCCTACGTCCCTCTATACCCATCTTACCCATGTAATTGTCTAAACACTTCTTAAAACACAAAATTATACCCACCTCTATTATTACCTCTGGCAACTTGTTCCAGACACTCACTATCCTCTGTGTGAAAAATTTGCCCCTCTGGACACTTTTATATCTCTCCCCCTCACATGAAGCCCTCTAGTTTTAGACTCCCCTACCTTTGGGAAAAAAATATTGGCTATGTAGCTGATCTGTGCTCCTCATTAGTTTATAGACTTCTATAAGATCACCCCTCAACCTTTCTTTATAACTCAAACCATCAAGTTCCAGTAGCATTCGAGTAAATCTCTTTTGCATTTTTTCTAGTTTAATAATATCCTTTCTATAAAAGGGTGACCAGAAGCAGACATAGCTTTCCAAGTGTGGCCTCACCAATGTCTTGTACAACTTCAACAAGATGTCCCAACTCCTGTATTCAATGTTCAATGTTCTGACCAATGACATGTACATCAAAGTGTACAGTAAGTGATTTGATTTATCCTGGATTTAACACACTAGGAAATTATTTGCTTAGTGCGAGTGGAGGTGACATTAAAACTATTAAATCTCCAACCTTGAATGGATGAAGTCCAGATATGAAATAATTTGCCAACTCGTGTTGCTTTGAGGTCTTGATATGAAATGGTATCAGAAAAGGTTTAAATTTTTACCTCAACCGCATCCTTCCGGGCTTTGTTCTTTCTCATGATGATGGAGAGGATGAAGAGAAGAAGGACAGTCAACAGGGTAACACATGGTACAATAAACCAAATTGGATGGGGACCTGTTGAGAAGATGAAGGGAGAGGAGGTTAAGAGACGTTTCTTTATGCTACCCCAATAAGCAATTGGTATGTGTAAGGATAAACTTGGTCACTTCTTTAATCCAATCAAAGAGCTAACCATCCCTCTCTGTAACCACCCCTACCTCAATCGGCTGGGGGCTGGGATTGAACCTGGGATTTTGAGTAACAGCGGGAGATCTCTCGATCCGTCCACAAACTCCATTTAATTCCATTTCTTTTAATAATCCCATCAACCAAGAAACAGCCAATCTTGATTTCAAATTTCACAACCGATCCTCAGTTCAACAGCTGGTGAGGGAGAGCGTGTTCCAGATTTCTGTTACCCTTTGTGTAGAGAAGTGCCTCGGATATCACCCATTGGGGTTGTGCCATCTTGTGGCATAACCATGAAATTACTATTTGAAAAACAGTTTTGACAAACACTTTGACTTAAGTTTAAAGTTCATTTACTAGTGTCACAAGTAGGCTTACATGAACACTGCAATGAAATTACCGTGAAATCCCCTAGTCGCCACACTCTGGCGCCTGTTCGGGTACACTGACGGAGAATTTAGCATGGCCAATGCACTCTAAGCAGCACATCTTTTGGGGTGACCCAAGCCAGGAATTGAACCCTGGCTCCTGGTGCTGTGAGGCAACAGTGAGTGGGAGAGCCCAGATAAACAGCTAACTGTGGACCAGCTAACAAAGCAGTCACATCCTTTGAGATGAGTTGAACTGCTGGTCTGATGGGCTGGATCGGCCAGACCTACTGGGAGTGTATAAGTGCTTCAGAATGGCAGCATGTCAGAATCCATGAAGAAAGGCATCATCACTCTTGCTTACAAGCAGAAAGGGGAGCGGGAGGAGATGAGAAATTGGTGCTCAGTTTCACTGTTGAATATCAACTATAAAATTCTGGTCACGAAGATTGTTATTCAGGTTGAGTCTGCTGTAGAGTTGCTGATTCACCCTGACCGGACCTGTGCTGTATCCGGCAGGAAGATCTCTGCTGGCCTTGCTCTACTCAGAGGTATCATTGTCTCGGCTCAGGACAGGAGGGTGAACACTTGCCACATTCGCCTGGACCAGAGAAGGCCTTTGACAGAATATAGCACTCCATCACGATGGCCGTGCCCTCCAAAATGGGGTTTGGGGAGGGAATTGGACGCTAAAGGAATGTAGGGGTGGTGTGGGAAGGTGCAACTGATGTGGTAGATCAGCTATGCTCTTGTTGGATGGTAGAGAATGCTCGAAGGGCCTGATGGGCTGCTCCAGCAACTTTCTCCCAGGCTCTGGTGTACTCAACCTTTTCATTATCTCAAATGCCTCAATTCGATCATCCTTTAATCGTTAATACTCTTTTGCCAGACTCCTGCCACTTGATGCTGGAGGAACATTGACGTGAAAGTACACCGCCTTCCTGTCACAACTGCAGATGAGCAAAAGTGGAAGTGGCCAGGAAACATTGCATCATTGGATTCCTGTGACAGCAGCTCTCTGAGTGTAGTGATGGGAGCTAATCGCGGCTGTGGGGGTGAGGAGAGGGGGGGAAGAGGGTGCGGGAGGGATGAGTAATGCAGTCACGGGTGAGGATGCTGACCTCCATCAGGTCCCACCAGGCAGTGGCACATGCTCCAACTCTGTGTGGATTCTCCTTCCTTTTGTGGTTATGTTACCAGTTAGAGAGAGAGAGTTTCAATTTATATTTATTTATTAGTGTCACAAGTAGGCTTACATTGACATTGAAATGAAGTTACTGTGAAAATCCTCTACTTGCCACACTCCCTTTGCCTCTTCGGGTACACTGAGGGAGAATTTAGCATGGCCAATGCATGTAACCAGCACATCTTTTGGACTGTGGAAGGAAACTGGAGTGCCTGGAGGAAACCCATGCAGACACAGGGAGAATGTACAGACTTCACATAGATTCGTACCAAGTGGCTAATTAATTTTTCAACGATGTTGATGATGTTGATGAGTACTGATGTTGGCCAAAGCTGAAACTTGAGTGCAGTACTGAGGGAGTGCTGCTTTTGTCTTTAGATGAGATGATAAACAGACACCCTTGTGTGTCTGTTCAGGTTGATGTAAAAGATCCCTTGGCCCTATTTTGAAGAAAAGCGAGGGAGTTCTCCCTAGTGTCCCAGCCAATATTTATCCTTCAATTGACATCACAGACGTAGATTATCTAGTCATTATCTGCAAGAGCTACACTTCAAAAAGTATTTCATTGCCCAAGCCAGGAATTGAATCTAGGTCCCTGGTGCTGAGAGGCAGCAGCGCTAACTACTATGGCACCGTGCTGCCCTGAAAGTAAAGTTTATTTATTTATCACAAGTAAGGCTTACATTAACATTAGAATGAAGTTACTGTGAAAATCCTCCAGCTGCCACACTCTGGTGCCTATTTGGGTACACTGAGGGAGAATTTAGCATGGCCAATGCACCTAACCAGCACAGCTTTCAGAGGAGCCAAAGGAGACTGATGGGGTGACATTAAATAGAACTGAAGAACAAACCTCACATCTCAGACCCATTCCCCCATCCATGATGCTGGAAACAGAGACAGGAAACTTGTTTGTTTCTGCATGGTTCATTGGTCGTAGAAATAAAAAGATTATACATTTATTATCATTTTCACAATCACTGGATGTCTCAAAGCTTTGCAGGCAATGAAATACTTTTTGAAGTGTAGCAACTGTTGTCGTGTAGGAAGCAAGCTCCTGCAGATAATGACTAGATAATCTACGTCTGTGATGTCGATTGAAGGATAAATATTGGCTGGGATACTAGGGAGAACTCCCTTGCTTTTCTTCAAATTAGTGCCAAGGGATCTTTTACATTGACCTGAACAGACACACAAGGGTGTCTGTTTATCATCTCATCCAAAGACAAAAGCAGCACTCCCTCAGTACTGCACTCAAGTTTCAGCTTTGGCCAACATCAGTACTCATTAACATCATTGAAAAATCAATTAGCCACTTGGTACTAATCTCTGTCAATTGCATTGCAGACAATTCTAGTGTGCAAATAGCTTAATGAGAATGTAATTCTTTGATTGTAATGATGAAGGTTTAATGTGATAGTTTAAAGTTTATTTATTAGTGTCACAAGTAGGCTTACATTAACACTGCAATGATGTTACTGTGAAAATCCCCTAGTCTCCATACTCTGGCTCCTGATTGGGTACACAGAGAGAACTTAGCCTGGCCAATCAACCGAACCAATATGTCTTTTGGACTGTGGATGGAAACTGGAGCACCTGGATGAAACTCATGAAGAAATGGGGAGAATGTGTAGACTCTGCACAGACAGTGACCCAAGCTGGGATTGAACACTGGCCTTTTGAGGCATTAGTGCTAACCACGGTACTGCCCCTCCTTTATAAAGGATCTATACATGGAGATTAAATTGACAGAGTCCAATTTAATTGACCTGGTCTGTTGTAAGAGATTAAACAGTTAGAATAGGATCTGTGTTAGAGCAGTATGCTTGTGGGAGAAAGAGATTGGGTGGAATTTTCCTCATTCCATTACACAAATGAAAGTGGTGAAATAAATACACTTCTTCAAATTCCAACAGTGCTTGGCCTTGAGAACACACTCCCCCCTCATCTTCATTACTTGGGAAGAAATGTACCACGCTGGTTCATTGAATCATAGAAGCCAGGCACCATGAGGCAGCAGTAATAACTACCATGCCACCACGCAGTGTCAAACCCTTCCCGTCATTTCCCTCTCCACAAGCTCCTGGTTTCTCCACACCACAGCTCTCCGTCTACAATCAGCCTCGGTCGAGTGCTCAGGACTTACCGTTTTGCCAGGTGGTTATTTTGTAGCATGCCTGCAGCTTGCTGATGCTATTCTCAGCCCTCACGTTGAAGGTGTAAGGCCCCAGCTCAGTGAAGGTGTGGCTCAGGTTGGCCACTGTTGACCTGAACAACTCTATTGGGTGACATCCATGACCAATGACGGGGACGCAGCTGCGAGAGATGAGCCAGCAGATCTGCAGAGGGGGGCTGGGGAAGAAGGATACAAACAAGAGACATTTGCTTAATAGCACAGAGTCTGAACATTGAGAAACTTTGTATCTGTTCTAGAATGCTATTTTGAGTATTGGTTTTGTTTGCTTTGACTGGTGTCTGTCGAGGGTTCTGAGCATGTGCGTGTTTGGTGGGCTTTTCAGACTGCGAGCAGGACTTGTTTTATTAGTGCTCCTGTTCTTATTGGTTTTCACCATTCTGCTGATTTACTGTTAAACTTTGTTATTTTATTATAGAGAGATCCTTTTTTTAAACAATCCATTCGATGACTTTATTTATTGTCTCAAGTTACTGCATCTTTTTGGTGACTCACAGAATGCCTACAGCCCAGAAGGAGGCCATTCGGTCCATTGACAATTCCAGCCAGGCCCTATCCCCTTAACCCCATATATTTACCCTGCAAATCTCTCTGACACTAAGGGGCAATTTAACATGGCCAATCAATGTAAACCACATATCTTTGGAGTGTGGGAGGAAACTGTTTCAGTTAAAGGTCTTGCCCTGCTTCTGATTGAACTTCAGGCTCAACCTCTGGTAGAACTTTTGGTTCAACTCCCCTCAAAGCAGTTGTGTTCATCTTTTATGGTCCTTATACCTGTTCACATTCCTGCACTTGGGTTGCCTTGAGATTGACAACAATAGTAAATTCAAATTTGATAGGTCTTAATCGTTGAGGGTTTTCCTTAAACTCATTGGCTGTTAGCTGTGTGTCTTCTTTAAACTCATAGGCTAACACAAGTGTAAAAACCTGCAGAGCCGGTTACCAAGGCAACCCTGATGCTTTTGGTCTGAAAAAATGTTGCCATTTGTATACTCTGTATATCTGCATTTTAGGCATTTCAGCACTGAACACAAAACAGCTTTTTATAGGGACCCCACACTGTTTCTTTTCTCTCTAATAGCTTTTACAATTCTTTTTCATTTTTATAAATATTCGTTACATCTTTACAAACTCAATTTCACAACACATGAAAATAGCTGTCTGCAATGTTAAAGATATTCAGTAGCTAATGTTGATGCCCAGGAAGAGGCTGTGTGCTAAGAAGCTGTAAGCAGAGAGATGAAAGTAGTACAGTGTTTAGGTGTGGAGGGCCACACTACGCAAATCATTGCAAATTTATGGGCATGTGTGTCACTGAAGCAACAAGAGGGAGCATTTAATAAAGAAATGCAGAGGTGCAAAAGGCAAGGCAAAGGCTGAGCAAGAACATTTAAATTAGAGGAAGCTGCAAGCAGCTACATCCTACATGAAAAACTCAGATCAGGCAGAGAAATGTACTTGTTTAATGTTTAATGAAGTTATGTAATGTTATGAAGTTATGTAATTTTATGAAGTAATGTTTAATGAACTTGTTTAACATGTTTAATATTAATGAAGTACATTTTTATACTAAGGTGGAGGTGGATGGAAAGCAAATTGAGATGGAAGTGGACACAGAAGCCTCCACATCTATAATTAATAAAAAGACCTATACGTCAACAAGAGATTCTAACTGAGTGCCAGGCCTTATTCTGGCAGAGATTAATCTTCAGACATACACCGAAGAGTTCATATCTTTGGAAGGCTTTTCAGTCTGTAAGAGAATGTCCGGCGAGCAAGACTGCTTTACTACTGCCCCTGTTTCCATAGTTACTACAATTATTACCGTTCTGCTGAGTTAGTTACTGTTAAACTTGGTAACTTTATTGTATGAAGAAGATCCTCTTTTAAACAATGCCTTCGACTGCCTTTATTGTGGTGTCAAGTTACCACTGTACCTATAACTATTTAACACTTTAGCTATCCAGAGAATCCCAGTGAGTGGTTAGAATGCTACTACAAGCAATACTTGACACAAATAACACATATTAATTTAAGGGGAGGCAAGATAAGCATATGGGGAGGCAATGGCTAGTTGTATTATCACTAGACTATTAATCCAGAAACTCAGCTAATGCTCTGAGGGACCCAGGTTCGAATTCCATGGCAGATGATGGAATTTGAACTCAATGAAAAGTATCTGGAATTAAGAATCTACTGATGACCATGAAATCATTATCAATTGTTGGAAAAATCCGTTTGGTTTACGAATGTCTTTAGGAAAAGAAATCCATGATCCTTACCTGGTCTGGCCTACATGTGACTCCAGAGCTACAGCAATGTGATTGATTCTGAACAGCCCTCCAAGGGCAACTTATGCACAATAAATGTTGGCCAACCAGTGAGGCCCATGTCCCACGAGTTAATAAATCAAAGGTCAAATGGAAAGGACAGGAGGTTCATGTGGAATATGGACACAGGCAGGAATTGCTGGCCTGTGTCTGTGCTCTAAATACTTTGTCATGTCCCATCTATAAAACCTTAATTCCGATTGTCATCTTTTTCATTACATTTCTTTTGCAAATATATAAATAATTAGTGGGTAGAATTTACTGCGCATCCCATGACGTGTTTCACTGTGGTTGAAGATGGCCCACCATTGACCAGCAGTGAGATCTTCTGATCCCACCAAAGGGGTTTCCAGAAATGTTCCAGGTCTCCTATAAAATTCCGGCCAGCATATTTGACCCAGCGACAAGTGAAGAGATGATGATGTTATTTCCAAATCAGGACATTGTGTGACTTAGAGTGGAACTTCCAGATGGTGGTGTTCCCAGGTACATGTAACATATGTTCAGAAATGGTTGGACATTTGTCCAAAATCACTGGTGAAAAGACTATGTAGTGAAAGCAGAACTTGATTTATTCTGACACCTTGTAGCCCTGAAGGCCAGGAGAGATTGGCTCGCAAGTTCTCTTACCTGCCATTGACATACACATAAAAATCCATTTTGTGGTCTGCCTGGGTGTTTTCTACGCTCTTGACTTCAATCTTTTTGATGGTATCTGGAATGAGTCAGATTTATAGAGAATGTGTAATACCATTATTCATCGTCATGCTTATTAGGGAATGATTATTTCACAACTCTGGTCAGGGGAGGACATTGGACTTTCCTTGTTTTGAGTCACCCCAAACAGAGGATCATGAGATTAGCACTGAATGATTTGACCACATAATCATACAGCACACAAGAGGCCCTTCGGCCCATCAGGTCTGTACCGACACATTAGAAATACCTGAACTCCCGCCTAATCCCATCTGCCAGCACTTGGCCCATACCCCTGAATGTTACGATGTGTCAAGTCCTCATGTTAACATTCACATCATTAACACTTTTTAAAGAATGTGAGGCAGCTGCCACTACCACGCTCCCAGGCAGCACGTTCTAGACCGTCACCATCCTTTGTGTGAAAGATTTTCTTCACAGCCCCCCTAAACCTCCTGCTCCTCACTTTGAACCTATGCCCCATTGTCACCGACCCTTCAACGGAGGGGAGTAGTTGCTCCCTATCCACTCTGTCCATGTCTCTCATAATCTTGTACATCTCAATCAGGACATCCTCAGTCTTCTCTGCTCCAATGAAAACAACCCAAGCCTATCCAGCATCGCTTCATAACTTGAATGTTCTATCCCAGGCAGCATCCTGGTGAATCTCCCCTGTACCCCCACCAGCGAAGAGAAATTGTAAAATGTGTTCACTTATTGCATTGGTGCTACTCACACAAATGGCAGAATTTCTACCATGGAGAGGTAGAAAGTGGGAGGGTGGGGGGCCGATCTGGATACAGATGAACCTGCAACTTCCTGCAACTCGTTGGCTTGCAATTCCTCGCCATGATCCTGAGTCTCTGGTCCATTTTTGTTGAGGCAGAGGATTGCACATTGGACCAATTCAAGGGCCACTTCAGGGCATCCAACAGGCAGTAATCAATTTTCCAGTTGGTGTGCAGGTCCTTGCTGAGGCCAAACTAAGGCCAAGAAATCTAGGCAGATTCCTGGCAGCAGAACAATGATGGTGGGTGGATAAAGCTCCGTCCAGCTTTTAGGCAACCTGCCCCCACCACCCCCCCAATCCCCCTACACACCTACAATACCCTTGGGCCATGGCCATGGTTGTGCAGTGGGGCTGTGGTCCCTGAATTTGAGAAACTACCCCAGCAGTTTAAGATGGAGGTGTTGTCTCTTGTCATATCTACATAGCAGCACCCACCTCAGACAGTGAGACTGCTCTTTCTAAATGTAGAAGAGGCAATATGAGGCGGTTAAGCTGTAATTGGGTGGACAGCACTCACCATGGTTACTAATTGACCCCTTTTTATTAAAGATATCATCACGCTGGGTCAGGACCTGGAAATAGTCCCAACTCCAGATAGAAAATCCAGCTTAGACAATCCAGCAGAACATTATAAATAAATAAAACATTACCTAGAAGTTTCAGCGAAGCTCCATAAACTCCAGTCTTTTGTTGGGAGTGATTGAGATATGCAACAACATCAACATGCATCTGGTAAACCCCTGGTGTTGGATAGACATGAAGTGTGCATGATTTATTTGTGACCATTCGCTCCCTGTATGCAGCCACAAGAAAGCAATTGTAAATGTTCCACTTCAAAAGTTATTTTTTTGAAACTCAACAATCAATTTAGCATCTTTCAGAAGGCCATTAGAACATAGAACATAGAACAATACAGCACAAATAGGCCCTTCGGCCCAAAAGTTGCGCCGATCACATCTACCAATCCACAGACCTGTCTATAACCCCCTATCCTATTCTTTTCCATATACCTATACCATTCTGCCTATCATACCTGTGCTGGCCTTTTGAAATGCGGAACAACACCAACAGTGTGGGTGCAACCCCCAGTCCAACTGTGTGGTTCACAGAGGACCTGTCTCTGTATGTTACTTTTCTCTAATGTTGTGAAATGGTGCCCCTCATACATACAGCATGGTGGCACAGTGGTTAACTCTGCTGCCTCACAGCTCCAGGGACTTGGGTTCAATTCCCAGCTTGGGTCACTGTCTGTGTGGGTTTCCTCCAGGTACTCCGGTTTCTTCCCACAGTTCAGAAATGTGCAGGTTAGGTTGATTGGCCGTGCTAAATTGCCCCTTAGTGTCTGGGATGTCTATGTTGGAGGGATTAACAGGGTAAATATATGGGGTTTCAGGGATAAGGCCTGAGTGGAATTGTTGTCAATGTAGACTGGATGGGCCGAATGGCCTTCTGCACTGTAAGAGTTCTATGATTCTATGATTCAGTTGTCTCTATCTAATGGAGAATGACGCCTGGACCTGGATTTACTAAATCCACTCCCCCTGCTCTTTCCCTATAGCCTTGTTAATTTATCGTTTTCGTGTATTTATCCAAATTCCTTTCAAATTTTACTACTAAATCTGTTCCCAACACTCTTTCTGGCTGCATATTCCAGAACATTATAACTCACTGGGTAAAACATTTCTCTTTACCTATCCTTAAATTCAATGGGAAGGCTGAAAGAGAGCTTCCTTTCTTGGGATATCTTTGACACCTTTTGTTATGTCTGAGCTGTGTGAGGCTGTATGAGGGGGTTAGTGTTGTACTCTGTACATTACAAATTGCATTTGATCAACACACCCATCAGTGAAAAGTGGGATTCAGCATGATGATTTGAAAAAGGCCAATGATTTCACCCAGTCCTTCTGCACGCACAGTCCCCAACAAGGGATTGTTTGGCCAAGGAGGGATCTATAAATCCTTACTCAAACTTGTAGCAGTATAAAAATGGTCGATAACTAATTCATTGAAATGTGAATTACAGCACCATGAAGGGTCAAGAATTTACCCGTCACCAAATTCCCAGAAGTAGCGGAATGTAGCAGTGTCAAAATAATCACTTGGATCGTATAGAATGAATGAAATGTTTGTCGGGGTCTGGGTGGTCAATTCATATTCTTTGCTTGAGGAAGTGATACTGCCGTTTGGTTGCAACAATGAAAGGGTTCCAACAACAGAGTCTGTTCGGGAAAGAGGAACAGTCACAAAAGGTCAACAATGAATACACATCGTTATTAAAGATGATGTACTAATAACCTGATATAATTACTTATTAAACAGCATTCATCAGTAATCAGGTCTTATTATAGTTATAGACCAATATTCACCAATAATTTGGCCTGAGTAGTTATTCAACAATATTCACTAATAACTTGTACAATGTTAAACTAACAATATTAAATTAACAACTTGATCCAAGTTTTATATTATCATTAGACTATTAATCCAGAAACGGAGTTGGGAATGTGTGTTTGAATCCTCCCACAGCAGAAAGTGGAATTTGAATTCAATAAAATATATCTGGAATTAAGAATCTACTGATGACCATGACACTGTTGTCGATTGTCGGAAAAACCCATCTGATGCACTAATGTCCTTTAGGGAAAGGAAATCTGCCGTCCTTACCTGGTCTGGTCTGCATGTGATTCCAGAGCCGCAGCAATGTGGTTGACTTTCAATTATCCTCCAAGGGCTACTAGAGATGGATAATAAATGCTGGCCAGCCAGTTATACCCATGTCTCATGAATGAATGAAAAAATTGTTATTGGTCAATATTCACCAATAACTTGGTCTGAATATAGTTATTGATCAATGTTCATGGTCCCACATATAGTTATTCAACAATATTCACAATAACTTGCTGTGAGAACAGTTATTGACCAATATTAAACTAATAACTTGCCCCAAGTATAATATTCATCAATATTCACCAATAGTGAAATAACAGTTATTGAACAATATTCGCCAACAACCTGGTGTCATTAATGCTCACATTTTTTTCACTAATAATGGAATATAATCAATTAATAATCAACAGTGACAATTAACATGATGCAGCTGTTAAAGCTTTTCCAGAAATATTTGATCAGACTTTTGAAATTTGTTGCAAATATATGTCAACCACTGAATGGGAGACAACAGTTTTCATTGCCAATGACAGCCATATGTTAGGCTCTTACCTGTTACAAGGAGTTTGGTGGAACCGTGGGCGACTGTGGGGCACCAGGAACATTCCTGTCGGGTTACCCAGGCACGCAGGGCGTACAGCTTGGGGGTGAGGCTGTGGACAATGATGGAGGACTCGAGTTCCTGCTCTGATCTCCGCAGGATGGAGAGCGGACTTTCCAGGTACCAGTGGAAGGCGAACTGTGGCTGGAGGGGCTCCCGCCGGCTCCCAGCCCTGGGGATCAGTCTGGCTGCCACACTCCCCTGGGCACCAGTGGTGATGGGACCATCGTTGCTCAGTACCAGGTCATACTGCCAGCACAAGCCTAAAGGTAAGGAAACAAACATTCACAACAGAAACCAAGCTCCAATTAAATTTAAAAAAAACATTAAAAAACAGCTCAACCTTGGGAATAAAATATAATTCATCCTCAAACTGAGTCCTTTGGGAGTGAGTTTGATTAACTGTAATGGGAATATAAATGGCTTTGAACTTGCTATTGCTTTTAAGCTGAACAGATTTTAAAAAACAGTCCGCAACACTCCCAGATTGTTTTCTGTTTATTAAGTAATAAATCTGCTTCTCCTTTCCGAATTTATGATCTGAGGTCTCCTTCCTGTCTTGGTGGTCTCCTCTCCTTCCCCCACCCTACTCACCTGATAACAGTTGAGTATTCACCAAGAACAAGAGCTTGAGAGAAGTCATTGTTGGAGTGAATGCTTTCTCCCTCTCCTTCTCTCTGTGTCAGTGAGAGTTTGAGATTCCCCACCCCTTCATCAGCAAGCTGACTCTCTCGACACTTCCGAGTACGTCAGCCTGTCAGTCCAAACCACCTTGTGCCTCAAGAAAAGGAGAACCAAAAGCCAGTTAAGCTTGGGAAATGGCTTTCTCTGGAGTTTCATTTTAAGATACACAAAACCAGTTCAGTGTCAATCAATTCCTCAGTTTTATGGCTCTATTTTTTAACTTTCTGGTGACCATCGGTTCATTTATTTTCAACTTTCTGGGACTGCCCTGCCTTGTCACAGCCCAGGTGAGTGCTGTTCAGCCTCCCCACTCCCCACAAAACCCCCTCAACCATACACCCCCCCTCCATCCAAACTTCTGTCACCTCCAAATCAGACTATTCCCACCTCCTAAGATAAAGACAAAATATTATAGATGCTGGAATCTGAAACAAAAACAGAAAAAATGTTGGAAAACTCTTTGGCATCCTGACTTCAAACATTGGCTCTATTCTCTCTCCACAGTTGCTGTCAGACCTGCTGAGATTTTCCAGCATTTTCTGTTTTTTGATTCCCATCCTCTCTTTGTTGCCCACACATTGTTCACCTTCCGTGAACAAAGATCAGTTATACCTCAGACAGAATGATATGGCTTCAGGTCCCACACTAGTGACATGAGTATCAAAAAATTTAAGCTGAACTCCCACGCAATAGTGAAAGAATGCCACGCTGTTGGAGGTGCTGTCTTTCAGATAAGGTGCTAAATGGAGATCCCCACTGCACTCCCAATCTGACACAAACAACCATTCTTGGTATTCTGGCCACTATTTATTCCTCGGCAAACACCATAAACAAGATCAAGTCACATTCCTGTTGTGGGATCTCACTGTGCATGCATTAGCTGCTGAATTTCCTATACTACATCAATATCTACAGTTTAAGCGCATTTTAGAATTCCTGCAATGAGAAATGTTACTGTCTAAATGCAATCCTTCCTTTCTCTATTAGGCGTGATATCTATAACCTAATCAGCATCTGCCTGCAGCAACCCATTCATTCTTCATAATCTGCATTGACATTCCATCCACCAACATCTCAAATTTAAAATGCCCATCCTTTTGTTTGAATTCTTGCTAGTAACCCTCACATTCCATGAATAAACAAAAAAAAACCCAGGAGATACCTGTGCATCTCCAGCTTTGTGTACATTCCCAAGATCCTTTGTTTTACTATTGGTGATGAAGGTCTGAATCTCCGGAATTTTCTTCCCTTCTCAATACTCCTTCATGATGTAACTTAAAACCTAACTCCTTACTGAGCTTTTGATCACTGGTCCTAATGTTTCCTTTTGTGAATCAGTCCCGTATTTAGTCTGATATTATTCCTGTGAATCACATGGGGATCCTAAAGGTGCCGTATAAATACAAGTTGTTGTTGTTGTTGACTCTGCAGCAGGGGAGTCGCAGTGGGTGACACTTCCCTGTAAGTACAGCTGTCCTCAGGGCATTGACTCCACCTGATCTTGCTACCTTCCCCAGATGCCTATTCCCCAGGGAGATCCATCACTGATCTACCACAGCTCAAGGCAGCATAGGTTTACATTTCCTGGATAGTGTGGCTTCACCAAGCTGTGGCCCACCTCCTACCTCTCCATCAGAACTCCCCCATTACTCAGGATGGTGTAGGCGGGGAGGGAAGTGGAGCTGGAAAGGCTAAGGATGAACTCACACAGCTAACACTTCCAACAGGACTACACAAGAGATGAATTAAGTTTTATTTTCAATTGTCAGAATTTGGGCATCAGTAGCAACATATATTGTCCATCCTGAGTTGGCCAGCCTGACTTCGATACAACTGAGCATCATGTTGCTATGGGATTGGAATCACAAATGGTCCTAGACCAGGTCATACACCAGATTTCTTTCCTACAAGACTCTAGTGAACCCGTTGGGATTTTTAGGGCATTATGAAAGCTCCATAGTCAGTTTAAAAGATCCTGAGTTTTTAATTCAAAATTTTTAAAAGAAAGTTAAATTCAAATTGTCCCGTATGGGACTTGAATTCACATCCCTCTGATTATTGCAACATCTCTTGGATTACTTATTCAGTAACATTAGTGCTATGGCCTGGAATACAATGGACATGTAGAAAACCTGCTGTGTAGCTTAAAAGGCAAAACATTTTTGTGCTAATGATTCTTTGGCTCCTTTGGTGGATCTGGGATTCTGGAGGGATAAGTGGTAGTAGTTTTGGGGTTGGCTTGCAGGTAGCAAGTCTCTGCTTCATCTGACCAACAACATGGTTACTTCAGGAAGTAAACTGGATAATTTTCCTTTCTGAGCTCTTTCCAGATGGGACCAGTATTAGGGTTGTTCTGAGGAGAGGAACGCCTCTCCTGGGATTCTCAGTCCAAGTGGCGAACCTTCAGGGCATTGTTGTGAGCTGCACCACTTATTTCTTAAACTTCCCTTGAATGTGCTGACATTACTTTTAAACATATCAGAAATTGTGAAGGGCTGATTGTTCAGACGAGGTGGTGAGCAGTGTGATGCCTCGTGATGAAACCTCTTGAATTATTGGCAATCATACTTTACAGCCAGGCCTCTGATCCAAAGGTTGTGGGTTCAATTCCCATTCTCAACCTGAGCTGTAACATCAGTGCATGGTGGTGTTGAATGTGTGCCATCTTTTGAATAAAAATTTGACTATGTTCCCATCTGCTTTGTCATGTGAGCATAGAAGATCCCATAGCACGATGTTGAAGAAGTGTAGTTTTTCCTAGTGCTCTTTAACTCTCAATTAACATCTAGAAAAAGAATGATTTTGACACTACTGTTGTGGGAGCTTTCTGTGCACAAATGGGCCAGCAAGTTTCTTTTCAATCGTGGGACATGGGCTTTGCAGGCTGGCCAGCATTTATTGCCCATTCCTAGTTGGAGGGTAGTTGAGAGGTACTGTGGCTCTGGAGTCACATGTAGGCCAGGCCCGGTAAGGAAAGCAGAATTCCCTTCCCTAAAGGACAGTAGTGAACCAAATGGGGCTTTTCCGACAATTGACAATGGTTTCATGGTCATTAGTACATTCTTCATTCCAGATTTTTTTTACTGAATTCAAATTCCACATGCTGCCATGGTGGCATTCGAACTCGGGTCCCCAGAACACCAGCTGAGTTTCTAGATTAAGAATCTAGCGATAATACCACTAGGCCATCACCTCTAATTCAAAAGTATATCATTAGCTGTAAGATGCTTCAGAATATTCTGAGACCCATAGGTAAATGAATCATTCTATCTCACTCTGCCACTGATTAAGACAGAATGGACCTAACATAGAACAATATTGTCCAGAGGCTGTCATGTAAAGCACTGGATAAGTTCCTTCCTGATCTCTCTGTGCCAGGCACATCAAAGATACTTAAAAACAAAGCAATCTTGCAATCATTTTCCTGCTTCCTGAACAAAAAAGATATCTGGTGCAGTGTCTATTGAAGTACTCCTGACACAGTTATGCTTCAAGGAAGTGATCCCAGGTTTGGTTTTTGTTAGAGACAGTTGGCATATTTTTTATGCAAGAGCTCTCACACTGAGGGGGCCTGTTCCCTAAAGAATATTTCTTGACAACCTTTTTCTGAATGTTAAGGCCCAGATCAGAAATGCCAAGTTTTATTCGCCCCAGCTTTTACATTTGATTTTGGCACTGGGAGGAGCATGAAGTATTTTACTCCAGGTATGATTCAAGTGACCCACTAGGAAGCTTTTATCAAAACAAACTTTATTTAAGAACACAGTTAGAATATACCAGAAGGAATAAGTATAACCTCTACCAATTAAAATACTTAGGCTGGCAAAGTATAATTCTTAACAGCTTGCTATCTCTGATCCAGTTTAAAGTAATGCCCCATAGACATTCATCCTTCTTCAGAATTAGGTAGCACGAAAACAAGTATGCTGACATGATAGTGAATTTTCAATCTTTTAACACTTTTGGACAGCGATCCAGACAGCAGATTTCAGAGAAAAATCTACTCTCACACAGCAGAATCTCCAAGAAAGAAACTTATGTCCTGGCAGATTCCAGTCTCCTTCTTCAGAGAGGGGTAAAGAGAGACACAGCTCTCTCTCGACTTAAAAAATCCTAATGAATCATTAGGATACTTACAGTGCAGAAGGAGACCATTTGGCCCATTGAGCCTGCATCAGCAACAATCTCATCTCGGCTCTGTCCTCGTAACCCCATGCAGTTACCCAACTAATCTCCCTGTTGTCCCCTGAGAACTAAGGAACAATTTAGCATGACTAATCAACATAACTGGCACATTTTTGGACTGTGGGAGAAAACCCATGCAGACACTGATGGATATGTGGATGAGTCAAATATGCTTATTCTGCCCTGTTCTATGATTCTACTCTATTATGCTAATGTGATGACACTGTGTCGTGGGACATAGGCTTTGCAGGCTGGACAGCATTTACTGCCCATACCTAATTGCCCTTGGAGGACAGTTGAGAGTCAACCATATTGCTGTTGTTCTGGAGTCACATGTAGGCCAGGCCAGGTAAGGCCTTTCTTAAAGGACAGTAGTGAACCAGACGGGTAGCATGTGCAAACTCCACACAGTCACCCAAGCCGGGAATTGAACCCAGGTCCCTGGTGCTGTGAGGTAGCAGTGCTAACCACTGTGCCACCGTGCTGCTCCATTGCTTGAATATTCTGTGCAAGTCCAGCTTCCCTGCCACATGACCATAACTGTCAAGCATCCCAATCAAGCCCCACTCTTCAAAATCCCGGGGGAAAGCAGCAGAAAAGCACTCAGATTATAATCAACACTCTGGCCATTTGGAACAGTTATGTTGTTGTAGCAAAAATAGAGGTTACCTGTTGTAGGTAGAACGGCATTGATAAAATAAAAGAAACTGCTAGAAATATCCTGCACAAGAACATAGTTCAAATACATTTCTTAAAGACACAGTGTCATCACATTAGCATAATAAAGTAGAATCATAGAACAAACAGAACAAGATCAGCATATTTGGCTCACCCACATATTCAACAGTGAGCTTGCATAGAAGCAGTGAGAGACAACACATTCTGAGTGAGACACAGCCAGATTGAGTGTGGATATGGGGAAGTTGGAGCACAATGTGAATTGAACATGTAAGCCTTTCTCTTTAATTTCTCTTTTTTTTTGTAAGTTTAGTAAGTCTAGTTTAAATGTTGACAAGGTAGCTGACTCAGCAATTAACTGCCAATCACCTGAAGCCTGATTAGGAACTTGATAAGTGTTGATAACTGTTAATGCTTAACCTCAGCTCATCTCAGCTCTATTTAAGAGAAGGACTATTAGAAGCAAATAATAGGTGAGCTTGCACATGAGCAGTGGGAGAGGACGCTGCCACAGTGACTGGGGCACTTTGAAGAACATTGTGAATTCATGGTGCTGTTTGTATCTGTGAGGTGGAGAGCATCATGGGTGGCTCATATTGAGAGGTAGTCAGTTTGCATGCTAAGACTCCATAGGTAGAAAGGGAATGAGTGATGACCAGCTAGAATAGGAGGACCAGGCAGACAGTACAGGACTTCCCTGTGGCTTTGATTTTGATTTGATCTGATTTATTATTGTCACATGTATTAGCATACCGTGAAAAGTATTGTTTCTTGAGTGCTATGCAGACAAAGCATGCCAATCATAGAGAAAGGAACAAGAGAGTGCAGATTGTCGTGTTACAGTCATAGCTTGAGTGTAGAGAAAGGTCAACTTAATGTAGAGTAGGCCCATTCAAAAGTCTGATGGCAGCAGGAAAAATCCGTTCTTGTGTCAGGTACATGATTTCAGACTTTTGTATCTTTTTCCCTGATGGATGAAGAGGGAAGAGAGAATGTCCAGGGTGCATGGGTTCCTCAATACATTGGCTGCTTTGCTGAGGAATGGGATGTGTAGATAGAGTCAATGCATGGTAGGCTGACTTCTATGTTCACGATCTTTTAGTTTCTTGCGGTCTTGCGCAAAGCAGGAGACATACTAAGCTGTGATACAACTAGAAAGAATGCTTTCTGTAGTGCATCCATTAGAAGTTGGTGAGAGTCGTAACTGACGTGCCAAATTTCCTTAGTCTTAGAAAGTAGAGGCATTGGTGGACTCTCTTAACTATAGTGTTGGCATGGGAAGACCAGGAGAAGTTGTCGGTGATTTAGACACATAGGCTTGAAGCTCTTGGCCCTTTCTATTTCTCCTGCAAAACTGATAGATTACTTTAGATACTGCTGGGGAGAAAGGCCTCTCGGGAGAGCAGAACAACACAATTCACTGAACCACAGTTGGCTTTGCTGCAGAGGAGAGGAGGAGAAAATGTGGGAATGCAATAGTTATAGGGGATTCAATTGTAAGGGGAATAGACAGACATTTCTGAGGCTGCAAACAAGACATAGGGATGGTATGTTGCCTCTCTGGTGCTAGGGTCAAGAATGTATCAGATTGGCATCCATCATTCTGGAGGGATAGGGCGAACAACCAGTGGTTGTGATATACATCAGTGTCAGGATAACAGGATAAATCAGATGAATATGTGATTGGAAAGCTAATGCAAGGAGGAGGGTTTCATGTCTGTCTAATTTATTGGAGTTTTTTGAGGAAGCCTCAACCAAAGAAGATAGGGGGGAACAAGTAGATGTGTTGTGTTTGGATTTCCAGAAGGCATTCAGCAAGATTCCCCATAAAAAGGTTAAGCCATAAGAGCCCATGATATTGTAAGTAATATATTTGTATGGATAGAAAATTGGTTAATGGGCAGGAAATAGCGACTGGGGATAACGGGTCCTTTTTCAGATTGGCGATCTGTAACCGGTGGGGTTCCACAGGGATTGATGCTGGGACCACAACTATTTATAACATATATTAATGACTTGGAGGAAGGAAGTGAGTGTACTGTAGCCAAATTTGCAGACACCGAAATAGTTGGAAAGGCAAGTTGGATGCAAACAATTGAGAAAGGGATATTGATAGGTTCAGTAAGTGGGCAAAAAGTTGGAAAATAGAAAAATGAAAGTTGTCCATTTTGGAAGAGAGAACTAAAGAACAGAATATTATTTAAATGCAGAAAAACTGCAGAAAGCTGCAGCACAAAGGGACTTGAAGGAATTTGTGCACAAAATACAAAAGCTAGCTCACTCATACAGCACGTAATCAGGAAGGATCACCTGCTGTTTGCCCTTATTTCAGCAGGGTTGGAGTCTAACAGTAGGGATACCTTGCTTCAACTGTACAAGGCACAAGTGAAACCGCGTCTGGAGCAGAGTGAGCAGTTTTGGTCCTCTTATTTAAGAAAAATTATTGGTCCCTAACTTCTGGCCTGAATCTTAACTTCAGTAGATTGTGCACCGCACATGTGCATTGTGACAATATGGAAGTGCCAACGCAATGCATGCTGGAAGTGCGCCAAGTTGAATCTTTTAATTTGGTTTTGTAAAGATGCAGGTTTTAAAGCATTATGCTGCAGTCTCTTCCTAACTTCCCTCACTTACCCTGATGATAGCTGAATATTTGCATTTATTTACTTACGCTTTTTCTGGTCTAGGTGCAGTGGGTAGAGGCAGCAGATTTTGCTATGTATTTTAGTAAGTGTTTATCGCAATTTTAAGAGTCTCCCTGATGCAATGTTGATCCTCCAAAGCCTCTTGGTGAAAAGAGTTCTACATTTATTGTAGGGAGTGTGCAACTTGGCTATTTCAAATGCTTTAGGGATGTGCAATCTTTAAGATGGCATATACAGATCTTCTGTAAACTGATGTGAACTCTCTATGTTGGGTATTGCAGAATCCAGTGCAGATTGAAAATCTGGAGTCATGTTTCATCACCACTGGTACATCACATTTTTAGCCTGGTTTCTTAACTCAAATTTTTTGAGTATTTGACATAGGTGCAGAACAGTCAAGCAACTGGTAAAATGTACAATTTTATGTCCAAACCTGCTGTCGCCCTCTTTAACCTCCTCACATCCCTCCCTCCCTTACTACTTTGTTTTAAAAAAAAACAGAACTATTGTGTTAATGGATAAAAATATTTTATTGATCTGTGTGTTAAAGAGAAAAATATATTATGTAAGGATTTTGAAAATGAGGCAATTAAATGTCAGCTGCTCAAATAAAATGCGTTGTAAAATGTTAACATTGCATCAAACTTTGTATTTATACCAATATTTTTGTTAAATGTTTTCCATTAAAGTTTACAAAATTCTACTTTTTTTTGGAAAACAAAAACCTACACATTTTGTATACAACTGCTTTATTGAAATAGCAAAACAGAAGTTAAATTTGAGACCATTATAGGTGCACAAGGCAGAAGAATCTTAATGATAAATGCACTGAAAATTTCCATAGCCTAAAACGTGACCTCTCCTTTACTCAACCTCATGCAATAAGGTATCCAATTCATGGTCTGAGATGTTCTGACCTCTCTTGTACCGTGAGAAGATATTTGACTTAGTAAGTTAGAGGGTTATATATAGGCTAGCCCAGCAGGTACAGACATGATCAGTACAACTTATGGGCCAAAGGGCCTGTTTGTGCTGTAGTTTTCCAATGTTCTATATTATTCCCTGGGAACCACTTTCATATATCTTCCACTAGTCCAAAATAACAGTTGCTGACCACTACAATTTGTTTTCTGTCACTTTATATGCATGCTTCCATTGTCCCCTTTACTCAGTCATCTCTAATTTGGCTGAAAAGCCTATTATGTGGCACTTTATTAAAAGTCTTTCTAAAGTCCATTTACAGCACATAGATCCCATATCCTCATCAATCCTGTCTGCTGCCCGCTACATCAGCTGCCCAAACAATTCTTGTAGTTGACAAATGAACCACAGCCACATTGCCACCTGAATGCCCCAAACTGAAAGGAACAATTATCAATAAAGTTTCTTCAAAATTCCGCGCACAACGTCGCGCTTTGATGACGTCAGAAGACATTCGCGATCGATGGTCTTAGCGCCGCTCCGCGAGTCGCTGTTTCCTCCGCCGCGAAGAAACAGTGCCGGGGTTATTGTGCAGCCAGCGGTGGAGAAAGAGCCCGGTCGGGACGGGAGGGAGTGCGAGAGCCGGCTGTGGGATGCCAGACCCGGGGTAAAGGCTCTGTGGCTGAGGCCGGGGCGGTGGGGGAATTTCACAGCGATGGCGGAGGGAGCGGGTCGGTGTGGTGGGGTGAGGCGGTTGGCGGGCAGTCCGTGCGGCGCCGGGCTCGCGCTCAGGTAGAGAAATCGGGAAGATCCCCGAAACCCCCACATCCCCAGGTCCCCTCCCTTCTCCACCTCCACCCCCTGCGTTTCCCGTCTTTCCCTTCTTCTCTCTCCTCCCCCCTCATTTTCCCCCCTCATTTTCCCCTAAATTTTCCCCCCTCCCCATGGTTCCCCCTATCTCCATCCCAGATGCCACCCATCTCTGTTTCCCACTCATCTCACACTGAGTGCAGGAAGGGTCTCTGTCAGAGTGAACAGATTTCAATATCTTTGCAAACCTATTCTGAAACAATTTTATTTGCAGGTGACCTGTGATTGCTTTTCAACCGTGCGAGAAATCTCCTGCCAGATCTGTTGGCAGTACACCGTCAAGCAGAATGGCATTCGTGGCAACACCAGGGGCTGTGGTAGACCAGACCACTTTGATGAAGAAATACCTCCAATTTGTGGCTGCTCTCACTGACAGCAACACACGTGAGTTATTCAACTTTCTTTCAGCATTATTTTAGATCACCACAAGTTTGTAAAGATGTAAGGAAAGAACTGGAAACAGGAGGAGGACATTCAGCCCCTTGTTCTGCCATTCTGTTAGCTCACGGCTGTTGTGTCACATCAACTCCATCTACTTGCCTTGATTTGGGAACCATTGACAATTATACGACTAAATGTTGCTGGATAAACTGGCCAAGAGGCTAAAGCCACAGCAATAGAGATTACACAACCGTACAATTCTTTTAGACACTGAAAGTGGTAAAATATAAACTAGCAGTGATAAAATGACAAGTAATACTTCTGCCTTTGCTGTGCACTCCTGGGTCCCCCCCATCACTGTCTCCTGCTGTGCTCCAAAGCCAGCCCAGCTTCCCTCCACCTCTGCTGTTCTGCTGTAACTGTTTATACTTCCTCTGGGTCTCTGATGCATCTTTTAATTTCTTTTGTCATTCCTTCATTGTGCCTTGCAGTATTATCAGTTCTGTCATTTAATTGTTTACCGTCCAACGAACCACAGACGTTTTTATTCCGCTGACTCCCTTCCTCCTGACAGGTTTCATAATTTGAAACATTTGCAACGTGGAATAAAATATCATTTATTTGTTTCATTTACTTTGACACCCAGTTATGTCTATAAATTGAGAAGTATTTGTCTGTAATACCTCCAAATTCTAGTGCATGGCCGTTGACCATTTGTGTTGACCCCACATTCCTCACTTTCACGGGATCAGCCTGACCTGAGTATTTGTAGCATTTGCTGCTTTTATTTTGGCTTTCCCAAGGATTTTGCTCTTTGTCGTTTGTGAGTCCCCCAAACTGGCACTGAACCATTAATTGGGGTAGTCACACTCAGAAAGCATGTGGTCAGCCTTTAAAACCGAGTCCATGCTCAAAGGTAAATTGTTTTCAAAATAAATTAATCATCAATTAAATAATAAACTGCTGATTTAATTTTCAAACAATACATGAGACAATGATCAAATAATCAGCTTTGGTGATTTTGGTTGAATGATGGATATTGGCAGGGATGGGGAGAAGAATTGCCCTGCTCTTGGTATCTAGGAACATTCAGTCTTTGAGTCTTTCTTGCCATAGAATTACCCTGTGGATGATCTTTATCTTAACACTCTGAATCTGCATCAGTTAATGTCCTTAACCATGCATACCCCCTGCCAACACAGCCCAATTTTCCCATTTGTCCTTTTAGTTTCTTTGCAAAATGCTAAAAGCCTCTGTCAAATCATCCTTGATTTTTTTTGTTTTCTGTGGAATACAGTTATTTAATCTCTTACAATCTAATCCTTGAAGTTCTGTTTACGGTCTGTCAAATTTGTGCCACATCTGTCTAAGGCTAGTGTATACTTTCTAAGGAGTGTTGAGTTGAATATAGCTTGCAGATGTGGCAAACCTTGCTCCCTGTTGTTTTTTCTAGATTTTTAAAAAGTGAACAATTGAAAAAAATTTTGTACCTGACTGCTACATTAAAAGCGGATTTGTTTTATTTTGAAACAAAGCTTTGGGATTTTTGATATCTAGCAGGTGGGAGCAGCCTTAGTTTAACATCTTGCCTGAAAGACAGTACTCTGGCACTGCAGAACTGTCTCAGCCTAGATTTTATACTTCAGTATCTGGAGTGGGACTTGAATCCACAACTTGCTGACTCATGGATAAGTGCTGTTTACTGAGCCATTGCTGACACCAGTACAGGTTTATAGAAATAGAAACATAGAAACCTTACAATACAGAAAGAGGCCATTCGGCCCATCAAGTCTACACTGACCACAATCCTACCCAGGCCCTAACTGCATATCCCCACAAATTTACCCAATAATCCCTGTAACCTAGACATCTCAGGACACTAAGGGCAATTTTTAGCATGACCAATCAACCTGACTGGCACATCTTTGGACTGTAGGAGGAAACCCACACCAACACAAGGAGAATGTGCAAACTCCATACAGACTGTAGCCCAAGTCAGGAATTGAACCCAGGTCCCTGCAGCTGTGAAACAGCAGTGCTAACTACTGTGCTGCCCCAAACTTATCTGTGAAGTTTTTAAAGAGCTGTGTTTATAATTGTGAAACAGAATTCTACAATGCAGAAGAGGCCCTTTGGCTCATCGAGTCTGTACTGATGCAGAAAAGGCCCTGACCTGCCCACCTAATTCCACTTGGCCCATAGCCCTGGATGTCATGATGTACCAAGTGCTCATCCAGGTACTTCTTAAAGGATGTGAGGCATCCTGCCTCCACCAGTCTCCCATCACCACCTTTTGGGTAAAAAAGGCTCCCCCCCGCCCCCCCAAATCTCCCACCCGTCACTTTTAAATTGTGTCCCCCTTCTCACTGATCCTTCAACGAAGGAGAACAGCTTTCTACCCGGTCCATGACCTTCATAATCTTGAACTCTTCAATTAGGTCGTCCCTCAGTCTTTTCTGCTGCAGAAAAAACAACCCAAGCCTATCCAACTTCTCCATAATTGAACTATTCCATCCCAACACAGCATCTGGTAAACCTTCTTTGCACTCCCTCCAATGCATTCACATCCTTCCTATAATTTGGTGAGCAGATCTGCGCATAGTACTCTAGCTGTGGTGTCACCAAAGTTCTATTCTATTCTATCGTGACCTTTCTTCTTTTATAATCTATACCCCGATTGATAAAGGCAAGTGTGCCATATATCTTTTTCACCACCCTATTTCTGTTTGAAGAGATCTATGGACAAACACACCAAGATTCCTTCCCAGGCTTTCAGTGTATTACCTCTCACTTCTCAGGGTTAAATTCCATCTGCCACTTACCCACCCATTTAACCATCTCATTTATTATCTTTCTGTAACTCCTGACACTCAACTTCACTGTTAACCACCCAGCCAATTTTTGTATTATTGGCAAACTTACTGAACCTACCACCCCCAAGTAGTCATCTATGTCATTTATATAAATGATGAACAATAGGGGCCCCAGTATGGATCCCTGTGGTATGCCACTGGTCCCTGCTTCCATGCATGAGAAATCTTAACCTATGGAAGTCTGGTGTTACTTGTGTCGTTGATAAAGAGAACGTGCCTGGTTTAGTTGGTAATTTGTTGTGATACAAAATCATGTGCAGTGTTAGAGAGATTTGACAAGATTGAACATGAGTATTTTCTCCAGC
This sequence comes from Sphyrna mokarran, assembly GCA_024679065.1. Lineage (NCBI taxonomy): Eukaryota > Metazoa > Chordata > Chondrichthyes > Carcharhiniformes > Carcharhinidae > Sphyrna > Sphyrna mokarran. The sequence continues at coordinate 36,522,324 of JAGIQG010000018.1, forward strand.
CACTGACACAAACAATGGGTAGTAAGGAAATAAGTCCGTTTTGTAGTTTTCTGTTCAATTTAATTTATTCATGACTTCTTGTTTTAAATGTTCTAATAATGCCGTCTTGTCATAATGGGATGGGCTATGTCAATGTTGTGAAAACATCAATGAATTGAGCTGTAGTCATCGGGTTGTACTAGCCATCATTGCCCCAGCACGTAAGGTACAAGTCAATAAAGTTAGTCCTTTTAAACAAAAAAAATCATAGAGAGGCCACTGCAATGATCCATACTGGGCCCCCTATTGTTCATCATTTATATAAATGACATAGATGACTACTTGGGGGTGGTAGGTTCAGTAAGTTTGCCAATGATACAAAAATTGGCTGGGTGGTTAACAGTGATCCTTTGGCAGTCTGGTCTCTGAAATTGCTACTGGTTTCTTTCACACAATAAAAATAGAGGATACTAGAAAATACTCAGCAAGTTAAGCAGCAACACTGTTAGCGGTTCAGGCCGACTGCTTCTTTGAGAACTGGGTGACATTTGAGATTTGAAGCAAAACAGGGCCTTTTTCACTGGAGTGGCTTGTAGAGTGGTGGAGTGATTGAATGATGAAAAGGATAATAGTGTGAGGTTTGTTATAATTTGGAAATGATGGGAACTGGTGAAGTTTTATGTTTTGTAACTCAAGAGGTTTAACTTCCAGCCCTGTAACTCTAATGAGTCGGTGTTGGATATTTTGAGCCGTACTGGAGAACTGCTGGCCTCTGGATTTGGCCCTGATGGAGATATTCTGCTTACTTGTGACTTCCTGTTTCTAACTGCATTTCACCTGTATGTTTGATATCATGCGGAAGATTTTGGCAAACTGGTTAATTTGAAGTGTCCTCAGTTGTAACCGCTACAGCATTTGTACTTAAGAGTTACAGTTATTAAGGCAGGTGGGCGGGGTGTGGCGGACGTCACCATGGCAAGTGGTCCTAATGTTTAAAGGAATTTTTTTTGTATGAGGAAGAAATGCAAATGTCTTGACGTTTACATTGGGGGATTACTGGCTCTGCAATTTGGATTAATTCCAAAGTGTAATTTGCAGCTGAACAGCTCAAATACACATATCTTGCTTGTGATGTAATAGCACTGATTTATCCTGGAGTATTTAAATATGAAATTATGGAATCTTGCAGCACATGGTGGATAGTGGAAGCGGATAGGGTAGTGACTTTTAAGGAGCGTCTTGACAAGTACACAAATGAGATGGGAATAGAAGGGTATTGGTTGAGTCGGGCAGCATAGTTGGCGCAGGTTGCGAAGACCAAAGGGCCTGTTCCTGTGCTGTAATTTTCTTTGTTCTCTGAGATCTTTCGGCCCATCGTTCCTGTTTGGAAGAGTTACTCATTAGTCCCACTCCTCTGTTCTTCCCTCATTGCCTGCAAATTTTTCTCCTGAGGAGTGGAACTAATGAGTAACTCTTTTGAAAGTTCCCTTTTGAAAGTTACTATTGAATTTGCTTCCACTGCCCGTTCAAGCATGGTATTTCCGATGTCATGGGATGCTGATTTAAAAAAGAAACGCTATTTGGCCATTTCAGCCCTCTGGTTACTGATCCTTCTACAATGGAAACTGTCTATCCATCGTTCACCTCTCTTAATTTGAAACACTCTGTTAGCATCTATTTTAATATCCCTGCTCTAATGAGAGCAATCCCAGCTTCTCCAGTCTCTCCACATAATTGAAGCCGCTCAAGCCTGATATCTTTCTAGTAATTTTCCCTCTCCAGCCTCACCAAGGCCTTGTCATCCTTCCTAAAATTAGACATGCCAGCTGAGGTCTCACTGCTGATTTATAGAGATTTTGCACAATGGCACTGGCCACTATTTCTAAGGCCAAGACTTGTTTTTTTAAAGAGCATACAGGAGTGGAATTAAATGGGATTCAAATTAGAACATTGAGAAATACATTGCTTCATTTAAACAAAGAATAATAGCTGTTTATGACCATTAACAGAATGAAACAAAACAGAAGCAAAATGATGGAGACAAACTGCTAGAGCCCTGCTGAATATTTTAGAAGGTGGCTCTGTTTGTGTGCATGTATGTGTGTGAGTGCATGAAAGTGAGTGAGTATGTCTTTGTCTGAACACGTGTCAGTGAGAATGTATTGTTGTGATTGTGAAGCTGCCTTCTGTTTTGGGCGATGTTAGTAAAACTGATAAGATCTGATTGCTTCTGTCATTACCATATAGTTGGAAACTAAGTTGACTATTATTTTCAGTCCTAAGTGATTTCTGTTTAATTTTTTTTTGTAGCTGATGAAACCAAATTGAAAATGATGCAAGAAGTCAGTGAAAATTTTGAAGTAAGTTTCCATTGAAATGAAAAATCATTTTGTCTTTGTACCTACAGCTCAGAATCTGACCGTTCAGCCTGAACTGGGCCATGCCAGTGTTTATGCTCAACACAAGCTTCCTCCCACGCCTCTTCATCTAGCCCCATTAAGTTTTTAAAAATTCATTCTTGGGACATGGGCATCGCTGGTTAGTCAGCATTTATTGTAAGAAGTCTCAAAACACTAGGTTAAAGTCCAATACGTTTACTTGGTAGCACAAGCTTTTGGAATGTCACTCTTCCTTCAGGTAAGTGAGGAATTGTGTTCACAAACAAATATGGACACAAAATCAATTTACAAGATAATGGTTGAAATGCAAATCTTTACAGGTAATCAAGTCTTAAAGGCAGAGACAATGTGAGTAAAGTAGGATTAAGCACAGGTTAAAGATATTGAGGCTATGAGGTTCAGGAAAACAGTGACCATGACATCCCTACCACCCTGCCACAGCAACGTCTGCAAGACACGCCAGATCATCGACACAAATGTCATCATTTCGTGTGAGGACACCATCCATTCAGATTCGTGGTACGTACTCTTGCGACTCAGCCAACATTATCTATCTAATACACTGCAGGAAAGAATGTTCCGAAGCATGGTATATTGGGGAGAACATGCAGACACTATGACGATGGATGAATGAACGCTGCTCAACATCACCAGACGAGTGTGTTCTCTTCTTGTTGGGGAATATTTAAGCAGTCACGGGCGTTCAGCCTCTGATCTTCTAAGCATTCTCCAAGGTGGTCTTCATGACACATGACAACGCAGAATTGCTGAACAGAGACTGATAACCAAGTTGCACCTCAACTGGGATCTAGGGTTCATGTCACATTGTCTGTAACCCCTGTGACTTGCCTGGGCTTGCAAAATCTCACTAATTGTCCTGGCTAGAGAAAATACACACCTCTTTACTTAAGTCTGTGCTTAACTCTCCCTCTACTCATATTGCCTGTGCCTTTAAGACTTGATTACCTGTAAAGACTCGCATTCCAACCATTACCTTGTAAATTGAGTTTGTGTCCATATATGCCCTGATTGCAAACACAACTTCTCACTCACCTGAAGAGGAGGTAATGCTGCAACTTTATAAGAACCTTGTCAGACCTCACTTGGAATATTGTGTGCAGTTCTGGTTGCCTCACTATAGGAAGGATGTGGAAGCTATTGAGAGGGTGCAGAGGAGATTTGCAAGGATGTTGCGTGGATTGGGGGGCATGCCTTATGAAGATAGGTTGAGAGAGCTAGGTCTCTTCTCTCTGGAGAGACGAAGGTTGAGAGGCAACCTGATAGAGGTTTATAAGAAGTTGAGAGGAATAGATAGAGTGGATTCTCGGAGGCTATTTCCCAGGGCTGAAATGGTCGCTACGAGAGAACACAGATTTAAGGTGCTGGGGGACAAGTACAGAGGAGATGTTAGAGGTAAGTTTTTCACTGAGGGTGGTGAGTGGATGGAATCGGTTGCTGTCAGTGGTGGTAGAGGCAAACTTGCTGGGGTTTTTTAAGAGACTTCTGGATGAGTACATGGGATGTAGTGGGATTGGAAGTTACAGATAGGTCTATGGCCTGATAAGTATAGATATGATCGGCACAACTTGTGGGCCGAAGGGCCTGTTTGTGCTGTAGTGTTTTATGTTCTAAGGAGTGACATTCTGAAAGCTTGTGCTACCAAATAAACCTGTTGGACTTCAACCTGGTGTTGTGAGACTTCTTACTGTGCTTACCTCAGTCCAATGCTGGCATCTCCACATCACAGCATTTATTGCACATCCTTAGTTGTCCTAGGACAACTGAGAGTCAATTGCATTGCTGTGGATCTGAAGGCACACGCAGATCAGATCATGTAAGAACAGCAGATTTCCTTTCCCTAAAGGATATTGGTGAACCAGATGGATTTTGCCAACAATTGCCAATGGTACGGAATCCGTAGAATCCCTACAGTGCAGAAGGAAACCATTCGGCCTATCGAGTTTGCCTTGACCACAATCCCGCCTAGCCTCTTTACCCGTAACCCACGTATTTAGCCTGCTAATACCACTGACACTGACCAATTTAGCCTTTGCACATCTTTGGACTGTGGAAGGAAACTGGAGTACCTGGAGGAAACCCATGCAGAAATGGGGAGAATGTGCAAACTCACACACACTGACCCAAGGCCAGAATTGAACAGTGCTAAGTACTGTGCCACCATGCCGACCGTTTCACAATTTTCAGTAGATTCTTAATTCCACATTTTGTTTTTTTACTGAATTCAAATTCCACTATCTGCTGTGACAGGATTCGTATCCAGGTTCCCAGAACATTAATAAAGTTCTAGATTGATAGTCCAGCGATAATACCCTGTGGTATATTCTTTAATTTCTTTCTCCCTGATGCGTTTATCTAGTTTTCTCTTAAATGAATCCTTAAACTTCACCTCAACTGCACCCTTTGACTGTGAGTTCCACATTCTGACCACTCACAGGTTAAAGAAGTTTCTATTAAATTCCTTTATCGATTAAGTTGCACAGACACCATTGTGCGCTATTCTGTCTGCGTTAACAGAAGTCAACTGTAAACTTGGGTTGCTTCTGTGAATTATGTATCTTGAGAACATAGTTTTGGGTGGTATTAATATTTCCACGTGCATTGTAATGTTTTAGCTTCCACCAGATTGAAATTTAAGCTCGAGCTGTGCAAATGCATTATCTGCAATTCAACACTCATTGTTCAAAGAGAAAGTAACACCATGATTCATTTTCCTTCAGTAGGGTTGGTGCGATTGAGAATTTTGGACTCTTTAATATTGCGCTTTGAAGAGTTGCAGTCTTGGGTTTACTAATTGAGTTTTTCTTGTTCTCTGTAAATAACATCTGTAATATCCCTTGCTTTCAGAACGTCACAACTTCACCACAATACTCAACTTTCCTGGAACACATCATCCCCCGTTTTCTCACATTCCTGCAAGATGGAGAAGTGCAGTTCCTTCAGGAAAAATCTGCCCAGGTATGTGATGGAGGTACCTTGCATGTTTCACCTACCCCGATGACTGACTCAGAAGTGCTTTGTTCAGTTGCTTTTTCTTTATTATACGTATCCATCACAAGAAACAAACTTTTTTTTCCCATTAATAAATATCCTTTCCACCCCAGCCATTGTATATTTCAGCCCTTTTGGCCGAACAAATGACTCGTGTAAAGATAATAACATGGATAAATGAACATTTGCACCGTTCTCTTTTGTTTAAGCCACCGACTATGCATTAATGATTTGTTTTATATGGGAATTATTTAGTCTTTTCAATCAGATTTTGACAGTAATTAGTGGTATGTTTAATGAGCTTGTTTAAAATTCCAGCATTATTGCGCAGGATTTGACTGAGCCCCCTGCTTTAGGTCCCAGTGACCAGTTGTAATGCATGACTGCACCCAGTTGCATGCCAGACTCTAGGTTTAGGTTGATGCAAGGACAAAGCAGTTGCTCTGTGCTTTACTATGGCAATGAAGGATTTGCAATAACTTCTGCAAAGTAAATTAATGTGTTAACCACAGATTCTCCTCACTGCTAGCGAACATCGTTTTTTTTTCCTTCCTCTAGTTTTAACAGCTTAAAGAATTGAACTATTCAAGCTCACAATTCATTTCGCTTGTATATATATTTAAAAATATATGTTCCATATCAACTTTCATAGTTTATGAATAGTTGTCACAGCGAAATATTTTTTGCAGTAGTGGCCAGGAACCAGAGGGCACTGATCTAAGGTCGTTGGCAAAAGGTTATTGTGATGGAAAGTGAGTTACATTTTTAGATAGCAAGTTATGATGTAGAATGCTCTGCCTGAGAGGATAGTGGTAACGCGATTTGCAGAAGGGAATTGAATAAACAGTTGAAAGGCAGATATTTGTGGGGTTGTGGAGAAAGAGGGAGCGAGTGTGACTAATTAGATAGCTCTGTCCAAGAGTGCATGGGCAGGATGTGCCAAATGGCTGCCTCCTGTATGTTGACCATCGCCTTTGAGCTGTCGCAATTTGTCTTGTACTGTTGTTCAAATAATAGTGTAGTTATTGCTGGGCTGCTTATTTTAGATCTATAGTTTTTAACCTCTTGTGTGTTTCACTGTGCAAGACCCTGATGTTGCTGCTGAATTTCACTATTGCCGCCATGTAATAGCATTCAATAACTGTGTACATGAGAAACTTGTTAAATTGATTTATTTTTGCCAATAGAATGAATTGCTTTCTTTAAGATCCAGCTGTTTCCTGTTCAGTTTGTAGAATTAATTTTATGTCCTATGCAGAAGATTTTTCCTTCATGAATTTTTGCATGAACTGTCCTTCCTGACCTGTTTTAAATGGCCAACAATCTGCATTTGCAGTCAAAGTTTCTGCAAAATTTCGTAACATCACCCTTGCCTGAGTGAGTGCAGCTCTAACATTCTCAAGCTTGACACCGTACAGGATAAAGCAGTCCGCTTGATTGATATCCCATCCACAAACATGCAATCCCTTCGCCCCCTATGCACAGTAGCAGCAGAGTGTGCCATCCACAAGATTCACTGCACAAACTCACTGAGGATCCTTCAACATCACCTTTCAAATTCACAACCAGCACCATCTAAAACAAAAGAAAAGCAGCAGGTGCATGGGAATACCTTCACATGGAAGTTCCCCTCCAAGGCATACGCCATCCTTACTTGGAACTACAACACTTTCCCTTCAATGTTGCTGGGTCAAAATCCTGGAACTCCATCCCTAACAATGCCACCACATGCACTACAATGGTTCAAGAAGGCATCTCATCTTCACCTTATTCACCTTATTACTCGGGGCAAGGGCAATAAATGCCGGCCTTGCCAGTGCAGCCCATATACCATGAACTAATATAAAAAAAATTAGGCTATTTGCCTCGTATAGGATGCTCTGCCCTTCAATAAGGTTGTGGTTGATCTGATTATGATCTTAACTCCACTTTCCTGTATGCTCCCACTATCCCTTGTTGATCAAAAATAAGGCTAATTCAGCCATAAATATATTCAATGACTCACTTTCCACTGCTCTCTGTGAAAGGGAATTCCAAACATGAGTGAGCCTTTGGAAAAAGAGGTTTCTCCTCATCTCAGCTTTAAATGAGAATTCCCTTATTTTTAAACAGTGCCCCCTAATTCTAAATTGCCCAGGAGGAAAAACATTGGCACAGTGGCTAGCACAGCTGCCTCACAGCGCCAGGGACCCGGGTTCGATTTCCAATTCGGTCTTTCTCCAGGTGCTCCTGTTTCTTCCCACAATCCAAAGGATGTGCTGGTTAGGCGCATTGGCCATGCTAAGTTCTCCCTCAGTGTACCCAAACAGGCGCCGAAGTGTGGCAATTAGGGAATTTTCACAGGAATTTCATCACAGTGTTAATGTAAGCCAACTTGTGAAACTAATAAATAACCTAACAGCCAAGAATAATAATCATCTCTTATTATTCTAAATGACAGTGGCTGGAATCCTCTGACCTCACCTGCAGCTGGGATTCTCTGGTGCCTGCTGCTGTGAACGGAGATTTGGTTGAACACCAAATTCTCCATTCTTGCTGACAGCCACAGTGCGGGGGTATGCATGACCAGAGAATTCTGGCCATTGATAACTGCCCAGCCTGCTGACTCTTTGCCCTTCATCCCAGGAATCAGGCCAGTGAACCTTCTCTGAACTGTTTCTTGTGCAGTGCAAATATGGAGACCAAAACTCCATGGTCTCACCAATAACCATTGCAGATGTAGCAATTTATTCAGAACCTTTTTAGGCAATCCTATTTTGTTTTATAAAAATCTATGCTATGCCGTAATAGTTGTAATTTTTATTAAGGGTATTTGAATGCAATAAACCAGTATGCTTTGTTCTAATAGTTAACTTCTTTGTATATTTCTAGCAAGTTCGGAAGCTTGTCCTTGAAATCATCCACAGAATTCCAACAAATGAGCATTTGCGTTCCCACACAAAAAATATTTTGTCTGTGATGTTTAGGTTTTTGGAGGTAAGTTTCCCAAATTTTTTCTCAGTTTTAACATTTGTTCAGTAGCTAAAAATGCAGTTTCTAATCTAGTGCCTAAATGTCTAATGTTTTGTCTTATAATTCTGGGACTCTTTCAGAATTGTTGATGCTAAGTGCAGTCAGTTTCAACTTACACATAACTGAATTCATTTCTCCAATCTAAGACGACAAAGTAGCTGGAAGTGACCATTCAGTCCCTCAAGCTTTCTGTGATAATGACACTAATAATACTAGACTACAAGTTTCTGAGTGAGCTTGAAGCGTAGCTGCAAAGAGGATATTTCCTCTTTATCTTAGGAGGAGGTGGTAGGAAATGGGTACATTGCAAAATAATGGAGATTCCCATTTAATATGGAAATAGGAAAAGATTTCTTATCTGAGGAATGTTCATCTATGGAATTCTCTTACATAGAGACCAGTGGAAATTGGGCCATTAAACATATTCAAAGCTGAGTTGGACAGATTATTGAGCATCATTTGAATCAAAAGTTTTTTTTCTGGTGAGGAGATGTGAGGGTGTGCAGGCAGAAAAATGAAGTTAAAGCCATAGTCAGATCTTATCTTTAATAATCTTATTAAAAGGTTGAGCAGACCCCATAGGCTGAATGGTCTACTCCTAGTTCTTATATTCTCACTCCGCTTCACCTCCCATTCCCATATCAGTTCCCGATACCTCTTAGTACCAAAAAAAAAAGAAAATCTACTGACCTCTGTCTTGAATATGAGTAATGACTGAGCATCTTTACAGGTATGTGGGACGGAGAGTTCCAAAAAATTGAACCCTTTTAAGTGAAGAAGTTTTTCCCTCATCTCCAGTCTGTTAATCTGAGCTTGTGAACTCTAGTTCTGGATTCTTCAGCCAGGGGAGTTGCTCTCCTGAAATCTATCTTGTCAAACCTCTTAAGAATTTTATATAGTTCAATTTGATCACCTCTCTTTCTTCTGACTCCTAGGGAATATAGGCCTCGCTTCCTAAGCCTTTTCTCATAGGTCAATCTTCTCATCCCAGGAGTTTGAATTAATAGAGGGTGGATAGAGACAGATTCATCTTTCAAGGAGGGACCATGTGAAACAAAGGAATTTAGTCTTCATATTTAAGTTCAGTTGACATCAAAGCAAAAAGTCTTAAGAGCATCATCTCAATGCAAATGTTTAGAAGTGTGGAACACGCCTTTGAAAACCAAGTTGTAAAAGAAATGAATTGCATATAGTGCCTTTTGTGATCACAGGACATCCTAACCAAGCTTTTTTGCCAATGAAATCTTTTTTCCAAGTATGATTAGTATTGTAATATAGGAAATGCAGCAGCCCTTTTGCATATAGCGCAGTCCTACAACTGCAACGTAGAATCCTTACAGTGCAGAAGGAAGCCATCCGGCCCATCGAGTCTGCACCAACCACAATCTCACCCAGGCCTTATTCCTGTAACTCCATGTATTTACCCTGCTAATCTCCCAACACTAAGGTTCATTAAGCACGGTCCATCAATCTAACCAACGCATCTTGACAATTTCCGCTTTGTTGTGATGTTGTTTGGGAGATAAATATTGGACAGGATATCCCTGATCTTATTATAATTTTTTATGCCTTCCTGTCTTCTCTGAAAAATGGCATCTCTGACAGTGCAGCACTTCCTTAGTACAGCAGGAGTGTCAAGCTTGACTTTTGTGCTCAAATTCTTGACTGGGTCTTAAGTCCAAAGTCTTCTGACTTCGAGGCGAGACTTTTCCTGGAGAGAGAGTATGTGGGGTCCATGGGTACAGTTGACCCCTTCCGTGCCTGCTGGAGACACCAGGGGCTGGGGTGTGTTATGAACCCTTACAATAATATTTTGATTTAATGTTTTAAGTTTATTTTGGACTTTGGGGTTTCTGTTCGGTCCGTTTCCCCCCTTCCTTTTTGGGGGGCTGCCTTTTTTAATTTGTCCCTAAGTTAATTTGAGTTTGTTTACTTGTTGGGTATGCAAAAGACGTACTCAGTGAACCAATTGAGATGTTCAAAAGTAAGCTGAATGCTTAATTTGAAAATAAGGGAAAAGAAAAGATATAGTACCTAAAGGTGGAAAGAGCTACCTTACTTAACGAGAATGACACAGCATGCCAATGTGTTTGAATGGATTACCACTGTCCCCATTATCCTCCTTATCTTCAGTTCCATGCTGACAGTCATGGTGTACCACACATGCAAGGCCAAATGTTGGGGGCATTCTATCATTCACCAGATAGGTTTGGGGCACAACACTTAAGATGAGAAAGAACGGAGGTGCTCTATTTAGAAATAAATTGGAGTCAGTTAATAACTTGGATAGAATCTCACATTGTGTGGAATGTTCTTGCACGGAATAAAGCTTCAGCTGACATTTGAGTATCCCTTAAATCTAGACCTATTGAAAGGTGTCTGTAACTGAATTTAAGTATTTTACTCTTGAGAAAAAATATGATTCTGAAAATATTTGTTTAAATCACTGTTAATGGGGAAACACTTAATATGATGTAACTTTCACCATTTCCCTGGGCTTTAGGTTGAAAATGAAGAGAATGTACTTATTTGTCTCCGAATCATCATTGAATTACATAAGCAATTCAGACCACCAATCACACAGGAAGTAAGTACTCTTGCTTGAAAGACCAGAAGTTTTAAAAAAATAAAGTATAGAAAATCATTAGTTTATGTAATTTATTGTACTGAGCTGTCTTTAAGTTCAAATGAGAATCTCAAGACAATTGTTTCTGAATGCTTGTTAAAATGAGCCTTTTTTAAATGATTCTGAGAAATTACTAGTTCAGTTTGAATTTTGAAATGACCCTGTCTAACGAACAAAGGCAGTAAAATGTGCATTTTGCTAATGCAGTGTCTTGTTTCGTTGCAGATTCACCACTTCCTTGATTTTGTGAAGAAGATTTATAATGACCTCCCAAAAGTCGTGGTATGTATACTGTGCTGTGGATCGTTCTTTCGAATCTCTGGGCGCAGGTCTGCTGGCAGGGAAGAAAGAACTAATTCATTTTTCGTTCTTCCTGCTCCTAGACACGATACTTTGAGAAGCCCCAAGCAATCGCTGATAACACCGTCCCTTCCCCAGAGATGGTGGGCATGATCACTCAGGTCGTAGTTAAGACTAATCCTGAGCGAGAGGACAGTGAATCCAGAACGGTAAGTTGGTCTGTTGGAAGTTCGTTTCTCCTTCCACCTTTTAACAACAGAGCTCGCTTCAGATGCAGACTGATGGGTTGAAGCATCCCCTTTCACTGGATGTAAAGGCCGAGTGTGAAATAAATCACTGAAGTCTTACTCTATGTTTAGAAAACAAAAAAAAATTTCAGGTAAATTGGCATTGTTGGTCATGTGAATCGCTATGCTCTTTTTAGAAAAAAAAATAGTTTTTATGTGAATTTGGAATTAATTTGGATTCATTTTAATATAATGAATCTGTTTACTTGCATCAAAATGAAGGGAGTAGCTATTTCATAGAATCATAGAATCCCTACATTCTGCCCATTGAGTCTGCACCGACAACAATCTCACCCAAGCTCTATCCCTCGAATTCCACATAGTTATCCTGTTAATCCCCCTGAGAATTTAGCATGGCTAGTCATCTAGCCCACACATGTTTGGACTCTGGGAGAAACCAGAGCACTCAGAGGAAATCCACGCAGACAAAGGGAGAATGTACAGACTGCATACAGATAGTGACTCGAGGCTGGAATTGAACCCGAGTCCCTAATGCTGTGAGGCAGCAGTGCTGACCACTGTACCACCATGTATATTAAGTTTAATAGGTGTTGGCAACCAACCATTCCAAAACAATCTTTGTAGGAAATGCTTTCTAAATGATTAGATCAAGATTATAATTGCTTATATTAATGAAAGACCTTGTATTTGTGTAAAATACTTGTATCTTCCAGCATACCATAATTCCTCAAGGCTTCCTCTCTCTCAAGGTGTTGGCCGAGCTTCCCATCATTGTCGTCCTCATGTATCAGGTAGTTATTACGCTGTGTTGTTACCAAGTGGTGAGAATCCTCTTTTGATTCTGAATATTGGGATATTCTACCAGTTAGCTTCTGCCTATAGATTTATTCAGTTTGGCATCCAGATAGTTTCTCTGATGGCAATGGTTAGTTGTGTTTTTTTAAACTCCATTTTTGTCCCCTTTCTCTCTCCTTTCTTGATTCATGCAGTGCTTCCAGCTGAGTGCTTGTGCATAGCTTTCCCCAGTGTCCTGGCTTCTCTAAAGCATGCAGGATTGATCCACACCCCCTAATAGGTCAACAGTTCCCTTCTCCTTTCCAGTGGCTAAACTGTTGAAGTATTTTCGTTAAATCAGTCAGTGAATCAAGAAGTGAATTCCTGGATTAATGGAACCTGGGAAGATGAGGGTGGACCTGGTTTGATCTGTGCAGCAGCTGTGTTATTATTGTTTGTCTGGCCACAGGAGTGTTTGATCATTTTTCCCTCATGCTGGTGGACAATACTGCTGGTCTTGGCTTAGCCCTCATAGCAGCTCCAGCCTCCTAACTGCTTATTCTCAATTTGTGAAATGTAAATGACCGAACAAAGTCCCGGGGTACAGGCTGTTCTCTCCGTACAGGAAATCGTTGCCGATGTGAATGACCTTCCAGTGCTGTATCATTGGCACATCCCATTTTCTGTGGCAATCTCAAAGAATCCAGTGCCTTTTCAAGGGAGCTAGTTTTCATTTGTTTATGGGGGATGGTGGTGCTGCACGTGGAACTCTTACAGAATTGATTGGCCCCTTAGGCAGGGTGATTTTATTTCTAAATAGATTCGCGCGGGGCAGTTGCATGCATGTGAAGATGGATTGATTTCAACGTTACCTTTCTCATTGCCAGAGCCATTCCTGATAATGTTGCTCTCTTCCAGGAATACATTTTTTATATAATTCCTTTTTGAGGTTGCGTATTGTTGGCCAGGCCTGTGTCTATTGCCCATCACTCATTGTCCTTGAGCAGGCAGCAGTGAGCTCTGATGCTCAACGGATGGAAATGGAGGTAGATGTCCAGATGCTGTGTTTTGACCCAGTGCTGAATGTAAAAATTAGGAGCAGGAGTAAACCGTCTACTCTTCAAGCCTGCTCTGCCATTCAATAAGATGATCTTTTCGTGGAGTCAGCTCCACTTATTTGCCTGCTCACCATAACCCTTAATTCCTTCACTTTTCAAAAATTTAACTATCTTTGTCTTTAAAAACATTCAATGAGATAGCTCAACGACTTCACTGGCAGGAAATGCCACAGATGTGGTGCTGTTGGGTTTGCATCAGATAGCAAACGAACTATTATTCACCAGCAAACTTGAGAGAATTGTTCACCTTTCCTCCGTCTACCTAAAGCTGACTTTGACTCTTTCAAAATTAATAGAATCGTAGAAGGAGGCCAATTGCCCCATCAAGTCTGTACCAAACATAATCCGACCCAGGCCTGAATCCCATCACCCTCATTTACCATCGCTAATCTTCCTGACACTCAGGTTAATTTTGCATGGCCAATCAATTTAACCCGCACAACTTTGGATGTATCAGGCTGAGCATTGGGTTCCTCTCCTGGATGGCAGGCCCAAGACTGAATGTTTGGCGTGTTGGGGGTGGAATTCCATCAGTGGAGCCATTTTTCAGTGGGCCTAGTGACTCATAGGACAAATTTTAAAAAAGTAACATTATGAACAATATCTCATTGGGATGGCAGAGGTTGAGGGGTGACCTGATAGATGTCTACAAAATTATGAGGGGCATGGACAGAGTGGATAGTCAGAAGCTTTATCCCGGGTGGAAGAGTCAACTACTAGGGGGCATAGGTTTAAGGTGCGAGGGGGAAAGTTTAAAGGAGATGTACGAGGCAAGTCTTTTTACACAGAGGGCGGTAGAACTTAATGCTGGGGGAGATAGTGGCAGCAGATATGATAGTGACTTTTAAGGGGCGTCTTGACAAACACATGAATAGGATGGGAACAGACGGATGTGGTCCGGGGAAGGGTAGAGGGTTTTAGTTCATTCCGTGCAGGCTTACAGGGCCGAAGAACCTGTTCCTGTGCTCTAATTTTCTTTCTCTTTGATAGTATGAATGCCAGATGCTGCTGTTAGTCTAAATAAATCCGTAAACGTTTCCATTTTGTTTCAGCTGTACAAGCAGAGCATCCACAATGTTGTATCTGATTTTGTGCCTCTAATTATGAGCACCATCATGCTGCAGATTACACCTCAAGCAAGGTGAGCATTATTCCTCTGGGTGGTGCTGTTGACAGCAAACAGCAGTTGCCATTGTGCAAATTTTCATTTACTGTCTGACTGTTTTTAATATAATTTGGAAAGTGGCCTTGGATCAAAACACCTAATGATAAGAGTAAGGAGTCTCCAGATATAATCTCTGGGGTGATTGGACCAACAAGCAATTTTGGTTTTTCATTAGAAAACCTTTAAACTGTAAGATCACAGTGTTGGCGTAATCTTATGTAGTTTGATAAATTACCGAAAGCTTTATGATAATCATAATATCCGGTTGGTTTCTATACTCATACGATACAATTGCAACATTTAAGGCAGGTGCATGATAGGAGCAGTTTAGAGAGATATGGGCTAAACACAGGCAGATGAGACTAGTACAAGTTTAGGAAACCTGGTCAACATGGACGAGTTGGGCTGAAGGGCCTGTTTCTGTGCTGTATATCTCTGACTCTGTACGACTCGGATGTGACTCCATATGGTTCAGAAGACCTCTGTACCTGGTAATGCACAATTGTAGAGTTACTGCCAGTTAAACTAATCTGTCTTTATCCCAGGAGGTGTAAATGTGAAAAATACTGGGAACCTCTGCTGTTTTGGAGATCCTTTGATCAGGAACTCAGACATTTCCTCTTCTAGTCCTCCTTCCCTCTCTTTTCTGTTCCTTGTTGCTAACAGTTGATTCCCCCTCTCCCCAGTGTAACTCATTTTACCATTTTATGTAATGAAAAATAGAAAATGTTGGAAAAGCTGAGCAGGTTTGGCAGTATCTATAAAGAGAGAGAATTAACATTTGAATCCATATGATTTTCTGAGATTGATTGTACGGCCTCCTTCAGAATCCTTTCGCCTTTAGTTGGTGTTGAACAGAACATGGGAATTATTGAAAGACTGATACCCTGCTAAATGTCAATACGAGCTTCCATGTCCAAGACTAAGCAAACCTTGTTTGGAAACCAAAGCGGGTGGAAGCTTTTGGAGAAAGTTGTATTCTTTAATGTTAGTGAGGC
This sequence comes from Sphyrna mokarran, assembly GCA_024679065.1. Lineage (NCBI taxonomy): Eukaryota > Metazoa > Chordata > Chondrichthyes > Carcharhiniformes > Carcharhinidae > Sphyrna > Sphyrna mokarran. Next base: position 36,537,952 of record JAGIQG010000018.1, read on the forward strand.
CTGCAGAATTGGGCCTCGTAGTTGATAAGCTTTTTTTTTAATATTAAGTTTGGTCAAAATCATTCAAATCAGTTTACAATTGATTTGCAGTTAACAAGTTTGCATTTTGTGAGCTAGTGAGATATGAACGAGATCTATATAAACTGGTTGCTGCTTGCTTTAAACTAATAGTTGCATTCCAGTAACTCTGTCTCTCTGGGACATTAAAGATTTCCATTGGTCAAAATAAAGTTTAGTCCATGCATACCAAAATATAAAGATTGTCATGAATAATTCCTGAACAGTGACGATTAGAAGTATTCATAAATAACAATATAACATCCAATATTCAACCTGATGAGGCATTCAATGTAAGCTAAGCAGATTTTACAGATATTTATGAGACCCCCCCAGCACTACCACCACCACCACCACCAGGCCCCATGGAAATTGTCATTGTTTGGAGTTGGAATATCATAGTGCTGACCGATGGGGCTACCCATTTTTGTACTGAAAGGTGTTATATGTCATACTAGTCATTGATACCTGAAGTGGTACCTGCTAGGGATTGGTGGTGGACCCTCTTACCAAAGACCTGTGATAAGAGGGAAATAAATAGAAAGTCTCACTGACAGAAGTGTTGACGTTGTTTGATGTGTCTTTTGCGAATGTTGTCAAAAAGCTTGAATCATTTTTAAAAATGCAGATGTTAAAACTGAGCTGTATATATAGTCTCTTAAACAGTAAGAAGCAGTCCCAGTTCAATATCACACTATGCAGGGTTACACAATATGTCTCTGCTATTAAGATTTAGTTTAAAAGGCACCCTTTTCTTAATCTACTCTGCATTAATTGGTGCACCTCTTGTTTCATTAAAGTGTATATATTTGTGAAATCTGGTGACTTGGTTCTGAAAGAATGTGTTTTTTATCACAGGCAAAATAAACTTTACAATAAGGAGCTGTACGCTGACTTCATCGCTGCGCAGATTAAAACATTGTCCTTTCTTGCTTACATCATAAGAATTTATCAGGTATGTTTCTTTCGAATGCACTTGGGTCTTAAACTTGTAAGAGAGATTCTGCATGTAATTATTTTTCTTTTTCCAGGATTTGGTTGGAAAGTATTCACAGCAGATGGTGAAAGGAATGTTACAACTGCTGACTAACTGTCCTTCTGAAACTGCCCATCTACGGAAGGAACTACTAATCGCAGCCAAGCACATTCTAACTACCGACCTTCGTAACCGTACGTCATTTTTGTGTTGTGCGCACCTGAAAGTGTGTGGTTGAAAGTGCTGAAGTAATGTTACAATTGATAGTGTGGGATGCTGATTCTTTCAGCTGGGAGAGCACAGATTCCTGTTTCAAGTTATTTTCTCACTACTACTTCTTCACTCTCCCACCCTCTCACACAGTTGTCTCTGAGTGGGCAAAAGACCCAGCTGTGCTCCTCAGATCCTCCTGAGTGTATGGCTGGAATATGTGCAGGAGCCCAGCTGATGGTGCTCCTGCCAGTCTCCTGTTTTGATGCTGTAGTGTGTTAGCAAAGCTGGACTTGTTGAGCTTAAAATCCTCTTGCCATCACCCAGAATATTGTTGCCTCTCTGCAAAGCTGTCTTCCACGATGTGTGACAGTAGGCACGAATTTATGGTGTCTGTTTAGATTTGTTTTCTATCTTCCAAACAATGAAGTGAACTTCGCAACTTCTGGATGAGAGACCCCAGTCTATTAATCATCAGCCGACATGATAATTGGTGTTTACTTTATGCAATTAGATATTTACTACCGTGCTGGACAGTGGGGAGCACTGTAAATATGTTAGTGTAATATAATTGTGTTAATGTTTCACAAGGGAAAAGTTGATGATGTTTAATTAGTTTTATGTGTGCATTAATGAGGGAGAGTTGGTGGCTCTTTGCATAATACCAATCATTTGTTTTACAGAATTCATTCCATGCATGGATAAGCTGTTTGATGAATCTGTGCTAATAGGCTCAGGGTACACAGCTCGTGAAACGCTGAGGTAGGCAATCAGTCTGATGCACTGGAAATATGCTGGGGCATTTAATTAAATAATGCCTGCACATAATAAAAAAATGCTGCCAGCAACTTGACTGCAGATGGCCTTTTGCATTAAAATGTGCTGTAATTGAGGATTCCACTTTGTTGCTTAAGTGCTGATGTTTTGTACGTTTTCACCTTTCTCGACACGTTATAATTGTGAGCATGCTGCCCCAACTGCGTGTTTGGAATCTTATGGGCATCTAACTGCAATGCTATCACCTCCTAATTTTACCATATGACCTATTTTGTGTAAACCATTTGCCATCATTTGAATTTTTGAAAAAAAGAGTCCAAAGTCTCATGACATAGATAAAATATATTTAATGGAAAGAGGAAGAATTGAGGCATTGGATATTAGCACTTCAGGCAGTTCTGCTAACCCCCAAGGCAGATCAGTGTACACTGTGGCTTGGTTGATACAAACCAAAAGGTTTCTAAGTTCTCCAGAGAATAAAATTTCAGGCTGACACTAGCGCAATGCTGAGGGAGTGCTGCTTGTCCGAAAGATGTGCGGTGTGTGGGCCGTGCTAAATTCTTCCTCAGTGCACCTGAACAGGTGCCAGAGTGTGGCGACTTCATTGCAGCATGCTTGTGAAACTTTAAAAAACATTTGAAAGAGAATTTAAACCAAGATCTCAAATGCATCCTCAGGTGGACACAAAAAGAGGAGCAGCTGTCTTGGCCAATATTTGTCACTCTTTCAGCATCGCTGAAGCAGCTTTATCTGGTCATTATCACTTTGCTGTTTGTGGAGCTTGCTGTGTCCAAATCGGCTGGTGTGTTTTCTACATGCAGTAGTGACTGCACTTAAAAGCACTCAACTGGTATAAAGTGTCTTTTCATTTCTGAGTGAACATAAAGATACATGAATTGGAAACAGGCGTTGGCCATTTGACCCCTTGAGTCTGCTCCACAGTTGATAAGATCATGGCTGTTCTGAATTGTGACCTCAACTTCACTTTCCCATCTGCCCTCTCATAATGCTTGACTCTCTTGTCGATCAAAAATCTGTCTAAATCGGCCTTGAATGTACTCACTGCTCCCTGGGAAAGAGAATTCTGAAGACTAATGGCTCTCTGAGGAAGAGGTTGGGGTGGGAGGGATCGGAGGGGAGTCCTCCTCAGTCTTAAGTGGTAAACCCCTAATTTTTAAGTTATTTTCCTTATTCCTGGACTTTGCAAACATTGAGAGATTCTCTCAGCATCCACCCTTCAAGTCCCCTCAGGATATTGTATGTTTCAGTAAGATTTCCTCTCATTCTTCTAAATTTTAGTTGGTATAGGCCCAACCCCTTCAGTCAAGGAAGCAGTTGAGTGAACATTCTGTGAATAGTTTCTTAATACAATTATATCCTATCTTAAACAAGGATACCAAAGTTGCACACCACATTCCAGATGTGATCTCTGGCTCTGTACAGCTAAAATGATCTTTCTTTATGTTTATATTTGATTCCCTGGCACGAACACTAACATTCAATTTGCTTTCCTAATCACTTGCTGTATGTGCTTCTTAAGTTTTTGTGATTTATGTACGAGGATACGGGAATCACTCTCTGATGTAAAGTTCTGCAATCGCTCTCCGTTTAAATGATGTACTGCTTTCTTCTATTTCTATTCTTTCTTCCAAAGTGGACAAGCTCACATTTTGCCACCTTATACCCCATCTGTCAAATTTCAGCCTATTCATTTTTTTAAAAAAAATTAGTTTTGAATAAGTTCAGTGACCCAACTTTTACTGAGTATACTTTGTAGATTTTTTTAATAGTCTTTTTATATTGTGTTACTTTCTGACCTACATGTGTGTTATGAGCAAATTGAGCTACCAAACATGGATAGGATGGCATGATGGTTAGCACTGTTGCGTCACAGTGCCAGAGACTCGGGTTCCGTTCCTGGCTTGGGTCACTGCCTGTGTGGCGTTTGCATGTTCTCCTTGTGCTTGTGTGGGTTTCTTTTGGGTGTTCCAGTTTCCTCTGTCTCAGTCTGAAAGATATGCTGGCTAGGGTGTGTTAGCCATGCTAAATTCTCCTTCAGTGTACCGGAGTGCAACGGCTAGGGGATTTTCACAATACATTCATTGCAGTGTTGATGTAATGCTAGTGGTTTATGATGCTAATAAAATAAACTTTAAAACTTAAACATAGATACTTTCAAAACATGATTGTTATTGCTGGCTTTATGGTGATGAAATGCTAATTTAGTGGTCATTTGGATGACATAACAATGGATGCTATCAATCGGAAAGATAGGATTCATTTCTCTCCTCCCCATCACTAAACATTCTCACACAAGTGTATGAAATTATATAACCATCCATAGAATTGTAATGTTTATAACATAGGAAGCCATATGGCTCATTGTGCCAGTGGGTATAAATTTCATACATATTTAAATCTATATTTATAATGCTTTATATGTCACATGTATGAAGCAGTATCCTAAGGCTTTTTACCTCCTTGCATGCATTCAAGTTGTGTAAACTAATTATTAAAACTTAACTTCAGCTACCGTAGAGTGATAGAATGCAGAAGGTAACAAATTCAATCCTTATGTTTGAGCTGGCTGTTTCTGTTTGTCCACCAGTTTATAAGAAGCTGCAGTAAGAGTTGTGTTGATATTATGTACAGGAAATTGTAATTCTGTTTTCAAGTTCTTTACTTTCTTTTGAAACAGACCTCTAGCCTACAGCACTCTGGCTGATCTGGTCCATCATGTTCGTCAGCACCTTCCTCTGAATGACCTGGCCCTCGCCGTTCAGCTGTTTGCAAAGAATATAGATGATGAGTCACTGCCTAGCAGCATCCAGACAATGTCTTGCAAGCTTCTATTGAACCTTGTAGATTGTATTCGCTCAAAAAGCGAGCAAGAGAATGGAAATGGCAGAGATATTCTCATGAGAATGTTGGAGGTACAGGGTTGGATTACACTGACTTTTACAAAAACCAATTTTTCAGTTTTAACTATGTATTTCTAAGTTTGGTGTTCTGTGCTGTTTTATAATGGAAATAGGAAAAATCAGGCCAGCAAGTACTTTGAACTGGGGATTGAATTATTTGCCCCTGTCCAGTGGCCCATACTCTGTATTACCTTCCAGTTGCTGTTATCCTTCAGTCTGCATCATTTTGTGGATTGACTGCCTGGGATGATATTTAAAATTTTGCATGTACACACAGTTCCTGTCAACATTTGTTTTCTAAATTCTCAGTGTAAAAATTTCCAGTGGGAACTGGCTGAGTAACATTGCAGTTACAACCTTCTACCAGCGTGATGCCATAAAGCCTCAGTTTTGCATGTCCCTGCTCCTCAGCTTATACTGCTGGATAAACTCCTAGGCTTAAAACAACTGGAATCTGCTTCCCAAATTGCTGTAGATAAACTTGCTCTACGTAACTTAAAATGAATGAGTGTAAATTATAATGAGAGAAAGAAAGTTTGATTTTAAAGTGGGTGCGGTGAGCCCTGGTCCAATAATGCACTTGGAGTTTCAATGCAGAACAGCAGGATTCACTTCCTTCCTACCTTTCGTTGCTCATATGCTGTGTCATTGACTTCAGTTGCCTAGTTTTGGGAGGAATTGAGAAATTGGGTGGTGGGTATTAACTGGAGTCTGTTCACTTGGGTTCCTAAGTACAAGAATAGACTGTGATTGTTGGGTTTGGAGGTGCATGTTTATAACATGCATTTATAGATGAAACTGTATAAGTATGTAAAGATTAGGCTCCAGTTATATCCTTGGCCACTGGCAGCCTGGAATTGAACCATCTGTCTTTGAAGCAATGATTGAAATTGTAACTTTCCCTTTCGCTTACGGAGCCGATCAGTTATCACTGAAGTGGGATTGCCAATAAATGTCAGATTAGCTGGTGTGTATATGGGGGTGGTGGTGTGCTGAGAAAAAAACAATATTTCCACTTTCCTATATATTCCTTGTTTCTAGGTCTTTGTGCTGAAGTTTCACACCATTTCTCGATACCAGTTGTCAACTATCTTTAAGAAATGCAAGCCTCAATCTGAGCTGACGGCCACAGATGCCCCGATCGCGGCAGCGGCTCAAGCAACTCCAACGTCATCTGTTCCCCCTCCTGCCCCACCAACACCCACCCTCCCCCCACCAGTCTTGGACAAACACGGGGACAAAGATAAAGAGGAGAAGCAGACCTTCCAAGTGTCTGACTGTCGCAGCTTGGTCAAGACGTTAGTATGTGGTGTGAAGACAATTACATGGGGCATAACTTCGTGCAAAGCGCCAGGAGGTAAGAGATTGATGCTGCATGCTGCTTGTTCTCTTGCTTTTTGCCTCCTTTGAGTGCTGCGCCAAACGCTTCAGCAGCAGCTTCTGTTTCTGAGAAATCATACATTTATTTTGAGGATCCTCAATTTTAAATACTGCATCATTGACAGCTGTGTCATCAGTAGTTTCGGCCTGAAACTGGAAATTGTTCCACACAGCTCTTCACTTATCATTCATTAAAACTAACCTCCCTGACCAAACTTTGGGTTACTTGCCGTAATACCAGGGAAGCGATAGCCTAGTGGTATCATCGCTAGATTATAAGTCCAGAACTCAGCTAATGTTCTGAGGACCCAGGTTCAAATCCCTCCATTGTGGAATTTGAATTCAATAAAAAATATTTGGAATTAAGAATCTACTGATGACCATGAAACCATTGTCAATTGTCGGAAAATCTCATCAGGTTCACTAATGTCCTTTAGGGGAGGAAATCTGCTGTCTTTATCCATTTTGGACTACATGTGACATCGGAGCCACAGCAGTGTGGTTGACTCTCGATTGCCTTCCAAAGGCAACTAGGGATGGGCTGATGTGGAGATGCAGGCGTTGAACTGGGGTAAACACAATAAGAAGTCTCACAATACCAAGTTAAAGTCCAACAGGTTTATTTGGTTGCAAAATCCACTAGCTTTTGTAGCGCTGCCCTTCATCAGGTGAGTGGGAGTTCAATGCACAAACAGGGCATATAAAGACACAAACGCAGTTTACAAAATAATAGTTGGAATGCGAGTCTTTACAGGTAATCAAGAGTTGATTGACTTTGACTTTAAGGACTTACATTCCAACCATTATTTTGTAAATTGAGTGTGTGCCTTTATATGTCCTGTTTGCGAGTAGAACTCCCACTCACCTGATGAAGGAGCAGTGCTCCGAAAGCTAGTGGATTTTGCAACTAAATAAATCTCTGGACTTTAACCTGGTGTTGTAATAAATGCTGGCCAGCCAGCAATGCCCATGTTCCATAAATGAATAAAAAAAATTCCTGAAGTGGCTTAGATTTTATTTAATAATTGTTCCCGTGAAGCAAGTTTTGCTCCATTAAAGGTGTGATAGAAATGCAAATCTTTATTGAATGGTATTGCTGTTTAATTCTTGCAAATGGGCAGGTTTGGAAAGATTCAGCTGACATTTGTTGTCAGACCTGAATATCCAAATGTGGGGGGAAAGTGGTGAAGGAACGAAGGTCAGCATTGTAATTAAACATTTCGCTAATAGTGAGAGATCGTGCAGTTAATATTTGTATCACACGTCAGTGAGAGGTGCTGATGAGCCTTTTTGAAACTATGTGCAGTAATTATTATGTTAAAATGTTTGATATGTTTTGGGCTGCATGCCATTGGAACTGTGTTTATGAAAAAAAACATGGTTGTGAGATCATTAGGTGCAGTCTGAAAATATTTCTTCTACTTCTCAGAGGCATCCTTTATTCCCAACAAGCAGTTACAGCCCAAAGAGACACAAATTTACATCAAACTGGTTAAATATGCAATGCAGGCCTTGGATATCTACCAGGTAAAGTATTACTGATGAACTTTGATAAAGTTGTTTTGACTTAGTGATGTTTTATGTGTTTTGATGTCTATTGGTGGTTACCAAACCCCACCCACACACACACTCTCTCTCTCTCTCTCTCTCTTGGGCAACCTGTCACTTGCAGACAATTCTGCCTTGTTAGCTGCCTCATTCTCTTTACATTACTTGGGGCTAAATTTTTTGAAAGGACTGTTTTCTTGTTGGTGAATAAATCCTAAATCTGAACACCAAATATGGCTGCAATCAGCAACTTGAGATAGATCAATGGCAGAGCGGAATTAAGCTTTTCAGCTGTAAACCTAACCTATATCTCTCTATTTCTTCCCCCTGCCACTGTCTTTTCAAAATAGGTGGGACCACGTGCCTATTTTTGCTGTAAATAGTGATATTGTAAAAACTGATTCTGATTTTGCAGAAAGACGCAGTGCAAAATGAGGCCATTTGGTTCTTGATGCCTGCACCAATTCTTTGATACTTCTTTCTTATCCAATTAGTTCCACTCTTCTGCTCTTGCCCCATGGCCCTGCATTTTCAAATATATAGCAAATTTCTTTTTGAAGATTAGTGTTGAGTCTGCTTCCAACATCCTTTTTTGGCAGTGCATTCTGGATCGTAACAACATACTGCACAAAAAGTAATTTTCTCATCTCCCAGAGGTACTGATTTCAGTATTCTCATTTGCAACTGACACCCTAGTGAAATGTTATACTTTGTAAGTTGACATTAAAGGAACCTGCCAGACTGAGGTTACATAATGGCCTTTACAATTATGATGGGATTTTACGCTAATATTTAAATCATTCTAGGTATTTGACTGTGTAAAATATGGAGGTTTTTGTATTTTTATTCCAAATGGTTTATGACCTGTACACAGTAGAGATTCCTTGCCACATGCAAGTCATTTTTTGAAATATTTCCAGGTGTTCATCCCTGTTGAGTGATCTCCAACTGGAAGTCCTTGAGGAATAATGTGAACTAGTGCTTTGAAATTGGCAGCTGGGCGTTGAATCCTGGTATTTTTGTTGGATGGGAGTTATTTGAAAAGGACACCCATCTGCTTTTCGGATGCTTCAATTAAAACATTTGAAATGTTTAAAATTCTGGCATGATAATTATGCAGGACATTTTTTATCTTAGGTATATTCCTCCATGATCCATAAAACACGCAATATGGTTGTGGTAATGAAAGGTCCTTTTTAAAGTCTGCGCAGCTTGATGTCCTAAACCATTATGATGTGTTCCACTCAAGGATGTGTTAGGAGTGGTATGTTCAAAGGAAAGGATGAGGGGAAATGGGGAAATCCAGCAGGTCTTACTATTAACATGTGATGATTTCAATTAATCTCTGGCTGTAGGTGCAGATCGCTGGGAATGGGCAAACGTACATTCGGGTGGCCAATTGCCAGACGGTGAGGATGAAGGAAGAGAAGGAAGTTTTGGAACATTTTGCTGGTGTTTTCACCATGATGAACCCCCTGACATTTAAGGAGATATTCCAAACGACTGTACCATACATGGTTGAAAGGATTTCAAAGAACTATGCGCTTCAGGTGACTAGTGTTTCCATGTTTAATGAAGATTTAGCCGTCATAAATGAAGCATCACATTGCCATGTAAGGAAAAAAGGTTAAATTCACAAAATACTGCGGATACTTGAAATCAGAAAATGCTAGAAAGTGCTCAACAGGCTAGGCAGTGAGACAGAGTTAATGTTACAGATTGATGATCTTTTATCTATATGTAAAAAATTGGATCTAATGTAATTTTGTGGAGAACTTGTTGTTATTTGCTTTATAAATATAGATAAAGTTTTAATCTTGGAGTTTTTTTAGCCCAGGTAGCACCAAGTACTTGACACTCAGGTGCAGATTTCTGTTCCCATGCAGTGGCTGGATTGGTACATTGTAGGTTTGTGCACTGAAATGCTGAATCAAGGCCTAATATTACAGTACAGTCCCAACATTTGGAAGTCCAGTGGGACCATTGGAAGAACCTTGATATATTGGGACATTGACGTCACTTGCCTGCTGTTTTCCCCTAACCCTGAAATTGTTATATTTTTAAGTATGAGTCCAGTTTCCTTCATGGGTTATCTTTGTTATCCATGTTCAAAGCTTTTTTTTAAAGAAACCTATCTGATGAAGTGGCTTGGCAGTTCCAACCTCTATCTGAAGCTGTTTGTGTGTTTCCCTTATTTCTATATTCTTGTGTACCTATTGTGGTATCTAACAGAAGGTAAAGTTGTCGTAGTCCCAGATGATTATGGTTTACTGGTGGTGATTTAACTCGAGGTGAAGGGCAAGGTTGAGAAATCATGAATAACCTCAGCTGGTACAGGAATGGATCCTGCGCTGTTGATGTTACTCTGTACCATGAACCAGTCATCCAGCCAACTAAGCTAACTGGCTCCCCTGTCTACCAGAACTAAATGGGTCAAAGGCAAGGTTGCTGGATGACCTAAAGTGCATCATTAGCCATTTATAAAGGGCAGTCTTGAATTTCACTCTCTGACCTGGGTAACTTTTAGTTTGAGATTCTGCTGAGTGACCTCTGTAGCAAACCCAATGTCAGCGTTGACAACTGGGATCACAACTCTAATGGTCTATGAATGCTATTGCTAAGTTTCTCAGTGCTTTTATCAACCAGTTCATTCAGCAGTGTCCAGATTTGTTTTGTGCTGCTCTGCAATGTGAGTTTGCTAAACTAACCTGTCAGTTTACAAGTTCACAGCAGCTGGCCATTTAAAGTTGATCAGAATTATATGTATTATATTTCAACAGTGCAAATCAGTATAGAATCAGATGCCAATCCTAGAATTGTTCATTGTGTTTTATTTACTTTTAATTCATTGTCTGTACAGATTGTGGCCAACTCCTTCTTGGCGAACCCTTCTACCTCAGCTCTATTCGCTACAATTCTAGTGGAATATCTTCTAGACCGGCTTCCAGAAATGGGCTCCAACGTAGAGCTCTCCAACCTTTATCTCAAGTTGTTCAAACTGGTGTTTGGCTCGGTGTCTCTGTTCGCAGCTGAGAATGAGCAGATGCTAAAGGTAAGCAGAGGTGCAGAAGGGAATGAGAAAAGGGATAGTAAATTCTCACAGTTCAGGCTTTGCTAGGATAGTGAAGTGTTCTCACAGTCTGAGGCGAGTGTGTCAGTAAAATATTGCAGACTTAATGACTGCTTTGATGTAGAGACCATAATACAGCTAATGGAGTTAGTTGAGACGCTGGGTAAGATGCTCTGTCAGTGAGTTGGTGCAGACTTAATGAGCTGAATGGCCGCTTCCTCCACTGTAGGAATTCTGTGATTCTAAAATAAAAGAGAATAAATGGCTCCTGGTTGCTTTTTGAGTTTGAAGTCTCCCAGGAATGGGAAACCCTGTTGATGGTGGTCTGACTGGGAGATCCTGCCATTGGCCATTGGTGGCCCGCCTCTGCTGCAAAACATGACATGGGGCATGCAGAAAATACTGCTCAAAGTATCTATCTTTGAGCTTGTAGTGCGGCCAGGTCACGCTACCTGTCATCGAGGTTCCTGTTCCAGATGCTGAAATAATCATTTATTGATTGCTTCAGTTCTCAAGTTGGAAGAGAGACTTGCACCTGTATAGTGCCTTACACAACCATTTAAGGGAGACATGGAATAATGATGTTGTCACTGCGCTAGTAATCCAGAGACCCAGGACAATGCTTTGCGGATCTGGGTTCAGATCCTACCACGGCAAATGATAAGATTTGAATTCAATGTAAAACTGGAATTACCAGTCTAGTGATAACTATGAAATGATCAATTGTCATAAAAAGCCATCTGGTTCACTTATGTCCTTCAGAGAAGGAAATATGCTGTCCTTAGTCTGTGCTACATGTGACTGCAGATCCACAGCAAAATGGTTGACTCTTAACTGCCATCAAGAATATTTAGGAATGGGTGATAAACACTGGCCCAGTAATGCCCATATGAATGAATGAAGAAAGTAACAAAGCCCTTGCAGCCACTGAAGTCTTTGTGAAGTATTTGCACTGTTGAAACACAGGAAATTTATATATGGAAAGCTCCCATAAGCAGTGTATAAACAATCTGCGATATTGATTGAGGGATAAATGTAGCCTCTGAATTTTTACGTCTGTTTTGAGAGGGCAGATATGCTTTTGGTTTCATGCTGTGTTCAAAAGACAGTCTAGTACTTCCATTCATTGCTTGGATTTTCCAGCCTTGATTTTGGTGTTCATACCCTGGAGTTATACTTGAATCCGGGATGTGAGAGTGAGGGAGTGCTACTAACTGAACCTTGGCAAGTGCCAAGTATTGTTTCAACTCCGTGCAGTTTGAAGAAGTAAAGCAATCCTTTGTGCTGCTTGCGTGGTGGGTACTTGGAATGATGTATGTGAAATAATTCTATTTAGGAATAGGGGGAGCCCTGAAGTCTGTTAGTTTTTTGACGAGGTTGTGGCTGATCTGTGACCTAACTTTATTTTTGCATCCTTGCCCTATTTCCCTTAAGTCTGGTTAACAAAGATCTATCAATCTCTTACTTAGAACTGAATTGACATGGCATCATTTGCTGTTTGAAGAAGACTCCCAAATTTACTTTATTCTTTATTCATCCCTGGGCATTGCTGGCTGGCCAGCATTTATTGCCTGTCCCTAGTTACCTGAGGGCAGTTGAGAGGCAACCACATTGTTGTGGCTCTGGAGACACATGTAGGTCAGACTGGATAAGGATGGCAGATTTCCTTCCCTAAAGGACATTAGTGAACCAAATAGATTTTTCTGGCAATTGATAGTGGTTTCATGATTATCAGTTGATTCTTAATTCCAAATATTTTATATTGAATTTAAATTCCACCATCTGCCATGGTGTGATCTGCATCAGGATCCTCAGAGCATTAACTGGATTAATAGTCTAGCAGTTTATACCTTTAGGCTGTTGCCATCCTGTCCTTGAAAAGCCTATGTGCCCTAGCCCTGGACTCCCCAACTGGCAGGAATGGAACAGACTCTCGCTATCGGATACCTATAATATCTGAAAGCTTTGATTACATTGCCCCTTGATCTTCTCCATTCCAGGACATAGTTTGTGTATCCTTGGAATCTAGTTATCAGTTCGAAAATAGACACAATGCTTTGACAACACCGTGGTATCTTCGAGCCCTTCACAAATGACCAGAGACACATGTTCTCAGTCAGTCATGTAGGCAAATCCAGCCTTTTCTTTGCTGCCTTCAACCTTTTTTTCTTTTCCATTAATTACCTTAAATGCTTCTTGTCATTCAAAATACTTGTTTGTTTCTTGGAATGCCTTTGTGTACGGGGAGAAAAAAAAATATTGGATTTTGACTGATAGAAATGAAGTGACTGTTTTGAAATGTGGCTTTTCTTGGTGATTAATGTTTAATGTTTAATTTTTGCTCTATGAAGGTCACTTTAAAATATTATATTAAAAAAATCTCTATTCTTCTGTTCTCCCCTGTCAAAAAATTCAAGGTCGAGTGAATTTAATGAGCTGTAACAGCAATTTAAATGTTTGGATTCTTCGGTTTGTATGTTAATGTTGCTTCATGAGATTAAGGAATGGCTGTTTAAACCTTTTAAATTAACTGAATAATAACAGGTCTCTGGTGAATGTGGCAGTGTAATTTTCAAAACAATAAAAACAAATTTACAGCCTGATTTTTTTTTTTCCCCACTGAATTCGCTTTTACTTAAAACAGTGGGGCTTTGGTTTTCTCGAGTGTTGGTGTAAAATTGGGTGGATGAATAATTGTATGTATTTTGGTACACAAGTCATTGCCATTGATAGGTTAGGCAGGGGTCTCTGTTTAATTTCTCACTTAAAAGACAGCATCTCCAACAAAGTGGGACTTCCCTTAGTATTGCGCCCTAGATTTTGACCTCAAGTCTCTGGACTACACAGGTTTGAGAGGCGTGCTTGCTGTTCGTGCAACAGTTGACATGAATCCCTCTCTAATACCGAATTTCATTGTATTTTAGCCACACCTGCACAAGATTGTGAACAGCTCTATGGAGCTTGCTCAAACAGCCAAGGAACCGTACAACTATTTTCTGTTGCTTCGAGCTCTTTTCCGATCCATTGGGGGCGGCAGCCACGATCTCCTGTATCAGGAGTTTCTGCCATTACTGCCTAACTTGCTGCAAGGTAAAAATGCATTAAATTAGTTTCTGACTGTTCAACTGATGAAATAACCTCAGGTTCAATCAATATATTTCAAGTGCTGATAAAATGTATTGGGCACTTAATTGAAGTGAACATTAGCTGAAGCATGTTCCCTGTTGAAGATAATTCCCTTTGAGTCCTAAATCTGCTCTTAGCTTACAGATATTGGACTGAAAATGTACAACTCAAGAGTGGATATCAGTTGCAATGGATAGAATTTGGGTTATTTCCTGATTTGATCTGGAAACCAATGTTTTTATTAATTTTCATTTTTCAGAAATTTTATTTTTATCACCGCATTTAACAAGCTAAATGTTCAAGCTGAAAATAAAAAATGTAAAATTGTACAGTTGGCATAAGACAAATGTCTCAACACCTGTTTCAGTGTAAAGCATTGAACAGGACAGCATATGCATACTTACGTTGCTTTCTCTTGCAGGGCTGAATATGCTGCAGAGTGGCCTGCATAAGCAACACATGAAAGATCTCTTTGTTGAGTTGTGTTTAACTGTGCCTGTCCGACTCAGCTCCCTCTTGCCATATCTGCCAATGCTGATGGACCCGTTAGTGTCTGCACTTAATGGCTCCCAGACTTTGGTCAGTCAGGGCCTGCGGACACTGGAACTATGCGTTGACAACTTGCAGCCTGATTTTTTGTACGATCACATCCAGCCAGTACGGGCAGAGCTCATGCAGGTAAAACTGGACTCTCTAATACATTAGGAGACATGAATCTTAACAAATCTTTGTATCCTGATTTGCCACATGTTTAATAATTGGATCATATAGGGCCTGGGTGGGATTGTGGTCAGTGCAGACTCGATGGGCTGAATGGCCTCCTTCTGCTATTAGGGAAGGAAATCTTCCATTCTTACCTGGTCTGGCCTACATGCGACTCTAGACCCACAGCAATGTGGTTGACTCTCAACTGCCCTTTGAAATGGCCTCGCAAGCCACTCACTTCAAGGGCAATTAGGTATGGGCAAAAAATACTGATCTTGCCAACAGCACCTACATCCCATGAAAGAATTTTTAAAAAGCATACCGCACAAGGAGACTCTTCAGCCCATCATGCCATCACCAGCTTTTTGAAAGAACTGTCCCCTTGCCCTTGTCCTTTTATAGTTGTGATTTCACACCCCCCTCCCCCATCAAGCATATATCCAGTTTCTTTTTGAAAGTTACTGTTGAAGTTGCTTCCCTTTCAAGTGACATTTGAATATTCTGACACTGGCAATATTCTGCTCACTGATGCACAGCGGCAGCAGTGTGTAAGTACAAAATTCACTGCGGCAACTCACCAAGGCTCCTTTGCCAGCGCCTTCCAAACCTTGACCATTATCACCTAGAAGGACAAAGGCAGCAGATACATAGAAACACCACCACCTACAAGTACCCCTCTAGTCACTCACCATCCTGACTTGGAATTACATCGCCATTCCTATCACTGGGTCATAAGAATTCTTTCTAATAGTTCTGTGGGTGTCCTTACAGCACGTTAACTGGAGTGATTCAAAAAGACAGACCACCACTATCACCTTCTCAAGAGCAGTTAGGGATAGGCAATAATTGTTGGTCTCACCAATGACACAATAACTCATAACAAACAAAAAAAAAACCTATTGTTGTAAGATTGGAATTGTCCAATAATTGAAATTGAAGAATGGTATAATAGCATGTGACAATTTTCACATTTTAAACAGTGGTGTCGCTAGATAATTTGAATTAAAAGGATTAGATTGTAATACATTTTTGAGTCAGAATAATGTCTCTATTTAGAGACCAGTGAATTTAACAAGACAATTGCAGCTTTTGTCTTTTTAAAATGTATGGGGGAGACAAATATGAAGAACATAAATATTTTAAATCACAAAAGACTATCAGTGTCAAGTGAGCACAGGGTCTTTCATACATAACTGTCTCATATATATTAATCCCTTCTTCAAAAATAAATCTAATTGTCCATTTATACTGTTCTTTCCTGATGACTGTTTCCCTAACTCAATTATTTTATCTTATGCGTGAAGAATTCTTTTATTACTCTTAATGTTTCCAGCTTCAGCTTTTGTTCTCCAGTATTGCAAGCACTTATTACAGTTGAGCTTCTTGCCTGGGTCAGCTTTGTTAATGTTCTGTATAATACTGAGAACATCAATTAGATCACAAAGTTACTCACCACCCCAAAGGACCAGCTCCACTTCCTTATGGCGAAAAATTTGAGCGAAAGAACAGCAGTGCTGGAAGTAAAATAATAAGAAGGAACAGTGGTAGGCCATTTGGTTCATTGAGCCTACTGCACCATTCATTGACATTGTAGTTGATCTGACTTCAGCCTTAACTGCATTTCCCTGTCTGCTCCCCCATAATCGCTAACTCCTTTATTGATCACAAATCTGTGAATCTCAACCTGAATATTCAATGACCCTGCCTCCATTGTTCTTTGTGGAAGAGAATTTCAAGTCTGGTGGCCCTCAGGAGAAATTCTGTCTTATCTCTTAGTTGGGAGACCCCTTATATTTAAATTGTGCTCCCAAGTTGCAACATCGTTCTAGCACTCACCCTGACAAGACCCCTCAGAATCATCTCTTTCAACAAGATCAACTCTCATTCTTTTAACCTCCTAAGCCCAATCTTTTTTCATAAGACAATCCCTTCATCTTAGAAATTAACCTTCTCTGAACTGTTTCCAATGCAATTAGATCCCTCCATAAATAAGGAGACCAAAACTGTGCACCATACTCTAGATATATTCTCAAGACTTGCAAGACTTCCCTATTTTTATATTCCATCCCCTTTCCAAAAATGACAAATTTCAATTACCTTCCTAGTTATTTGCTAACTTTTGTGATTCATGTACAAGGACATCGAGATCTCTCCCTGCCATAACATTCTGGAATCTCTCCATTTAAATGATATTCTGCTTTTCTATTCTTCCTGTAAAAGTGCGGATAATCTTATTTTCCTGTGCTAAACTCAATCTACGTTGTTAGTTAGGGAGAGCATCATAGCGGTGCAGAGGGAGGACAGTACAAAGGAGTTAGGAGTGGAGTCGCTGTGGGTGGAGTTGAGGAATAGGAAGGGGGCAATTACTATGCTAGGGGTGTATTATAGGCCACCCAACAGCCCGCAGGCAGTTGAAGAAGGCATATGTAAAGACATTTTGGATAGGTGCAGAAAGAACAGAGTCATTATAGTGGGAGATTTTAATCTCCCTGGGGTGGATTGGAAGGTACCTAGAGCTGGGGGTTTGGACAGGGAGGAATTTGTAAAATGTTAATTGGAAGGATCGTTGGAGCAGTATGTGGCTAGCCCGACTAGAGAGAGGGCTATATTGGATTTAGTTCTGAGTAATGAGCCAGGGCAAGGTGGTTGATGTTGTAGTAGGGGAACATGTGGCTAACAGTGACCACAATTCTGTCTACTTTAGGATACAGATGGAAATGGATGCTTGTTGTCCTGGGGACAGGGTGCTGAATTGGGGGAAGGCTAACTACAGTTGGATTAGGCAGGAACTTGTGGAAACTGATTGGGAATGGTTGTTCGAGGGTAAGTCCACGCTAGGCATGTGGGAGTCTTTCAAGGGAATACTGAAAATGTTGCAAGAAAGATATGTGCCGGCTAAGAGGAAAGATGGGAATGGTAGGATTAGAGAGCCGTAGATTACTAGGGATATTGAGGACTTGGTTAGGAAGAAAAAAGAGGCGTATGTTAGGTCAAAGCAGCTGGGAACGGAGAGAGCGTTGCAGGAATATAAAGAGTAGGAGGGAGCTCAAACGAGGAGTTAGAAGGGCAAAAAGGGGGCATGAAATGATTTTGGTGGATAGGATTAAGGAAAATCCAAAGGCTTTTTACTCCAATGTTAGGAATAAAAGGCTAGTTAGAGGAAAAATCGGACCTCTTAGGGACAGAGCAGGGGAACTGTGCTTAGAGCCCGAGGGAATGAGGGAGATCCTGAATGAATACTTTGCGTTGGTATTCAGAAAGGAGAGGAGCTTGTTGACCGCTTCTGTCTCTGAGGGAGCTGTGGACCAGTTGAGGGAAATATCCATACTAGGGAGGAAGTGTTATAGCTTCTAGGTAGCATTAAAACTGATAAATCTCCGGGACCTAATGGCATTTATCCCGGGCTGCTTAGGGAGGTGCAAGGTTGCTGGGCCTCTGACGCAAATTTCTGTCTCTTCTTTGGACACAGGCGAGGTCCCAGAGGACTGGAGAATAGCTAATGTTGTACCGTTGTTTAAAAAGGGTAGTAGGGATAACCCTGGAAATTATAGGCCTGTGAGTTTGACGTCAGTGGTAGGGAAGCTGTTGGAGGGGATTCTTAGAGATAGGATGTATAAGCACTTAGTACGTTGCGATCTGATTAGGGAAACACAGCATGGCTTTGTTAAAGGGAGCTCGTGCCTTACAAATCTGGTGGAATTTTTTGAGGAGGTGACGAAAACGGTGGACGAAGGGTGATGTGATCTATATGGATTTCAGTAAGGCGTTTGACAAAGTCCCTCATGGGAGGTTAGTTAAAAAGGTCAAGGCTAATGGGATACAAGGATAGGTAGCTAGATGGATAAGTAACTGGCTTAGTAATAGGAGACAGAGAGTAATAGTGGAAGGGTGTTTTTGTAGCTGGAGGTCAGTCACTAGTGGTGTGCCGCAGGGCTCGGTACTGGGACCTCTTCTATTTGTAATATATATAAATGACTTGGAAGAGGGAGTAAGTGGAGTGATCAGCAAGTTTGCAGACGATACAAAGATGGCTGGACTTGCGGATAGTGAGGAGCATTGTCAGGCGGTGCAGCAGGACATAGGATGGTAGCTTGGGCAGACAGATGGCAGATGGAATTCAATCCTGATAAATGTGAGGTGATGCACTTCACGAGAAAGAATGTAGGGGGGAGGTATATGATAAAGCATAGACCTATTAAGAGTATAGAAACGCAGAAGGACCTGGGGGTGCAGGTGCACAAGTCTCTGAAGGTGGCAGAGCAGGTGCAGAAGGTTGTGAAGAAAGCATATGGTATGTTAGCCTTTATAGGAAGGGGTATAGAATACAAGAGCTGGCCTTTAATGTTGCAGTTGTATAAAACATTAGTTAGACCTCATTTGGAATACTGCCTCCAGTTCTGGTCGCCTTACTACCAGAAGGTCATGGAGACTGTGGAGAAAGTGCAGAGGAGGTTTACCAGGATGCTGCCTGGTATGGAAGGTCTGAATTACGAGGGGAGGTTAGGCAAATTGGGGCTGTTTTCCTTAGAAAGATGTAGTCTTAGAGGAGATCTAATAGAGGTGTACAAGATTATGAGGGGTATAGATAGAGTAAACAGGGTTAAGCTTTTTCCTAGGATGGACTCAAATAGCACGAGGGGTCACGGGCTTAGGGTGAGGGGGGTAAGGTATAATTTGGATGCCAGAGGGAGTTTTTTCACACAGAGGGTGGTGGGGGTATGGAATGCACTGCCAAGTAAAGTGGTGGAGGCAGGCACTCTGGAGTTATTTAAGAAATACTTAGATGGACACATGAACAGAATGGGAATGGAGGGGTATAGAAAACTGATTTAAAATAGGGATCATGAGCCTTGGGAGTCCCTGGGAAGTGTGTAAATAGATGATGATATTGATGTACTTGTTTTTATCCTACAGGTGCTTTGGTCCACCTTGTTGTCTAACGAGGGGCGTACACGCGATGGGTCGTAGAGGGCTGCTCTTGGATTTTTTTCGAGAGTATCCTAGTGCTTCACGTCGTTAGTGTACGCTTGACCTGGACCATTTGATGGGCAACACGACAGCTCAGTGACTATTGCTGTGCTGTGCAGATACATGGATTTGGGCTGTGTCTGTGGGAGTTTGCGCATTCTTCCCATGCTTGTGTGGGTTTTCTCCGGGTACTCCGGTTTCCTCCCACATCCCAAAGATGTGCTCTTAGGCTGATTGGCAGAACAAATTCTCCCTAAATTGTCTCAAATTTGCTTTTTAATCCGTAGACCTATAAACACAGACAGGGATCACGGGCAGAAGTGGGAACATCGGGGTGGCGGTGTGGGCTCGTTGGGCCGAAGGGCCTGTTTCCTGTGCTGTTCTTTGTTCTTTGTACCTTTTTTTTAATCCACTGGTGTAACTTATCTATTTCCCTTCACAGACTCTGTATCCTCTCAACTTTCTTTCCTGTCAATCCTTGTATTATCAGCAAATTTGATTGTGATACAATTGTTCCATTCATCTAAGTCATTAACGTAGATTCTATTAGTTGAGATCCCCAACATTAATTTGTGTGTATTGCCCTGGTTCTAATTTGCTTACCCAAAATGATCCTTTTCCTTGACACACTCTTGTCTATTAGTTAGCCAATTTTCTATTTCTGCTTAGAATCTATAGAGAGAAACTGACTTGACCTTTCAGCTTGATGACCTCTCTTCAGAATTCTCAGAATTTTCATATTCCAAATTTGACGTATAGTCATTTTTGTTCACCTTTGCAAGGGCAACATTGGCCTTTCCAGACACTTGCTTTACACGGGAGCATTGTAATCTTTTCAAGGTTTTGTTTTCTCTTACTTCAAGTCTCATGATGTGGAGATGCCGGCGTTGGACTGGGCTGGGCAGAATAAGAATTCTCATAACATCAGGTTAAAGTCTAACGAATTTATTTGGAATTACGGGCAGCGCTCACCTGATGAAAGAGCGGAGCTCCGAAAGCTTGTGATTACAAATAAACCTGTTGGACTTTAACCTGCTGTTGTGAGATTTCTTACTTCTGTTCACATTAACCATCTCGTTCAACCTCGCACTCTTTGTAACTGTTCAATAAACCAAATATTTGATGAGGCATTAGGATTCCCAGCTTATTTCTTGAATGAGGTGATTTGTTATAGATCACAACAATCTTCTGTTGGTCTATCTGTTTCCCACACCACCCCTATCCCAAATTGAACCCCAATCATCCTAATTGAGTCTCTAATTTGTTGTTCATTATCCTTCATTGGTGAAGTGGCCTCTGATTTGACATGGACGTCAGTGACTTGCTAGACAACCTTGACTCCTTAGCTAGTTGCCTTTGGATGCTCAATTGGTCAATTAAATGACATTTTCTTCAAATCATTACTCAGCTTATGTATTTCATCATCATCTTTTCCTAGTTTATTGAGATTGTCCAAAAACTTGGCTTTGTCTTTCTGCCCACTGAATGTGCAGCAACTGCAGCAGCCTTGGAGAAGAGAATGATGTTGCAATTTGAATGTGGTCTGGTTGAATCTCCTGCTGTGAAGTTTTTGTAAATGCAGCATGCTGTTGTAGCTCTTAGTGCCTTTTATATAGTGTTTGCTGTTCAGAATTACAAACTGCTTCAAAAAGATTTAAAGGCCATGAAATACATGGGTCATGATAAATAATACCCAATGGGTTCAATAACAGTTAATTTGCTATACTGCAATGCTGTTCAGATCTTTGACTGTGATGCAATTGCATTTGAAGAGTTATTTGGAGGAGAATACTAGTGGTATTCATGATGAACAATTTGAGTTTGATAGAAGTTTCCTCAATTTAGGGAAGTTCCTATTCATTTTTTTCTCTAGGAAAGGAATAACGGTTTAAGAAGCCCGGGTTCATGCATTATAGTCAGGAATTTGGGCTCAATTGCTAAACTGCTGATGTTGAGATGAATTATTTAAAGATATTAGTTAACAATCTGCAATTATGCAAGCTTTTGGTGAATGTGAGAAATGCATTAGGCCATGGAGTGAGAAAAAAGGCTGGATAAAAGCAAATTACAGTGGAAGCTGGAATCTGAAACCCAAACAGAAAATGCTGGGAAATCTCAGCAGGTGTGACAGCATCTGTAAGGAGAGAAAAAAGCTGACGTTTTGAGTCCAGATGACTTTTTGTTAAAGCTTTGTCAAAGAGAAAAGAGGCTGTTTGTCTCATGAGCTGTGCCCTCTTCACAACTGTTTATAAAGTGTGTTGTCAAAACTCAGCCTGATTTGCTTCATGTTATTCAGGAAAGATTTTTTTTCCTCTCCATTCCTAATCTCTTTCTCTCCCCCAGTCCTCAACCTCCATTTTGTACAGCTCTGAACATTTATCCAAAGTTTCATGCCTTACCTGAATATTTCTAGCATCTGCCCATTTCATACTCTGGCCTGCTTTTATTATTACAAAGAATTGGCAGGTCAGCTAGCCCAACTAATCTGTTCCATACCAGCTTCTTCCCAGCCTCACCTCATCCTCCGTATCCTTCTAATCCAGTTTCCCTCATGTGCTTGCTCACCTTCCCATTGCTCTAATCATTCTATGGCTCTAATGCTTCAGCTAACACCCATATTTCATACAACAGCCTGTCATACAACACAATTCCTAACCTATTCTCTTTAATAGCTATTAATTTCCTATCCATTTGTTTGGAATGCTACTCAACATGCTCAGAATTTAGCTGCTAGTGCAATAAATTCACTTCTATTCTCTGGTTATATGTGTGTTTGCAATCCAATCAATGGTCTACTTGTATCCATGTTATCTATCCCTTGGGAGCATTTTAAAACCTGAAATATGTTAGGCAGAAGTTATTGTGATCTAAAATATGCTGTGCACTAAGGTATTGGAAGCAGATTTAGTAGTGATTTTCAAAAGGGAACTTGGATAAATATATGGGGAGTTGGGGGTGGTTTCTGGGTTGAAATTGTAAGGTGAGAAAGGACAGGAGAATGGAACTCAGTAGATAACTGTTTCAAAGAGCTGCCACAGACATGATGGACTGAAAAATTTCCCTCTTTCATGCTGCATTTGTGTTATGATTTCGTGTCTGACCTCAAACTTTGTCCTCCAGCGTTGGTGGATTGTATGCTGGGGATTTTTTTTTCAACAGCAGATTCTCCAAGTTTCCAGGTCTATAAACTGAGTGCTGAAAGGATGATTGCTGGGATTTAAGGAGTTTTGGATGGCTCCCTCTGATTTACCACGCCAGGTCCCAGAATCACTTGGCTGTGATGTGATAACATGATGTGCTGTTATTCTTCCTCGAAAAGTTAAGCAAGTGTCAGACTGCACAAGCTACAGCTGTAACAAATAAAAATTTATAGATTAATGTGAAAAATGTTGTTGTTTTTGGGCAGGCTTTATGGCGCACCTTACGTAACCCAGCTGACAGTATCTCCCATGTGGCCTACCGTGTGCTGGGCAAATTTGGTGGGAGCAACCGGAAGATGCTTAAGGAGTCCCAGAAATTGCAGTATATTGTTACCGAAGTCCAGGGACCAAGCATTACAGCTGAGTTTTCTGACTGTAAGGCATCTATTCAGCTTCCTATGGAGAAGGTGAGACTTCTACAGTCAAATGCATCAATAGGAAATGTGTAGCTTGTGAGTGTCTAGATTTTTGTGGTCATCAAAATGAGGGCCATGCTATCGATTGCAGCATTCTCAAATTGATCGTCAACTGTGGCTCAGTTTGTTAGCACTCTTGCCTCTGAATCAAAGTTATGGGTTCAAGTCCCACTCCAGAGATTTGAAACTAAAATCCAGACCAGGACTCCCAGTGGCAATACTTGAGGGAGTGATGCAGTGTTGGAGGTGCAGTTATTTGCATGAGTTGTTATAAAGAGGCCCTTTGAGGGGAAGGGAGGGGGGGGGCACAGGTGTAAAAAATCTGATAACACTATTTTGTAGAAGAAAATTGTCTGTGGTGTCCTGGGAAATATTTATCCTTCAGATAACAACACAAAAACAGACAAATGTGGTCACTATTTCATTGCTGTTTGTGGGACATTGTACATTTTAGCTGTCACATACCCTGCCTTGTTTAAGTGACTACAGCATGGTGGCATATGGTTAGCACTGCTGCCTGTCAGTGCTAGGGACACGGGTTTGATTCCCGGCTTGGGTCACTGTCTGTGCAGAGTCTGCACGTTCTCCTAGTGTCCATGTGGGTTTCCTCCATGTGCTCCAGTTTCCTCCCACAGTCCTAAAGATAAGCTGGTTAGGTCTTTGGCCGTGCTCAATTCTTCCTTGGTGTACCCAAGAAAGCAGAGTGTGGTGCCTTAGAGATTTTTACAGTACTTTCATTGCAGTGTTAATATTAGTATATTTGTGACACTAATAAATAAACTTTAAACTTCAGAAATTTCATTGGCTATATTTTGGTTTGGGATGTCCTGAGATGATTAAAATATTGCATGATTTTCTATCATAACTTTCACTGTAATGCATGACTTTCACTGTTCAGTGTTTGTATGACTTGCTCACTTTTGATCTGTTTTAGTGGTACAGTGGTTAGCACTGCTGTCTCAGTGCCAGGGACCCAGGTTCAATTCCAGCCTTGGATGACTCTGTGGGATTTGAACGTTCACCCCATGTCTGCTTGGGTTACCTCTGGGTGCTCCTTCACACAGTTTACATGTGCGGGTTAGATTGATTGGCCGTGCTAAATTGCCACTTAGGGTAGTCAAGGGAAACTAGTAGGATAAATATGTGTGTTACTGGAACAGGGCATGGATGGGATTACTATTGGTGCTGGCCCAATGGGCTGAATGGTCTCTTGCTATTGGGATTCTGTGATTCTTTCAGCAGCTCAGTGGCAGCCCAAAGTTAAAGCACTTGCATTCCTAATGCGCGTACACATTTCAAATTAAGATTACTTGTTGACACCTGAAATATTTGATGAGGCATTGATTTCTGATGTGTGATGTCTGAATTCTTGATAAATGTTTCCCAATCGTTGCAAGGTTTGATGATTTGTTTTCATTGTTCTTCCTCCCCCATGCTCTGCACGCCACCCTAACCACAGACTTCCATGCTGTAATGTTGAGGAAAGCTTGAGATGTTAACATTTTTAAGAGATTGTGCTCACGGCAATTCACTCTTAGCATCAACGGTTGGACACGGGCTCTTACATGTCCAACTTCACTCAGCTCTTCTCTCCTTGTGGCATTTATTGTCTAATTATATAATGAAAATGGCCACATCAAGCAGGAATTATAGTGTAATGTTCGTATTGTTAAGTTTCTGTATGTACCTATGCTTAGAAATATCTTGCCACATTGATTTCAGCCACTTGATGGCACTGTGTTTAAACTATATTGTAGTTTTAGCATTATGTATTTAGTGTGGAGCCATTACACTGCCACTGTGTGGTGAGAATTGGATACAGTAGCAACACCAGGCAGCTGAGGGATAAATGCTAGCCAGGGCATGGGGAAGTGGGGAGGGGAGGGAGAGACAGAGAGAATGTGCTCCCTCACATTGCTATGGAAACATTCACATTCACTCACAGGGAGGATGAGCCTTGATTTATCAGTTACCTGAAAGAAGGCATCTCAGACAAAGCGGTGTCTCTTAGTACTGTACTTTGAGTGTCACCCTAGATTATGTACTCTAGTCTGGAGTGGGACTTGAATTCTTAAACTTATGCTTTGAGGTGGGCATGCTATCAGTTGCATTGAAGATAAGAGTGACTGGGTACTTGCCCAAAGGAGCAATGTTTGTTGAGACCTAAATGAGGGGAGGCACAGGGCTTGCAGAGATGAAAGGGCAAAAAATACTGACTACAATGAAATTAAGTTGATGTGCCATGTGTTAGGACAGGAAGAACAAGGAAATGACTGAGCAGATTCTGTGCACTGATTTGAGGCAAGTGGGCATGGGTGACAACCATTTCAATTTTTTGCTTTCTTGTGTTTTTTGTCTTTCTTTGTGTTGAACCATGTAGAACATGAACATCCTGGAAGGAATCCAGCAGCTGGAATGGGTTTGCAGTACTTGTTAGTTCCCTAATTTCAAAACTGCTTCCAAGCGATAATCCATTTGTAGTTGCATTAAAATCTATCCTTAATGAGTCTTAAGACCCTTATTTGTTCTGCATAATTTTTCCCATACTTTTACTACTTCTGCCACTCCAGGCCATGGGGGCACATTTTTACTTTTATTACTGTCAATTATTTAATTGTGTAAAATGGAAAACAGGTTGGAAAAATATAGTTCTATGAGTGAATTGTGTGGTTAGCGAATTGTGAAGCATTTGGATCTAAATAACATTGTTGTTTGAATAGCAGGTTCCTCCTTCCTTTCCTGCTGCGAGGGTATTTTATTTCTAGGGATGAGGGAGGTTGAGGATGGGTGGTGGGTTTCATTCCAGGGTGTTGATCATACACCAGTCCACATCTGATTGATCATGCTTCATTCTTAGGCACCAACTCTGGGTGATCACAGGTACTGATCATGTCCTGACCAGCTGTTTGTGCATGTGTGTTTCCTGCAGCTCAATGAGGACCAGGAACGTTACCTGTTTTCTTACCCCTTCCTAACTGGACAGTGTCTCAGCTAGTTGTGTCCTTAGTGCGATGAACTAACTCAAATGACGGAATATGATGCGACATCTTTCTAGCCTGCATATCCTCATGTGTACTTGGTGTTCGACTATTTTACTAAAAAACAATGAAAAATATTACTTTATTGCCAGAAGTAAATTGTAGAGTGCCTTTGTAGTACTTTAGCCAAAGTAACTTTGTAAAAGTGCTAGTTTGGTGAAGGGCTTCTCAGATGGTTTTGAGGAATTTAGAATTATAAGGCTTGAAAGAAAGGTTTGTGAATTGCTGTCATTTTTGCAGCTTTCTAGAAGTAATTGAAAGCAAGGTTCCGCAGTGTGTTCAGTACCAGAGGAAACATTTTGAGGAGTCTGATGATCAAGTATGTATCAGGCAGTGTGTCATTCAAAAAATAAAATAATTTTGCTGATATTTGTTCTGTGCGCTTTTACTTAACGTATGAAG
This sequence comes from Sphyrna mokarran, assembly GCA_024679065.1. NCBI lineage: Eukaryota > Metazoa > Chordata > Chondrichthyes > Carcharhiniformes > Carcharhinidae > Sphyrna > Sphyrna mokarran. The sequence goes on from JAGIQG010000018.1 coordinate 36,564,746, forward strand.
GAGTCGACAGCTTCAACAATCACACTTTTTTAGGAAAATATAAATAACTAGTGACGGCCAAAAGAGTTTACAGTGATACGAAATGTATTCTTTTTAAAAACTTTGACAAGATTTTGTAGCTAGCATACTATGTTCATTTTTGTGCTAACTTGATTTTATGTATTTGGCATTTAAAATATTTAAGTTATGAGTAAGGGTTTTTATAAAGTGGGGTTTAATCTAACAAACCTGTTTTGATTCATAGTGTCATAGAGGTTTACAGCATGGAAACGGACCCTTCAACCCAACTTGTCCATGCTGCCCTTTTTTTTTAAAGCCCTTAAGCTAATCCCAATTGCTTGCATTTGGCCCATATCTTTACTCCCATCATACCATGTAACTATCTAAATGCTTTTTAAAAGACAAAATTATACCTGCCTCTTCTACTACCTCTGCCAGCTTATTCCAGACACTCACCACCCTTTATGTGAAATAATTGTCTCTCTGGGCACTTTTGTATCTCCCCCCCCCCTTACCTTAAACCAATGCCCTCTCATTTTAGGCTCCCCTATCTTTGGAAAAGATATTGACTATCTACCTTGTCTATGCCCCTCATTATTTTATAGACCTCTATAAGGTCACCCTTCAGCCTCCTTTGCTCCAAAGAAAAAGGTCCCAGTCTATTCAGCCTCTCCTTATAACGTAATCCATCAAATTCCGGTAGCACCCTAGTAAATCTTTTCTGCACTCTTTCTATTTTGATAATATCCTTTCTATAATAGGGTGACCAGAATTGCACACCGTATTCCAAGTATGGCCTTACCAATGTCTTGTACAACTTCAACAAAACATCCCAATTCCTGTATTCAGTGTTCTGACCGATGAAACCAAGCACGCCGAATGCCTTCTTCTCCACTCTGTCCACCTGTGACTCCATTTTCAAGGAGCTATAAATGTGTACCCCTATTCTTCCTCTGGTTTGAAATTGTTGTTTGAAGTGTGTTTTGGAATCAATGTTGCAGGTTGTTTGTAATGCAGTTCTCACTGCGCATTTAATCTTGGCAACATTGGTTTGATTTGATTTATTATTGTCACAGTATTAGCATACTGTGAAACGGATTATTTCTTACACGCTACACAGTCAAAACATACCGTTCATAGATAAGGAAGTGAGACACTGCAGAATGTAGTGTTACAGTCATAGCTAAGGTGCAGAGAAAGATCAACTTAATGCAAGGTAGATCCAATCAAGTTTGACAGCAGCAGGGAAGAAACTGTTCTTGAATCAGCTGGTACTTGACCTCAGACTTTTGTATCTTTTCTCTGACAGAAGAAGATGAAGAGAGAATGTCGGGGGTGCATGGGATCCTTAATTATGCTGACTGTTTTGTCAAGGCAGCCGGAAGTGTAGACAGAGTCACTGATGGAAGGATTGGGCTAGGTTCACGACCTTTCATAGTTTCTTGTAGTCTTGGGCAGAGCAGGAGCCATACCATCTGTGATACAACCAGAAAGAATGCTTTCTGTGGTGCATCTGTAAATGTTGGTGAGAGTCATAGCGGACATGCCAAATTTCCTTAGTCTTCTGAGAAAGTAGAACATTGGCAGAATAGAAAGCAATTCGGTCAAGCAATAGCTAACTACTTAACCCTGCAACAAATTTCAAGGACCCCTGCCCCTTGACAGTCTCTTAGTTTAATACAATGATTTCCATTCTGTAATTGTGGGAGGCTGATGCTTAGGCCCTGATTTTACCTAAGTACGACTGCCCCAAAATTGGGGCGGGCGAGGCTCACAGAACGGCAGTCACTTTTGTCCTTGGGCAGGATCTTACAAACCTTGGACAGCTATGCTGGTAAAATTGGGGCCCTAGTGTTTGTAGTTGCCTCTATTTCTAGTGCTACAGAAGGACAAAATGGGAAGGTATTATGTCAAAATACTGCTTGACAAATAAAACCCAACACCACTCCCACTCCAAAGTGGTAATAAATAGACGGACACCATATCTTGTAGCATTGTTGAATATATAATTTCATTTAGCAAATTTAAATAGTGCTGCCAAGGAAAAATCATCTTCAAAACAGGGATACTTGCTCAGTTTGAAAAGCTGATTTAGAATTTTGTATTTCATATTCCACAGGCAAGCTTTACGAGTTGGAGAGTGATTGAAAGTGCTGCTCCTTGTAAATTGCTGTAATAAAATATGTGGCATTCATGGACAGAATTTAAAAAAGCCATCTGTATTTAGTGTTTGAACCTTGCCATTTTACCATAGTAGTAAATGGAAAAAGCCTAGCCCATAAACATTGAATTGATGCTAGCAGAGCAGTTGTTTTCATTTAGTTGTATTCTGGTGGTGCTTAAAAAATAAATTATCTGTCTTACATGAAACCTATAGTTTGAGGAAACGTTTTTAAAGTACAGTGAGTTTTTTTGGTTAAAAATGTATTTTTCATTTCTACTGCATTAATGAGGTTCTCCTTCAGTGATCTGCTGATAAGACTGCACTACGTAGAAATCTTGATGGCCTTTCATTATAGTTAACGATCAGACCTGATGGCTGATTCTAGAAATGGCTGTCTAAAAATGTTTTCCTCTCGGACAAATTGTTTGCCTTTCACTGATATAGCCATTTGGAAAAGTCACTTTTTAGCTGAATAATTTCATATTAACTGCCCAATGTGTGGGGTGAATTGGATTTTAGTTTACCATCAGCTGCTTTGTGAAACTTATCTTTTATGATTTCCTAAGAGGGTTTTCCAATGCAATCACAGTTTTAACACCTGCCCCACTCCAGGTCTCATGGTAGCACAGTGGTTAGCATCGCTGCTTCACAGCTCCAGGGACCTGGGTTCGATTCCCAGCTTGGGTTACTGTCTGTGGAGTTTGCACATTTTTGTCATGTCTGCGTGTTTCCTCCAGTTTCCTTCCACAGTCCAAAGATGTGAGAGTTAGGTCAATTGGCCATGCTAAAAAATTGCCTTTTAATATCCTGAGACGTGTAGATTAGAGGGACTGGTAGAGATAATGGGGGTAGGGACGGGATGGAATTGTGGTTGCCCTCTTTCTGCACCGTAAGGTTTCTATGATTTTTTGAAGTGCAAAAAATGAGGGCTGACGGTCCAGCACAGCACTGGGAATGCTGCACTGTTGAACTGTCACTTTTTGGATGAGACATTAAACATTTCCCTGTCTGTCCTGTCCTCTCAGGTGGACATAAAAAGATCCCATGACATTATTTTGAAGAGCAGCGCAGTTTTTTTCCTCCCAGTCCTGGCCAATATTTATTCTTGACCAACATCAGTAAAACAGATAATCTAGTTGCTATGACATTGCTCTTTGTGGGAGCTTGCTGTGTGCAAATTGGCAGTAGTGTCTCCTAAATTGCTATCTTTCAAAAAATAATTCAGTGAGTAAAGCACTTTGTGATATCCTGAGGTCATGGAAGGTGCTGTAGAAATGCAAATCTGCCTTTTTTTTAATGTCTCCTTTTAAAGGCCATGGGTTATAGATGGTGTTTTCCACGTATCCAGTCAAACCTCTGGACGTGGCTCTCCGTCCAATCTATAATCCTGTACCAAATCATTTGACTAAAATGCCACTTCGAAGTTTATGCTGATCCATGTGTCTCTAATGCTATTAACAGCTCAGAAATATATTATTAGTGATGTCTCTGGCGCAGTGAGCAGAACACTGGGCCTTTCTTTTCAACAAAGTACATTAAAGAACTAGTTTTATTTAATGTGAACTTGACACTCCACTGTGAGCTGTTAGAGACAAGATTCATTCTATGGTGGCATGCATTGCAGACAGTTGTAAAAAGTGAAGTTTTTTTATTGTCACAGGTAGGCTTATATTAACAGTGCAATGAAGCTACTGTAAAAATCCCCTAGTTGCCGCAATCTGGCGTCTGTTTGGATACACTGAGGGAAGACTCAGCATGGTCAATGCATTTAACCAGCATGTCTTTCAGACTGTGGGAAGAAACCAGAGCACCCAGAAGGAACCCACACAGATACAGGGGGAACTTGCAAACTCCACACAGGCAGTGACCCAAGCCGGGAATGGAACCCAGTTCCTGGCGCTGAGATAGCAGTACTAACCATGGTGCTATATGTTATCTAGCTATCAGTCACAGGTTGAATATAGTGTCTCATATCGCTGTTAAAGATATTATTCTACTTCAATTTAATTAGATCATCTCCATTCTAAACAACTGACCAATGACAAAGGGCCTTGCTTAAATTGCCAGTTTAAAAATATTTTCCCTCCTGGACAAATTGTTAGTCTTTCAGTGACATGCTTTCACTTGGACACATCACTTTAGCTGAACAATTTCATGTTTGCTGTCCAATGTGTAGGTGAATTGGATTTCAGTTTACTGTCACCTACAATATGAAACTTCTTATCTGTGATTTCTTAAGTGAAATTTCTGATGCAGTCGCAGCCTCAGTGTTTGTAGTTTGAATTTGTGTTGTCAGTGACTTTTGTGGATAAATTTATTATTTGTTTTGAATGTCTGCACATTCAAGAGTGAAAAGAGGCGTGTGAGTATATCCTCACATTTGGCCAAAGGTGAATCTTATTTTATTGAGTTATGTTGAGATGCAGACTGAACACTCAAGACTGAATCATTTGGCTTGAGCAGTATTTTTCCAAGTCAGTTTTTTTTTTAAATGGTTTTACAAGATTTAACTTTCACATCTTAACTGGTATCTGGAGCAAAGTGGTGATGTGTTGCTGTCCTCGCTATAAATCGGCTAACTACAGGAGATGCAAAGAGTTTTTCTGCAATAAAAATAAGGCAATAGTGTAATCATTCTTGTGATTATCATGGAATCGGTCTCTTTGAAATGGCTGCCCAATGTTTCAAAAAGTATAGTGCATTAGGAGAGGAGAATCCTTTATAAAGATCAGGCAAACCAATCATGCATGCCTGCTGTGTAAAAAGGATGTTTGAAAGCCAAACTATTGAGGCAGGATGAATATGTTGTTAATGTGAATGTGGCCGATTTGATTTATTTCCCATTGAAAGTTTGTTCAGGAGATAATTCTATCCTGTTAGAGCATGCATTAATTATTGAGACAAGGCATACCAGGTTAATGCCTCAGCTGAGTGCCAAAGTTGTTGTGGTGATGTAAAAACTACGATCTCTCTGGTCTATGTATTTTAATAGTAAACTAATGCCTGTTTGTGGAGGATGCAATGCTCCAGTTTGGCAATGTGCTAAGAAAATCTGCTCCTTGATATGTCATTATATCTAGAGCTGCGCCCCACTGCTCGTAGAGCTGTGCCACTCCACATGATGCTGCTGCACCCACCCCCGTATGCACAATTCTTCATGATTTGAATGTGGCTTAGATGTGCTGTATATGCCTTAGAAGTCTACAGATATTTTAATAAATTTTCAGTGAGGCTTGAGTCACTCTGAATACAAATGATGTTTGCTTTTAATTTTAGGCGATTGAGACTGCGTTGGATTGTCTGAAGAGTGCCAACACAGAGCCATATTACCGTCGCCAGGCCTGGGAAGTTATCAAATGTTTCTTGGTGGCAATGATGAGCTTGGATGATAATAAACATTCACTCTACCAGTTACTTGCCCATCCAAAGTACGGTCAGCAGAGGTTTCATTCAATTATTGAAGACAAAAACAGATTCAATCTCTGCATCATCTACAGTTTTGCTTTGAGTCTTTGTTAAAAAAAGGGATTATTGAAAGCTGTATTTTCTATGGGGAGTATGTAGGAAAGTGGAGTTGAAACAAAAGGTCAATATTGAATAGTGAAGTAGGTGCAATGGTCTCCTATTTTTTATGTTATTAGTCATTTTAAAAACCTGTTCCCATTAATACCAATAATTATAATTCTGGTTATATTCTGCATATAATGACTGTGTGCACTGTGTAGATTAACTAAAGACAGTTATTTTTCATTTTGCAATATGGTTTGCACCGTACTTGGTTCTAAGGTGGATGACAAGCATGATCGCAACTGATTTAGGAACATGGTTATCAATCCGAATGCTTTTTACATTAGGGGTATGTTCAATTAACAGCATATTCCAGACAAAGCTGTTTCAGCCAGCAAATTAAATTTCAATTTAATTGAGTACGGCAATAGTGAGGCCTCGATTAGACCGCACCTGTAGTACTGTGTGCGGATTTGGTCTCCTTAGCTCAGAGTATTGCTGCACTCTTTCAATGGCAATAAAGGTTCACCAGACTGGATAGTCAGAAGCTTTTTTCCCCAGGGTGGAAGAGTCAGTTACGAGAGGGCATAGGTTTAAGGTAATGAAGAGCAAGTTTTAAAGGAGATGTGCGAGGCAGATTTTTTACATAGTAGTAGTGCCTGGAACTCATTGCCAGTGGAGGTAGTGGAAGTGGATACGGTAGTGACTTTTAAGGGGTGTCTTGACAATTACATGAGTAGGATGGGAATAGAAGGATATGGTCCCCAGAAAGGTAGGGGCTTTTAATTAAGGCAGGCAGCATGGCTGGTGCAAGCTTGGAGTGCCAAAGAGCCTGTTCCTGTGCTGTAATTTTCTTTGTTCTTTGCCCTGGGATAATGAGGACTGTCTTATGAAGAAAGATGGAGCAAACTAGGCCCATCTTCTTTAGAGTTTAGAAGAACAAGAGGTGATCTGTTTGAAATCTACAGAATACTTAAAGAAATGGACAGGATAGATGAAGGTAGAATGTTTTTCTTGGTTGAGGAGTATAAAACCGAGGGAAAATTTCAACATAAGATATATGCCACTAAGAACCGAGATGAAAGAAATTACACAAGAGGATTGTGAAAGGAGCAAAAGACTTAGGTGGGATGCTCTTTTGGAAAATTGGTACAGACTTGATGGGCTGAATGGTCTCCTGCAATGTAGGAATGCTGGAGTTCTATGGGTGTCTATTGATTATGAGAGAACTGAAATCAGTACCTTCGGAGAAATAAGGAAAATAATTATGTTCCAGAATGCACTGCCAAAAAGGGATGCTGGAAACAGATTTAGTACTAATCCTCAGCAATAAATTTGAAATATATTTGAAAAGAAAACTAAATGGGGAAAGAGCAGGAACTAATTGGATAAGCATAAGCACCAAGGGCCAGATGGCCTCATTCTGTATTGCGCAATTCTGAAATCAGAATCAGCCTTCACAATATCACTATTTACAGCAAAAGTAGATGCATGTTTCTGCCTTACCTTTCTTTAAGCACGCAGACTGTAGCATATTGTATAAAGTAGGGATTCTGTGCTCCTATTGCAGTAGCTTTACTATTCCAGCAGCCTCTCCAAAATTGGGATACTTACAACCATCACCTGATTGGTATTACATGCTAGGATGTTTTATGATGACTTTGGGGGGAAATGTTAGGTGGTGGAGGTCAGCTTTTCACCACCCCTCTGCTAAGCGTTTGTCTTAAGTGAATAACTCTAGACAGTGGAATGTTTCCCTCCCAATAAATGGGAATTAAAGAGGATTTTCCAGCAGGCAAAGAGCAGAAATTGTGATAGAATGCGGTTACTCAACATTGGATGTCCAAACTAAACACTGGACTAAGCACATGCTTGTGTGTGAATGTTTGATGAAGGCAGGATGTTGGCCCAGTTGCAGGGTACTCTCTGGGTGAATAACTAGCCAATTCTTGCTATTAAAAATGTCCTGCAATCTATAGGTGCTTGCTTGAGATGAAGAGAGCATCAATTGGCCACTGAACTGCTTTAGAGAATTGGGTAAAAATTTGCAAAAGGAGAAACTTCTCTCAATAAAGGCGCTGCTGGAATCTCATCGAGTGATAAGGGCAGCAGCATAAGCATTTTTCAATCTTGGCATAATAACTCTTTTTGTCTGCCAAATTGATTAATATTTCAGCCTTTCAAAACCAAATGAAATGAGTTGAGCACAGCGTACTGTAAATATTGAAACGTCACTCAATAATCGCATTTGGTTGTCAGCGCTTGTACTATTCGGAGCACATTTGCCTTATTTGCAGCAGCTGGCCCTAAATAGCTGTGATGAAATTGAACCATCCATCTTATTTGTGGTCAGTTGCTGACAGTATTAAAATGGAGTAATTGCATTGGGTCAATTCTATCAAAATGTAAAAAAAACTCTTCTACCTGCTGTGCGATTTTCATGGTTGACTTGTTAATAATGTGGTGAGTGGTTTTCTCGAATTAATTTCGCTTTGTCTCCCAGCTTCACAGAGAAGGCGATACCCAGTGTAATTATATCACATCGTTACAAAGCACAGGACACACCCGCTCGTAAAACATTCGAACAGGCTTTGACAGGCGCGTTTATGTCAGCCGTCATCAAAGATCTACGGCCTAGTGCTCTGCCTTTCGTGGCGAGCTTAATCCGTCACTACACCATGGTGGCAGTCGCTCAACAGTGCGGTGAGTAAATGTCACCTTCTGCATGGGTTAGATTGAACTTGGGGCCTCTTGACATTTTTGCAAGTTATTATAAGGAAAAATAAGAATGGAAGGGAAAATATTGCTCTGTTTTAGTTCAAGTGCGAAATTCCTATCATAATTCACCAAGGTAAAGATGGATTATTGTGTTTATCTGAAGAATTAAATGAACTCATTGAGCTCTACTTGCGAGGCAGTATTATAACAAATGTTCTTTCCTGCCTCTGACAATATTTGGGAAAAAAGCACACATTTAGCTATTTTGGTTTAGTAACACTTCTGTTGTTCTGTATTAACGATATCTTCCTTTTGCTGTATGTTTGAAGGATTGTATTTCAAACAATTTAGCTGCCATATTCAACTAAGGGAAAAAAGGTCCATTTCAAATGACAGCCCAAATCGCTTTGCAGCCAATGAATTACTTCTGAAGTATTATAACGTTGGAAACAAGGCAGCCAATTTGTGCACAGCAAGCCCCCACAAACGTGGGACAGCATGGTAGCACAGTGGTTAGCACTGCTGCTTCACAGCTCCAGGATCCTGGGCTTGATTCATGGCTCAGATCACTGTCTGTGTGGAGTTTACACATTCTCCTTGTGTCTGCGTGGGTTTCCTCCGGGTACTCCAGTTTCCTCCCACAATCCAAAGATGTGCGGGTTAGGTTGATTGGCCATGCGAAGAAATTGCCCCTTAGTATCCAGGGATGCGTAGGCTAGAGGGATTATATATGTAGGGATATAGGAGAAGGGCCTGGGTGGGGTTACATTCAGTGCAGACTCGATGGGTCGAAGGGCCTCTTTCTCACTATAGGGTTCTGTGATCTATGATCAAACAACCTGGAGAGAGATGACCAGATGAATTGACTAACTTTAGCAGATGTTTGTATGAAATGTGCGCATTGCTCAGTGCATGGGTAGTGTGGTCTAACTTGTAACATTTTGCTATATGCTGGCTCCCTTAGCCCAGCAACATTTTCATTCAGTGAATTTAATTTAGCAAATTCTGCTTTTTTGCTTGCATTAATGTATAAATTATTGCAGCTATCATTTTGTTTGTGGCCTGTGGTTCTGTGTTTTTATTTGGCGTGTGATGTAATTTTTTAAAAAATTAACTTGTATTTCCCAGGCCCATTCTTGCTTCAGTGTTACCAAGTAGGCAGTCAGCCAAGCACAGCCATGTTCCACAGTGAAGAAAATGGGTCTAAAGGAATGGACCCACTTGTTCTTATTGACGCTATAGCCATCTGCATGGCATATGAGGAAAAGGAACTCTGCAAAATTGGAGAGGTGGCTCTGGCTGTTATCTTTGATGTAGCAAGTATCATCTTAGGTTCAAAGGAACGGGTAGGTCCTTGAATTTCTAATGATATACGTGTTGGATTTTGTCATAATCTTTCATTTACAACCTTAAGGGAAAATATCAAAATAGGAAGTGAGAACTTGCATTTATATAGCACCTTTCATAACCTCTGCCAATATGTTTATTCATGTGCAGTAGACTTTAATCAGTAAGAGAATTGAGGATTATGGGGTTAAGGCAACAAAGTATCAGATAAGTCATGGTCTCACTGAGTGGCGGAGCAGACTTGATGGGCTGAATGGCCTACTTCTGCTCCTATGCCTTGTGTTGATGGATGAACTGCAGCAGCCTCTTTGTACTCAGCAAGCTCACACAGAAATGTGATAATGGCAGGTTAGTTTGTTTCTTAGTAATGTTGATTGAAGAATAGATACCGACTGGAACACTACTTGGGGAGAGGCGTGGACATTCTTCAAAATATTTCCGTGGGATTTTTTTTTATATATGTTCACCTGCCTGGCGATTGGGATTTCTCCTCCAAAAAGGCCTGATAGATTGCACAGCCTGTTCCAGTTAATAGACATTAAATGATTAGAATTTCTCGTGCATTGGATGTGGTCAACTGAGTAACCTTTTCTTTCCAATTCCAATAGGCATGCTTGTTGCCATTATTTTCTTACATTGTGGAGCGTCTTTGTGCCTGCTGCTATGAACAAGCTTGGTATGCTAAACTTGGAGGTGTGGTGTCCATTAAATTCCTGATGGAGCGCCTTCCTTTGATCTGGGTTCTACAGAATCAGCAAACCTTTCTGAAAGCTCTCCTCTTCGTCATGATGGATTTGACTGGCGAGGTATAATGCTTTTCCCTATATGGGTGTGGGGTGAATGTAGTTTATGTGACAATCAGTATTTCTGACTAACTTATGCTAGTATTGAACGTGTGTAGTTAGACTGGATGTGGACTCGAAGATTTTGATGTGTGATCAACCTCTTTGTTTTTTCGCAAAGGCAGTGCATGTATCGAGAGTTTGGAGTCGACTGTACAACAGTGCAGCCATTTAAAATCAGAAGCCACAACGGAATGGTGTCTGCTCTGGGTGATCGAACTGCCGATCAGCACTTCCAATGCATGAACTTTGTATGAGGAGGGTTTATAAAAGATACACCATTGTTTCAGATGAAATGAGTGTCTGGTTGCCTTTGGTAATATTTTAGTCAGTTATGTTATCAAAACTCACGTGAAGACTGCTGAGTGTGCTGTACTGGTCTTATATAGTAAAATAACACTAACTGTAATAATTCCAGTGTGGCTGTTCAAAATTTAACAGGAAAATGTGAGTTGAACTGGCAATAGCACACACAAAAGTATTTTCCACCACTAGAATAACAGTTGCTTTACTAAAGTAATGTAGAGGGAGCACTGCAACAATCTTTTGGCGCTGTCTGATTTGGTAGCTCGGTAGCTACCTGTGTGCATAGAACTTTCTTGGTGGTGTCCTTTGAACCTGCTGAGCAGTGAAGTCCATGTCAATAAAAAGATTTTATGCACTAAAACTATTGCTGATTCTCTGAAAAGTAATGAGGAGACCTAAAATTTTATTTCTGATAAAGTATTAAAGTTGTGCTGAGCGAAAGTTTTTTTGGTGATATGGAAATGGGGAAATCCATAGACTCCATAGAATCCCTACAGTGTAGGAGGAGGCCATTTGACCACGGAGTCTGCACTGACCGCAGTCTCCACCAGCCCTTATCCCTGTAGCCCCATGTATTTGTCCTGCCAGTCCCCTTGACAGTAAGTGGCAGTTTGGTGAGGCCAATCCACCTGACCTGCACATCTTACGAGTGTGGGAAAAACTGGAGCACAGAATGTGACCAAAGGCTGGAATTGAATCCAGATCCCTGGCGCTGTGAGGCAGCAGTGCTAATCACTGTGCTACAGTGCCGGTCACTGCAATGAAACTTGGCTGCTTTTGTTCTAAAGGCATGAGGAGGAGATGATTTTGTGGTCAGTCAGTGCCTTTTTACATAATAAAATTTGATGCTGAGCCACATAAGGAGATACTGGGACTGGTGACTGAAAGCTTGGTCAAAGAAATAGGTTTTAATAATGTTTCAAAATATGAGAGAGAAGTAAAGAATTTAGGGAAGGTATTTCAGAGCTTGGCACCTAGGCAGCTGAAAACACAGCCAGAAGTGATGGAGCAATTAAGATCAAGATTAACATAGAAACGTAGAAGATAGGAGCAGGAGGAGGTCATTTGACACTTTGAGCCTGCTCCATCATTCACTATGATCATGACTGATCATCCAACTTCCTAACCGAATCCTGTTTTTTTTCCCTCATAACCTGTGATCCCATTCGCCCCAGTGCAATATCCTCTTGAATACATTCTGTGGTTTGGCATCAGCTACTTCCAGTGGTAATGAATTCCACAGGCTCACTACTCTTTGGATGAAGAAATGTCTCCTCACCTCCATCCTAAATGTTCTACCCTGAATCCTCAGACTGTGACCCCTAGTTCTGGACTCCCCACCCCCGGGAATATCCTCTCTGCATTTACCTTGTCTAGACCTGATCTAGTCATTTGTCTGAATGCTACCGAAAACCAATATCAACCCTCAATCGTTCTTCATACGTGAGTCCCACTATCCCTGGAATCAGCCTGGTAAACCTTCACTCCCTCGAGTAAGAATATCCTTCCTCAGAGAAGGAGACCAAAACTGCACATAATACTCTAGGTGTGGGCTCAACAATGTCCTGTACAATTGCAGCTACATATCCCTGCTCCTTTACTCAATCTTTCGCTGTGAGAATTTGCCATTTGCCCCCTTTCATAGAACCATAGGAATCCTACAGTGCAAAAAGAACCATTGAGTCTGCATTGACCACAATCCCACCCGAGCCCTACCCCCACATCCCTACGTATTTTCTGGTTAATCCATCTAACCTACTCATCTCAGGACTCTAAGGGGTAATTTTTAGTATGGCCAATCAACCTAACCTGCACATGTTTGGATTATGGGAGGAAACTGGAATATGTGAAGGAAACCCACACAGATATGAAGAGAATGTGCAAACTCAGACAGTGACTTGAACCCAGGTACCCGGAGCAGTGAAGCAGCGGTGCTAACCACTATTGCTACTGTGCGGTCCTTTGGTGGTGGTTTGTCAAGAAGCCAGAATTAAGAGTGCAGACGTCTCGAATGTTGGTAGGATCTTGAGGAGATATTAGGGAAGTGAGACAATGGAGGGATTTGAAGATAAATTATGAGAATTTTTAAATTGCAGTGTTGTCGCATTGGGAGCTAATGTAAGTCAGTAGCATTGATTGAGGGTTAATGGGTAATAAGGGCTTGCTGCAAGTTAGAGCATCAAACAGACCGTGCAGTTAGATGGTATAAATTCCTAATGCAAAACTACTTTCTACTTGATAATGTTCTTCTGTGCAGGTTTCCAATGGAGCGGTCGCAATGGCCAAAACCACCTTAGAGCAGCTACTAGTTCGCTGTGCAACCCCCTTGAAGGATGAAGAGAAGTCTGAAGAGCTGCTTGCAGCTCAGGAAAAGTCATTTCATCATGTGACCCATGACCTGGTGCGAGAAGTGACCTCTCCAAACTCCACCGTGCGAAAGCAGGCCATGCATTCTTTGCAAGTGCTTGCCCAAGTAACAGGGAAAAGTGTAACCGAAATCATGGAGCCCCACAAAGAGGTGCAGTATAAATAGTGGACTATTCTGCCTAACTGGAAGTGTACTTTGTAACTTGAGATTCTTAGTCTCATCAATGACTGTTGAAGATTAAATTGTTTGACGATCAGGGTGGCTTTTAGGCAAATAATAAGAAAACTCCACCACTGGATTATACACAAACGTGCCAGAACATTGGGGGGTTGAGTATTCAAAGACATAAACCTGTCCTATCAAGGATTTACTCATAAAGAAAATTAGATGACTAACCCCGATTGGGATCATTGTTGTTGTTCAAATGGAGAATTCTCCTACATGGAGGATGCTTAAACCTTTAACTCTGATCTTTGGGGACGAACAGAAATTTTCTGTGTTGGGGTGTTATCACGCTATCATGTTGAAGATACTGGAATCATACAATCCCTACAATGCAGAAGAAAGCTATTCGGCCCATTGAGCCTGCACTGACAACAATCCTACCCAGATCCCTATCCCTGTAACCCCGCAAATCCCACTGACACTATGGCCAATTCACCTAACCTGCATATCATTGGAGTGTGGGAGGAAACTGGAACACCTGAAAGAAACCTTCACAGACATGGGGTGAACGTGCAAACTCCACAGTCACAGAAGACTGGAATTCCATAGAACATAGAACATTACAGCACAGAACAGGCCCTTCGGCCTTCGATGTTGTGCCGACCAAAATAAAAAGCAATGCCCCTCCTAACTAAACCATTCCCTTCTCTTACATATACTTATCAATTAACCTCTTAAACGCCACCAAACTTGGCGCATCTACAACAGCTGCAGGCAGGGCATTCCACCCCCTAATCACTCTTTGAGTAAAGAACCTACCTCTGATATCCGTCCTATAACTCATACCCCTTAATTTAAAGCTGTGTCCCCTCGTGCTAGCTTTCTCCATCCTAGGAAAAAGGCTATCACTGTCCACCCTATCTAAACCTCTAATCATCTTATATGCTTCAATAAGATCCCCTCTTAGCCGCTTCCTTTCTAACGTAAACAACCTCAAATCCTTCAACCTCTCTTCATAGGACCTGCCCTCCATACCAGGCAACATCCTGGTAAACCTCCTCTGTACCCTCTCCAACGCCTCCACATCTTTCTTATACTGTGGGGACCAGAACTGCACACAATACTCCAAGTGCGGCCGCACTAGAGTTTTGTACAGTTGCAACATGATGCTGCGGCTCCTAAATTCAATCCCCCTACCAATAAAAGCAAAGACTCCATAGGCCTTCTTAACAACTTTATCCACTTGACTGCCTACTTTCAGGGATCTATTGACACATACACCAAGATCCTTCTGTTCCTCAACACTATTAAGAGCCCTACCATTAGCCCTATACTCTACACATTTATTGTTCCTGCCAAAGTGCATTACCTCACACTTTTCCACATTAAACTCCATTTGCCACCTCTAGGCCCAGCTCTGCAACTTGTCCAAGTCACTCTGTAAACTAAAACACCCCTCTTCACTCTCTACCACTCCACCAACTTTAGTATCATCTGCAAATTTACTGATCCATCCCTCAATACCCTCATCCAGATCATTTATAAAAAATTACAAACAGCAGGGGCCCCAAAACAGACCCCTGAGGCACACCACTTGTCACCGAACTCCACGATGAATATCTCCCATCAACAATCTTCCATCTGAGTCCCTGGTGCTGTGAGGCAGCAATGCTAGCTACTGTGCCACCTACCATATGTTATGGTGTCTGCTTGGGTAAGCAGGTGGATGTGGAGAGGAACTTTAATATAATGGTGTCTTTGGCTTGAATTTTAGCACTGATAACCTGGTGACCTCGGCAATATGTATATGATTCTTCATTTTCAAGTATGAAACTATGGGGTTGATTTTTTTTTATTTTGGAAGAATATTGATAGAACTCTAGAAATTTTGAGTCCCCTGTGTTGTTTGCATTTAGGATGTGCTTGTAATCTTTTATGCAGCGTGTTGAAAAATGTCACATTTGTGCAGCACTGACTTAAGTGTAGAATGCTAATCTGTGCATTATTCCGTGTGCTGTTAGGTCCTACAAGACATGGTTCCACCCAAGAAGCACTTACTGCGGCATCAACCAGCAAATGCTCAGATTGGATTGATGGAAGGAAATACGTTTTGCACCACTCTGCAGCCCAGGTTGTTCACCATGGATCTCAATGTAGTGGAGCACAAAGTATTTTATACAGAGGTAAAGACTGGATATCTATATTTCATCTGCGAGTCACTATTTTTCTCTGTTTTCCAATGTGGTCTTTTTAGTGGCCAGACTTCTCTAGGATTGCCACATCTGTAGTGATTTGCTTGGCAATCTGCCTAACAAGTCATTAATTCAGCAAAAAAGAAAATCCAGTTACTTTGGCTGAAGATTTAGCTTCGGGAGTTTTTTATTTAAAAGTTCAGGCTTGCTTTCTATCCTGTCAATTTGAGCATTTTAGATTCAAGGCCACTCATATAGATAGCTTTCAGTGGCTAGAGTCATTTGCTTCAAGCTTGTATGTGCCTAGGACAATTCCACTCAAGAATATTAAGGTGTCCATGTGTCTGTGCATCATTCAAGAGGCTGGATAGTTGCTGCGGAACTCAAAAGATGTGTACTTTCATGTAGGAAGAAGTCTCTGGGCAGTATTGGAAATACTGCGCCATTAAAAGATACCACCTTTTGGTTGAGACATTAAGACGAGGCTCCATCTGCCTCCCTCAGATGGTTTAAAAGATTGCGTGAAGAACAGCAGAGATCCGGCAGATATTTGTGCCACACCCAACACAATTTAAAACAGATTATCACGTGGCTGTTTGTGGAAGCTTGCTGATGGGGATGGCCTAGTGTCACTGTGGTTAGCATGGCTTCCACACAAAGCCAGGGACCTGAGTTCAATTTCCAGCTTGAGCCACTGTCGGTGTGCGGTCTGCATATTCTCCCCGTGTCTGCATGGATTTCCTCTGGGTCTCCAGTTTCCTCCCACAGACATATTAGTTAACATAAGAACATAAATAGGAGTAGGCCATCTAGCCCTTCGAGCCTGCCCTGCCATTCAACAAAATCATGGCTGATCTGAAGTGGATCAGTTCCACTTTGCCGCTTTCTCCCCATAACCCTTAATTCCCTTGTCTATCAGAAACCTATCTACCTGTGACTTAAATATATTCAGTGAGTTAGGTTCCACCACTTCAATGGGCAGAGAATTCCAGAGACTCACCACCCTTTGAGTGAAGAAGTTCATCCTCAACTCCAATCTAAACCGCCCCCTCCTCCCCACCCCTCCTTATTTTGAGGCTGTGCCCTCTAGTTCTGCTATCCTTTCTAAATAGGAAGAATCTCTCTACCTCTACCCTATCTATCCCCTTCATTATCTTATATGTCTCTAAGATCCCCCCTCAGCCTTCTAAACTCCAACAAGTACAGACCCAGTCTATTCAATCTGTCCTTTCAGGCTAACCCTCTCATCTCTGGTATCAGCCTAGTGAACCTTCTCTGCACTCCCTCCAAGGCCAATATATCGTTTCGCAAATGCGGCGACCGAAACACAGTACTCCAGTTGCGGCCTCACCAGTTGCAGCAAGACTTCCTTGCTTTTATATTCTAACCCCCTCGCTATAAATGCCAACATTCCATTTGCCTTCTTGATCGCCTGCTGACTGGGTTTTTGCGATTTGTGCACAAGGACTCCCAGGTCCCTCTGCACCAGAGCATGCTGCAGCTTTTCGCCCTTTAAATAATAATCCCTTCTACTATTATTTCTACCAAAGTGGATAACCTCACACTTGCTAACATTATACTCCATCTGCCAGGTTCTCGCCCATTCACTCAGCCTATCCAGATCTCTCTGCAGACTTTCTGCACATTCCACGCAATTTGCTTTTCCGCTCATCTTCGTGTCATCAGCAAATTTCATTACCTTACACTCAACCCCCTTCTCCAGATCATCTGTGTAAATTGTAAACAGTTGAGGCCCCCGCACTGATCCTTGCAACACTCCACTAGTTACCTACTGCCAACCAGAATAGCACCTATTGATTCCAACTCTCTGCTTCCTATTAGACAACCAATCCTCTATCCGTGCTAACACCTTACCCCCAACTCCGTGCACGCTAATCTTCTGCAGCAACCTTTTGTGAGACACCTTATCAAATGCCTTCTGGAAATCAAAAAACACCATATCTACCAATTCCCCTCTGTCTACCACACTAGTCACGTCCTCATAGAAATCCAATAAGTTCGTTAAATACAACTTTCCCTTCACGAATCCCTGCTGCATCTGCTTGATCAAACTGTTCTTTTCTAGCTGCCTTCGCTATTTCTTCCCAACTATGGACATTAAACTAACCAGCCTATAATTTCCTGCCTTTTGTCTGCTACCTTTCTTAAAAGCGGTGTAACATTAGCCGTTTTTCAATCTTCCGGCACTTCCCCAGAGTCCAGTGAATTTTGATAAATAATTACTAAGGCATCCGTTATCACCTCACCATTTCTTTTAGAACCTTGGGATGCATTCCATCTGGTCCTGGAGACTTGTCTACCTTCAGTCCCATTAGTCTATCAAGCACTACCTCTCTAGTGACAGTAATCGCATTAAGGACCTTATCTCCTACCATCCTTCTATCTTTAATATTCGGCAAGCATTGGAAATGCTAAATTCTCCCTCGGGGTATCTGAACAGGTGCTGGAGTGTGGTGACTTGGGGATTTTCACAGTAATTTCTTTGCAATGTTAATTTAAGCCTACTTGTGACGCTAATAAATCAACTTGTAACTGAAAACACCCTCCTTGTCTGTGAAGGATTTTGGGACATCATGAGATTATGAATGATTAGACGCGTAACTGAGTTAACCTCAAAATCATTATCATGGTTAACTTTGCTGCAATTTCCATCTAGATTTGCAGCACTTCCTCCTGATTTACGCCTGCATTGCAAGTTTTTTTTGAAACACTTTAAGTTTGCAAATGTATTTTCTGTCTCCAATTCCTGCTCACTAATGAAAACCAATGAATTAAATGCATGGAAGTCAGTTTAAAAATTAAAGTTTTCAGGAGAAAATGGTTTTATGCACTGAAAATTCAGAAACCTGTCACTAGTTGAATATTTCCATTTAGCAAATGATGATTAAATGCTTTTATTTTGTTACAGTTGCTAAATCTGTGCGAAGCAGAAGATGTTGCACTTATGAAACTACCATGCTACAAAAGCCTGCCCTCACTTGTGCCTTTACGCATCGCTGCCCTGAGTAAGTGAAACTATGGTAACAAAAAAGCAGAAAGCTGCTTCTGCCTTAAGATGTTGAGCAGTACTTTTATCAAACTTCCATTCAATTTGGAGCCACTTTGCGACAAATTTAAAAGGCAATTCCTGGAACTGTTAAAATGCCTGGTTTCGCTTTTGGATGAAATTTCTGCACAGTAGTATTTTAATCGTGGATGGGATTTGAAAAGATGTAGCAAGGCCGGTCTGTATGTTGGCATACGTATGTCATACTGCTAATGCTTAATGTCGTAGATACAGGTTTGAGGGGCCAGCTGGAAGATGCATGTGATGTGGATCCTCCCCTGGGTTACCCTCGCATGCACGTTCATAGGCACTAGTAAAATAGTAGATAGTCGAAGATTTGCAAGCACCCTGTTCAGATGTTCAGCAGCTGTGGGGATGGGGTTCGCAGAAAGCCGACAAACGCGTATGTTTTTTTTAAGCAATGACTAATGCAGTAAAACCTGTCAGAAACCACCTGTGGAAGGCAATAGTATTTGGAATCCTTCTTGGCCAACACAATGTGACAACTTAATTTAACATGAGACATTTTAGAAAACTCAGGACTCGAAACTCCCTAAATCTAGAGACCCTATAAACGTTTGACAAGCCTGACGGAGCGTGCTGGCAGGTCAGTGAACATTAGGTTGATGACCTGCTTTAAACAGCACGTTACAAGTTTTGTTTAAAAATAAAACACTGTACCGGAGATTAGAAACTGCTGCACTCAGTGTTATGATTTCAAGAAATGTTTGTGTTCGTAATGTATTCCACAGCATAGATTTTTAAAAAAAATAAAAATGAAGCATTAACGCATGCTGTGTTGGGGCAAGACTGCTGCGATGCATAGAGAACGAGAATAGTACCTGATGTAAATGTTGTCTGTTATTTCTACAATTCTCATATTAATTATACATTTGTACATGCAATTATGGAATGTCGGAATGGGAGAAGGCTCCACAGCTGCTTGAACTTGTCCTTAGAAATCTCGTCACTATTTCAATTCTGAAATTTTTATTTGATTTCTCCCCCCCCCAGATCTTGCAAGCCTTTTGAGGGAGAGGATCTCTATTACACATTGTGTGACAAAGTGCTTCCTCATATAATGCTTTCTGACAATGGCACAATGGTTAGCACTGTGACCTCACGGTGCCAGGGACCCGGGTTCAATTCTGGCTTCGGGTGTGGAGTTTGCTTGTTCTCCCCATGTCTGTGTGGGTTTCCTCCCACAATTGAAAGATGTGCAGGTTAGGTTGATTGGCCATTCTGAATTGTTCTTTAGTGTCAGAGGAATTAGCAGGATAAATAAGTGAAGTTATGGGGATAGGGCCTGGGTGGGATTGTGATCGGTGTAGACACGGTGGGCCAAATGGCCTCTTTGTGCACAGTAGGGATTCTTCCATATCCCCTGAAAGACTATGCTCCAATTTTATGTTATGCCCCCATCCTCTGGATGTCCCCCCACCAGAGAAAATTATTTTTCTCTCTGTTCTATCTGAACCTTTAATTATTTTTAAACACCTCATTCTAGCATCTGTTAATTATTTTATACTTGAAATACCAATGTTCATAAACCAGTGTTTCCGCCGTATTTTTTTAACACAAGTATATTCTCACAAATCAAAATACCAAATTATGTTCGTAATTGAATTAGTTTTTCCTCCTTATGTGCAAACGATGACAGTTTTTAAAATATAACCTATGCACACTAATTCACATCTTGAGGAAGTTATTCACTAGTTTATGTTGTTCTGTTGGTTTGTGTGAAGAGTAAAATTGCGGGTCCTTTTGCTTTTACTTGAATAGATGCCCTTGCTGCCTGCAATTACCTGCCTCAGTCGCGTGAAAAAATCATTGCTGCACTCTTCAAGGCACTGAACTCGACGAATAATGAATTACAGGAGGCGGGAGAGGCCTGTATGAGGAAGGTCAGCTGTGTTACTGCAGTGCACTTCTGGAGTTGTTATTCAGACACGTGTTGAGATAAATCCAAACCAAAAATGATGAATGCTCTATTAATACTTACCAGCATGTTGCCAAACCATCATACTTGCATAATGCCTGTAATCAAAATAATTTTAAAAATTTAATTTGTGTATCCTCATTGGATAAAAGAGTGATGCAGGCTGAACTCATTGTCCAAATTAACTGTTGCTTTTTCTCTAATCTCAGATTAGTTATATTAGTGCACATAGTTTTTAAGAGACACCAGGCAATTGCCAGTCGTATTATGCCTGGCACTTCATTCACTTTTAATGCAAATTTTTTTTGCATTATTATGACTTAAATGAAATGAAGTAAATAGCACAGCAGCATGGGAATTTGGTGCAAGAAAGTTTAAATTTATTGGAATTTTAAGTCAAGTTTGAGTGGACTATACTTCTGTAATTCATAAAAGGGCGCTTTTTTTAAAAAAAGTTTTTCCCTTTTGTGGAATATTAATGAAAAGCTAGACTTTTCATAGCATTAATGATTCATTAACACACACATTAATTGGTATTACTATGACTGCCATTGAACTAGAAGTAGAGAATGAGTTTCATTTTTCAACATTCATATACAAGCTATATAAGTACTTCATTTTGGGTGACATGGTTCAAGACATCAAACAATCTTGGAGCTGAAATGAACACAAGCCACTCTAAACCTCTTTAGTTTAGCTCTTGGAACCTCTGCTTATTAAGTCTTGAAACCTCTTATATGAATCCCCCAACAATTCTTGATAACTTTATTTCTGAAATGTATTGGTCAGAACATGATTCTGTTGCTCCTTCGCAAAGCAATTTCAACAATGAGATGGTAAATCAATTTTTATTTTTGAATGGTTATCATGATACATTCTTTGACCTCCAGGTAGCAACACTGGACTGATAAACCTGAATGTTTGTTATCTAATAAAGGTACATGAGTATCTTGTGTTTTGTTTAAAACAGCACTAGCATCCTTTTTCCTAAACCAAGTTTTAATTGCAAATTGTTCTAAATCTTAATTTTTTTTTTATTGCTTGAAGTTTCTTTTTATAATTTACCTTTTCAGTTTTTGGAGGGAGCTACAATTGAAGTAGATCAAATCCACACCCATATGCGGCCACTCCTGATGATGCTGGGTGATTATCGCAGCCTGACTTTAAATGTTGTGAATCGCTTGACCTCTGTTACAAGGCTTTTTCCAAACTCCTTTAACGATAAATTTTGTGATCAGATGATGGTAAGTGAATGAGCTGCTTTATCAGTCGTAATAATGATGTACTGATGAGATTTAAGCCAATATTGTATGTGCATGATGAATCTTGAAAGTGAGTTTTAAGGTTTTGTAACTCTTTGGCCAATTTTCTGCCTTGCTTTCCTGGAGGTGTTTTAACTTCTGCCAGAATATCGATGACTTTTGTGACTTTGTCAAAATTTAACCAGTCAAACAATATTAGAAACTGATTACAAATCAACGCAAATACTACTGATCCTAGCTGCAGGTTCAAAAAACCTCCCGTGCACTTGGCTATTTATTTGATCTTCCATTCGTCTCCCAGAATACTATAGTAATGAGAAGCTTTCAGTAGTGCTGTTTGTTCTTTTTGAATCACTGAGTAGTTTATAGGACAAAAACATAGGGAGATTATATTTATAGGAGGTGACTATTCAGCCCCTCCAGTTGCTGGTTGTTTCACCTTTGAGTGAAATCGTTGATCTACATCCTAATTCCATCCACCTGACTTGGTTTCATATCCTTTTTATACCCTAAAAAAAATCTATTAATATTCACTTTTAAATTATAAATTATGCTGGCATCTTCTGGTTTTTTTATATGGAAGTTTCCTTTAAAGTGTTATAATCTATCCTAATATCTGATCTGGCTCTGATTTGAAGATCATACCCTTTTGTTCTTGATTTGATTTATTATGGCACATGTATTTGTATACAGTGAACAATATTATTTCTTGCATGCTATTTACACAAAGCATACTGTACATAGGGAAGAAGGAAAGAGTGCAGAATTTAGTGTTATAGTCATACCTAGGGTATAGAGAAAGATCAGCTTAATGCAAAGTAAGGCTGTTCAAAAGCCTGATGACAGTAGGGAAGAAGTTTTTCTTAGTCAGTTGGTATGTGTCCTCAGACTTTTGTATCTTTTTCTCAATGGAAGAAACTATGTCTGGAGTGTGTGAGGTCCTTAGTTATGCTGGCTGCTTTTCACAGGCAGTGGGCAATATCAGTGGGTGGGAGGATGGTAAAAGAGACCTGGACTTCGTTAAAGAGCTCGATTCCTCAGACTAGCATTGCATGACGTCCTTTGATGGATTTTCCCGTTTCGGTTTTTGCCTTAAGCTGGGAGCAGGAGTACAGTCTTGTGGTCTGATTTACCAAAGTGTGGGTGGCTGACAGAGCAGTAGACAAGTTTGATATTTGTGTAGCAGTGGTCTAGGATGTTGGGGCTTTTGGAACAGGAGATATGTTGGTAGTATTTTGGTACAACACTCTTGAGTTAGTCTGATTGAAGTTCCCAGCCATGATGAACAAGGGATATTTCATCTCAAGGCTATTTGCGCTGGTGTATATTTTGCCCAGCGTGCTCCTACATGGGGTGGGATTTAAACTGATGTCAGGATAACAGAAGTGAACTCTGGAAAAGCTCACCCACCAGGGAAGAATGTTTCTCTTTCTACCTTAATGATTTTTTTCCAAAAATGAGGTCAGAAGACCAAAATCTTAATCATAGAGGTAGGTAGGTTATACATTGAAATCATTTTTCCCAAAGAGTATAACAGTAAGAAATGAATGAACCTGGGTCAGTAATCAGTGAATGAGGAAGTTTCTGGCCTGAGGCACTTGATCAGGGGTGTCTGCTAGCCCATCCCTTGTAGTCAATGATGAAAAGCAGAGATGGTAATACTTGCCAAGGTATTAAAACAAAAAGCTGCAAGAGTGCGCTTCTGTCAAACTTAGAAGAAAGCAGATGTTAACTTGCCAAAGTCAAACATACAGTGATGGAAAGTACAAGACCCTCTAGTCCATTTAGCCTACTCTGCATAATTGTGATGAGGCATATATTTGCTACCTACCCACCCAAAAGCACATGATCTTCTGGGAGACATAAAACTCGAACAAAACCCAGGCCAGTTTGTGGAGGGAAATTGAACTCGCTGCTGGGGGGCACCTTTACGTGCTCGTTATTTTGTATTATTAGGTGCGGGCAAGTCGTACAAATTACATCAAGTGAATGGGTTGTTATTGTTGCCTATGTTCTATGATTGGGAAATAAAGCAGATTAATAATTTGTATCTGACATTATCCTATAAGGTTACTTGGTTCTCTTGAAAGTTTGATGTGGCTCTGGATATAAACTGAATTTAAAGGCTATTGTTACACCCTGCACTATTCTATTGACATTGTGAGTTGACTCTGGTCTACAAGAGGTGTTGGATAACAGGTTGAATTGCAGAAGCAGTTGACACCAGTGAATGCGAGATGGTGTTTGGGTAAGATCTGAATGTGTAATGAGCATCAAGTTGTGGAATAATTTCAGGACTGGGTTGTCATCTGAGACTGGGATCATTTTGGGTCAAATATAAAACATTTTCTGATTTCAAGTAACACCTCTAACCAATTTGTTCAGTGAAATTAAACTTAAAATAAAAATCCAATAGCATTTCCTCACAATCAACACCTTTTTTTAGAATTTACGTAGGTTTTTTTTTTCAGCAAATCTATGTTATCCTCCAGTTCTGGTCTCCTGGGACACCCGGTGTTAATTGATCCACTATTGGTAGCCATGCCTTTAGTTACCATGCCTCTCTGCTCTGGAGTTCTCTACCTCTCTTTCCTCCTTTTTAATGTATTCCTCACATTCAGTTCTGACCAAGCTTTTGGCCATTGGTCTTAATGTCACTTTGTGACTGTGTTAAATTATATTTTGTAATGTACCTTGAAAAGTACCATGGGATATTTTGCTTTGTTAAAGGCACCAGCTGGCTAAAGTGGAGCATAAACATGGGCATGAACTGGATGGTTGAATGACCTGTTTCTGTGCTATGTATCCTGCACGCTACGGATAAATACCATTTTTGTTTAGAAGGATGGTCTGCTCAATATGGCTATGTATTACAACACCTTGCATACTAAATCTTAGAAACCAGAAATCCCATACAAGTTGCAGTAAAGCTTTATGTAAGAGTAATCTGTGGAAAGAATGAGAGACATGGTATAATGGGAGGTTAACAATATATAGGTTTCGTTGCCACATTATTCCTTGTTCCAATTAAAAAAATAACAAAACTGTTTCAAAGATGGGAGTTGAGAAAATAAGCATTGGTGAGATATGCTTGATTTTAGTATCTGCGCTTTGAGAATTTTGCATTAGGATGTTGAGGTTTACTTGCTCTGTTTAAATATAAATTTTTGTTCCCGTACTGAACATAGGAGCATACTGTTGCATTAAAATTTTAAGACTCCCGCAGTTTTCCATGGAGCATTTTTCCACTTGTCAAGTGACAAAGTCAATTTTCATGGCATAAAATTCGCTGCTGTTATATTGAGAGAGGGCTCTGTGTTTCAGACACGGCATACTTTCCATTATTGTTTTACTTGTGGAAATGTAATTAGCAAATTACCTCAATATAGATAGATACTCAAAGGGAATAGTGTATAAGTAGCAGTGGCCTAGGGGTACAATAAACTGCAGTAATGTTTGATGTTGCATTAAATGACTAATTGAAGATTTTCGTATAATTCTGGGACAATGTTATTTATATCATTTGTGGTACGCATTTTTATGCACAGATGGAAGACTTTGGCTGGAAGACTTTGGCAGATTACGTGGCTGCTTTTCCTTTTCCTGGGAGAGAAAATGGGACAGTGTTGGAAAGACCATATTTATTGCCTCTTCCCAGGCCTGCTTTCTCCATAAATAAAACTACGAGTTTTACAGCTGATTGGCTTGCTCAATTTGAAGTTAATGCAATCGGGTGCCATCGAATCATGGAAAGGGCAGAAGGGGTACAGGCAATAGATTACCAAATTAACACGCCAGTTGGGTTTATTGACCATCTGGTCAATTAATATATCTGAAATTAAAAGCTAGTCTAATGGTGACCATGAAACCATTGTTGATTATTACTTTTAAAAAAGCCCGATATGTTCACAGCTATCTTTTACAGAAAGTAATCTGCTGTTCTCAATCTGGCCTACAAATGAATCTAGACCCACAGCAATGTGGTTAACTTTTAAATGTCCTCTGAAATGGCCTAGTAGCAATCCACTCATTTGTATCAAACCACTATTAAATCTATAAGGAATGAAACTGGATGGACAATCTGGCATTGACCCAGGATAACAATGACAAACTTAGCCCAGTCAACTCTGAAAAACCTTTCTTACACCTGGGGGCTTATTGCAAAATTTGGAGAATTGACTCAGACTAGTCAAGCGACAGCCTGACATTGTTTATGTTGCAAACACTGCCATTGCCAGCACTGGGTATGACAGAACAGACCCACCAAGAGAAAGTTGGGCAGAGTTGCTCTGGGAGTCCTCGGAATTGACCCTAGATCCCATGGCGCATCAGGTCAAATATGGGCAAAGGGACTTCTTGCTAGTTAACACCTCAGTTGATGAATCAGTAATCCACTATGTTGAGCACTAATTGGAGGAAGCACTGTGGGTGGCAAGGGCACAGAATCTACTCTGGGTGTGGGTCTTCAGTGTGCAATTGCAAAAGTGATTCGGTAATATCACTGTGACAGAGCCCAAAGGACTTCACTGATAGACTGGGTCTTTGGCAGGTGGTGAAGGAACTGATGCAGGGGAAAAGCTTACATAACCTTGTCTTCATCAATCTGCCAGTTGCAGATATATCTGACCGTGAGGTTATTGATAGGGGTGCCACAGTCCGTCTGGAGGTAACATCCTGTCTTCATATTGAGGATACCATCCATCATGTTGTGTGGGACTACCACTGTGTTAAAAGATTTTGAATGGACTTTGGGTGTCCATGAGGCACTGTGGGTCATTAGCAGCAGCAGAATTGAGGAAGACCACAATCTGTAATCTCATGGCCTGGCATATCACCCACTTACCATTACCATCAAGCCAGGGGAATCAACCCTACTTCAATGAAAAGTGTACAAGGACATGTTAGTGGCAGCATCAGGTATACATAAAACTGTGATGTCAATCCAGTGAAGCCACAACAGAAGATGATGTGGATGCCAAACAGCGGAAGCAGCATGTAACAGATGGAACTGAACAATCCCACAACCAGCGGATCAAACCTGAGCTCTGTAGGCCTGCCACATCCAGTTGTGAATAGTGGTAGACAATCAAACAACTCACTGGAGGAGGTGGCTCCACATATATACCCATCCTCAACGATAGGAAATCTGGGACATTGGTGCAAAAGCTAAAACATTTGCAGCCACTTTCAGCCAGACGTGCTGAATGAATCATCCAGCTCTACCTCCACCTGAGATCATCAGAATCACAGATGCCAGTCTTCAGCCAATTCGATTCACTCTATGATATATCAAGAAAGGCTGAAGGTGCTGGATACTGCAAAGGCTCTGGTCTCTGACACCATTCTGTTTCTCCACAAGTTGCCACACCCCTAGATAAGCTATTCCAAGACAGGAACAATAATGGCAGCTGCCTGGTAATGTGGCCTGTCCGTAAAAGTAAGACAGATCCAAGCTGTCTAATCATCATCCCATCAGTTCTCTTGGTCATCAGTAAAGTGATAGGATGAGTCCTTCACTATTACTGGGTCGAATTCCCTTCCTAACAGCACTGTGGATGCATGTACAATACATTGACTGCAGTGGTTCAAGAAGAGGAGATTCCTGCGTTGGACTGAGGTGAACAATAAGAAGTGTTTCAACACCAGGTTAAAGTCCAATGGGTCCAACAGTCCAAATAAGTTAGTGGCGTTTGCTACCGAATAAACCTGTTGGACTTTAACCTGGTGTTGTGAGACTTCTTACTGTGATTCAAGAAGACAGTTCAACACCAGGTTTTCAAAGGTAATTGGGGAGTGGCAATAAATGCTGGCCTGGCCTAGCCAGCCACAGTCACATCCCATCAACAAATTTTTAAAAAAGGGCCATTCTACAAATGACCAAGTTAATTCGGTAACATATCAGTTGGTCACTGTATAAAACGTGAAACATTACAGATAGGGAATTCAGGAAAGAAAATCCAAAATATTGAAAATACTCAGACTGATTATCAGAGTCAACAGGTGAAATCTTACCAAAAATGGCCATGTGTTTCTGGTGAGAAAACTGCCGTGATGCTCTCCAGAGAAACCAGCCAATTTTCTCTCTTGATCTTACTACACTGCCAAAAATAATCAAGGGAGTGAGTTTCACACCATCATGTGGTAGTGGTGGGGGAAAGGTATTGTGTGGCTTCAATGTGCTAGCAAAACCCCACTGCTTGGAGATTGGGGTGCATTTGAAAGGATGCCCCAATCTGAACCTGAGTAAATCTCCACTAGCCCAAAATGGAGGTCTGAAGGCGACCCCCCCCCCCCCCCCCCCCCCCCCCCCCCCCCCGTTATCTCCCATAGAGTTGGCACTTCTCTACCACATCTATGTGAAGCTGTTGGAAATGGCTTTGAATATAGAAACCTTAGAAATCCTACGGTGCAGAAGGAAGCCATTTGACCCATTGAATCTGTGCTGACAATCTCACCCAGGCTCTCTCCCTATAACCTCACATATTTACCCTGCTAATCCCTCTAACCTACACATCCCGGGACACTAAGGGGCAATTTAGCTTGGCCAATCAATGCACTGGGAGAAAACCGGAGCACCCAAAGGAAACTCACGGTGGTGGTGGTGGGGATTGCTTTCTGGATTTTTAGTGCACACTGTCATTCCTGCAGGCAGAGTGTGGGCTCAAAATCGCCCCCAATGTTTCTGGCTGATGTTTTGTTGAATGGGAGCAGTTAGAGATTCAACAGTGTGCAAGTGGGTACAGATATGGGGAATAAGTGTTTTGTGTTTAAGAACGCATACTATAAATGGATATTTATCCATTTATAGTATGCACTATCCTGGGAGGATGTACTACAAGTTTGCGGCAGACTGAAAAGATTGAGTATGTAGATATTAAGGAAGCGGATGTGTTAGAACTTCTAAATGCTATCAAGATAGACAAGTCTCCGGGACCAGATGGGATGTACCCCAGGTTATTGTGGGAGGTGAGGGATGTCATTGCAGAGCCCCTGGCGATGATCTTTGCGTCGTCGATGGAGACGGGAGAGGTTCCGGAGGATTGGAGGATTGCGGATGTGGTCCCTATTTTCAAGAAAGGGAACAGGGATAGTCCTGGAAATTACCGACCGGTGAGTCTGACCTCAGTGGTTAGTAAGCTGATGGAGAGGCTTCTGAGGGACAAGATTTACGAGCATTTGGAGAAGTTTAGGTTGATTAGAAATAGTCAGCATGGTTTTGTAAAAGGCAGGTCGTGCCTTACAAGCTTAATTGAGTTCTTCAAAAATGTGACTGAACACATTGACGAAGGAAGAGCAGTGGACGTGGTGTACATGGACTTCAGCAAGGCATTTGACAAGGTCCCACATGCAAGACTTCTTGAGAAGGTGAGAGGCCATGGGATCCAAGGGGCTTTGGCCTTGTGGATCCAGAACTGGCTTGCCTGCAGAAGGCAGAGGGTGCTTGTGGATGGCTCTTTTTCTGCATGGAGGTCGGTCACCAGTGGAGTGCCCCAGGGATCTGTTCTAGGACCCTTGCTGTTTGTCATTTTCATAAATGACCTGGATGAGGAAGTGGAGGGATGGGTGAGTAAGTTCGCCGATGACACGAAGGTCGGTGGTGTTGTGGATGGTCTGGAGGGATGTCAGAAGTTGCAGCATGACATCGACAGGATGCAAGACTGGGCGGAGAAGTGGCAGATGGACTTCAACGCGGATAAATGTGTTGTGGTCCATTTTGGCAGATCCAACGGGATGAATGAGTACACTATCAAAGGTAGGAGTCTTAGCTGTGTGGAAGAGCAGAGGGATCTTGGGGTCCGGGTCCATAAGACTCTCAAATCGGCCTCCCAGGTGGAGGATGTGGTTAAGAAAGCTTACGGTGTACTGGCCTTCATTCATCGAGGGATTGAGTTCAGGAGTCAGGAGGTAATGCTGCAGCTTTATAGGACCCTTGTCAGACCACACTTGGAGTACTGTGCGCAGTTCTGGTCGCCTCACTATAGGAAGGACGTGGAAGCTATTGAAAGGGTGCAGAGGAGATTTACAAGGATGTTGCCTGGATTGGGAGGCATGCCTTATGAAGACAGGTTGAGGGAGCTGGGACTGTTCTCCCTGGAGAGACGAAGGTTGAGAGGCGACCTGATAGAGGTTTACAAGATGTTGAGAGGAATAGATAGGGTGGACTCTCAGAGACTATTTCCCAGGGCTGAAATGGTCGCGACGAGAGGGCACAGATTTAAGGTGCAGGGAAGCAAGTACAGAGGGGATGCTAGGGGAAAGTTTTTCACTCAGAGGGTGGTGAGTGAATGGAATCGGCTGCCGTCGGTGGTGGTCGAGGCGAACTCGCTGGGGTCTTTTAAAAGACTTCTGGATGAGTATATGGGATCCAATGGGATTGGGGGTTATAGATAGGTCTATGGCTGGGTAGGTTTTGATGTGTTCGGCACAACTTGTGGGCCGAAGGGCCTGTTTGTGCTGTAGTGTTCTATGTTCTAAATAAATAATGCATTTCCATACTAGTTTTCAGAAAGATCCTTAGAGGAGCGGCTTTACTTGCATGATTTCTTGCTAAATTATGCAGTGCTTTAATAATTATGTATTTTGAATAAAGAATTGTCCATTTCCATAAAGATACAGGTGATAGTATAATAGTGTTGTTAATAGTGAGGAATAATCTGCTTTACTCTTGGGCATTTTATTTTAACATTGGGATGCAATAGTGACTGAGGATAATAATAATTGATAGAGTAAGCTTCCATTCTGTTCAATGAGATAGAAAATCTGTGTAATGTGTTTTCAGGGGCCGGTCAGCTCAAAGCAAAAGGTGGCATCTCTTATGTTTTGATAAGTGACTTCTTTTGTAGAGCTGAAATATTTTGCTTCGATTTCAGGGAAAGAAAGATGTTTAACTATTTGAGTAGCGTGTTGTGGTTTGGATGTTTGAAAAACCTGTACGTTTGACCAGGGCCTTTGGACACTTTAGACATCCCTCTCAAATGTAATTTATAGAGTCCCTACAGGACACAACGAGAGCCATTTGGCCCATAGAGCCTGTACTGACCAGAATCCTATCCAGGCCCCTATTCCCACAAACACATGCATTTACCCTGCTAATTCCCCCGATACTAAGGTCAATTCAGCATGTCAATCAGCCTAACTTGCATATCTTTGGACTGTAGGAGGAAACTGGAGCGCGTGGAGGGTACTCATGCAAACTCCACACAGACAGCGACCCGAGGCTGCAATTGAACCTGGGACCTGGCACTGTAGTGGTTTGCTAGACCATTTTAGAGGACAGTTAAGAGTCAGCCATCTTGATACGTGCACAGATTGAGAAAGGATAGCAAGTTTCCTCCCATAAAGGATTTTGGTGAACCGGTTGCATTTTCCCAACAATCTGGCAGCTACATGATTCCTTTTTACTGAATCCTATCTTTATATAGTTTATTTTTTTTCACCTGAGTTTTGCTTACTCCGGCTGTGGTATTTGAGCTTGTGTTCTCTGAATTATTAGATGAGAGTGTTTCTCATCCTGTCCAAGCAGCGTGTAAAAATTATTGTATCTGAATTTCTGTCATGGTATTGTAAACCAAATGCTTCAAGTGAAACTAAATGTGAGAATTTTTCAACTTGCACGTGTAATTATGCCACTCGATTTCCAAATCAGAGGAAGTACAGCATTTCAAATCAAGTTCCTCATTCAAGCTTTTTTTATAAAGTAGATGAACTAATGAATTAATGGTGTGAAAACAAATTTAATGGATTACATTTTTCTTTCCATTCTTAGCAACACTTGCGGAAATGGATGGAAGTGGTGGTCCTCACACACAAAGGGGGACAGAGGAGTGATGGCAATGTAAGTCCTGAAAACTGCTTCATTGTTGGATAAACTTCTGCAACTATTTTGTTTATGCAGGGTTTTTCTGCTGCTGCAGTTTGAGAAATAATGCTGAATGTGACCTATTGTGACTAATTAGCAATTTAGTCCTATGGGCTCATTATAATGAAGCCTGTGGAGTTGACTGTTCGCTTTTTAGTGACAGATAACCTTGAGAAAAGTATGACAAGTGATTATAATTTGCTAAAACTTTGTGCTTAATTGTTTCAAGAATGTCTAATTAAATTCCAACATTCTAACCAATTTTAAGCCCTTTCACTTTTGTGAACAATTAACTTGAAAAATTTGCAAGTCATCAGTTCCTGAAGAACCATTAAGAGAGTTTCCAATTGGAATAATTGCCATGTCTCAACTATTGTGTAATATTTAAAAGCAAACAGAATGGGAAAACTTTGATAACAAATGCTTGCATTTTAGATATATTTTCCCCATCCCACTGACACTCCCCGTCTTTTCCTGTGTGCCAAGTGGAGGAGGTTTATGGTTAAACTGAAGGATGACTTCAACTGTCTGCAACAACTAACAAACAGCGAGGCTTTAATTACTCGCACCTCGTTTTCAGCCATGGCTCAGTGGGTAGCATTCCTCCCTGTCAGTTGTACGGTCATGGCTTTGAGCCCCACTCAAGAGACTTGAGCACAGTAGCCAGATTGATACTCCAGTGCCAATGTTGAGGTGTGTCGCACTGTCGCGAGTGCTGCCATTCTAGTGAAATGTTAAATCAAGGTCCCATCTGCCCCTCTCAAGTTGATT
Organism: Sphyrna mokarran; assembly: GCA_024679065.1. Taxonomy (NCBI): domain Eukaryota; kingdom Metazoa; phylum Chordata; class Chondrichthyes; order Carcharhiniformes; family Carcharhinidae; genus Sphyrna; species Sphyrna mokarran. The sequence goes on from JAGIQG010000018.1 coordinate 36,597,253, forward strand.
TAAAAGATCCAATGACAAGTGTTTATAAAAAAAAAATGAATAGGGGAGTTCTCCTGGCTGGTGTTCATTCCTTAACGAACTCTGTAAAGTAACTAATATGCATTTCATTTTTGTCTTTTGGAGACAATGCTCTACACAAATTGACCTCACTCAATTCCAAATCTGTTTCATTGATTCTGAAGAGCTTTTAAACATTCCCAAGGTGTGGAAGATAGTATAAAGATGCAACTCCATTCTTTTCCCTGCTACTGGGCCTGATCCATTTGGAAAAACATTACCATAGGGAGGTTTAATACTCAAGTCCCAGTTGTCAGCTTTCATACATGGAATCAACACAACAAGAATTCCATTTGTAAGGTTTCTCCCTGGTGAAATTCAAGCAGATTGTTACATTAAATCTTAGTCATGCCCTACCACTGCCCAACCAGCAACCAACTTCCCTGCTCCCACCATCTTCAGTAGCTGAAGAAGTAATTGTTGCAAAGCTGTTAAATGCAGATATGTTTCTCAAAGACACAAAGCAAATGTCATCTAGGTTCTGAAGTGTGAAGGAAAAATTTTCATTTTGCATAGTTACTTTGCACCATTGACTCTGAGGAAGTTTACAACTTTTCCTTCAACGCTCAGTTTGTGGTAATAAATTCCATTTGTTTTGTTCTGTGCTGTATGAACAATTTTTTTTCTCTTTTAAATTAGCAGTTTTTGCGATATGTTTTAACTATCATGTTTTTTTTTTTGTTGGATCTTGGTGCAGAAAGAGGCAGTTGACCCCTTTGCAACTGTGCTGGCTCTTTCCAAGAGTTGTCCAATTGGCCTCGTTCCCCTTGTTGTTCATGGCCATATTCTGCTTTCATTCTGGCAAAACAAACCTTTGCAGGACAGCTTCAGTGTGCCCACTGCCTTGATTTCCCAGTCATTCTAAACAATGCAGGGCACCATTTGAGATCCATGCCTGTTAGCATGCAAGAACTCTGTGACTGCTTGTCAGCTTTGGTGAAATGATGCTCTGATGAATCTCTGGGTTTTCATTAATTTATTCATTCTTTCATTCATTCACTCAATCTCATTATTATGAGTAGCACTTATTGCCTGTCCTGTTCAATTTTCTTTTATGTCATGACTCTTGTTTTGGTTTAGCCTGCCATGGAGGGGGTAGAGGTGAGAATTCTGATAAAGGCTGTGAGTGCAGCAGGAAATTATCTAGTGTTGTTGTGATGTCTTCCCTGTCTTGTATTGAGCTGTTTTAGCAGTGCGTTTGTTCGCGATGTGCATTTTGTTTGAAGTTGCAGTGCTGTGGAAACTTCTAGTGGTTGTCTTCTTTGTGACCTTGTGGAGTTCAATCTAAAGCGTTAAAAAGTCAAGAGCATGTCGAGGACTTTTTTTTTGTTTTAGAAATGGTGCATAGAGAATTGGTGAATTAATCTCTGGTCTTAAATATAAATTTATTTCCCCAAATGCTTCCACTTCTGCATACTGCATGTCTCCCAAACAGTATTTGATGGGAAGACCAAACGGTGATTTAAAACTCCTTTGTAATCTGATCCATTACACACAAAAAAAATGCTTCGACTGGCCACTGTCTCTATGGTATGTTTTATTAAAACAATTCAATTGTTCAGTATTGTAACACATCACTTAGACTCAGGGATAACATCTCATTAAGTGTACTCAACCATACCAACAGATGGTCAGATTCAACCATTGGACTTCATTTTACCGCCATGTTAAACGTTGGGAAAATTTTTTAAAGTTTCCTTATTGCGACATTTTAATTTCTTTCTTCTCCTAGCCTCTTTATGCTTTGCCCACCCCTAGCTCCTTGTTCATTCTTGTCAAAGGGAGCACATTGAAGAGTGAATAGTTAGTTTATGGGAGCACACATTTAATAAAGAACAAATAGGAGCCTGAGTAAGGTAAATAAGTTCGTGGCAACTCTGTATCAGCTCCACTTTCATACCATACTCTCTTGATATTTCCTGAATGGCTTACTTTCCAAGAATCTTATCTATCCAAATATAACAATCATTTGTTAAAACATTTGAAAATTTAATGGCAACATACAGGCAAGTAATAGTTTTACATTTTGTAAAAGATATTTCTCTTTTGGATCAGTGTGCAGATATTTTGATTATGATAGGAATTCAAAACGATGCAATGCTGACTGGGCATTTTCTTTACTAATAGACAGTTACATTTAAATTATGTAAGTATTTATAAAGAGTGGTGTTCATTTGCTTGATTTTGTTTCTGCCACTCGTCTCTGGATTTTGGATTGGCCAAATATAGTAGCTGTTTTTTTTTTTAGAGCAATCAATAATCCAATGAATTTACATCACGTGAATAAGAAGTAATCGGGTAATCTACAGAGTTTCATCAACTGAAAGACTGGCACCATTCTACGCTCATTGTTTTCTGCTGACATGGAATTATAGCCCTAAAAATAGAAAATGGAAGAGTTATGTGTGTAGTTAATGGACTGATCCTTTACATCTGTACTGTAACTTGGTTCAATGGCCTTTTCATAACTTTGCTAATTTGCTTGCACAGGAAATGAAAATCTGCTCGGCTATCATTAATCTGTTTCACTTGATTCCGGCTGCACCTCAGACACTAGTGAAACCCCTGCTGGAAGTGGTAATGAAAACTGAACGTGCCATGCTTATTGAGGTAATAACATTCGATTCCGAATTCTAACCTCTCAAAACGTTAGCATTAAAATAACTTGCATTGGCCAAGCACAGCTGAAAGCCCAAACATGCAGAGTTGGAAAACACTTATTAGGTCAGGTTGCCCAAAGAGAAAGATTAATTGCCCGGGGTTTGCAGTCAGCAGGGAAATAATTACGCCACTAGTGTGTGACCTTGAAGTAAATTGTAGGCTTTCCTTGTATGATGGTGTGGAGGCGAGAGTTTTAAGAGGGGCAAGATTTGCTCATGGAGCATGCCTAAGCATAATCGAGCAGTGTTCTCTAATGTGGGCAATAAGGACTGATCATATGGTGCAGCGAATGGAAGTCATGCCTAAGAATTGTGTCAAAACTATGCTGCAGTAATTTCATAATTGTCTCATGGTATAAACACATTGGATCAAATTATGAGGGAAGATTCATTTTCCAAGGAACATAAATTTATGCATATTTTTATAAGTCAAATAAATGCTGTCAGAATCTTGTCAAAGTCCTCAAATTAGATCATTTTAAAAAGTTGGATTACTTCTGTAGCTGTTTTAAAGTTGAAATGCTTTCCAGTATCTGTGGCTTGCATTTTTTAATTATTTGTGAAATGACTCATTGGCTTCCTTCTGCACAATATGGATTCTAGTCAGCCCATCAAAGCTGCACTGATTTTAAAAAAAAAACCCATCCGGGCCATATCTTTGTAACCCCATGTATTTATTCTGCCCCCAATACTAATGTATCATGGTCAAGCTACTTAACCGGCACATCTTTGAACTGTAGGAGGAAATGAGAGCATCTGGAGGAAGGAAGGGAACACACACACACACACCAGTCAACCCAAGGCTGGCATTGATTCCAGATCCCTGACGCTGTGAGACTGCAGCGCTACTATTCTGCTGTACTGCCACCATTCCACCCTCGGGGCACTCTTTCCACCTGGAAGCACCTAGCCCTAAAATGTTGTTGTGCAAATTATTGAATGATTGCCACAGGAGGTCAGTCGACCTATTGCGATTATGTTGGCCATCTGAATGACCAACAACCACCACACCCAACCCATTTTCCAAGTAGCCCTACAAATCCTTCTAAAAACATCTAATTTTCTTTTGAAAGACTTCTATTGAGTCTGCCTCCATCACACTTGGCATGCATTCCAGATCCAAACATAGCTTGGCAGTGAGCCCAATGTCTTGTCAAATTTCATTTGTTCCCTTTTGATCTTGAGATTGACGAATGCAGTAGTTTTAAAAATTAATTTTCGTGGGATGTGGCCTCGCTGGCTGTGTCATTATTATTATTTCTCATCCCTAATTGCCCTTGAAAACGCAGTGGTGAATTCCCACCTTGAACCACTGCAGTCGATGGAGTATAGGTACACCCACAATGCTGCTAGGGTGAAGGAAAGACAATATAATTCCGACACAGGATGGAAGGTTGATTAGAGGGGAACTTGCAGCGGTAGTAGTGTTCCCATGTATTTGCTGCCCCTGTTCTTCTAGCAGTTGAAGGTTTTGGGTTTGGAAGTTGCTGCTAAAGGAGCCTTATTGAGCTCCTGCAGTGCATTTTGTAGGAGGGGAGTTACACACTGCAGAATTTTCAGCCCCTGGCAATCTCTTGTAACCACAGTAATTTTATGGCTGGTCCAGTTCCGTTCCTGATCAGTGGTAACCCCCAGGATGTTGATGGGGAATTCAGCAATGATAATACCATTTGAGCTGGTTGGGTTCTTTTGTTGGAGATGGTTGTGGCTACCACTTGTGTGACGTGAATTGTATTTGTCACTTATTAGTCCAAGCCTGAATGTTGTCCAGGTGCATATGGAACGGACCACTTCTCTGAAGCCTCCAGAGCTCTGTGCAACATCAGGTTTAGACGCAGCTCTGAAAGTTGCTGGGCCTCCCTCTGGTACAGAGATTGTGAGCAGCATTTTGTTGTGCTGATGTTTTAGGTCGACAGCCTATTGCCAGAATTTGATTGTCAATTCTTTTAAAATTGATTCCCATATTAGTTTAATTCTACAATCTGTTAATGAATTTAAAAATAAATGATTTGTTGATTTATTTTCTTCGTTCCATTTGATATTGTTAGCAGCAGCTTACCTTCAATACAAACTCTGGTTTCAGTTCGCAGCATTTAGCTCTACAACTAAACTTTATTAACTTCTATTCACATTCCCAGATTTTGTTATTTTGGGTCCTTCAAAGTTTTGATTAAATCAATTTAACTGCATGCAAACATGTTTATATTTTTTCAGTTTAGACTCCATGTAATTGCATTTGCTACTTCCACGGAAACAATAGGGCAGTGATTAAGAAGCTTGAGGGTCATGTGAAGGATTGATTCTGCTGTGGAGTTCCTTCTTAGTGTCCAGTGATCCCTGCTGCGGGGAAAGGATGGGAAAAGTGTATGCTTGTCTGTTTAAGCCAGGTGAGGTGGGATGTGGGAAGAAAATTAGTTATACCAACTTTGGGATCTCTGAGGTTAGTGAAATGTTAATGCTGATCCTGAGTGAACCTCAAATGTTGAATCTGAGTGGTGAAAAGGGCAGTTGTTAAATGGTGGCTATGTCTATTCTGCTAATCGGTGCAACTGAACAAATAGAATTTATGCTTTGCTTCAAATTTAAATGAGATTCTCATCACTTTTTCCACTTGCACAGGCTGGAAGTCCATTCCGTGAACCTCTGATAAAGTTTCTAACACGTTACCCAGCACAAACTGTTGAACTTTTTATGATGGAGGCCACTTTGAATGATCCTCAGTGGAGCAGAATGTTCATGGTAATGCTCATTAGCTCTTTGGAGATCTGCTTTTTTTAAATCATAGCTCCAGTGAAGTAGGTTATAGTGGTGGGATCCTGTTGGCTCCTTTTAGTTGTGACCATTGCATTTAAAAATATGGAACATGCCATTATATTAATTTCATTGATTGGATGGAAGCTAGACTGATGTTGTTAAAGAGCTACTTAATGAAATTGTCACTAAATTCAACAATCCTGTGTTCTGAGACAAATTCTGTTACTGGTTTGCTTGCTTTCCAGAGTTTTTTGAAGCATAAAGATGCAAAGCCTCTCCGCGACGTGCTGGCTGCCACACCAGGCCGCTTTGTTAACCTACTGTTTCCTGGAGCACAGACCACTGTCAGGCCAGGTTCTCCCAGTACCAGTACCATTCGGTTAGACCTCCAGTTCCAAGCCATCAAGGTGAGTACCTCTACCCAGTTAGTAGACACTTATGCTGCTGCAGCCCTAAGTTCTTTTAAATTTTACGGAATTGAAATAGTGGACATTGCAGATAAAAGTTTAAAGTGATTACTCAAGTGCAGCCACTGGGTATACATTAATTCATTTATGTGCATTGTTCTTGAAGGTAGGTCCTTGGCTCATTATCTGCTGATGCTACATCTTAAGCCTTTTTCTTAACAGCTTTTGTCAATGGTAGCTTGCCATTGCCTTCCTCTCAGGGTTGAGGGAAGAAGACAAGCCCCAAATCTACCTATTGGAATGGGACTTGAACCCGCATTGCTGACATTATACAGTGCCACATGCTACCAATCTAACCAGCTGAGCCAAATGGTGTTTGGTGAGGTCACAGCTGGAGTACTGTGTACAGTTCTGGTCACCATGTTATAGGAAGGATGTGATTGCACTGGAGGGGATGCAGAAGCCATTCACCAAGATCAAACCTTTAAGTTATGAAGAGAGATTTGTTGGAGCAGAAAAGACTAGAGTAGTGACTTGATCCCCTTAGTTGAAGGATTAGTCATAAGGGATCACAAGTTCAAGCTGAGGGACAGGAGGCTGCCTGGGGGGGGGGTGGAGCGGGGTGTCTTGCATCTTTTAAAAAGTATCTGGATGAGTACTTGGCACATCACAACATTGGATCAAGTGCCAGTAAATGGGATTAGGTAGGTAGTTCAGATGTTTCTTGTGTCGATGCAGACTTGAATGTCAAAGAGTCTCTTCTGCACTGTGAATCTGTGCTCGTTTCAGAAAAGACTGAGTTCTGGCTTAATAAAGCCTTCATAATTCTTCCATTAAACTATCGATTATTACATTGCTGTTTGATGGAGCTTGCTGTGTGTGAATTTTTTGCTGTGTTCCCTATGTTGCAATAGTCACCACATTTCTTCACCATGTATTTAATTGACAGTAAAATAGCTTGGAACATTCTGATAACATGAAAGGTGTTCCATAAATGTAAGTTCTTTCAATCCTAAAATGTCCCAGCTTGGAACCAAAACCAAACTTGAGATTTTGGTTTCCTGCGGCAGAGACCTTTTCTCTTCTGCTGCTGCTGCTTCTCTCTTCAATTGTAAATCATCACTGTTTCATACACTGTGTTGTGGCCACTGTTCAAAGATTGTCACCTGGCCTGCCAGTTCTAGCACTGCACAACCAACTGGCACTCGGATTTGCCTGGAGATTAAATATGACATGGAATGGGCTGGAACCTGCACTGCCTGAAGGCTGTATCATTCATCCTCATTAAGCTAGACATGCTTTCTTAATGCCATTTTGGCTTGGGATTAACTCATGACGGGCAAGCACTTGTCTTACAGGAAACAGTTCCTGTAATTTATGTGGATAGATCGTCTTTTATTCTTTGAATAGCTCAGTTACTTCCAAGTAGTTTAAGCCCACTGCAAAAGCAAGTAAATTGATGCCAGCTAAGTGAAAGTTATTAAATCTAAAGCTTTAGAGTTTGATTCACAAAATTGAATTTTTAAAGAACCCAGGCTACAAATTTCAGTTGTGCCACAACCCCAAGAGTGGCATTCAGTTGAGCTTGACATGGGCATCTTTAGAAAGTATAAGTAGGAGGTTGGCGTGATAAGCGATAGAAACGTTGGTGCTATGTGGTAGGGCTTTCAGCCCTTTAGGCGTTTTCATGATTTGAAACCTGAGATTAAGAATCCTGAGCTCTGTCCAATTAATCAGTCATTTCTTTTTATTGTGTAGCATGGCAGAAGTTGAGAGATGTATTTGAAAAATTGAGGTACTTGACACCCACCCCCCTGCTCCCACCACTCCTCAATCCCATTTTCCTCTATTGCTCAGATTGAATGGCAAGAATTTTTTTTTAGTTTGGCTCATTTACTGTGATCCTATTTTGTTCAATAGATAATCAGCATCATAGTGAAAAATGATGGGAATTGGTTATCTGGCCAACCTCAGCTAGTGAGCCACTTACGACGGGTATGGGTGAGCGATGCTTTCCAGGAGCGACACCGTAAGGAAAGCATGGTTGCCACTCACTGGAAGGAACCGAAACTCCTTGCATTTTGCCTACTGAATTACTGCAAGTATGTAACTTTCCTTAAATAAAAAAGAGAGATTGCTTTAATGTATTTGCCAAAGGGAGTGCAGTTAAAGACATAATTTCATTTCCTTATAAATCTCTTGCACTTGAAATATTTCTTCACAACCAAAATCTTTGTAAAAGTATTCTCCTATGGATCTGTATCTAGTCGAAGCATGCAACTATGAGATTTCAAATGTTGTTGTAATTCAAACATAAAATTACAGTATTTATTGATTTATTTTTATCATGTGCCGTGTGCCTATTGCATTTTTGTCATAGGTACACTTTTGTTGGCATTTATATAATAATCATAGAATCCAAACAGCATAGGAGACCATTCAGCCCACATTGTCTGTGCTGGCCATTGACCAATCAATCTCATTCATCCTGCTCGTTTTTCCCAGAGCTGTGCAGGTTTTTCCTTTTAAGAATTTGCTTCCGATGTCCTTTCAGACTATGAGTTCCTGATCGTCAAACATGACACAAAAGAATGTTCTAACTTTCCCTCTGGGTCTTTTGCCAATTAACTTGAGTGTGTGTCCTGTGCTTACTAATTCTTTTGCCAATGGAAACAGTTCCTCCCTATTTGTTCTTCTCAAAACCCTTCATTAATCAAATTGTGTCTAACACTTTGGAAAAAAAAAAGCTTTGTGAATGCTTCAAAGCTCATTCAGTGTCTCTTTGAGATTCTTTTGAGGTTGCAGCTCAATTTACTGTTAACTGATTAGACAATGCTCAGATAAAGTTAAAATTTTGTTTGTAAAAGTAATTGATCTGTGAATATTAATATTCTTTCAGGCGGAATTATGCTGAGATTGAGTTGCTGTTTCAGCTACTACGTGCGTTTACTGGCCGTTTCCTAAGCAATATGACCTTTCTGAAGGAGTACATGGAAGAAGACATCCCAAAGAATTACAGTGTGGTGCAGAAGCGTGCTCTCTTCTTCCGATTCGTGGAGTTTTATGATCCAAACTTTGGAGATGAACTTAAAGCCAAGGTGATGGTAGTGCATTGTAGAAATACGCTGTTGGCACAATGAATTTCCTGCAGATGTGCCTTAAGCACCTAGTGTTGTTCATGTCTTGACATATAAATATTTAATCCGTAGGAAATGCCAGAACCAAATAAACTTCAGGCAACTTGAATCCTAGAATTCTACAGTTCAGAAGGAGACCATTTGGCCCTTTGTCTTTGTGCCGACCCTTTGGAATTGTCCAGTTAGTTGCATTCCTATCACCCTCCTCTGTGTTACCATTGATTAGAAACTGAACTGGACTAACCATATAAATACCGTGGCTACCAGGATAGGTCAAAGCTGAACTCACTTCTCAACTTCCCAAAGCCTGTCCGCCATCTATAGGGAATAAGTCAGGAGTTTGATGGAATACTCCCCACTTGCTGAAATGAGTGCAGCTCCAACAACATTCAAGTAGCTCAACACTATCCAGGATGAAGCAGGCTGTTTGATTTCTACCCTTTCCACAAACATTCAGTTTCAACACCACCAACAAACAGTGGCAGTTGTATGTGCTGTCCACAAGTTCCACTGCAGGAACTCAAGAAGGTGCCTTACGCAGCACAGTCCAAACCTACAACCACTACCACCTAGAGCATAAGGGCAGCAGATATCTGGGAACACTGCCACCTGGAGAGTTCCCCTTCAAGCCACTCATCACTGACAGCACTGTGGACTTGGGATGGCTCAGGGTCTGCAGCAGTTTAAGAAGGCAGCTCACCACCACCACTTTGAGGGCAAATAGGGATGGGCAATGAACGCTGGCCTAGCCAGTGACTCTACATCCTGTAAAACGTGATGGGGGAAATGAAACTTCTTCTGGTTTCTTTTCTCATGGGCTTACAATTTTCTTCCATTCATATATTTATCCAATTCCTTTTCAAAATTTACGATTCAATTTGCTTTCAGACGGTGAATTCTAGATCACCACAGTTAACCTTTTTCAAGAAAAAAAACAGCGAAACCTCCTCGCCTTGCCTCTGATTCTTTTGTCAGCTACCTTTAAACCTGTCTCTAGAAATTGGCGTCCTGTCTTCAGCTTGCAGTGTGGTGGCAGATGCTTGACTTTTTTTTATGGCAAGGTTAATTCATTCAAGAAAAGGAAATTTCCTGAGGATATACACTGTTGTTATCATTGCTCATCAGATCAGAGCAGCTTTGAAGATGCAATTAAAACCCTGATCTATTTGGGATATAATCACTTCAGATATCATGTAATTCATTTTTTGCTAGGCCCATGCATTTCAAAGCCTCTAAGCCAGTGTTGAGAGTGTTTTTATTGCTGCTGTTGCGTCCATCATTCTCCAGATTGATTAGCCATTATAATATAACTGTAATGGGAAAATGTAGCAGTGTCTTTCTAGATGTAATGTATTTGTGCACTTAATCTATTTCTGCTGTGATTGCTAATGATGGATGAATGGATTTAATTTTTAGGTATTTATGTTTTAATCATTGAAATGTCTGACTTGTAAATATCAAAAAATGGGCCTAAAGTAGACCAGAGCAGTGGTGGAAATTCAGATGCAGCAGTTTAATAAGTTATGTTCTCATTTGGAGCTGCAATTAAACAAGAATTCACAAATTAGAAAGGAAACAAACTATTGAATATTTGCTTGCAGTTTTATTTGCTGCGTGTCATCCATTATCTGTGACCTCGCATATGGTTCAGTAGGTGCCAGCAGAAATATGTCAGTAACAGGAGATGCTTACTAAAATTGGTGGCATTCCTTTGTGAAGGATGCAGTTTTTGGTGCGCAGCCATCCCTGATTCCTGTGATCTGATGTATTCTTCTTGTACAATAACATACTTTTGCCTATCATTATGATAAATCTACCTGTTCACAAAAAAGCTTGAATTTAACATAGAATCCCTACAGTGCGGAAGGAGACAATTTGGCCCAATGAGCCTGCAACAACAATAATCCCACGCAGGCTCTATCCCCTTAACCTCACGTATTTACCCTGCTATTCCCCTTGAGACTAAAGGGAATCCCATCCAAGCTCTATTCTCTTAACCCTGTGTATTTATTCTGCTAGTTCCTCTGACACTAAGGGACAATTTAGCATTACTTATCAATCTAACCTGCATATCTTTGGAGCATGGGAAGAAACTGGAGCACCCAGAAGAAATCCACGCAGATGCAGGGAGGAGGCCGGAATTGGACCTGGGTCCCTGATGCTGAAACAGCAGTGCTAACCGTTTTTAACTTCAATTTCAGCTTTTTAATTTTGTCAGCTCTTTTAACATTGTTGAAATCTTGAGGTGTTGCATACATAAGAGTTAATGTTCCACCTTCAGAACTGTAAATAACTAAACCGTACAATACACTATCTATGCGTTGTATCGCAAAGGACTCGCACAGCCATAATGGGTCGAATGGTCTCCTGTGTGATATCATTCTGAGATTCTGTGAACACTGAGGCACTTCATATTTTCAAGGGTATGTGTAGAAAAGTATACCTTGTCTGATTTGCTGATGATTGATGCGTTTGTGTTCCTTTTAGGCTCTGCAGCACATATTGATCCCCGCTTTCCAGTACAGCTTTGACAAAGGCGAAGGGGAGCAATTGTTAGGGCCACCTAACCCCGAGGGAGATAACCCTGAAAGCATCACAAGTGTGTTCATTACCAAGGTATTGCTGATGGCAAATTTCTTGTTTGTAAAAGCATGCTATAAGTTTGTGCATTTGTTCTTTGCTGTGTTAGTTTGGTAATTGGCTTAACTCTTCATAAATTATTCAGCAGTTTGAAAGTGTGATTATACTTCATTGTGACTTCAAATGTAGTCCTACCTGTGGCAACTCATAAATCATTTCTGCTTTTAACAAGAAAAAGACATTAGATGGTAAATATTAATAATTCAGATATCTCCACAATTTAAGGTGTTCATCGCAATGATCGCTGCACTCTTTACGAGGATTCAAGATGCTCACAGCTTTTACATAATTTATTTTGTACGAATGTATTTTGTTTTGTGTAATTGCAGCCACTGATGTTGTGTAGAAGAACAGAAAGATTACCCTGGCTTTTAGAAGCATTTTTACGATGTTGCAGTAGTTGTTATTGTAGAATCTTCAGCACAGAAGGAAGCCAATTAGCCCTTCATGCCTGTGCCATGTTTTGAAGGAATTTTCCAACTAGTCACACTCTGCTTTTTCATCATTGCTCTGTGCATATTTACTCTACAAATATATCTCCAGTTCCCTTTTCACGGGTGTGATTGAATCTGCTTCCATTGCCCTTTTCGGGCAATGTATCATAGATCATAACTCTTATGTTTTTTAAAAAAAACTTCTCGCTATTTAAAAATTACTTTTATTTTACTCTTTTTTTAAAAAGTAAGAAATAATTCTCATGTCATCTCCCCTTTGGTTCTTTGTCCAGAACTTCAAGCCTTTACTTATTATTTGATTGGTTAAGCAGCACACCTATTAATCTTTTTCTCAGGTACTGGACCCAGAGAAGCACGCTGAAATGTTAGATGCTTTGAGGATTTACTTGCTGCAGTTTGCAACTCTTCTTGTTGAGCATGCGCCTCACCACATCCACGACAACAATAAAAATCGGAACAGTAAACTGAGACGCCTGATGACATTCGCCTGGCCTTGCTTACTTTCCAAGACTTGTGTGGATCCGGCCTGCAAATACAGTGGCCACTTGCTGCTGGCCCACATCATAGCCAAATTTGCAATTCATAAAAAAATTGTCTTGCAGGTAGGCCTCGCATTATAAACCCTTTAATCCCATACAGCTTTTTATGTAAGTGTAACCCAGAATATCTGATTTTAATTGAGAATGTATTGGCCATGTCTACTAATGGTGAAACCTGAATAAATGGACAACTTGTTTGGAAATGTGAAATGTATAAGAAGAGGTGCTCTGTCACTCATGGACTTGCAACAAAATATGAATTATGGGCAGCCTTCCAATACACAGAACCCTTTTTATAACATGCAGCCTGTTGCAAATTTGCTCTCTTCCCAAGTCTCTCCAAGTCAAATTAACAAGAGCTCCCCTTCATGATCTTGCTGTGTCCTGCCACCCCATTAAAACTCTTGGGTCAATGCAGGCCAGTTAATGCAAAGTTCAGTGAGTTTTCCAAAAGAAACAATCTTTGTGAAGTGGCAAACAGTACGAGAAGCACTAACTCTGCAATCAAATGCTTGTACAACTCAGTTCAGGGGCTCGAGTGGTTTCTTTGGATCTATGGAAGCTGTGTAAAGATTTTTTTTTATATATATAATAAAGACGATGACCAATGAAAGTAAGGATACCTACAAAAAATAAGACAAGTGATGTCAGTGAATAAGGTGTCTGTGGTTCCCAGGTTTCACTGCATATCTCTACAGAGCGACCCACCCAACTAATTTTTTTCAGCTGAGTAAAATTGGATTGAACTGTTATCTATTATCCAAATCTTTTGCTGTGTTTGTCACTTTTTTTTAATTTCCAAACTGGGAAGCAAATACTAAAGATAGGGCAAACTAGATATTTTGCACTTGCTACCTGGGACACCAATTCAACAATTGTTATATAAAACTGCAGAAGTCCAGCAATGCCATGGTGATTAATGCCTATGTAACTGGCGTTGAGTTATTAACAAAAACTATTAAATTTGTTTCTGTTTGAATCAGGATGACTTCTACGTGCAGATGTGTAATGTCAGAATTTTATTAATAATGTTCTGCCAGTTGTAAGTAATACTGGAGGAAGAAACTCTGGTAAGTTAGCTAATTGGCTCCAGGTTGCATCTCACACTGTTCTGAGACAGCACATTGTGAGTTCAAGTCTCACTCCAGGCTTTGAGCATATGATCCAAGCAGGTATATTAGAGAAGTATTGTGATGTACTTCATTGTGATGGAGTGTTTGTTTTCTTTTCGGACCTGACATTGGACTGGATTCCTCCGTGACTGTTCAAGCTGATGTAGAAAATCCCTTGACAATATTCAATGAAAGCTGTTGATGTTCCCCTGCATATCTTGGCTGACGTTTATCCTCAATTGATGCTTCTATAAAAGGACCCTCTGGTCTCTTACCTCATTATTATTTGTAGGAACTTACTGTGTGCAAAATTGGCTGTCATGTTTGCCAACAAACAGCAGCGGTTAAACTTGAGATATACTTCATTGGCTGTGGAGTACTTTGGGGAATCATTTGGTTGGGTGGCGCAGTGGTTAGCAGTGCTGCCTCACAGCACCAGGGACCTGGATTCAATTCCAGCCTTAGATAACTGTCTGTGTGTAGTTTGTACGTTTTCAATCTGTCTGCGTGGGTTTCCTCCCGGGTGTTCCGGTTTTCCTCCCACACTCCAAAGATGTGCAGGTTAGGTGGATTGGCTGTCCTAAATTGCCTCTTATTGTCGGAAATTAGTAGGGTTAATATTTGCGGTTACAGGGATAGGGTCTGGGTGAGATTGTTGTTGGTGCAATCTTGATGGGCCAAATTGCATCCTTCGGTACTGTAGGGATTATATGATTCCAAGGTGCCATGTTCTTTCTGAAACATTTCGTTTGGTTCTGAAAACTCTAATAAATTGGGCATGCTTCTCAAAGTGGAATTTTGCCTTAAGTACTCATGTAAAAGCAGGAAAATAAATTGCTGAATGTTCCTATACCTTGCCACACAGGCAAAATAAAAACAGAAAGGACTTGCAAGTTGGTGAGACATAGGCTGGGGTTCTCATAAGCTTGGTCAAAGAGAGCTTTTAAAATGTGTCTTGAAGGAGGCAATATATATCATTTTAAGATGACATTAACATATTTAGCTTAAACATTTCTAAATTAAGTTTTTGATCTCTCGATTCTCTGCAGGTTTTCCTCAGTCTACTTAAAGCCCATGCTATGGAAGCTCGACTGGTCGTCAGGCAAGCGATGGCCATTTTGACTCCTGCTGTCCCTGCTCGAATGGAGGATGGGCATCAAATGCTGACACACTGGACAAGAAAAATCATTGTGGAAGAAGGACATACAGTGCCTCAGTTGGTCCACATCTTGCATCTCATTGTTCAACATTTCAAGGTAAGATCCTGTTACAAGGACAATAAAATGAACTTCTATCTTTTAGCAAACAACCTCAAATTAAAACGTGTACTTAAAATGATCCATACCAGGAAGGAAAGAAGTATCTTTGGACCTCGTGGCTTCCAAAGTGCTCTACCACTTGTATTTACACCTGGTGTAGACTAATTGGTAAAGATTGATAGCTGCGATTAGTCGACAGTGTTATTATGCAACTACCAGGAGGATAGAAGGCAAAAAAGATGGTCTTTTCTCTTGATGATGTCACTGTCCAGAAGCAGTTAGATCATTTGTTTATATGCTAATTCTGTTGGCTGTCCTCTAACCAAAAGACAAGTTGTCATATACAGTTATTTATCATGATTTGAAGGAAATAGAATTGCCAAACAATCAGAAACTAACCTCAAAACCTGAAAGACAGGTCAGGGAGAGAGAGCAAAACAGGAAGGATGACGGATTCCTTCCTGAAGCTGGCTTTCCAAAGAATTAGATAATTTGTGATCTTTCTGCAGCATTTACAGATGTTTTACGAAAGCCTTGTCATTTTGCATCAGCACTTTGTAACTGCTCGACATGAAGTAGCCTGAGCAAAGGTTAAAATAATAGAGAAAAAGCTCTTTGTGATATGAAATATGCGTCTGTCTGGGTTGGACAAAGATTTTTTGGATTAACCCTCTTACATTTCACCTTCAAGGTGTATTCTATTGTTTGAACTCATCAGTTTAATTCTTCCTTTTCTTCCAATCTGAATTGTCCAATGTCCATGATATTAAAAACGACTTGACAAAATGAAGTCTTTGGATCAAAAGGAAATCAAATCTGATGTGAATATTTACCAAACGGTGCATTACGTGTATTGCGATAATTGACATATAAGTATTATTAAGATGTCAGCAAAATCGTGTCACCAGTACACAGTATTTTACAGGAAGCAATGATGGAATCCACCTTCTCATTTAGAGGCAGTTTCACTTTAAATGCTGTGTTTTGAATATTCAGTAATATTATTGGGGACAATGTTTGTTTCTCTCCAGGTGTACTTCCCGGTGAGGCATCACCTTGTGCAACACATGGTTAGTGCCATGCAGCGACTAGGCTTCACACCTAGTGTCACCATTGAACAGAGGAAGTTAGCTGTAGATCTGGCTGAAGTTGTCATTAAGTGGGAACTACAGCGAATCAAAGATCAGCAGGTAAAATGATATATTTAGTACATAATCTCATCTCAAATGCCCAACATTTGGACATTTTTAACATGGAATTCAAAATTTATTTTAAATTTAAATTTCCAATGTAATCTCATACTAGATTAAAGGCATGTTTTTTTTGTCATTAAGGTGGATAGTTTTGCTCAAGCTGAGCTGTGTAAAGCACTACTTCCTTCCAAACACATCATTACCGGAGTGTTGTCAATATTTAAGGATTCCTCCTTTAATTTGTCATGCAACTTATGCGGGTTGGGTTGATTGGCCATGCTTAGTGTCATGAGATGTGTAGCTTAGAGAGATTAGTGGGTAAACATGTAGGGATATGGGATAGGGCCTGGGTGGATTTGTGATCAGTGCAGCCCTGTCTCTGTGGTGTAGGGATTCAATGAACTTGAGAGCAAGGAGCAATTGGCAGCTTTGGATTTGAATTCCCAAGTTAAGAATTATGCATTTATATATGTGTAAGTTTGATTATTGTTTTCATTATCAATGAAGGAGATTGCCAGCATCTGTCCAGATTGCAGATGGATTTTATTCTGCATGCCTAGGCACAGATTGAGAAATTGTTTTAAAAAAAAATTGGTTCCTTTCTTATTTCTGAATTTAGTTTTGTTCTTGTAGGAGGTCTTCACCCAAGAGTAAAATCTAGATTTGCTGCTGATTCTGTCTCTCTGGTTAAATTTTGATTTAATGGCTATCTTGGCACTCTGGCCTCGTGAGTCAGAAGATTTTGGGTTCTGAAGCCCCACTCCCAAGACTTAAACACAAACTCTAGACTGACACTTAATGCAGAGCGATAAATACTTCACTGTTGGAAATCCCAGTTGAGACTTTAAGTTGAGGCTTTATCTACAGTGTTATGGAAGAGGAAGAGATCCTAAGGCATAGTCTGAAGAAGAGCAGGGCAGTTTTCACCAGATAGTAACCAATATTTATCCCTCAAAAAACTTATTATTTTGGCATTTATTTCATTATTGTTGTGCGCAAATAGGTTGCCATGTTTCTTGTGCCAGATGCTTAAAGTAGAGTGTCAGACTATTTTCTTTGTCCGCAACACATTGAACTATAGAAAATGTAATGTAAATGGAATTTTTTTTTTTACTATGACTTACACTTGGCATGTAGCCTGACAGAAGGAGGTGCATGCAGTTGTGTAAAGATATGGGATCCATTCATAAAATGTAGGGTAACGCTGAATCTCCAAGCATAAAGTACAAGAAGGCTGTGCCATGTATGTATTGGCTGCATTGCCACATCAAAAATAAATATAAATAAGTATGCATCTTAGCTAACCACATCTTTTCCAAAAGAAGAAAAGGAATCAAAACTCCTTTATTGTGATTGCTGAAATGAGATTTGCTGTTCACATAAGTCATATGCTTTATTATGACTTATTCTTATGCTACTTCACTGAAATATGTGACTATTAATTTTTTAATGTGTTGAATGCTTTCTCATTCCTTCCACCCCCCCCCCTCACTTCATGTAGCCAGATTCTGATGCTGATGCGAATAGCAGTGGCGAAGGAACCAGTGCCACCAATGGCAACGTTAGACGAGGTTTATCGGTGGATTCGGCTCAGGATGTGAAACGTTTCAGAACAAACGCTGGAACTGTGAGTACAATCTAGAAATAGGGGTGGGGGCTGTACAAGGGCTTGCAAACATTTCTTCATTTCTCCGTTTTTTCTGTCTACCCTTCAAAATCCATTTCATGTCATTAATCTGGCTGGGAAATTATGTATAGTCAAGTAATGTATTCCCAATGAATGCATTAGAACAGATTAATTAAGGTGTTGTAGTCGATAGATTAAACTTGTTTGTGACTTTGTGAGATGCAAATATTTGAGTTTGTAAGTTTGTTGTGGTTTATGTAGTGCAAAATAGCTTTTAAAAGCAACGATGGCTGAAGTTCAAAGCAGATAATTAACTGCTTTACCTTGAGCACAGTGTGTAACTGTGAACTAGTTTGCCATCAATCTGTCATGTTTTCACATAATTGAACTATTATGAAAGTGGCAACACTTGATATTAATGTTTAGCATTTTACTCAATGACATAGTTGGTATTTAGCTGAACCTGCTCCATTTAATATTGCCCTTCTTTGTCTTCAGCTAACATGACTTATCTAGAGAATTCATTCTGCTAGACCTGTGTTGTTAAAGTGGTTGCCATAATAATGTCATTGAGTGAAAATATCATGGTTTAGTTGGTAATCATCTTCTGACCTAAGCTGCAAAGATTTCCATACTTGATTTTTAATTCTAATGTTAATTTCTGTGGAAGGAAAACTAGAATTACCACAGATAATAGGACACCTACAGTGCAGGTGGAGGCCATTTGACCCATCATGTCTGCAGCGACTCTCCAATGGAGCATTTTACCCAGGCATTTTACCTTCACTCCACATAGTTACCTCATTAATCCTTGAACTTATACATCTTTGGATGCTAAGGACAATTTAGCGCGGCCAATCAACCTAATCTGCGCATCTTTGGAGTATGGGAGGAAACCAAAACACCCAGGATTGAACTGGGCTCTCTGGTGCTGTGAGCTAGCAGCGTTTGCCACTGTGATGTCCATGCTAAAATATTTAACAGAATGCAGAAAATATTCAGCAGGCCCAGCTGCATCTGTGGGATGTGGGGGAGAAAGTGTTTGTTTCAGGTCTGTGTCCCTTCATCAGTAAGAAATCTCACGACACCAAGTTAAAGTCCAACAGGGTTTATTTGGTAGCACAAGCTTTCGGACTCTCACTCCTTCATCTGAAGAAAGAGTAACACTGCGAAAGCTTGCGCCACTAAATAAATCTGTTGAATTTTAACCTGGTGTTGTGACGTTTCTTACTGTGCTTACCCAGTCCAATGCTGGTGTCTCCACATTATCCCTTTGTCAAAACTGTGGTAAAAAATTGATTTGTTTTTTACTCTGGTGGAAGTGGGGAAAGAAAAGAAATGTTTATTAGGAAGTTTCAGTCAATCTTTTTCCTCTTTAAAAACTGGAGTTTAAACTTCACTCTACTTTAAGCATCCAGCATAAAAGAAAGTTGAAAATGGAGTTGCATCCACATACTGTAACTACAGAGTGCCTCTCACCAGCTGGATGATGTTTAAAGCTCTCGCCTTAGCTTTTTTTGTTAGTGACATTCAAGGAAGATCTAGAACTAGGAAGGTGACGGACGATGTGGAAAAGGATCAAACTTTCCCTCTGTTAATATGGAAGTAATCTCCCATTGTACAGAGATGATAATAGTTTTTCGATCTTAAGTAAATTTGTAATCTTTCAAAGCCAAGTATATCCGTTCGATGGGCTGGAGGGTTTTTTTTTGTGCTGTATTACCCCACAACTCTGTGACGGAGGGACCAAAGTGTACTTCATATTGGAAAAGGAAGCCTTGAACTGACGTACTTAGTTCCTTCGCATTTCTTCCTTCTGTTACATTAGAAAGCACATTACTTTGGAAAGTTGCAAGGCTTTTAAAACATGCTGGAATGATCCTGTAGCTGAAGCATTTTTGGACGCTCTGTTCTGGCCTAAGTTAATCTGGTCAATATCATCTGATGAAAGAGAAGTGCTCCGAAATAAGTCTCTTGGACGTTAACCTGGTGTTGTGAGATTTCTTACTGTCTTAATGCAACAAGGAATTCTGGTTTACCACGCACAATAAATGTTTCAGCTTCCAGAAAATCATTGGGCTTATTGATTTGATTTTGAATAAAACTAGTGTCTGATGGATTTGACTGTGGAGCAGTTAATCTTCTGTTTAGTTGCAAAAGTAACCTCATTTAAATGTTCTTTTTAAACCAACAGGTATTTGGAAGGAGTCAGTCTTTAACAGGAGCGGATCATCTGCTTTCAAAACCCATTGATAAGCAGCATACTGACACCGTGGTGAATTTCCTCATCAGAATAGCTTGTCAGGTAAAGGCCCCATCTTCTTTGTCATGTTTTAGAATAACTGCAGGCAATAAACTTTAATGGCGTCTAAAATATGATTTGAATTGTCGGCACTGATGTAGCATTTGAACATTTGTTACATTGAAGAAATGTTTTGTTCCATTATTGCTTTATACCAATTTTTCCTTTTTTTATGCACTGCACTGTATTTAGTAATTATCAAATGCTTGATAGCACTCTTGCCTCTGTGTCAGAAGATGGTGGATTCAAGCAACCAGTAACCTAACTATGTAACCCAGGCTGACACTTACAGTGCATTAGTGATGGAGTGCTGAACTGTTGACAGTGTAGTCTTTCAGATGAGATGTTAAATTAAAGCATATCTGCTTTCAGTGGATGCGTAAGATTCTGTGGCATCATTTTCAAGATGAATAGGGGAGTTGTTCCCAATGTCAAGGGCCATACTTATTCCCCAATCAATATCACTGAAATATCATGGGACATTTTCATGATTGTGGGAGCTTGCTGTTTGAAACTGGCTACCATGTTTCCCTTCATTTACAACAGTGATTACACTTAACATTTGAGTACAATCTAAAATGCTGTTTAAATACAGAACTTTCTTTATCATGGGCTCAAGTCATGGGCAGACATTTCAGTGCAGCAGTGAAGGAGTGCTGCACTATTTGGGATATCGTCCTATGAATAATGCATTGAACTGCAGTTTGGTCTGGCTGTTGCTGTGATTTAGGATTTGACGTTAGGAGAGTAACAGAACTTCTTGATCTCTTCTCTCAATGAGAAAGCAGAGGGAAAAACACATCTTAGATTCTCATTCATCCTAATCTGTTCAAGATCATGCTGTGAGCAAGATGATAAGCAGACGTTACACTTCATAATAATTCATTGTGTATGTGGTAATTGTGAGAATCATGATAGATGTTCTGTGAATGCAGTGCTTTTTTGATTAATCAATCCCTCTTTTTTTTCTCGATGTGGGGAAACATTTATGTTATGATATCTGCATGTCACTTTTAATAACTTAATTATGCATTGCCTAATTTTAATTCAAATTTCCCTCAAAAAAAAAGGTATAGCTGCTCTACTTCCGATTGCACAAGTGTCAGACTTGTTCGGCCTGTGACCAATTTTTGTATATTCTTGTATTTAGGTCAAACTTGTCAGGAGACTTTTGCTCCTCTTTTGCCTTCTTTTGGAGTATGTATCATCAACAGTGCTGTACTTGTTGAATAGCATTGCAGTTCTGTCAGCTTCTCTCAGAATTTGACTTGAACACAAAATTTAGACTGACATTCCACTGGACTGTCAGGTGAGAAGTCAAATCTCAGATGAACTCAAAAGATCCCACAACTATAATCGCAAAAAAAACTATCATCGCAAACTGGCCACTACATTTCCTGTGTTGAACCAGTGACTTCATTTCAACAATATTTCATTGGCCTTTGAGCATTTTAGGACAATGTGTGGTTGCTAGAGGTCATTGCAAGTACAAGTTCTTTCAAAGTTTATCCAGTGTGAAAGTTGTGCAGTTGAGTCAATTTGAAAGCATTGGTTGAATCAAGAGCCAGCTGAGGTATTGGTTGGTTTGGGCAGCGGAAGTGGTAGTACTGGAACTTTAGGATGGAAGTAAAGCTGACACTACATATCAAGTTGCATAGTGCTGTGTCAGCACAGCTTTTAATGTCATTCATGAGGAAGAGACATTTTTAAGTTTCTTTGGAAGGCTTGAGTGCCCAGTATCTTGCTGTGATGTTACTCTGGCAGGCGTGCAGTGGTTTCTTTAGTGCGCTCCTTGCTATCCAGTAATGTCACCAAGAGCATTGCTTGCCATCTAGAGAACTCCAAACTGCTTTTGGTTCTCATTAGCTCCATTTGAGGATCCACATTTATCAGACCATTGATTCCTTTCAACATGAGGCAACTAGGAGCACTAATTTTGAGTGATGCTTCATTGGTCTTGAACCAAGTTTGCATCACCTTCATAGTGGAAGTTTGAAATGACCCAAACCCAATGTTTGTTGAAAGGTTTAGCATTTTCCGCATCCTTTTGTTGATATACTTCTGCTGATTTGACTGAAGCAAAATTTATGACCAAAATTATTGCTTTTTCTTCTGATTAATGGACTACTCTTGTTCTCCTCTTGCTGCGAATTTAAAAATAACTATACACACTTGTGCTCAACATAAAACTTATATTTTGTTTCCTTGTTTAATGTATGCTGGTGTGGAGCTAAATAATATTTTAAACAGTTCCTGTTTAAACTGACCATCTGCCCACTTCTAACCTTAAACCTAACCTAGAAATATGATGTCTTTTTCGAAGAATACTCAAAAGCTAGAAAAGGACACCACCGATTTAAAAGTAGGACATAGTCACTTGAATGGTGTAGTTGTCTTGCAAAAGCACTCTTTCTATCACACCATCCACAAAGACGATTGCTACTTAATCAAAGACAAACCTTTTTACTAGAATGTTAACAAAATATGGAACCTCCATTTGCAAATTTAAAAACAGCAAATGCTCAGCAGGTCCATTGCATTAGTATTTGCGAGAATATCACGGAGCTAAAAGATCTGGGACAAGACCCGATGGACGATCTGAAATAGGAAGGTAGGTGGGCTTCTTTATAGATAAAAGAGCAAGGAGCTTGCATTTATGGAGCACCATCTCTCACATTCTTTGTGTCACTTTTGAAATGTAATGCAGCCATTTTGATGACTGCAGTATGAGCAGAATATCTGTTTTGGCTGTTGTTGGTTGTGGAAAGAAAGTTGACAAAAACAGCAAATTCCCTGTTGTTGGGGATTATGGAACCTGCTGCACCAATCAGCACAGATATACAAGGCCTCAGCTCAACATGCTATCTAGAAAATGGTGTTCACCACTACAGTGCACTGAATGAAATCCTAGCCTGTATTTTCTGCTGAAATCCCAAGAGTGGAATTTGAAGCCACAACATGTGACTAGGAGGCAGAAGTGATAAGGCAACCTGACCAAAGGGAAGGGAGAAGAGAGTTAACAATCAACACAAAAAATAAAATATCCCATTATTAATATTTGCATTGAACTCTGTATGGGTAAACCATAAAGTACAGTAAGAAGTCTGACAACACCAGTTTTAAATCCAACCAATTTATTTGATAGTAAACTTACAAGCTTTCGACCTATGGTCCTTGTCACCTGACGAAGACCATAGGGTTGAAAGCTTGTAAGCTTACTATCAAATAAAACGGTTGGATTTAAAAGTGGTGATGTCAGACTTCTTACTGTGTTCACCCCAGTCCAACACCGGCATTTCTACATCATAAACCACGAAAAGCATTCAGTTATTGTGTTCATCTTAACAGTGAAAACATTGCAAACATTTCTTCATTCTTGTTTATATGTGCGTGTGTGTGTATGATGTAAATAATTATACATTTGTGTACATATATAATTACACACATGCACTAATTATGTGTGTGTATGTATATATATATATATATATATATATATACATAAAATATACACAAACTCATACACATATGCCTCTGCATATCATACACATCTCTCTCTCGCGCGCACACACGCGCACACACGCGCACACACGCCTCTCTCTCATGCGCATATTTCTCTCTCATACGTGCACATCTCTCTCTGACACACACACACTCCTTTTGCATACATACATCTCTCTCTTCGCACACACTTCTTTCACACACACTTCTCTCTCTCTCACACACACACTTTCACACACACTTCTCTCCTGTACACGTGCGCACCCACTCCCCAATCACACTTGCAAGATCTATACTTGTAACACCGTAATGAAGCAAAGATTCATATAGGTCCCAGTTAATTGCTGAATGTGAATACATTTACGCCCAGTATAATTTGTGACAATTGACCCCCAGGTGAATGATTCCTCAAACACAGCAGGTTCGCCAGGAGAAATGTTGTCCAGACGCTGTGTTAGCCTTCTGAAGATGGCTCTTCGTCCTGATATGTGGCCAAAAGCTGAGCTGAAACTCCAGTGGTTTGACAAGTTGCTGATGACGGTGGTATGATTCTTTTTTCAAGTAGCTATCATTTTAAAGCACTTTATTGCCCGCTTACGCAGTGAGTGTCTCTTCCAGTCAAGGCTCCTTTCAGTCTTCTCTTTGATGGGCAGCAGTGGTTTGTGGATGTACAAATAAGCCTTCACTCCTCATGGCAGTGAGAGCAGCCTTTCAGGGAAGTGTGTGGCTGATTGTAGACTAATGTCTGACATGTGGGGAGCTTAAATCCTGCAGCACACAAAAGAAATAGCTGAAGGGACAGTCTTCATTGACATGGATAAGAATATTAAACATTACAAATAAAGTAAACTTAGATTATTCAGAGTCAATCAACATAACATAAAAGGCCACAAATGGAATGGAAATGAGTGAAAAGTAAGTTTAGAGTCCATAACAAGAAAAACTCTGCTCAGACTCGAGATGTTAGGAATAACATAATAAAAGCATATAACTCGGATTATTCAAAGTGCAATTTAAGAGTTGATGGGTTTTGAGCCAAGTGATTTTTTTTCTCATCCCTGGTCTGGGTGAAAAGTCAATCAGGGGAAAGAAAGTAAGAATATGAAGAGAGTCAATTAACTTTTTCTCTTTGAGTTGGGGAGGTGGTGGGAGGGTGCATTGTTTTTCACTTTCGGACAGAACCAGATGTAGTCTGCAGGTTTTTAACGTGGCAGCAACATCGGTGGGGCTGAGGTGACATAAACTACAGTCAGAATGACTATGATTTATGAGCATCATTTCTGCTTAAAACGTCCAGCTGCTTTGCAACATGCAATGTGTGCTCAATGGCATAATTTAGATCACCTTACACAACACTGTCTTCATTTGTGATTTTATGTAATTTTTTCTAGATCTATGAGAGTGTTGTGTCAGGTGCTGATGGATTTGCCAGCTCTTGCAATTGAATTATGTGCCTTGAACTGAAGTAATACTGTATCACTTGATTTGTACCTTGATTCTGCGATTAGCTTTCACCGAATGCTACGATAATCAGAGAATCATTACACTGAAGAGGCCATTCGGTTCTATTGCATCTGTGTCAGCTCTCTCTACCAATCCAGTCAGTCCCATTTCCCACACCTTCTCCCTGTAGCCCTGCCGGTTTATTTTCTTTTAGTGCCTATCCAATTTCCTTTTGAAATGTGTTTCCATATGCGTGTGTGTGTGCATAGCTTTCAGCACTGTAATATGTAAAAGTTTCTGGAAAAATTTGCGTAACTTCCTGTAAGTCAATGCACTTTTTTGTTTTGAAAAATTCCGAATTTGACAAAAAATGTCAAATGCTGATTAATCGGAGGCCCTGTTTATCGCTTGTCAATGACTTCAAAAATGCCAAAAGTTGGTAAGTGATTTTTCACTCATTGAGTTTTAGAACATAGAACACTACAGCACAAACAGGCCCTTCGGCCCACAAGTTGCACCGATCACATCTATACCTACCAAGCCATAGACCTATCTATGACCCCCAATCCCATTAGATCCCATATACTCATCCAGAAGTCTTTTAAAAGACCCCAGCGAGTCCGCCTCTACCACCACCAACGGCAGCCGATTCCATTCACTCATCACCCTCTGAGTGAAAAACTTACCCCTAACGTCTCCTCTGTACTTGCTTCCTGCACCTTAAATCTGTGTCCTCTCGTAGTGACCATTTCAGCCCGGGGAAATAGCCTCTGAGAATCCACCCTATCTATTCCTCTCAACATTTTATAAACCTCTATCAGGTTGCTTCTCAACCTTCGTCTCTCCATGGAGAAGAGCCCCAGCTCCCTGAACCTATCTTCATAAGGCATGCCTCCCAATCCAGGCAGCATCCTTGTAAATCTCCCCAGCACCCTTTCAACAGCTTCCACGTCCTTTCTATAGTGAGGCGACCAGAACTGCGCACAGTACTCCAAGTGGAGTCTGACAACGGTCTTATAAAGTTGCAGCATTACCTCCTGATTCCTAAACTCAATCCCTCGATTAATGAACGCCAGTACACCATACGCCTTCTTGACCACATCCTACACTTGTGAGGCCAATTTAAGAGTCCTATGGACCCGGACCCCAAGGTCCTTCTGCTCTTCAACACAGCTAAGACTCCTACCCTTGATATTGTACTCCTTCATCCTATTGGTCCTGCCCAAATGGACCACTACACATTTATCCACGTTGAAGTCCATCTGCCACTTCTCCGCCCAGTCTTGCATCCTATCTACGTCTCGCTGCAACTTCTGACATCCCTCCAGACCATCCACAACACCACCACAACACACCACTTTGTATCGTCGGCAAACTTACTAACCCATCCCTCCACTTCCTCATCCAGGTCATTTATGAAAATGACAAACAGAAAGGGCCCTAGAACAGATCCCTGGGGCACTCCACTAGCAACCGACGTCCATGCAGAAAAAGAGCCATTCACAACCACTCTCTGCTTTCTGCAGGCAAGCTAGTTCTGGATCCACAAGGCCAAAGTCCCTTGGATCCCATGTCCTCTCACCTTCTCCAGAAGCCTTGCATGGGGGTCCTTATCAAACGCCTTGCTGAAGTCCATGTACACCATGTCCACCGCTCTTCCTTAGTCAATGTGTTCAGTCACATTTTTAAAGAACTCAACTAGGCTCGTAAGGCCCTTGACAAAACCATGCTGACTACTTCTGATCATTCTAAACTTTTCCAAATGCTTATAAATCTTGTCCTTCAGAAGCCTCTCCATCAGCTTACCAACCACCGAGGTCAGACTCACTGGTCGGTAATTTCCCGGACTATTCCTGTTCCCTTTCTTGAAAATAGGAACCACATCCGCAATCCTTCAATCCTCCGGAACCTCTCCTGTCTCCATCGATGATGCGAAGATCATCACCAGGGGCTCTGCAATCACTTCCCTCACCTCCCACAATAACCTGGGGTACATCCCATCCGGTCCCGGCGACTTGTTTATCTTGATAGAATTTAAAAGTTCTAACACATCCTCTTTCTTAACATCCACATACTCAATCTTTTCAGTCTGCTGCAAACCTGTAGTACAACTTCCGAGATCACTTTCCACCATGAATACCGAGGCAAAGTACTCATTAAGCACCTCTGCCATTTCTTCCGGTTCCACACAGACTTTTCCCCCTTCACCTTTTATAGGTCCTATCCCTTCTCTTCTCATCTTTTTACTTTTCACATGTTTGTAGAAG
This sequence comes from Sphyrna mokarran, assembly GCA_024679065.1. NCBI lineage: Eukaryota > Metazoa > Chordata > Chondrichthyes > Carcharhiniformes > Carcharhinidae > Sphyrna > Sphyrna mokarran. The sequence continues at coordinate 36,624,603 of JAGIQG010000018.1, forward strand.
GCCTTGGGATTCTCCTTTAATCTTATCCACCAAGGCCTTCTCATGACCCCTTCTGGCTCTCCTAATTTCCTTTTTAAGATCCTTTCTACAAGCTTTATACTCCTCTCAATCCCTAACATCTCCTAGCTCTCTGAACCTTTTATACACCTTTCTTTTCTTCCTGACTAGGTTCACCACGGTTCCCGCAGCCTACCAAAACCTCCTTGTCTCATCGGAATGTTGTCGTGCAGAGCTCCAGACAAACATTCCTTGAATATCCGCCTCCTTCCAGTTTACTCTTCCAATTTCCTGCCTGATGATTTCATATTTCCCCTCACTCCAGACAAACACCTTCCTGGCCTGCCTGATCCTATCTTTTTCCAATGCTATCGTGAAGGAGATAGAATTATGATCTCCGTCCCCAAGATGCTCTCCTACCGAGAGATCCGACAGCTGTCCTGGTTCATTAGCCAGCACCAGGTCAAGTGCAGCCTCTCCTCTCGTCGGCTTATCCATGTACTGTGTCAGGAAACCCTCGTGAACACACCTAACAAACTCCTCCCCATCCAAACCCCTTACCCTTGGGATATTCCAGTCGATGTTTGGGAAATTGAAGTCTCCCATCACGACAACTCTGTTATTTCTACCTCTCTCTAGGATCTGTTTCCCTATCTGCACCTGAACTTCCCTGTCACTATTGGGCAGCCTAATGAATACACCCAGCAAAGTTATCGACCCTTTGCTGTTCCTAACTTCCACCCACAGAGACTCCGTAGACAGTCCCTCCACGGCATCCACCTTCTCTGCAGCCATGACACTGTCCCTGATCAACAGTGCCACTCCACTACCTCTTTTGCCCCCAACCATGTCCTTCCTGAAGCATCTGAATCCTGGCACCTGAAGTACCCAGTCCTGTCCCTGAGACATCCAAGTCTCTGTAATGGCCACCGCATCACATTCCCAGGCAGCAATCCATGCCCTAAGCTCATCTACCTTATTTACTACACTCCTGGCATTAAAATAGACAAACCTCAGCCCCTCAGTCTGGACGTTTCCCTTCTCCACCATCCGTCTAACCTCCCTCTCGTACTGTCTACAGTCCTTCCCTACCTGGGAGCTAACCTCCTTGCTCTCAGTCTCCTCATCACTATTCCCTTCCCCCAACCTTTCTCGTTTAAAGTCCCCCCAGTTTTGTTGCTTTCTATTTATTTATTTTAGCCCACTTTATTTTTAAGCTTCTCTCTTTGGTTGCTGTGTGTTATTCTTTGGCTGAGTTGACAAGACAACCTGGAAATTTCAATGCTATAACAATGTGGTAGGCAAAAACACTGAACAGCAACTTGCATATTTAATTGAAGTGGTGTCCTCTGTGACATTGTGGTGTCCTAGAGTGTGATGTGTTATTAAGTCCTCATGATATAAGTTGAGTCATTCAGGGAACGGTATTGGCTATTCACTTTTTTGCTCAAGAATGCAAGGCCTCAACTAGGAAAAATAAAAACTGCCTTTGGAATTATTGTAATTTTTAAAATCCTGAAGTTACCCTTTTGATTCAGCTATTTTGAATTCAAGCATGAAGTAAAAGCAATATACAATGAATTTTCCAAATGGTTTCTGCCCAATTTGAAATTCAAAGTTGTCTTGCTTGAAAGATTGCAGTAATTGAGAGGTGTGCTACTTGGTGCAAAATCCCATTTTTATGCAGAATCTGTACTAAGATGAGAAAGCCTTTAATTTTGCTGAGCATTTAGTGCCTTTATAATTGACAACCGAGCAGATATAATTACATTTTTTTCAAACAATTCAAGAGAAATCTTTTAGAGGCAATATCCAGAATTATCTGATAATTTAGTTAGCATTTCTGAAGAAGTCCAGTTCTGCGTTAATGCTTACTAAATTTGTTTGCTGTCTGCTTTAGAGGAAAATCTGTTGCATTTTTGCAACAGAGCGTCTAAGTAGTAAGATCTGGCAAAATTAGTCAATATTAGACTTTTTCCATTTTATTAATCCCTTTTTAGAATAATGAGACTGTGATCAGACTGATTACAATTAGTAGGTGAGAGAGAATTGGATAGCTTCACGAAAATCATCTGGTACCTTCAACTGGCAAATAAAAAGTGCATTGACTTAGTTAAGTTTTGTTGTCTTATTATAATTGTAAGTAAAATAGTCCACGTATATTTAATGTTGTTCTCTCTTTGGCCCACATCCATAACTTTTTGAAAATTATTTTAGGAGCAACCTAATCAAGCGAACATGGCGAACATCTGTACAGGACTGGAGGTGTTGAGTTTCCTGTTAACGGTGCTGCAGTCTTCTGCCATTCTTAGTAGCTTCAAGCCACTGCAGCGTGGAATAGCAGCATGCATGACCTGTGGCAACAACAAAGTTCTGAGAGCCGTGCACACTCTGCTTTCTCGTTTGATGAGCGTCTTCCCAACAGAACCGAGTAGGTTACACAGATGGAAATGTGCAATTTAAAATTTTCCTTTATTTAAATTTTTTAATTCCTTCTCACTGAATGTGGGCTTACTGGCTAGGCCAGCCTTTATTGCTGAACCTTAATTAGCCTTGAAGGTGGTGGTGAGCTGTTTTCTTGAACTGCTGCAGTCCATGTGGTGTAGGTACATCCACATTACTGTAAGGGAGTTTGTCCCAGTAACAGTGAAGGATCAGTAATGTAGTTCCAAGTCAGGATGGTGTGTGGCTTGGAGGAGAACTTGCTGCTGGTGGTGTTTCCTGGTATCTGCTGCCCTTGTCCTTCAAGGTATTAAGGGGCACAGATTTGGCAGGTGCTGTCGATGAAGCTTTGTTGAATTCTTGCAGTGAACCTTGTAGGTGGCACATACTGCGTGCAGAGGTGAAGGGAGTGAATGTTGAAGGTGGTGGATGGGAGACCAATCACGTGGGCTGCTTTGTCCTGGGTGGATCTCAAAGTACTGAAGTTAGAATTGCACTCATCCGGGTAAGTGAAGAGTATTCCACCGTTTTTGCCTTGTAGATGGTGGAAACCTTTGGTGAGTCAGGTGAGTTATTCTGTGCAGAATTTCCACAGTATTTGAATGACAGGCTCAGATCCATGGTAACCCCCAGGAAGTTGTAGGGGAAGATGAAATGATGGTATTGCCTCTGTGCTGCTTCTGTATTGTTTCTGTGTGATCAGTATTGTGTCCTTGACTTTTAAACAGGTACTTCAAGTGTGGCTTCTAAATATGAAGAATTGGAGTGTCTTTATGCTGCAGTTGGAAAAGTGATTTATGAAGGCCTCACAAATTATGAAAAAGCAACAAATGCCAATCCTAATCAGTTGTTTGGTAAGTTAAGAATTCAGCTGTTCTGGGCTAGGAGGTTAAGTAAATTGGGCCCAAAACTCTTTGGAATTTAGGAGAATGAAAGGTGATCTTATTGAAAAATTCAAGTTTCTGAAGAGGCTTGACAGAATATATTTTGCCTGGCTGGAGAATCCACAACGTGAGGGAGCAGCTTTTGTTGTAAAATTCTTTCAGCCCTCGTCCCCCTGTTGCAATGGATTATGTTTTTTTTGCCCATGTTATCCAATAGAGAATCACAGTGCTCTAATTTAACTGGGATATAAGACCCTTTAACCTCACCCTCAGTGTTTGCGTCTGATTGGCTTGAACCATTAAACTGTCTGCTATAAAACTGTGATACAACAGTATCTGATTTGCTTATAAAGCTCCTGTCAATCAATCTTCGTCCAGCCAGTACTGTGAAATATTCCTGTTGCGCTGATGATTTTGTAAATTTCTCACAATCTGGCATTGAATTGGTTCTGTCAGTAAAGCAGGTGTGAAATTGCACAACAGGTCACAATGCGTTCTCCTCTAAGTGGCAAATGTCCTTCACCAGGCAATTCACTGATCAGTACCGGCAGATGTAATTGTAGTTTAGGAATTGGCAATTTGCCACTTGTCAGCTTGTCAAATCTTGAGTCTCCCACTTATCGCAGCCTGTGCTGTCCAAACTTTTGAGGTGTGTACCAGTCGTGAAATGTGCAGTGGCCGCTAACCTGTAAAAAGTAACAAATGAATGCAACTGATCAATTCAGGTTTGACCTACAAGTCCATCCTTTCACAGTGTATTTAGTACATTTCTGTCGAGATGCAAGAGTGTTTAACATGAAATGCTTTCCAACTTTAAAGTTATGTTTCAATTCAGCACCAACTTGACCTTCGTTTGACATTGAGTGCCCAGTTGAGTAGAATAAAATAGAATCCAGGAGTATGAATTACAAAAACATTTTGTTCTGGGGATGTAGTGTTGACGCACTTATTGCTTTACCCTGAGTCACCTTGGGAAGCTGGTGAGTCAGTATGGTACTATAGGAGTCGCGCACGGTCGAAATCTGAGGGTATTGGGGTGGCAGGTTCCTGCCCTGAAGTTCACTACTGTGAACCATTTTTAATGGTTTATTTTGTGTCAGTCAGTAGCATTTGTAACTATTCTTTATTCTGTAAATGACAGATTTGTTGAATTTAGTTTCACTGCTTGTCATAGAATTTGAACCATGATTGCTGGGTTATTGGCCGAACATTCTAACCACTGCACTGCCACATTGTCTGCTGGCTGAGTGACAGAGTGGTTGACTCCTGGCTTGTGCAGAGTTGGTTAATTCAAATCTGTTCATTTTTGGCGAGCTACCAATCCTGAAAAATTCCTTGGCCTGCATGAAGAAGAGCAAGGAATCTCTGGGGTACCCTGGCCAAAATTTGTCCAAAATTAAACTTAGTGCACTTGCCATTCATCACATCCCTATCCATGGGATCTGTTGCATGACATTATCTACCTCCAGAAGACCTGTCACTGCACTGAAAACAAATAAAGAAAACTACAGCACAGGAACAGGCCTTTGGGCCCTCCACACGTGCATCAACTGTGCTGCCTGATTGAACCAAAACCCTGCACCCTTCTGGGGGCCATATCTCTCTATTCCTGTCCTATTCATCTATTTGTCCAGTCGCTCCTTAAAACTCACTATCATACTTGCTTCCACTACCTCCTCTGGCAGTAGGTTGCAGACACTCATGTCTGTATAAAAAAAAAACTTGCTTTGTACATTTCTTTTAAACCTTGCCTGCTGGTTACCTGAAACTTATGCTCTCTCGTAATTGACTCTTTCACTCTGGGGGAAAAAGCTTCTGACGATCCGCTCTGTTTATGCCCCTCATAATCTTGTTGAATTGCCCCTCAACCTCTTGTCATTCCAGTGAGGACAAACTAAGTTTCTCCAACATCTCTTCATAGCTAGTGCCCTCCATACCAAGCAACATCCTGGTAAATCTTCTCTGTATCCTTTCCAAAGTCTCCACATCTTTCTGGTGGTGTGGCAATCAGAATTGAACACTATATTCCAAATGTGGCCTAACTAAGGTTCTATAGATCTGCAACACGACTTGCCAATTTTTAAACTCAATGCCGTATGCCTTCTCGACTATTTTCTCTGCCCGTGTTGCCATTTTCAGTGACCTATATACCTGTACACCCATATCCCTCTGCTTATCAATACTCATAAGGGTTCTGTATATTTCCACTTTGTTCATGTGTAGTGTTGTTGAGATATTTAAAAATATGAGGAGGGGCTTACCGGATTCTTCTACTCAACTCAAAAGACTAAGAGAAATTGGTGATGTGTTATTGGAGGGGAGCATAAAGTATCCAGTCATTCAGAATCATTTCCTGTTGCATTGCATCTATTGTAGAGATTGGACAGAGATTGTTAACATAAGCAATAGAAACAATCAAAATGCCTTATATTTGTATTGAAGCTGCAGTAGCTTGCATTGGGAAACCAGCATCTTTTACTTATTGTAACAACTGAGAGAATTCTAGAATCAAAGCAGAAGAATCTAATTAATGATCTTGCCCTGCCCTCTCTCCATAGCCCTGCAGATTTTCCCATTCCAAGTGTTTATTCAATCCCACCCTGGAAAGTTAAAATTGAATTTGCTTCCACAATTCTTTTAGGCTGCTCTTTGTAGCTCATGTTGCATACAGAAGTTTGAGAGAGCTACCCAATTAGTCCCATTGCTCCTGCCCTTCTTCCCATTGCTCTGCAGATTTTTTCCTAAGTATTTGTAAAGTTTGTTTTGAAAACCTTGTTCAATCTGCTTCCGCTACCCTTTCAGGCAGTGCATGTCAGATAACAACTCTGTAAATTTACTCTTAAAGTAAGCTCATCTTTCCACTGCCTCTTGTGCCAGTTACTGTAAATCTGTGTCCTTTGATTACTAAAAGTTTCTCCATACCTGCTTTATCAAAAATGCCCCTATCAAATCTCCTCTTAACCGTAAGATGTAAGAGCAGAAATGGGCCGTTTGGCCCATTGTGTCTGCTCTACCATTCAGTGAGATCATGACTGATCTGATGTAATCCTCAAATCCACTTTCCAGCCTTATCCCCACAATCCTTTGATTCCTTTACTGATTTAAAATCTCGTTATCTCAGCCTTGAACATACTTAATCACCCAGCCATTACAGCTCTCTGTGGTAAAGAATTCCACAGATTCACTATCCTTTGAGAAAAAATTCTTCCCCATCTCTGTCTTAAATCAAAATCCCCTTCCTCTGAGATTATGTCCTCTGGTCCTAGACTCTCCCACAAGGGGGAAACATCTTTCAGCATCTATCCTGTCAACCCCTCTGAAAATCTACATGACCCAAGATTGCCTCGCGTTTTCTAAACTCCAGGAGTATTGTGTGCAGTTTTGGTGTCCCTTTCTGAGGAGGGATGCCCTTGTTATACAGCGAAGATTTAGCATGCTGATTCCTGGGATGTCAGGACTGTCATATGAGGAGAGACCAAGCCAGTTAGGATTATATTCACTGGAGTTTAAAAGAGAGGGTTATCTCATAGAAACTTATAACATTCTTGCAGAGTTAGACAAGGTAGATTCAGAAGGAATGTTCCTGATAGTGGGGGAGTCCAGAGCTAGAGGACATAGTTTGAGGATAAGGGATAAATCTTTTATAACTGAGGTGAAGAGAAATTTATTCATCCAGAGGTTGGCGAATATGTGGAATTCACTATTATAGAATGTAGTTGAAGCCAAAACATTGTCAGATTTGAAGACAAAATTAGTTACAGCTCTTGGGGCTAAAGGGATCAAGGAATATGGGGGGAAAAGGGGGATCAGGATATTGAATTTGATCTTCAGCCATTATCAAAATGAATGGCTGCTTCTAGTTTCAATATTTCCATGATTAGTTGAGCCATAATCTGACATTACTATAGTCACCAAATCATACCTTACACTCAATGTCCCTTCCCTGACTCTGTCCTGCCATTGGGACAGTACATAGCACACCATTGCAGTTTTCAATCCTCTGGGACTTTTCCAGAATTCAAGGATTCTTGAAAGATTACTTCTAGTGTATCTACAATTTCTGTAACTACAAGCTTTATTACCTGGGATTTAATCGGACAAGTCCAACAGAATTATTGGCCTTTAGCCCCATTAATTTTCCTAGTGCTCAAGTTGTTGTATTTATTTCCTCCCCCTGCTTCTGCCCTTTGGTTACTTAATATTTTTGAAATATAGTAAGTGTCCGCTGTAAAGATTGACATCGGGCTCAAACAGCCAATTGACCTACTCCTGCTACAACAGTACTCACCAAATCATACTTTACAATCAGTGCCCTTTCCTTGGGTCTGTCCTGCCAATGGAACAGGATATAGCACGCCATTATTTAACTCATCTGCTGTTTTCTGGTGTTCCGTTATTATTTTCCCAGTTTCATTCTCTAAGTTTTATTTTGGCCTCTCTCTTTCTTTTTATATATTTGGGTGGCCATTTTTGTATTACATGCTAGTTTAGCCTCGTAGTTCATCTTCTCCTCTTTTTGACCATCTTTTATTGGCTTTTAAAACTTTCCCAATCCTCTGGCTTACCAATATTTTTTTGCTACGTTTTGGGGGTGATCTTGCCACAACAATTCAAACTGCTGAACGAGCATGAAAATGATGTGATGAGCCAGTAAGATTGCCCCCATATTGTTTTTTTCTCACAGTTTTAATATTGTTCTTAACTTGGTTAACCGTGGTTGCTTTATCCCCTTCCTTGAAGCCTTCTTCCACACTGGTTGTGAGTCATGAACTATTTTCATCTGCCATTGTTGATTAACTATCTTTTCTGCTAAACCCCTTTCCCAGTCCACTCCAGATAGGCTATTCCCATCAGTGTTGTCTTTCCCTTGTTATTTTGACTTCCACCCATATATGGATTTTACATTTAATCCAAGATCATGTCTTGCTACTGTATTTATTCCATCTTGTATAAACAACGCTACTCCACCATCATTTCCTTCCTGGCTGCCCTTATGAAAGATCATACTCCTGAATATTTATTTCCCAGCTTTGAACTCCTTGTAACCACAACTCTGTAATGGCTGTGGGATTAACAGAGGTTAATTCATTCATTTTGTGCTGGATATTGCGTTAATTTAAGTAAAGAGCCATTCATTTTGCCTTGTTTGCATTTTTTCTCTTTTTGACCATATTTCTTGCTAATTTTTTACAGTTGTACACTCTATCTCTTCCTGTCAGACTCTAGGTATCAGCACCTTGGTAGCTGCCTTGCAATGCTTTCATATCCTTGTTCTTTGTAAGCCAACATATCCCCTGTCCAGTACCATTCCTTCTTTATAGTTTAAATCCCTTTTTACTTCCCAGTTATATCGTTTACAAGAGCACTAGTCCCAGCAATGGTTCAAAGCAATACAGTCTCCATTTTCCCCAGTATTGATGCCAGTACTCTATGAACTGAAATCCACTTCTTCCGCACCAGTGTTTGAGCCATGTATTCACCTAATTACAAGTACCCTATGCCAATTTGCAGCTCACCTCCTCCCCTGTAGTGCAGCAGAAACCAATCCCTAAAGCATGAAAATGTTAAAAAAGCAAAGACATACCTTTATCCTCTCCTCACCAAACTTTCTCTTCTCACCAAACTTCCACACTCTGCCCAAAGCTGCACTCAATGCTGGCCTCACACACTGTCTCTACTCTGAACAGGGGGATTAATGAGCCCAGTTACAGCAGACGCCTGTTCAAGCTAGTTTCTTTAAATAAATAGCTATTTCAGCTATGGCCAATCAATAGCTTCTCTTCCCCTACTTAGGTTTTTGGATGAGACTTAGTTAAACAATATTAGCTGTTAAATGTTAAACACACATACAAACAATATAGATTTTTAGAAAGATATTTAAAATTTCTCTTTTCTCATTAGACTTCTGCATTTTGCTCTAAAGAGAATAGTCCCAACTTCTCTGATTTGAGCTCTATTATCCCTGGTACCAACCTGTTACGTCCCTCTGCACCTTTTTAAAACTTCTTCATCCTTTCTAAAGTTTAATTCCCTGGACATGAGCACAATATGCCAGCTGAAATATAATCGCTGTTTTCTAAAAGTTTAGCGTAACATATTTGCTAACATAATCTTACAAAACTGCCTTTTTGATCTTCAGGCACCCTGATGATCCTGAAGTCTGCTTGCAGCAACAACCCTAGTTACATTGACCGTCTCATCTCTGTTTTCATGCGGTCCCTACAGAAGATGGTGAGAGATCATCTGAACCCACAGACGACCCCAGGTGCATCTGAAACCAATACAGGTAACGACATTGCTTTTATTATTGTTTTGACCGAGGAGGTTGGAAGGAAACCTGGAAGTTATTTGTTGCGATGATGGTTGCAATAAAACTAAATTCATTGCTCCGAAGAATGGGAGAAAGCATCATTTCTGCTACCTGTTCCGACAGCTAAATTTGATCCGTAGGCCAATGTAATTTTTGTACAGTGATATGAAGATTTGAGAACGAGGGAGAGAGATGGCTATAAACATTTCATATTTCACAATGTCTTGTATAATGTTTACAATGATGGTTTGTGGGCAATGAGTTTTATACTAAATCAATGTACTGCCCACGAATGCTTTGGAAATGTTCACCATCAGTCTGCAGGCTATAAAATAATCTCAACCAGCACTTCATACATTTTCATTATTTGAGCTCATTGTTTTATATTTCTGATGTCAAGTTGGTATAGGGGCAGTAAAAGGAATCTGGTGTATTTATTGCCCATGTTCCCAGAATAACTTTCATTTCCCTTAAGCACTCATTCTACAAAAGAGTTCTTGGGGCACCTTAGCGAAAGGGCAGTCATTAGAAAGTAGACAGGCACCCAAATGGTGAACCAAAGAGGGTTTGCTTCAGCTGGAGACTATCTTGAAGAGATTTATAGAAGGGATGAAGGTGCCGAGGAGGAGGTAGGATCATTGTGGAATTGGGAGATTAAAAATAATCCGGTATCTGAGCACCAGAAGTTCTACGTAGGAAATGTGAAGCTCAAGCAAGTTCATAATAGATGGGAGCTGAATTAGGCCATTCGGCCCATCGAGTTCGCTCTGCCATTTGATCATGGCTGATATGCTCTTTCTCCCCATTTTCCTGCCTTCACCCCTTCAATTAATCAAAATCTGTCTCACTCTTCCTTAAATTTATTCACTGTCCCAGCAACCGCCGCATTTTGGAGTAGTGAATTCCACAGATTCACAGCCCTTTGGGAGAATGGTTACTCCTCAACTGTTTTAAACCCCTTATCCTAAGACTATGACCTCTCATCCTAGAATGCCCCATGTCTACTGTTTCCATACCTTTTATCATCTTATATATCTTAATTTGATATCCCCTCATTCTTCTAAATTCCAGGCCTAAACTGTTCAGTCTCTCTTCATACAAGAAACATCATCTCTGGGATCAATCTAGAGAATCTCCTGTAACCTTCCTGAAGTCCCACTACGTCTATCCCTAAATAAGGGGTCCAAAACTGTCCAGGTGCGACCTCACCATAGTTGTAACAGTACTTCCTCAACTTTATATTCTATTCCTTTAATTAGAAATGCCAACGTTCCAATCACTTTCTTTATTACCTACTGTACCTGTAAGCTAGTTTTCTGTGACTCGTAAAAGAGGTCTCCCAGATTCCTCTGTGCCAGAGCACCCTAAGTTGATTGGATAATTCAATATTGACCAGAACTACTACTATCAAATTGTGCCATGGGTTCTTGCGTGCCCATCTGGGGGACAGTTGCAGGTTTGGTTTAACATCTCAGCTAAAAGACAGCACCTCCGACAGTGCAGCATTCCTTTAATCCTGGTTTGGAGAGTCGTGCTCAATTCCAAGGTGAGACTTGAATCCACACCTTGCTGACTTAGAAAAAGCAAGCTATCCATTGAGCCATTTTGACCCGACTGCTACCATCCTGATAGTGTTTGGTGACTGAAGCTGCCGAGGCAGAGACTTTGGGTTTCCAGTTGCTATTGCAAATGATGTGAATGTGGAGCAACAACAGGATTGACGGAAAATGTGGCAGCTACTTTCTCCCATCATTGGCTGAAGGAACCTGCCGATACGTGGAGGATGGCCATTTTGGGTGAAGTGCTGCCAGGTGGCTGCTCTCTGGAGCTGTGGTGTCATGAAGCAGTGCCTTTAAAGAGAGGGAAGGCAATTGGAAGGTGGAGAAGAAGATGAAAGGAAGGTGAAAATCAATCTGTAGCAGTGTGTTACAGGATGAGCTGGCCACAGGGGAGTTAATGTTTGTAAAGATGAAAGGTAGATGAATACCATTTAAGCTGCCTTATCAGTTCTGGAACAAGGTACTTAATTTAAGAGTTTCAAACATGTTTGTGAGAGGATTAATGTGCCTGAAGCACACTCCAGTAATATATCAGCCCCAAGTGTTAATTAAATTGTGGTTATTGCAGAGGCAGTCTATCATGTAAAGATAGTAAAATATCAACATGCTTTTGAATCTAGCTCTAATGTTATAATAATTGACAGCGCTCTTTTCAGGAGACAATATAGCCTCACCTTCCCCCCTCACTATGGTTGAGAGATCAAGCCCCAAGTGTCCAACAATTCTACCAGCCCCGAGCTTCAAATCATCAGTTGGCATGTTTAAGATTGGGGGAGAAAGAGATGCCGGTTGGAACCTTTTTATTTTGCCCAAGCGTTTCTGTAGTTGCAGTCTGTATCTTACAATAATTAAAGTGATGCTCCAGTTCAATGTTGCACTGTGCAAGACACATTGCTGTGAATAATTAATATCTGAATTCTAGGATGGGTCGTGGATGATGTATGTGATTCCTGAAAATAAAAGAATGCAAAAAGCCACAAATGAAGTAATTTTTTTTTGACACCTAGGCTGAAGAAATTACAGCTCTCTTGTGTGCTGCACTATAGCAGAACAAATAATGATCTACAACAGCAATCTGTCATCAGGAAGCACAAGAGGAATGATGTAAATTTTTAATTATTGCAGTAGAAGGGTCATTTTGTTAGAAGCAAGTAGAATAGTGGAGCGAGCATCATCTCTTGCCTGGTGTCTATGCAAGGAACAGGGACAAAGAGATGGCAACGTTAATCATGTTTTGCCTATGTTTTGCTAGTAATTGGGGGATGATGTAGGGTTAGGCATTCAGTGTTTAGTGGTTGTAGGCAATATTATCAATAACTTCTCTTTTGGATATTGCAAATTTGAATCATATGAAATTAATAGTTTTTTTAATAGCCATTATTCAGGCTATGCACTTGGCATTTCAGTCCTGAAACCAAACCCGCCTTGATGCATGCAGGCAATCTCAGCAGTCTCAGCTGAAGCTTGATGGATGGTCTTTTCTCAATCTCGGCTCTTGTCACCCTGACTTCATTATCCAGTTCAGGCAGCGGAGATGAAAGCCTGCCAGAAAGCACTCTGATTGTCATTAGGGTGGCCCAGTGATTAGCACTGCTGCCTCACAATGCCAGGGACCAGGGTTTGATTCCCAACTTGCGTCATTGTGTGGATCTGCATGTTCTCCCCGAGTCTGTGTGGGCTTCCTCTGGGGATGCTTTGGTTTACCCTCTCAGTTCAAAAGATGTGCTGGTTAAGTGCATTGGCCATGCTAAATTCGCTCTCAGTGTACCTGAACAAGTGTGACAACTAGGGCATTTTCACAGTTGTTTCATTACAGTTTTAATGTAAGCCTATTTGTGACACTAATAAATAAAATTTCTAACTGGCTGTAATTTTGGGGGCTCAGTGAGACCAAGGAATGAGCAAAGGTTACTCAAGTGCTAGGTAGAACTCACTTTGCCTTCGACTTTCTTTACAGCCTTGGCTCAGCGAGTCAGACTCTCATCTTCCAAGTTAGAATGTTTTGAGTTCAAATCCCACTTGAGTACAGAAACCGAGTCGACACCACAGTGAAGTACTAAAGGAGTGCTGCAGTTCTAGAGATGCCCTTTTTTTCGGTTGAGATGTTAAACTATCCCCCTCAGGTGCATGTCAAAGGTCTCTTGGCACTCTAATGAAGAAGAGCAGGGATGTTATCTCTGGTGTCCTGTAATACATTTATCCCTTAATTGGCATCTCAAAATTAGATTATTTGCTCATTTTCGCAGTGCTGTTTGTGGGAGCTTGCTTTGCACAAATTGATTGCAGTGTTTCCTAAATTACAACACTACACAATAAAATGTATGTTACAAAATTACCACGCTACAAAAAGTAATTCATTGGCTGTAAATTGCTTGAGGATATTTTGTGGTTATGAAAGGTGCTATAGAAATGCTCGACTTATCGCTATTTGCACTGATCTTCAGATTAATTTTGTAGCAGTTGGGATTTTTATTAACCTGGGCAATTGTAATCCCAATAAATACTCCAGGCAATGTTTTACATTTAGTGCTCTCAAATTTTTTTATTATATTTTAATGATCAGCTTCAGATTTTGACATGTTTTTGACGAGAATTGAAAAAAAAATTCATGATGCTTGAAATTGCACTGTGCTAATAGTGAAAATAATCTTTAATATTTCAGACTTCTTCAGTTGCTTGTAAATCATGCATCATAATGAGGTTTATTGATGCAAAAGGCTTAAGTCTTGAGTGGATCATGGCAAACAAAACCTTTTCCCATTGAAGATGCAGGGTGATGATCCCATTATGAAGAACTTCAGTAATTGTCTTGGCATGTTTGAAGCGTAGCTCCTTGTTCGTGATGTCCTTGTGCATCAAAAAAGAAAGCAATTATATTTCACTGCTAATGTGTGTTTCTTGGCCAAAAGTGGGAAAATGTCTAACTAGGAATTTAATCTGTAGGGTTGTTAATTTGTTCGATGCTTCATTACCATATGATGTAATTATCAAAGCAACATCAATCTTGAAGCAACTCAAAAGCAACCTTGTCACCATGCTTTAATGTCAGCATATTGTGTCCACAGTGTCTCCCAAAAGGAAGTTCTTGCTGTACAAAAGCAAATTATTGTGGGTGCTGGAATTTGAAACCAAAAGAGAAAATGTTGGAAAATCTCAGCAGGTCTGGCAGCATCTGTAAGGAGAGAAAAGAGCTGACATTTTGAGCCTAGGTGGCTCAAATATCTGCCACTTTCTATGCCTCTTAGCTTTGCCAAAGGGTCATCTGGATTTGAAATGTCAGCTGTTTTTCTCCTTACAGATGTTGCCAGACCTGTTGAGATTTTCTAACATTTCCTCTTTGAGTTCTTGCTGTATAGCTTGTTTTCTGTCTTTGATTTGTTTCCTTTATTCCATTTGCAAGATTCTGCCATGTCAGAATCTTACTGTAGCCTTCTTCAGCCCTAGAAACCTCTAATGCTACATTCTGCTGGCTGTTCTGTTTTGCACCTCCCCTTCACTTTGCCTTGTCAATTATGGATGACTAGGCCTCAAACTATCAAGAAAATTTTCCTTGCTGAAAGTTGCTGCCTCTTGACTGTCCCCTCCTCCTCTAAGACCCTCTTTAAAATCCACATCATTGACCAAGCTACAGGTCACCCCACTAATACCTCCTGTTCTTTCTGGGGAATCCACCTTTGTCTAAGTATTTTTTTGTTGCGTCATTGAATGACATTTTACACAACAGAGCACTGACTTCACATCAGACTGAATTTGTCTGTCTTTGTGAGATGATCTCATTGCAATACTGAATTAACTGCAAAAGTATTTCAATGGTGATAAAGTGCATTGGGACATGGTGGGTGTGAAGGGGGCTGTGCATCGCCAATCCTTTTATTAATCTCTTGTAGACCTGTTGCGCGACTTAATTTTATCAGCCAGGAGGTAGATTTGGCATCCGACTACTGAATCACACTACTATTTTTGCCTAAATGCTGTCTCAATCTTTTCACACAAACATGAATATGGTATGTATAAAATTACGAGGGGCTTAGATAGCTTGGATAGGAAGGACCTATTCCTATTTTTGGGGAGACTTATAACCAGAGGCAGATATTTAACATAATTAGTTAAATGAATTTGAGAGGAACAAACAAATCTTTTTTTAATCCAAAATGGTGGGAATTTGAAATTCATTTCCTGTATTTGAAGGAAAGAGCACTTGGACTTGCACTTGAGGTGATGGACCAAGAACTGGAAAGTGATCTTAGGTTGGATTGCTCTCATTTTGGCCAGCATGGATCTAGAACGTAGAACGTTACAGCGCAGTACAGGCCCTTGATGTTTTGCTGATCTGTGAAGTAAATTTAAAGCCCATCTAACTTATACTATTCCAATATCATCCATTTAAATGCCCTTAATGTTGGCGAGTCCACTACTGTTGCAGGCAGGGTATTCCCTGCCCTTACAACTCTGAGTAAAGAATCTATTTTTGATATCCGTCCTATATCTATCGCCCCTCAATTTAAAGCTATGTCCCCTCATGATAGCAATCTCCATCCAAGGAAAAGGGCTCTCATCATCCACGCTATCTAATCTTCTGATCATCTTATATGCCTCTATTAAGTCACCTCTTAACCTTCTCTTTAACAAAAACTGCCTCAAATCCCTCAGCCTTTCCTCATAAGACCTTCCCACCATACCAGGCAATATCCTGGTCAATCTCCTCTGCACCCTTTCCCATGCTTCCACATCCTTCCTATAATGCAGCGACCAGAACTGAACGCAGCCGCACCAAAGTTTTGTACAGTTGCAACACGACGTCATGGCTCTGAAATTCAGTCCCTCTATCAATAAAAGCTAATACACTGTACGGCTTCTTAACACCCTATCAACTTGGGTGCCAACTTTCAGGGATTTATGCACGTGGAACTGATGGGCCAAATGGCCTACTATTGTGCTGTAAATCTTTATATGTTTCTATGATTTCCATGTCAGTGGGACAGTTGTTATGCCACTAGATGGTGCTCAATGCAGAAATCTTGTTTCTATTTAAATGTTTGAAAATATATGCTGCCTCTCTTTGAAGTATTATTTTTGGAATTATGAATTTCTGAAGTTAGAGCAGAACACAAAAAACGTTAAATAGTTATTGTGCTCCGCAATTTAATGTGGTATCTGTCTCTCACTATGGTATCATACCTTGGAGCACGCTGCACTGCCTTTCCTGAGCTGTTCTAACAAGAATGAAATAAATGGCTCTTTTTCAGTCACCGTTGAGCTGGTCATGTTGAGTCTGGAGCTGGTGAAGACCCGTCTTGCTGTAATGAGCATGGAAATGAGAAAGAATTTTATCCAGGTCATCTTGACTTCTCTCATTGAGAAATCACCTGATGCTAAGATTCTAAGAGCTGTGGTGAAAATAGTGGAGGAGTGGGTGAAAAATAATTCTCCCATGGCAGTAAATCAGGTGAGAACGTTGACCAATAGATAGGCAAATACATTGTCAAGGTCATAGTCGATGTGATTGAGAACAACAACTTCATATATGATTTACAAAATATATGTGTTGTAAATAGTATAAATTGGAATTCAACTAAATGCTTGAATCTGCATAGCATTTAGTAATTCTTGTCAGTTGAATAATGTAAAACTAATAATAGCTAGTAACAGCAAAATCCACTATCAGTCAACAGAACAGTTTTGGTCACCAATATTTTTTCTGTTAAGATGTTAATTTGTGTTTATTTTGTTTGTGTAGTTTTTCCACTGAACAGCCAAGGCAAACAGCACATTTATTCAAGTCGTACTAAAGCAGGTCTTTGATGAGGCACAGGCATGAACTAAAATGCGGATTATTTTCCCCAGTTTTTTTTCCCTTTTTTTGTTTGTGACATGACATTCAGGGGACTGCCATCTTGAACAGATGATTGATCTCACTGTGTGAGCCTAGAAGCCAGTCACCATTGCAGTAGAGCCCTATGCTCTTCTCACCTTATTTCCCACACGCACATGCTTTCTAGCCTTGATCCTTAGAAAACGATGAGAAGGAAACCATGCCAAATCTGGAAAAGCTGAAGCCGGCAAGACCCTTGCTCCTAATTCAGGGCATCCAAGGTAGTCATGTGGTTTAGCTCCGTACCGTGTGACTAATTTACAACCATTATAGTCTAAGTGCAGGGTATCAATAGACTGTTATTTCCCACTTTCTCATCATTCCTGAACCAAGTATAAATCAACACTGGTTCCATTGCTGTGCACATGGGAAATCAATGCAGGACTATTATCATTTGCAAATTAACAGTTACAACATATTTTGCTGGGCTCTTTTCTGACATGAATAATTTAAATGGACAAGAGTTAAATTTATGTTGTAAAGTCATCATTTGCGACTCACACGTTGTCTTTTGGCAAAGTGATTCTGGTTTATTAAGATCTGATTTTTCTTCAGTTGAAAGAAATGAAACTTGTTCTTTTTAAACTTGAAATAATTTCAGACTTTGAGGGCAAGGGTGGTTTGGTGAGGGAGGAAAAGAGCTAATTAATCTGCATCATGTTGCTAACTCCTGCTCTGCACAAGAAATAACAAGCATTTATATAATGCCTTTAAGGTAGTAAAGGCAGTTAATTGGTTGGATTGGAGAAAAGTAGGCAGTGGGACGGATAATGAGCTATCGTGGAAAGTGTTAGGAAAGGAAGCTGAAAGCTTGGCTGTAAAGAGAGATTTTGAGCAAGGTTTTGTCAGAGAAGAATAGGAAGAAGAATTTGGAATGGACGTGTCAGAGTCCTATATCCTCCTCACCTTATTTCCCGCAGGCACATGCTTTCTAGCCTGGATCCTTATAGGTGTAGGAAACGATGGAGGGGGAACTGCAAAAAAGTCCAGCGCCAGAGGAAGTGGGAGGGAATGTCAAGGTAATGGTAAGAGAAATGGAGGGAAATCTTAGATTTGTTGCATTAGTGCACAGTGGATTATCAAGGGAGGGAGTGTTGGCACTTGATGCAGATCAGAATCTGGGCAACTGTTTTGAATGTTGGAGTCCCTAGTGAATAAAGGCAGATAAGGGGGACAATGGAGAAGTTAATGTCTCAAGATGACAAAAGAATAGAAGGTTTTAATGATGCTAATGGTAAGGATAGAAATTGGCGATTTTGTGGAGGTGGCTGCATAGGTCTTGGTGATGGGTGAGATTTTAAAGTGCAATGCTGTCCAGGTCAAATCTGTGTGCTTGCACTTTTAAAACAGTTTTTAACATCAGTCAATTTTTTCAGGTGAATAGAGAGCTAATCTTAGTATTCACAAGAGTTGAGAAAAGATTTACCAGAATGGTTCTGGGGAAAAGAAGATTTGATTAAGGGGGGTCCAAAATTGAGGGCACTGGAAAGAGTAGATGGGGAGGAACCATTCTCACTGATAAGAGGATTAAGAACTGAGGTCACTGATTAAAGGTGATTGGCAAAAAGAAGCAAGAGCAAGTTGGGGAAAATCTTTAAGTAGCAAATAGTTAGGATTTGTCAAGAGAGAATTGGATAATCTGAAGAGAAAAAGGTTACAGAGCTGCGGAGTGGGACAAAGTGAGTTGCTCTTGAAGAGAGCTAGCATGGACATGAATGGATTCCTTCCATTCTCTGATTCTATGAACATTAAACTATCTTCAAATGGTGCTTAGATGTTGAATATTTTTAAAATATCATTTTGCAATAGACTGCAGTTACAACACTGGGTTAAAGCTGAAGTGATGTGCTGCTGCCTCTTGGTGGCACACTGGTGTCTTTTGTCAGTTGTACAGATTAACTGAGAGCTTTCTGATCCACCTGACTGCTGAATCATAGGAGTGTTGGAAACCACTTCACATTAATGCAACGCTCTGCTTATTAAATTCAGGGCTCTCTGTTAAGTGGTTTAGAACACTGGGTAGTTATTTCCTTATGAACTTGATGCTTATCAATTTCCTTTCTCAATTAGTTCCTATACCTGCCATTTCCCATCTCAGGTAATGTAATGCACAGTCACAGACCTTCAGCTGGTGCTAAATGTGATTTTTTTTTTTAAAAAAAAGATCAGCTGAGAGCAAGTTTGGCTGTAATCAATGCCAGATCTGAATTCTAGTTCAATGGTGACCTGCTCTTCTGCGGAGGTCGTTATGTTTGACACCGGTTAATGTTATGGTGCCCTCCTGCCTGTCTCTGGTTTGTTTGTGGTGATATGTTTATTACCAGTACTGTTTCTCCAAGTCAAGCATTTAGAACCTGCTGTTTCGGGGGTGGGTGGAGAGGTGCAAAGAACAAAAACAGATAAATCATTTCTCTATTTTGTGCAGACGCCTACGCTGAGAGAGAAGTCCATTTTGCTGGTTAAAATGATGACCTATATTGAAAAACGCTTTCCAGATGACCTTGAATTAAATGCCCAATTCTTGGACCTCGTTAACTATGTCTATAGGTAATTGTAGTAATTAATCAAAAATTACATTTCATTAGTTTGCACACTTCTGACTTTGCACTGTACTCTTGAGAGGCCAGTGCAATTTATATTTCATTTGAAAATGTAATATGACTTGGTTTTTGTCTGTATTTTAATTTGTGTTAACACCCGCATAGTTTGCAAATCAGATGCAGCTATTTTTATTCAACCCAAGGTTAACTATCTGAGCCAGCATTTAGCACATAGCTTTATAGAGTCAACCATTTTTACATTTCTTTTCTAACTAGACCTGGCTTGGTGGGAATGTAGATTTATTTTTCAGTCCATCTTGAATCTCCTTGAAAAGGAAGCTCATTTCATTAATGATATTTCACTGTTCAAAGTGTACAATCTCGTAGAATGTTTGTAGGTTCATTGTGCAGCATTTTGTTTTATATGCTGATGAACGTGGAGACCAGGAGGAGGATCTGTTAACTAAAATATTCCCATACCTCTTAGATGATGCACTTAATGACCTGAAACACTGTTAAAAAAGATTTGACTTGGAAATCTTTTTAAATCCCATGTTTCCTGCAGCATTATCAGGCATTTTACTTTGGTAAGGGAGCAAAAGAATGAATTAAAAGGATAGGTTTGAGGCACAAGACGGAGAATAGAGTGCAGATAAATTCCAAACAGGGCAAAGCTGCACATTTTTGAGTTCATTGATTACAATCCCTCCATATCTTTCCATCCCACCTCTGCTCCCTCCTTTCTCTGCCTCTCTCCCGCCTCCACCTCCTACTTTGTCTCTTCGTTTACCCACCCACTCACCTCACTTTCCTCCTTACTCTCACTCACTCTTCTGCGCTGCTGTCTCTGATCTTATTCTCGGCATCTGCCAACCTGGTCCCTATCCTGTCATCCATTTCCTCCCTGACCTCTCTACCATCAATCCATTCCTCTCTCCTGCCTCATTCCTGTTGTTCCCCTTTCTTCTGAGCTTCTGTACTCCTTTTCCTCAGTTTATCTTTTGGTTTGGATTTTTGAGCATTCTGTGCTCACTTTTTTACTGAATTAGTTGACGCTCTGTCTTTGTTCGTTTCATGCGTCTTCATTGTTTTATCAACATGTGTTTGTATTTCATGTGCTTTTCTTTGCTGCTTGTCACTTAGTCTCCAGTAGTGTTTTTGTTGATATTTCTACAGGTTGCTCCTTCTAAGCAATGATCCTTCTAACTGCTGCTTTCAATGATCTGGCTATTAGTTCCTTGTGTTTGTTCTTATTGAGGAAGAATTAGTTGATGCAATTAAAGCATCAACTTTTTTTTGTATTGTTACTCCCGTCCTCAAAACAGGTTGAATGCAAAGATCTTCTCAATAAAAATACTGACCTTGGAAGAGGTTGCACCACAGATTCAGCAGAATGCTAGAGCTTAATGGGTTGAAGTAGAAAGACAGACTGTGCATTCCTGGCTTGTGTTAAAATTTTAAAGTTTATTTATATATTAGTGTCACAAGTAGGCTTTCATTAACACTGCAATGAAGTTACTATGAAAATCCCATTAGTCGCCACATTCGAGAGCCTGTTCGGGTACACTGAGGGAGAATTTAGCATGGCCGATGCTCCTAATCAGCACTTATTTCACACTCGGAAGGAAACTCACATAGACACTGGAAGAACGTGCAAACTCTACATGGATAGTGATCCAGGCTGGGGATTGAACCCAGGTCGCTGGTGCTGAGAGGCAGCAGTGCTAATCCCTTGCCACCATGTTGCTTTATTGGGTTTAGGGAACATAGTGGCATTAAAATGAGAAAGACTTCAATTCGATGGATACAGAAAACTATCCCCTCTGTGAGGGGATCCAGAACAATTAAAGCCAGCCTATTTAGAGGTGAAATTAGGAAGGAAATTTTACATCTGCAGGATAGTGTAGGTTGAATGTTGGGAGTCAGTGAAACTTTTCAAAATTGAGATTGATTAAGTCTTATCAAATAAAGGTATCTAGGAATATGAAATAAAGATGGGGAGAGTGGATAGAAGACACAGCAAGAATTTAGCAACACCAATTTATAATCCAACCGATTTATTTGATAGTAAAAACGTGAGCTTTCGACTCCTGTGTCGTCTTCAGGCAAATGCAGCGTTCTGGTCTGCAATAGCACACATCAGCACAGACAGTCAGAGATTGCTGATTAGAATGCGAATCCTTACATCTAACCTGCTATTCAAGTGTTAAAGTGGCTAATAATGTGTGTGAAGGGAATCCTGAGCATTGGTTAGAGAATTGTGTATTTTCTCCAGACAGCACAGTAAGTGAGGTTTTTTGCTAACCAGGCAAGTTACGGGGGTTACAGATAGTGTGTCATGAAGCCAAGATCCCTGTTAAGACCGTCCTCATGTGTGCGGAGCTTGGCTATCAGTCTCTGCTCAGCGACTCTGCGCGGTCGTGTATCACGAAAGCCCCCTTGAAGAACATTTACCCGCAGGTCGGAGGCCGAATGCCCATGACTGCTGAAGTGTTCACCCACAGGAAGGGAACTGTTTTGCCTGGTGATTGCTGAGCGACAAGCCCTCCGTATACACAGAATTTGCTCAGATGAGGAGGATCGTGACAGACACCTCCAAACGCTGAAGGATGCCCTCGTGAGAACAGGATATGGCGCTTGACTCATCGATCGACAGTTCCGACGTGCCACAACGATAAACCGCACTGACCTCCTCAAAAGACGGACACGGTGGACAGAGTACCCTTTGTTGTCCAGTACTTCCCCGGAGCGGAGAAGCTACGACATCTTCTCCGGAATCTTCAACATATCATTGATGACGATGAACATCTCGCTAGGGCCATCCCCACCCCCCCCACTTCTTGCTTTCAGACAACCGCACAACCTCAAACAGATCATTGTTTGCAGCAAACTAACCAACCTTCAGGAGAACAGTGACCACAATACCACACAACCCTGCCACAGCAACCTCTGCAAGACATGCCGAATCATAGACATGGACGACATCATCAAACGTGAGGATACCATTCACCAGGTACACGGTACACTTGCAACTCGGCCAACGTTGTCTACCTAATACGTTGCAAGAAAGGATGTCCCGAAGCATGGTATATTGGGGAGACCATGCAGACACTACGACAGCGGATGAATGAGCATCGCTCATCAATCACCAGGCAAAACAGTTCCCTTCCTGTGGGCGAACACTTCAGCAGTCATGGGCATTCGGCCTCCGACCTGCGGGTAAATGTTCTTCAAGGGGGCTTTCGTGATACACGACCGCGCAGAGTCGCTGAGCAGAGACTGATAGCCAAGCTCCGCACACATGAGGACGGTCTTAACAGGGATCTTGGCTTCATGACACACTATCTGTAACCCCCGTAACTTGCCTGGGTTAGCAAAAAACCCTCACTTACTGTGCTGTCTGGAGAAAATACACAATTCTCTAACCAATGCTCAGGATTCCCTTCACACACATTGTTAGCCACTTTAACACTTGAATAGCAGGTTAGATGTAAGGATTCGCATTCTAATCAGCAATCTCTGACTGTCTGTGCTGATGTGTGCTATTGTAGACCAGAACACTGCATTTGCCTGAAGAAGACACAGGAGTCGAAAGCTCGCGTTTTTACTATCAAATAAATCGGTTGGATTATAAATTGGTGTTGCTAAATTCTTACTGAGTTCTTACCACCCCAATCCAACGCCGGCATCTGTACAACATAGAGACACAGCAGCAGTGATCTGACTGAGTGACTGAACAGCCTCAATAATGTCCTTATGCTATGGAAATAGATATTTTTTCTGCATAGAGAATCAGATATTTAAAAGGTGAGTGGGTCTACGGGGAAAGAACAGGGAAACGGATCAATTAACTTTACTGAAAGATCTGGAATGGGTTTGATGGGCCGAATGACAATCTCCTGTGTTAATTAAAATGCTATTTAGCTGACATAAATTGATTTATCTATATTAATCTTTGGCTGCTGTCAATTATTCATCGCACGTCGGTTAACTGGTGTAATTTTGTGGCTCAACAGGGATGAAAATCTCTCGGGCAGTGAGCTTACTGCGAAACTGGAACCGGCGTTCTTGGCAGGATTGCGGTGTTGCCAGCCCCACATTCGGGCCAAATTCTTTGAAGTTTTCGATAACTCCATGAGGCGCCGGGTGTATGATCGGCTACTGTATATTACCTGTTCGCAAAACTGGGAGGCTATGGGTAGCCATTTCTGGATCAAGCAATGCATAGAGGTGAGGAGAGAGTGGCTGTTATGCTGTCTGTTGTTTTCACAGCAGATTTAAAGTAGGAGTGTTTGAATTGCATCAAATAATTTAGAAATGTGGAATACTGCAGGCAGGAGATGGACACTGAATTCCTGCTGAGAAATCCATTCTCCTTTCAGAAAACAAGATTTGTGTTTAGTTATTTGTCAAGTTAAAACCGGGGAGCCTGTCGCTCGTGACTATAATAGTCATAGTAAGAAATCTCACAGCACCGGGTTAAAGTCCAACCAGTTTATTTGATAGTAAACTCACAAGCTTTCAGAAATGCTGTTTCTTCATCAGGTGTGTGGAAAGTTCTATGCACATGACTGTAGGAAGTTTGGTGACTAAATGAGGAGCAAAATAAAAAGTTGCCAAGGTGTCCAATCCAATTTCTTAACAGGAAAATGAAATAAACCCTTTTAACAAATGACTACCGTACGAAGCTCATTAGATGTTTTTGAGTTTTTGTTTTCTCATGTAGAATCTCTGGATCGCCACGAAGTTGGAGAAATGATCTGCTGTATGTCATAAAAATGTAAAAGACCTTCTGTAAAATGCAGCAGGTCCCCTGACTTCCCAGAGCCTCAGGGCATGCACATCAAAACAACCTCTCTTTGTGTGAAGCTTACAACCTTCCAGAGTATTAAAGCTGTTGCACAGTCTGTTGTTTTTTAGTATTGAGTAAATTGTTACCCTTCAGACTTCTTATTATAATCGGCACCTTTTGCTACAACACTGTTACCAGCTGACTTTGCAATCCATGCATTCCTTCAAAATATAACACCAAGATTCCTGTGTGGTCAGATTTTGAATTGTTTAAGGCAGATTACATAGATGGTGCAGTTTAGAAATAGTCTGCACAACATCTGGTCTATGTTGCTTCTTTTGTGCTCCACGTGAGCCTACTCTCTCTTGACTTCAGTTAATCCAGGTTGAGGGGACTTCCTGATCGTCTGGCCAGATCTGGATATGGAAATGATGATGAGGCTGGGGGGACCATAAATTCTCAATAAATGAATGATTATAGTAAAACTAAATTTGTACAACATTTTGATAATTATACAGTCAGAATGGTGCTTTACATATAAAATAATCAGATTTACCCTCTCTTTCATTGCCCTCTTAGCTTAATGTGGACAGTGCATTGGAGATCCCTCTTTGCAGTGGCATCAAAGACTAGGGTTGTTGCTTTTCTCCACACATACAGCCTGACCTGCTGTGGACTTGAAGCATTTTATGTCTTCATTTCAGATTTCCCATTTTCACTGCACTTTGCTTTCGCCCTGCCACTATAAAATGTGCTTAATTGTGATCTACAGTACAGTGTTTCAAGGCACAGTAAAGGGAAATTAAAAGAAAGAAAATGTGGAAAGATCAAACGGCATCTCTGAAACAGTCACCATGTCTTGGAAGTAAAAATCCTCTCTGTAACAAATTCCTAGAGTTGGAATTTAGTAATGTGTAGAATGTTTTTTATAAAAAGAGGTGCTCCCAAGTGTATCCATAGTCTGTTCTACACATGTTAGGGGAGTATTCTTAATTTTCTATTTTGTCAAAAATCACACTTGCTATTGCATTCTCTATCCTTCTAAAAATCTAAATCTGAGCTACATCTCTGAAGCAAGAGAAGATGCTTTTTCAATGTAATTTTTAAAAGTGCATAGACAACTAATCACTGACAAGTCTATCTCAATGTTAAATTGAGATGGTTTGTGGAGTCCTTCAGTCACGCATTCCTTAGGATTGGCTGCAAGTAGCAGCATTCATGTTTCAATATCTGGATTTCTTGTCCACCAGTAGAATTCTAGATTAGATTTTTACTGGGTTTGTAGACCGCTACTGTCAGTTAACTTAAATCTGTGTCCTCTGGTTACTGACCCTTCTGCCACTAGAATCAATTTCTCCTTATTATCAATCATCTTCATGATTTTGAACATCCCTATCCCTAGAAGTATTTTTAAGGCAAGGTTAAATAAATTCTTGATTGACAAGGGAGTCAAAGAGTAGGGGCAAAGAGGAAAGTGTACTTGAGGACATAATCAGATCAGCCATGATAGTGGAGCAGGCTCAAGGGGCCAAATAGCCGACTCCTATTAATTTATATCTATCCTTAACTTTCTCTGTTCCAAGGACAAGAATCCCAGCTTTACTTGAAATTTCGCATTTCTAGTACCAAAAATAGAAATTTATAATGGTATGAGTTGACAGGGTATTCACACAGATCATAGAATTCCCTACAGTGCAGAAGGAGTCCATTCAGCCCATCGAGTCTGCATCAACTCTCCATAAGAGTATGTTACCACGCTCTCCCAACCCCTGTAACCCAACGCATTTACCTCCCAGTCCTCCTAACCTACACATCTTGCACACCAGCGGCAATTTAGCATAGTTAATCCATCTAACCTGCACATCTTTGGATTCCAAGATTAATTAATAAATTATAAATATATAACTATTTTAGTGGGTAGTCTTCAATGATACCATGCCAATGCAGACCTGAATGACCTTAGCAAGGATCAGTCCCTTCACTGAGGGAATGAGAAAAATGGGGAAAGAAAACTATATTAAAAATGATCTTTTCATAAAGAATATTAAAACCCAAATGTAATATAATTTGAAGTTTTGTATATACATGTAAAAACAAATTGAAACTGCAGTTATTTAATAAGTAATCTTATGTTGGTTAGCTCATTTGGCTTGTTGGCGGTTTGTGATGCTGAGTTGTGCCAACAGCATGTTCAATTCCCATTTCAGCTAGGGTTATTCATGCAGGCCTGTTTTGTCAACCTTGTTCTTCGCCTGAAATGTGGTGCTTTTCTGCTGAGCTATGGGTTTCAGAACATCACAGTGATTAGCACTGCTGCCTCACAATGCCATGGGCATGGATTCACTTTCAGCTTTGGGTTACTGTCTGTGTGAAGTTTGCACATTCTCCCCATGTCTTCATGGGTTTCTTCTGGATGCTCCGATTTTCTCCCACACTCCAAAAATGCGCAAGTTAGATTGATTGGCCATGCTAAATTGGCGCTTTGTGTCAGGGAGACTAAATATATGGAGTTGCAGAGATAGGGGTAGGGTGGGATTGGTGGTGGTAGGCTGAATGGCCTCTTGCAGTGTAGGGATTCTATGATTCTACCTCCACCAGCACAAAGCATCCCAGATATCTCTCTCTTTATACTAAAGACATTGATACTAGTATTACTCCCTGATAGTGGTCCAGATGGACATTTTTACTGAGTCTGCAAGGTGAGTGCCAGCAAGGTATTTGACCTTCATAGCTGAATCCAGTTCTGATACATGCTTTCTGGTGGAGGTGACCACATGCTTTGTATGGGTCAGTTTTGTACTGGCAGTACACCTGCACAATGGACTTCAGGACAAATGATTTCTATTAGAATGATCAAAGTTTGTTGAGATTCTGAAAAGTTCAGTTAACTGGTTTGTTCTTATTTATCTTTGCCCAATTAACATGGAGAAATTAGTGAATTGGGGAGAGATGAATTAATATCATTGCAGGCGGTCTTCAACCTTAGGATCCATTTATTTCAGCTGAATGTGTTATTTAGCCTTACACTGTTAGGCTCATTAACTTCACTAAGAGAGTTTCCCTATTGATGCCAATGGTATGTTTACAGTTTTGAAATGTATGTCTTTTATGTGGAAGGATTAGTGGTGATTTGTTGGCCTAAAATATTTTCTTGCTGAGCTCTGCATGTGCAAAGTATTTGATTATTGCACTTTGTTTTTTTTTCCTTTTCCACCAGCTGCTACTTGCGGTGTGTGAAAAAAATACAACCATTGGCACCAACTGCCAAGGTGCCATGCTACCATCCATCACCAATGTTATTAATTTGGCTGACAGCCATGACCGTGCAGCCTTCGCCATGGTGACGCATGTGAAACAAGAGCCCAGGGAGCGGGAGAATAGTGAGAGCAAGGAAGAGGTGATTTGCTTTTCACATTTAATCTTGTGTTGACCTGCATAAGCCAACGAAATTTGGTAATCGACTACATGTGAGATGCGATGCAATACAACGTTCCTTTCTGCGCTCGTTGCCTCTAAGATGAATGTTGCATTGCAGTTACACCGCTGAATCAGGCCATTCAGTCCAACTGGTTCATGGTCCACAAACTTCCTGTCATCCCCTCTTCATCCTGCCCTACCAGAATATCCTTTGATTACTTATAGGCTTGTCTAGCTTTTCTTTAAGTGCATTTACACTCTTACTGCAATCAATCGTGTAGCGAGTAGCGCACACTCATTCCTCTGTCTCTAGATGAGAAATTTCTCCTGAATTCCATATTGTGTTTATTAGTAACTAAGTTATATTTTGGCCCTGGTTCTGATGTAGCCTGCAAGTGGCTGATATAGACTGGGGGTTGACACATACAGACCAGACCTGTTGCTCATCAAATAAGACAAAGTGGCATGAAGACTAAATTTGGAGTCTGACTGTGACTAAGAATCTTACAAAGTACATTGAACCCTGGGTTTAGTCAGTACAATTCTTTTTAATTATGTGAGAAAAACCTGTTTTGCCTTCAGGCCCAGTGCTGTTCTTCATGTAAGGCTTTTCTCAGTGAAATGATGAGCTTGAGACCCACGTGGCTGGGAAGTCACGGGGAAGATTTTGCTCTTAACAGAGAACCTATGCTATTTTAGAGTGTGCAATCAGAGAAACCTTGGCAAGCCAATGTGGGAAAGGGTACTGCAGAAGGATAATTGTTCATAGAGATACAAGTACACCCTATAGAATAATGTACCTTCCTTTTCTATTTGACAGATTAACAAAAATACAACAAGGTATTCAATTAGTTTTTAAACACTGTTGCACAGCATGTCTGAGCAATCTGACGTGTCAGCACGCACAGGAGCATGGAAGAATCCAGATACAGGTCCACAGATTCAGACTTGGAAGAGAGGTTGTTGCAAACATAATGCATTTAATTTGATCAATGCCTGTGCGCCATGTTTGGGCAGTTGCTGTTATCATTTGTTTACCACATAACTGGCGTAACATATGAAGCAGTGCCATTTTCCCAGTTTTTTCCACAGTTACACGCTGGGTGCATAACACACAGTGCTTTCCCTTAATTTATGCAATTAGTCCACTCAGTGCTTTGACTGTTCCTTAACAGGTGCAACAGTTCACCAAGAGACCAGCTGGACTGCATTCAATTATTTGCAGATAGCTTTTGAATAAGAAAATGAATGTTGTTGAAACCAAGCACTTCCTGCTGCCTCGAGTTTTTGAATAGAGTTCAGGAGTGTTGCTGGGCTACTAGATTATATAAATAGGTTGCCTGAATGCCTACCACAAACAGCAAGAACTTGCTGTAATGTAATAAAACATCCCAAGATGCTCCATGGATACATTGGCTCACTTTAGATGTCAGGAGAGGTGTGCAAAAGCTTGGACAGAGAGTAACGTTTTTGAGAAGGTCTGTGGACGGGTGGAGGGAAGGAATTCCGGAGATTGGGGCACAAACAACTGAAGCCAGCAATGAAGAAAGGAAATTGGGGATTTGCAGAAATGTCTCTGTCTCTCCCCATCAGCACCACACCTGACCCCAGCCCCCTTTTCCCCAACTTTGTTGATCTAACGTTTGGGCAGTCATTTCAAACTTGTGTGAAAATGTAAGCAGTGCTGTCTGGTAGTAATAAGAGTAATTTTTTGCCCCTCTGTCAATGCAATGAGAATGAACGTATTGTCCATGTTCTTTAATAACTTGCTTAGGATGTGGAGATTGATATTGAGCTGGCGCCAGGTGATCAGAGCAGTACCCCGAAAACCAAGGAACAGTCTGAGAAAGATGCTGGGAACCAGTTGCACATGCTGACGAACAGACATGATAAGTTTCTGGATTCTCTCAGAGAAGTGAAGGTGAATACAATGAAGTTTAATTCATACATAGTGTGCTCAGTTGCCTATTTTAAGTTTATTATGTTCAGCCTTGTTATTAAATGTGCAGTTTGATTTACAGTTGAGTATAGTCTTTCCTTTTATATGCACAGTTTAAATAAGTGATTTGATTATGCTACCAGGAGATGCCCAAAGCCTATATTGAGAAAACAGATAATTCATCTTTCTGAATCTGTGGGCTAATGATTAACAAATTTTCCAAATCCTTATGGTTCTCTGCATTGGAGCACTTAAGCACTTGGAATCAATCTTAAATGTCTAAAAAAGTGGTGATAGCTGATTCATACTAACGTTCAAAAGGAAGTCGAAAGAATACATGAAAGGGAGAAATTTGTAGGGCTCTGGGACTAATTCAATGGCTGTTTTAAAGATCTGGTATGGGCAGAATGGCCTCCATCTGTGCCGCAGCATTCTATGATATGAACAAAGGGGTCAGTTACCAACCCAACTTGTGTTGAGCAGGTAAAATGTGATATTGTTTAAATATGCCAGCTTACACCGTGATATTTGAGAGGAGCACTTAATTAAATTGGTGCAGATGGCCTGGTTATGCAAATAAATGCTATTAATGGTAATGAATGATGCATTGGTCGCTTTTGCTGAAGCAGTCCCACTCTGTTACATAGTCCTTATTGTGTCATTTTACCTAGCCAAGGTTGATGGGTAAATCACAGTTTGGATTTTATTTATGTGCCTGGTTTGCTGCACTTAATACTTGTTTTTTTGTGTGTGCTTTGCATTTTAACGAAAAGCATTTAGTCAAGCAACACCTTTGCAGAAAAGTTAGAGCAGCAATTTAATTGAGAAAGCTCTTTAATGAAAATGCTGCCATAGAATTATTTAGTATGTTGCTGCTTTTTATCCAGGTGGGCTGGGGGGGCTTTTATTTTCCACCGTATTCTGAGCTTGTTTTCTCTCCTGTTTTAGACTGGGGCACTGCTGAGTGCATATGTCCAGTTGTGTCACATTAGCACAGCACTGGCTGAGAAAACCTGGATCCAGCTCTTTCCCAGACTCTGGAAGATATTGTCTGATCGACAACAGCATGTGAGTGCTTGGAGATGGACATTCAGTCTGATTCTTTTCCATTTTATTATTTCATGATCATCAAATTAATATAATTTCTCTATTTTAGCGGATATTATCTTTATGTCCGTGCAGAAAAGGCCCAGAAATTGCCCTCAGAAAAATGTCCTGCTGAAATATTTCTTTGTGATGTTGTTTGTGGGATAAATAGTAGCGAGGACATTGGGGAGAACTTCCCTGTTTGTCCAAATAGCACCATGGGATACTTTATATCCACCTGGGCGGTCAGGTAGGGAATTGGTTTAATGTCTCATCTAAAAGAAAATATCTTAAGAGTGCAATGCTCTCTTGTATTGTACTGAAGAAGCAACCCGAATTGTGCATTCAAGAACCTGGAGGTGAGTGCGCTACCCACTGAACCGGGACTGAAATAGATTAAATAGAATTCAACTGTTTACAGTAATTTAGGGGCACAGTGGTTAGTACTGTTGCCTCACAGCACCAGGCATCGAATTCCGCTCCAGCCTTGGGCGACTGTGTGGATTTTTCGCATTCTCCCCACGTCTGTGTAGGTTTCCTTTGGACGCTCCAGTTTCCCCCCTCAACTCAAAGATGTGCAGGCTATGGCAAACCTTCCCCCTAGTATCAGAGAGATTAACAGGGCGAGTACTTTGGGTTACAGGGATAGGGCCTGGATGGGATTGTTGTTGATGCAGGCTAGATGAGCCAAATGGCCTCTTCCTGCACTGTAGAGATTCTGAGGGGTCCAGTACAAGGGAACATAAGATGAAATTTAAAATGGAGCCCAGGAAAACCCTTTTTACAGAGATAGTTGTAAAGCCATGAAATATATTTGTCGAGTTAGTGATTGATGCAGAAACCGTATTTTGACATTTAAGATTAAAGTTATGTGGATGATTAATTGGAATGGGGCAATTAAGGGAATTTGGATCAGGGCAGGCACGCTCATGCAGAAGTAGAACATGGACTGGTTGTGCTGAACAGCCTCTTTCTCTGTTGTAATTTCTTTGTATTATCCGGCAATGTCCGTTAACTGGGATGTGACCTGTATTCGGCATGAATATTTTGCCAAAGACCACCAACCAGAAGCCGTAATACAAAATCGTATTTCAAACTAGCTGTGATGCATAATGGCATTGTCTTTTCAAATAAAAACTCAAGTGCGAGAGATATTTCAAAGAATTATTTCAACTGAAACTGTTATTCTGGAATGTATTTTATCATCATTCAACAAAGCAGTCAGTGAAGTGTTGGCATCACTTGCAAATTCACACCTTATTGATTTTGAGAGCCATTTCTCTCGAACTGAAGCTTCTCTCCCTCATCCTCTCTTGATGTTGAATTTGAAAAAGGGGTTTTGTATAGAATGTTTGACTGTAGAACTTTTCAAAAGTGTGGCTCATGCTGAAAAATGTTTGTATTTAAAGCCATACCTACTGCTGTGTTTTCAGACTAAGGGGAGTTTGTTGGAAGGACACGTGCAAGAAAATCATTCCCAATGCAAAATTATGACCTTGGAGGTGCGGAAATATGCAAAGTGTTTTCACAGTTCTTTCACCACGTGTAGCCAGGAGTAAAGAAATGCATGATAGCGGAATATAGAGGGGTCATCCCACGGTCTTGCTGGTATCATGATTATAATATTGAATGAGCAATCTGGAGTCTGAGAGTTCAAACTGAACCATGATCTGTTCTGAAGTTCAATTCAGCAAATTTGAGAAAGTTATTAATTAATGGAAATAATTACAATGGATTAGTAAGTTCGCCGATGATACGAAGGTTGGTGGTGTTGTGGGTAGTCTGGAGGGTTGTCAGAAGTTGCAGCGTGACATAGATAGGATGCAAGACTGGGCAGGTAATTGGCAGATGGACTTTAATGCAAACAAATGTGTAGTGGTCCATTTTGGCAGGAGCAGTGGGATGAAGGGATACAATATCAGGGGTAGGAGTCTTAGGAGTGTTGAGGAACAGAAGGGCCTTGGGGTCCGGGTCCATAGGACTCTTAAATCGGCCTCGCAGGTGGAAGATGTGGTTAAGAAGCATGTGGTATACGGGCCTTCATTAATCAAGGGATTGAGTTTAAGAGTCGGAAGGTAATGCTCCAACTTTGTAAGACCCTTGTCAGACCCCATTTGGAGTACTGTGCGCAGTTCTGGTCACCTCACTATGGGAAGGATGTGGAAGCTATTGAGAGGTACAGAGGAGATTTACGAGGATGTTGCCTGGATTGGGAGGCATGCCTTAGGTTGAGGGAGCTAGGTCTCTTTTCCCTGGAGAAGGTTGAGAGGCGACCTGATAGAGGTTTATAAAATGTTGAGAGGCATAGATAGGGTGGATTGTCGAAGGCTATTTCTAGGGCTGAAATGGTTGCTACGAGAGGACAGAGGTTTAAGGTGCTGGGGTCTTTTAAAAGACTTCTGGATGAGCACATGGGACTTAATGGGATTGGGAGTTACAGATAGTTCTATGGCTTGATAGGTATGGTTATGATTGCAACTTGTGTGTCGAAGGGCCTGTTTGTGCCGTAGTGTTCTGTGTCGTTCTAAAAATGCTCGTGAATAATGTCCTACAGCACTAAGCAATTTGCTAATATCCTTCAGGGAAGGCAAAGCAGCCATCCACATCTGGTTTGGCCAACATGTCCAGCCCTGCATTGCATAGAATTTGCAGCGCAGCAGCAGACCACTTGGCCCAGCTGATCTGTGGCAGCGCTTTTACGTTCCACGCAAACTTCCTCCCATCTCGCTTTACCTTCGTTCATTAATGTGGTTGACCCCAATATCTGAGTAAACTAACCTGATTCCATATGAGTGGCATCTTATTGAAATTTGACTGCATGCATCTATCATAATGAATAATGTAAAACTTACGCCATGTTTATATCCAACTACTGGGGCAGTACTTGCTGAAATGCAAATGATATGATTTCTATTTTGATTTGATTTATTATTGTCAATGTATTAGTATACAGTGAAAAGTATTGTTTCTTGCATGTTATACAGACAAAGCATACCTTTCATAGAGAAGGATAGCAGAGTGCAGAATGCAGTGTTAGATTTATAGCTAGAGTGTAGAGAAAGATTAACTTATTGTGAGGTAGGTCCATTCAAAAGTCTGACAGTAGGGAAAAATCTGTTCTAACTTTTGTTTTGGAGATATAAACGTGTCAAGAGACCCTTTTCTGAGCTGCTGTTCTGTTCTTTGGGTTCACAGGCTCTGGCAGGAGAGATAAGCCCTTTCCTCTGCAGTGGAAGCCATCAGGTGCAGCGAGATTGCCAGCCAAGTGCTCTGAACTGTTTTGTTGAAGCGATGTCCCAATGTGTCCCTCATATTTCCATCAGGCCTTGTGTGCTGAAATATTTGGGCAAGACACACAACCTCTGGTTTCGGTCAACACTGATGCTAGAGCACCAGGCTTTTGAAAAGGGTTTGAGCCTTCAGATTAAACCGCGCCAAACATCTGAGTTCTATGAGCAGGAAAGCATCACCCCACCTCCACAAGTAAGTGATTGCTTTTGATTTCTGTGATGCCTTTAAAGTAGTTAAAAGTCCCAAAGGGGAGAGTAGTTATCAGATTAAAATTGATATCGAGCCACGTTAGGACTGGTAACTAAAAACTAAGCTTTAAAAAAGGGTATGTTTTAAGGAGAGTCCGCCTTGTTGTCTGACAAGGGGCATACACGCGATGGGTCATGAGAGGGCTGCTCTTGGATTTTTCGAGAGTAGCCTAGTGCTTCACATCATTAGTGTATGCTTGAACTGGACCAGTTCATGGGCAACACGACAGCTCAGTGACTATCGCTGTGCTGTACAGATACATGGATTTGGGCCTGTATCTGTGGGAGTTTGTACATTCTCCCCGTGCTTGCGTGGGTTTTCTCCGGGGGCTCCAGTTTTCTCCCACACCCCAAAGATGTGCTCTTAGGCTGATTTGCAAAACGGTTTCTCCCTAAATTGTCTGGTAAATTTGGTTCCGATGCATAGATCTATAAACATAGACAGGGATCATGGGTAGAAGTGGGAACATCAAGGTGGCGGCGTGGGCTCGTTGGGCCGAAGGGTCTGTTTCCCGTGCTGTTTTGTTCTTTGAGAGATTTAGCAGACAAATCCAATGCCGTACTTTGGTTATGAGAATACTTTGGAGAGGTTGGGACGGTTCTCCTTGCAGAGAAGGCGACGAAGAGGATAAAAGCAAATCATTGCAGATGCTGGAATTTGAAACCAAAAAAGAGAGTGCTGGAAAATCTCAACAGGTCTGGCAGCATCTGTAAGTAAGGAACAGAGCTGACGTTTTGACAAAAGGTTATCTGGACTCGAAACATCAGCTCTCTTCTCCTCTTACAGATGCTGCCATACCTGTTGAGAATTTCCAGCGTTTTCTCAGAAGGCGAAGAGGAGATGTGATAGAGATGCTCAAACTTGTGAGGGGGCTGGTCAGTCTGGATAGAGAGAAACTGTGTTCCCCCATCCTCCCTGTACCAATAAAAGGATCAAGAATGAGAGGATACAGGGTGAAAATAATTTGCATATGTCATGTGAGAGGAAAAATATTTTCACATAGCGTGTGGTTTGGGTCTGGAATGCACTGACTGGAAGTGCGGTGATGGCAGTTTCAGTTGAGGTAGTCAAGAGGGCATTGCATGATCATTTGAACGGAAACAATGCATGAGGCTATGGGGCAAATATAGGGGAGAGGCACTGAGTCACGATGCTTGTTTAGAGAACTAATGCAGGAACAGTAGGCCGAATGGCCTCCTTTCTGCATTGTATTAATTATGTGATTCAGTAGGATTTAGAAGTTGACTGGTTAACTGCCAGTAGTAGTGCAATCAAAATTGGGGATCGGCAAAAGACTGGAGGAGCAACATTGAGTCCTCTGAATGTTGTGGGGCTGGAAGAGGTTAGAGAGCTATAGAGGGTTGGAAAATGAAGGTGAGAATTTAAAAATCAAAGAATTGCTAGGATGGGACCCAGTGTATTACGATGTGAACAGCAGGGGAGATGGGTAAACGAGCAATATATTTCATTAGGAATTTAATCCACAGATTGGTTTGTCAGCAAGGCTATGCACCAAGAACTGCATCAAGTTTAATGGTTCCCTATGTATGAATGACTTACTGACCCTCCAGTACTTCACTAACAAAGACTGGTGGGATAAAATCTTGCATTTAACTAGTGCTACACTGGACTGTAATCGAGTGTAAAGAACAGATATTTGTTCTACACTGCAGCAGTCTCCTCATTACTAGAACAAAAGTTAGCAATTTTTAAAAAAAATCTAAGTGAACTTAAATTTCAGCATTGGAAATGGAAGGATTCTTTACCTCTGAAGGGAATATTCAATGCTAAAAACAGGGCTGTGTCTTGTTCCATTGTTCCTGTTGTTTGGTGTCACTGCTGAGTGCATTTTATTCGATGCTTGATAAAATCTTGAATGGACTATTTGGTATGGCAAGCCTGAAATTACAGGATGTTTATGGTGATCTGGAAAGGGTGGGAGTTGGGGGGGCTGGGTAGTTGCCATATGTGCCCTGATGCATTTAACTCCATTGTGCCTTCTAACTTGTTCTGTGCCAATCTTATTGTTTTTGTTACTGACTGATATAACCAAAGATCCAACTTTGCCCTTTTTTTGCCAGTCACATTTTGTTACTCAGTATATTACTGTATCTCCTGATCTCATTATCATCTTTCCAAAGTCCTCTCTAGAACATAGAACATTACAGCACAGAACAGGCCCTTCGGCCTTCGATGTTGCACCGACCAATATAAAAAGCAATGCCCCTCCAAACTAAACCATTCCCTTCTCTTCCATATACTTATCAACTAACCTCTTAAACGCCACTGTTTAAAACTGTTTTAAGCTCTCTGTTCCGGTGCTACATGATTCACTGCAATTTTAAAAACGTATTATGTCAGTCTTAGCATTTTGCCCATTCCAAGTCAACTTGTGTGTGTTGCATGAAAATATTTTGTTTTAACTGGTACAAAATTGCTTTAACTCTCACTTGCAGGAAATTTTAGATTCGCTGGCCGAATTGTACTCACTACTGCAGGAAGAGGATATGTGGGCTGGCCTTTGGCAAAAACGATGCAAGTTTCCTGAGACTGCAACAGCGATAGCCTACGAGCAACATGGTTTCTTTGAGCAGGTATGATTGTTGCACACCTGCAAGAATCTTGGGATTCATTCGGCATCAGGCACCTCAGTTTAGACGTCTGCTTTCATTTCACTGTGAATGCTTCCTAAACTCTGCCTGAATATGTGCTAATGACCTTATTAGGTATTCTGATTTGGGTTGCAATCTTGTCACAGCAAATTTGGGGCATTGTTCGTGGTAAAGAAATACCAGTTATGGAAGTTGACAACATGTCTGGTGTTCACCAAGCATCACAATTGAGAATCCTTAACTTGTTCTTTCATAATAGAAACATAGAAGATAGAATCACAGAATCCCTACAGTGCAGAAGCAGGCTGTTCGTCCCATTGAGTCTGCACCAACAACACATCCAGGTCCTATTCATGTAACCTTACGTATTTACCCTGCTAAGCCCCCTGACACTAAGGGTCAATTTGTATGGCCAGTCAATCTAACCCGCACTTCTTTGAACTGAGAGAAGAAAGCGGAGCACCCACTCATGCAGAAATGGAGAGAACATGCAAACTCCACATAGACGGTGACCCAAGTCATGAACTGAACCCAGGTTCCTGGTATTGTAAGGCAACAGTGCTAACCACTGTGTCACCTCACTGATCCTAAGGGGGGAGTAGGAGGAGACCATTCAGCCCATTGAGCTTAACTTTGTGTGAACATGAGCATGATTGTGGCTAATAAATCTTCACATTTAATGTTTTATACATTTTATCATAAAGCGGGGAGTAGCCAAGTAAGCAGGTGAGGAAGAAAGAAATAGAAAAATATGCAGATAATGAGATGAAGTTTGTGAGGGAGGAAATGTGCTTGGGGCATTGTCTAGTTGGGCCAACTGGCCTGTTTCTTTGAAAGAGACACTTTGAAAGAAAATTCTCTGTAAAATTCTGGGTAATAGCTACAGTGGAGAAAAGTAACTTGCAAATCAAATCAAGCAATGCTGCGCCTGTTTTTTTACTGTAATTTTAATGTTAGTTTGCTACTATGTTCTTTGTAACCAAGTATGTGTTTCCATGAAAGGCGCAAGAAACTTATGAGAAAGCTATGGATAAAGCCAGAAAAGAGAATGAAAGAAATAATGCATCACCTGGCATATTTCCAGAGTATCAACTGTGGGAGGACCACTGGAATTGGTAGGTACATCAGCAGCCCCTCCCCGACTGGCATGGAGTTTTTAAACAGCAGCACTAACTAATTCAAATTGCTTCACATACTCCAAAACATATGCTTCTCCCCTCCCTTGGCTCAGAGATGCTCTGTATGGATGTAAGATGTATTTTCACCATGCAGCCCTGAAGTCATGCACTAAACCATTACAATTTCCTACTTGGACCTCAGCTAGAGGATTGTGTCTAATTCTTGGCACGGTTACAGTGTAGGTTAACCAGGAAGATGCCAGAGATGGGGCTTCACTTTGGTTCTGTAGAAAAGTTGGAGAAGCTGAGATTGCAGTTTGCGAGTTATGGGGAAAATGCTGGGATGTGAAACTAATTTGGGCAGTTCATTGTCACGTGAATGAAGGCTTTCCCAGTGCTAGAGGAAAATTTTTTGCCGTAATTATTGGAGCTAGTCAGACCCATTGTGTGAAGCACCTAAATAATACATGTTGCATGGCACAGCTTTAGTGTCATGTGAAATACTATAATTTAAATGTAATTCTGGTCTTTTTTCACTGTTAAAGGCATTGTTTAAATTCAAGTTGTTAAAGTAGTAGCCCAGTAATCTTGAATTCTATTTCTTTGTAGGTTGTCCGTAGAATTCCTGCAGTAGAGAAGAAGGGCCATTGGCTCATCAAATCTGTACCAACCAGAATCTCACCCTGGCCATATCCCCATAACCCCACACTTTATTCTGCTAATCTCCCTGACATTTAGGGCCAATTCAGCATGGCCCAGTGCACCTAACCTGCACATTTTTGGACTGTGGGAGGAAACTGGAATACCTGGAGGAAACCCCCACAGACAGGGGGAGAATGTGCAAACTTTCCACAGACTGTGACCCAAGCTGGGAATTGAACCTGAGATCCTGACACTGTGAGGCAGCAGTGCTAACCACATGCTGCCCATGACCATGATATGCTGAAATTCTGTCAATAAAATGAAAATAGTGAGGTGGAGGTTGTTAACAATGCTGTTTGGCATTTGACATGTTCAGTGAGTACTGAGGTTTTAAGCAAGAGTCTAGACCCTTGCGTTGCAGCCCAGCTGAACAATGAGGTCGAACCCCCACGTAACTGCTTTTTATATTTTAAAAAAACTTGAGCTTCCAGAGTCCCCTGCAGCCAACGTCCGCTTCTCTTAGTTTAAAAGAAAAACTCGCAAAGAAAATGGAATGAATAAATAAAAAAACACCAGTACTATGGTTACTCTCAGCACTCCTGCTAAGAATCTTTCCCTCTCTATCCAGTTCCAGCCCAACAATGAGGTCGAATGCCCACATAACTGCCTTTTATGTTTAAAAAACTCAACCTTCCAGAATGCCCTGCGGATTGAGTTTAGGAGTCGGGAGATTATGTTGCAGCTTTATAAGACCCTAGTCAGACCTCTCTTGGAATACTATGCTCAATTCTAGTCGCCTCATTACAGGAAGGATGTGGAAGCTATTGAAACATTGCAGAGGAGATTCACAAGAATGTTATCTGGATTGGGTGGCATGCCTTATGAGGATACGTTGAGGGAGCTTGGTCTTTTCTCCTTAGAGAGATGAAAGATGAGAGGTGACTTGATAGAAGTGTATAAGATGTTGAGAGGCATAGATCAGGTGGATTCTCTCAAGCTTTTTTCCAAGGGCTGGAATGGTTGCTACGAGAGGACACAGGTTTAAGGTGCTGGGGAATAGATACAGAGGAGATATTGGGGTAAGTTTTTCACTCAGTGGGTGAGTGGAATTGGCTGCCAGCGGTGGTGGTGGAGGCAAATTCGATAGGGTCTTTCAAGAAATTTCTGGATGAGTACATGGGAACTTAGTAGAATTGAGGGTTATAGGTAAGCCTAGTAGGTATGGATATCAAATGTGCAACTTGTGGGCCAATTTTGTGCTGTAGTTTTTTATGTTCTATGCAGCCCACAGTTAGCATTTGTAAATGTTGAATTGTCAGCTGACAATCTTCATTGCATTTTCTTGTCTTGACGACTAGGCAAACGTTTGAAAGGGAAAAAGTCCCACTCTAAAGTGAATCAAAACACACACCGCACTTTCCCCTTTCCATGGTGTTATCAATAGCAGGTTATCACTGTCGGGAGTGGGTGGAACCTCTGTCCTTTTGGAGCCAGGGCCACTGATGCTTACGAGTGGTTTAGGAATTGTGCTTTCGATTCTGTTCCTCCTCTTAAATCTTGAGTCTGGATCAAAGCTTTAGAATAGTTGAAACAGTTTCTGTGGAGGGGTGGAGAGTGGCAGGCTCTGAGTGTTCTGTGCAATACTACACTTTACACTTGGTTTCGAGCATAAGACAGCTTCTAAATGGAGAATTACTTTCTTCTAAGAAGAAGGATTTGCTGCAGCAGCAACTTCTGTTTTGAAGAGGTAGATAATAGATCTACATGTGGCTATGTGGAATTGCACAAACACTTCAATAATGTGCACCAAAGATTTCAATCTGTGGTTCAAAATATGTAGCAATATTTAATGAAAAAGATGTGGAATGCGTGCATGTTCATGGAGCCAAACAAGGATGAGAATCTGCTTATTAATTTTATTCTCTTCTATAATCAACAGCTGCTCGAAGGAACTAAACCAGTGGGAGGCATTGACTGAGTATGGCCAGTCCAAAGGTCATGTCAATCCCTACCTAGTTCTAGAGTGTGCTTGGAGAGTGTCAAACTGGGCTGCAATGAAAGAAGCACTGGTGCAGGTAAGCAATTTTTAAGGTAAATGTTTGACATTACTTACTCATTACAGTATCTAGGTTAATTATGCTCTGCTTTGCATTCAACAACTGTACCTCAGTCGTAGATGGAGAGTTCCACAGTGACTATCTGGACAGGCCATGTGCTTCTTTATGTAATCTTAGATTGTGTGTTGATGTTAAACAGTGTTTTTGTATTAAATAATGCTTTGGGTGGTTTGGTGGGGAGTTATATAATAGTCTGGGAAATTTGGAATTTCATAATCCCATTGTTGGCATTGATTCCATTGAGAGTCCTTTATATTATTTCTTAATCTGAATACTAGGGACGGACAGTAAATGCTGGATACTCACCAATGCCCATGTCCCACAAATGAATAAAAAATACTCAGTATTTTCTATTTGTAACTATTGGGAACATGTGAAAAGATGTTGCTGTTCCCTGAGTTCAGCCTGTGTTTAAGAGGCCTAATTATTTCTGTCAACTTGCATATGAATGTTCAGGACTTAAAAGCTGCACATTCCTACAGAGTGAGTGCATGCTTGAGATTGGGCTAATAGACTGGGAATGTGTGTGCAATTCTGTACTTACTTCCATATCATAGAGTTTTTTTTTCCAAAAATATACTTTATTCATAAAAATCAATTAGAACATTGCAAGTATACATGTCAATAAATTGCAAACAGGTCAAAATAAAACATTTTACAGTTATATACAGATTACAGTTATTTCATTTCAACTACAACAGATCCGTAAAAATCTTAATTAAATCATTGCAAATATACGTGTCTGCAAATGGCAAACAGTGCATAATAAAATATTTGCACAGTTCTGTACAATTTACAGTTTTTCCATTTTAATACTTAAACTATCTGCATGGCTCAAAAATTACTGTGTGCCATTGTTGCTCTGATTGGCACACAGTTATGCAGGTCGAGGGCATTCTGCAGTTCCCAGGCCCTCAGTCTGCCTCCATTAAAAGAACTTATAGTGTGGCCTTTCCCCATTGTGCCTTTGCGGCGGTTGCCCCAAGCTCCAGCATGTCCCTCAGCAAGTAGTCCTGGACCTTGGAATGTGCCAGTCTGCAACACTCAGTCAAGGACAGTTCTTTCAACTGGAAGATCAGCAAGTTACGGGCAGACCAAAGTGTGTCCTTCACCGAGTTGATGACCTTCCAGCAGCAGTTGATATTCGTCTCAGTGTGCATCCCCAGAAAGAGCCTGTAGATCACAGAGTCCTGCATTACCGAGCTGCTCGGGACGAATCTCGACAAATACCACTGCATCTCAGTCCAGAACTTCTTTGCAAAGGCACATTCCACAAGGAGGTGTGCGACTGTCTCATCAGCCCCACAGCCGCTTTGAGGGCAGCGTGGGGTGCTGTTGAGACCTCGAGTGTGCATAAAGGATCTGATGGAGACTGCCCTTCTTACCACCAGCCAAGCCAGGTCTTGGTATTTGTTCGTAAGTCCTGGTGATGAGGCGTTCTGACAGTCTGCTTAGGGAAGCATCCGACAGGATCCGCATCTCCTTTTCTCTCAGGGTTGCAAGAACGTTACGCGCTGACCGCTGCTTAATCGCCATGTGGTCAAAGGTGTGTTTGTGGAAAAATTTCTCCACGAAGGATAGGTACTGTGGTACGGTCCAACTACTCTGAGCGTTCTGTGGCAGTGTGGCCAGACCCATACTTCGCAACACTCGGGACAATTAGAACCTCAAAAAGTAGTGGCACTTGCTGTTAGTGTACCGAGGATCTACGCACAGCTTGATGCAGCCGCACACGAAGTGGCCATTAGGATGAGGGCAGCTTTGGGAACGTTTTTCCCTCCGTTCTCTGGAGATCTGTACATCGCCTCCCTCTGGATGCGATCCATCTTCGATCTCTAGATAAACTTAAAGATGGCCTGCATCACTGCTGCAGCGCAGGATCTGGGGATAGGCCACACCTGCGCCACGTACAACAACATGGACAGCACCTCGCACTGGATGACCAGGTTTTTTCCTGTCACGGAGAGGGAGCGTTGCTCCCACAAGCCCAGTTTCTTCCTGGCTTTCACGACGCGCTCGTCCCAGTTTTTGGTGCATGCCCCTGCCGCTCCGAACCATATCCCCAGCACCTTCAGGTAATCTGCCTTGAAGGTAAAGGGGACAAAGGATTTGTCTGCCCAGTTCCCAAAGAACATGGCCTCGCTCTTACCCTGGTCGACTTTGGCCAACTCAAACTGCTCGCAGACCTGGAGGAGCCTGCGGATAGACGAAGGACGAAAGACAGAAAAAGGACGGAGGAGAGAGAGCAGCCTGTCTGACTCCAGACCTGATTTGGAAGCTATCTGACTCCCACCCATTGACTGAAACTGCGCTATTGATGTCTGTGTAGAGCAGCCAGATCCAATTGTGGATTCCCTCCCCAAAGCCCATTTTGGAGAGCACATCCATCATGTTGCTGTGCGAAATTCTGTCAAATGCCTTCTCCTGGTCTTGGCTGATGAGGCATGTATCCACCTGCCTATCCTGCACGTAGGCAATCGTATCCCTGAGTAGCGCGAGGCTATCAGAGATCTTCCTGCTGGGTACAGCACAGGTTTGATCAGAATGGATCACTGACTTCAGAGCAGATTTGACCCGGCTGGCGATGACTTTGGCCAGAATTTTATAATCCACGTTCAATAATGAAATGGGTCGCCAATTTCTAATTTCTTCCCTTTCCCCCTTCTGCTTGTAGATGAGGATAATGATGCATTTCCTCATGGATTCTGACATCCTGTCTTCCAGAAGCATACTCTTGTATACTTTCAGGAGGTCTGGGCCTGTCAAGTCCCGCAACGCCGAGTAAAACTCAGCCAGTAAGCCGTCTCTTCCAGGAGTTTTTCCCTTCTGAAAAGACTCGACAGCCTTTGTCAGCTCGTCCAGAGATACCGGTCTGTCCAGACTGTCCCACTTGCCGTCGTCTAAGACCTGTGTAATAGACGGCAGGAAAGACTGGGAGGCCATGCTGTCTGTTGGCTTCAGGTCATACAGTCGGGCATAGAAGGATTTGCAGATCCTCAGAATAGAGTTTTACAGCAGAGAAAGAGGCCCATTGGCCCACTGTGTCTCTACTGGCCATCATGTTCTAATCCCGTTTCCCAACACTTGATACAGAGGCTTGTATGCTTTGTGTATTATGATCCTCATGTGGCAGGGCAACTTTGCACACTGTGGGGACTCAATTTAGTTTTTAAACAAAAAAAAAGTCTGACAGAGGGTGCTTCTACAGTTACTAGTCTTTATAAGCTTCCCATCTTACATGATTAAAGCCTTCCATTTGAATAAGTTCTCCTCATTGATGGGATGCTCATACTCGGTCATCAGCCGCTTCAACGCCATGCCTGCCGTCGCTGTCATGACTGGTGATGTTGGTACACTGGCAGCAGTGTACAGCACCAGGCACTGTACATTGGTGCCTGTACAGAGACTGGTCTAACCATCCAAGTGCCTATTCAGTGACTAATCTAACCATCCGAGTGCCTGCACAATGACTGGTTTAACCGTTCGGGGTGCCTA
Organism: Sphyrna mokarran; assembly: GCA_024679065.1. Classification (NCBI taxonomy): domain Eukaryota; kingdom Metazoa; phylum Chordata; class Chondrichthyes; order Carcharhiniformes; family Carcharhinidae; genus Sphyrna; species Sphyrna mokarran. The sequence goes on from JAGIQG010000018.1 coordinate 36,668,965, forward strand.
TACAGTATCTGGTCTAACCATCCGGATGCCTGTACGGTGACTGGTCTAACTGTCCGAGTGCCTACACATTGACTAGTCTAACCATCCGGATGCCTGTACAGTGAGTGATCTAACCATCTGGTGTGCCTGTACAGTGACTAGTCTAACCATCCGGGGTGCCTGTACAGTGATTGGCCTAACCATCTGAACTTTGTGAAGAAAGACTCTGACTCCATGCTGACTGTATTCTGATGATTGTCTTGATTTGGATTGAAAAGCTGACCATAAAAGTAGCTGCAGTCTCGAGCCCATCTTCTTCCATTTTTTAGCAGTGAGCGCAGATATTCTACCTTCAGCAATCCCTCTGAACTGCTGAATAGTCAATGTTATGCTGTCAGGTTGTTTTTCTCCCATGAAACGTGGAAATATACATCCTAAAGAAGAATTTTGTTCCCAGATGCCCTGTTCCTCATCCGACAATTGATTACATTTAGTTTTACTTTGTTGTGTTTATGGATCAGCTGCTGAATAATTGCATGAGCATCTGCTTGTTACTAATTTGTCGCTTATGACAAGGTGCCAGCATCTGAGGAAAAAAAGCGCAGTTCCTGGAAGAAAACATTTTTTACGACTTTTGAAGAGGAGCAGCAGCTGATCAATTTTTTTTTTAAATTATTTATTCATGGGATATAGACATTGCTGATGGGGCTGTCTTTTATTGCTGTTTCCCCACAGCCTTTGCATTGTGTATCAGTGACGTTTAACAAAGACTATGTGGCACAGAACACACTATGATTGTTAATGAGATGCTAAGCAACAAAAGTTCACAATATTATTAACACAGGCCTCTGTAAATATGTATTTTCTGTTGTTAATTTTCATTACTAAAAAGTTCAGAGCAAGAGTAAGAAATTTTTTTCATAAAATTGCCGACTGTTCCGCCTTTTCGAAATCAGATCCACTACTTCTTCTGAGGGGGGTTCCATTTCATAAGCCCTTACTTGTGACAGCTGGCTTGTTATATTGTAATTGGCAAGAAGTGATGCTTGATAACTAGGTGCGTTGCTAAAATTATCCTGAAGATGTTTTGTTTTTTGAAGGAGCTGCTGTTCTTCCCTATTCTAAAAGTTTTCGGATACGTTACTGTCCCCAGTAATGTGCTGTACAAAGTCTCATTTAGGAGCTGTGATGCTTGGTTTTAAAGAGAGCTTGTACTGCTGCAGTGGAAGTCTCCATTGTTTGATTTTTCCAAAGCCATGGAAAAACTCTCTTTATGTCTGTGGACCAAGAATACTCCAAAACCTCCCTGTTCTATGCAACTAAATCAGCCCAATCGAAAAACTAAAGTCTGTTTCTTTGTGCTTTTATTCAGAACCATGTTACTGTGGATTTCCCTCTTTGCTTTTTGAAATATATTGGGAGTAATTTTCATGTGTACTCCTGATGGAAGTTGCATGGGATTGAATGGAATGCTGGTTTGATGTCCTGTGTAATATTATTCTCCATTACTGCAACCAATTTTCCACTACCCTCTGTTCTCTGTGTAAAGAATTATTTTCTGATATCGCCTCTGAACTGCCTGGCTTTGATTTTATGGTTAAACCCCCTTGTTATGGACTCCCTCGCCAGAAGAAATCATTTCTATCCTTCTTATCAAATCCTTCAATCAAATCCTTTAAATTTTAAATGCCAAAATTAGATCATCCCTTAATCTATACACAATTGAATATACAATTAGTAAATCAATCTGACCACAAAATTTAACAGTTTCCATTCCAGTATCATTCTTGTTCATTTCCACTGCACCCACTCCAAGGTCATGCCCTTCCTTAAGTACAGTACCCAGAAGCAAATATAGTACTCAATTTGCAAGCTTACCACTGCTTTTTATGACTGGAGCATAACTTTCTACCCCTTTGGTGTGCTGTTGTAGTGAGGCAGCAGAGTGCATCAGGAACTACAGTAAATATCAATCTAGGGAGTAATAGGACCATTTGTGAAAACTGCAACACTGAAATATTTCCGCAAAATAATTTTGCTTTCAAGGTATTACATCTGTACAAACACTTCTACCCATTTGTCATTGCTTACATTATGTATCGTGTGCCTGGAGCCTGGAAGTCTAATACTCCTGAGAGTGTTGTAGCTTCCTCCTGTGGATTCTAAATTTAGCTCTTTGTGAATCTCTGCTCCCGTGCATTTCAACCTCTCCAGTTATGTAATTTAAACATTTCTCATGCATAAAAATACCTTAACCCCCATAGCATCTGATTATAATCTGTTTTTAATCATTTGCATTCCAGGTGGAGAAGGAACATTTGAAGAATTGCCTTGTCGGACTGGCCGCTGCATGTTAACCATTTGCATGGGCGTTACTGTTGCTATTTTCCCTTTGTTCAATTAATTGTTGAGATCTGTTATCAGCCACTCAGTCCACCGTGCCAGTACTGACTCAAGGAAGGATTTTTTTGATTAGTTCCTCTTTTCCCTTGGCCATCAATTTTTTTCTATGCAGTATATTTCCAATTTCCTTTTTAAATTTGATATTAAATCTGCCACTGCCATCCTTTTGGGTAGTATATTCCAACTTGCTGAATGAAAAAGATATTCTTGTCTCCTTTTGGCAATTATGTTAAATATGTCCTTTGTTTATTAACCCTTCTAACCAGTGGAAGCAATTTCTCTCCTATCAAACTCTCTCCTAATTTTGATGGGTCTTGAAAGAGTACAGTATCTACAATACACTTGGTAATCAACACTTCTTTGAGTGAAGGATAAGTGAGATCAGCCATGTTTGAATGGTGGAGCAGACTCAATGGGCCAAGTGGCCTATTTCTGCTCCTATATATGAGGTGTAGTCATGTGTGCTACAGAAGTCTGGAGACTTGTGTAATAGCACAAAAGCAACTTAAAGGGTTGTGATTTTCCTTGACCATGAATGGTGTATAATATAGCCCAAAACATTTCCCTCCCAATTAAAGTTCCAGTTTACACCAGGGCCTATGTTCCTGAAGCCTGCCATGTACTCTTTCAGATACCCACTGTGCACAACCAAGCGAGGTAGATATTGTGCTGAACTCTGAGCAATATGTTTAAATGTTATTTAGGTGGAGCTGAGTTGCCCAAAGGAGATGGCTTGGAAAGTTAACATGTACCGAGGTTACTTGGCAATTTGTCACCCTGAGGAACAGCAGCTGAACTTCATTGAGCGACTGGTGGAGATGGCCAGCAGCCTTGCAATCCGGGAATGGCGGAGACTCCCGCACATTGTATCACATGTCCACACACCATTGCTTCAGGTGAGAGTGCATGGTTGACAGCACATGGCTCTGGGAATTACAGCAATGTGTCAGACTTGCAAATCCCTGAATACATGTGAAAACTTCTGTTCCTGTCAGAAATCGGGCTTAACCTTTGCAAATGAACCAGGAGTTGATAACATATTAATGTATCTTACTCAGGAGTTGTGTCTTTAAATTAGAAAGCAGTAATTGGCCTGATAGATTAGAATATGGAGATGATTATAGTAAGATAGGTCGATCTCACCTTTAACTTGACAGGTTTGCTATTGCTTGTCTACCTACGACTGTATTCCAAATGCTCATAACTTTTTTTAGTATGGTGATTCTTAATATGTTGATATAGAATAGTAGGTACCATTGATATGCAAGCAGCTTTATTTGGTCTAGGGTTGGGATTGGTAGGAGTGTTAAGCATGAAATTCTCTGATTGCCCTAATTAAGGACAGATTCTAAAGTAATGGATATATGCAATAGATATTGTCATGTATCCTTCACCTTGAATGTAAGCAATAGAAAGTGCTGAAAATGGCTGTTAATGCTCTTATTAGCTCACTAACTTGATTTAATCCATTGTATATATTATAAAGTAGATGTAGGGGGCATCAAATTTTACATGCCAAGAAACTCTTCAAAAGGCTACAAGCATGCTATCTTAACTACTTACAGTAGCTTCAAAAGGATTAGATCAGAAACCCCCAAGAGCTCCAGTAGTGTTACATCTTTTCCAAGTTTAATTAAGTGGGACATTTGATTGAATTATATAGAAACCCTACAAGGAGGCCATTCATCCCATTGAGTCTGCACTGACAACAATCCCACTCAGGCCCTAGCCCCTTAACACCATTAGTCCCTCTAACGCTAAGGGAGAATTTTGCATGGCCAATCAACCTAAGCCACATAGGAGGAAACTGGGTTACCAGAAGAAACCCACATAGATACTAGGAGAATGCGAACTCCACGAGACCATCACCTGAGGCTGGAATTGAACCTGGGTCCCTGGAGCTATGAGGCAGCAATGCTACCCACTGTGCTAAATGCTGTTATCTTCTGTTTTGTATGCTATTGACACACATGCATGATTACTGATAAGGCTATCTGTTAGCCATTTGTTGTACATGCCTTTAACATGTGAGGTTGGGCATGACTATGGTGTTCATATTTGCCATTAGGATGGGACTGATGCATCTTATCATTACAATTAAATATTGATGAAATTTTTGTGCTAATTGCAGGCGGCTCAGCAAATTATTGAACTGCAGGAAGCTGCTCAAATAAATGCTGGTTTGCAGCCTGCTAACCTGGGGAGAAATACAAGTTTGCACGACATGAAGACTGTGGTGAAGACTTGGAGGAACCGTCTGCCCATAGTGTCTGATGACCTTTCTCACTGGAGTAGCATCTTCATGTGGAGGCAGCATCATTACCAAGGTATGATCTGATGCACCTGTCAACACACATTTTACATGTCAGCACGTTACTGATATACATGTTAACATCATGCAATGTGATGGGATCTTGTTTATCTTCTGGTTGCTGAACACTGATGCATCTCCACAGGTTTCAACAATATTTATTGCATTTAGTGCTTTGATTTCAGTGCATGTGAAAATTTCTGTCATTCAGATTATTTTTTGTTAAAGATAATTAATGGGGTTGATAGGATAGATAGAGTCAAACAGTGCAGGGAGTCCAGAATAAGGAGGCATAACTTTACAATTAGCTAAACTGTTCAGGTGTGACGTTGGGAAGTACTTTTACACGGAAGTCATTGTAAGTTTAGGATTGTATTCCTCCGCTACATAATAAGCTGTTGAAGCCAGTTGTCAATTGAAAATCTCAAAGATGAGACATAAAGTCATAGAGGTTTACAGCATGGAAACAGGTCCTTTGGCCTAACTTGTCCATGCCTTTTTGTTTAACCCCTAAGCTAGTCCCAATCACCCTCATTTGGCCCATATCCTTCTATAACCATCTTACCTATGTAACTGTCTAAATGCGTTTTAAAAGACGAAATTGTACCCACTTCTACTACTACCTCTGGCAACTTGTTCCAGACACTGACCACTGAGATATGGAGCTTTGGTCAAAGGATATGGAACCGAGGTGAGTAAATGGAATTGAGATACAGATCGACTGTGATTGGCACAGTAGCACAATGGTTAGCACTGCTGCTTCACAGCTCTAGGGACCTGGGTTCGATTCCTGGCTTAGGTCACTGTTTGTGGGAAGTTTGCACGTTCTTCTCGTGTCTGTGCGAGTTTCCTCCCACTGTCCAAAGATGTGCGGGTTAGATTGATTGACCATGCTAAAAATTGCCCTTAGTTAAGAGCAGGTTAGAGTGATTAATAGTAAATATGTAGATGGGATTGTTGTCAGTACAGACTCGATGGGTCGACTGGTCTTTTTCTGTATTGTAGGGTTTCTGTGATTCTGAGTCTAATTGAATGGTAACACTGTCAAGCTGTCCCTACGTTCAGGCAATGTAAGGTTGATAGGCACACTCATGCAAAATATTACATAGTATTTTCAGCACAGAAACAGGCCATTCGGCCAAACAGCTCCGTCATCCTCCACGATGCATGTACCAATGCATCGTTTTCAAAACACATCTAGAAGCCAATCGTGTTTTTCAAACGAAAAATGGCCTAGTTTGTTAGGGTAAGATTACATAATAAGTGTACAGGATTATGTATTTTAATTGGATATAGGAAGTGTGATCCCATGCTGTGGAATTCCCTCCTGCCCCTCCTCCATATCTTCACTGACCCAAAATATTAGCCCATCTTTTATAGAACATAGAACATTACAGCACAGAACAGGCCCTTCGGCCTTCGATGTTGTGCCGACCAAAATAAAAAGCAATGCCCCTCCAAACTAAACCATTCCCTTCTCTTCCATATACTTATCAACTAACCTCTTAAACGCCACCAAACTTGGCGCATCTACAACAGCTGCAGGCAGGGCATTCCACTCCCTAATCACTCTTTGAGTAAAGAACCTACCTCTGATATCCGTCCTATAACTCATACCCCTTAATTTAAAGCTGTGTCCCCTCGTGCTAGCTTTCTCCATCCTAGGAAAAAGGCTATCACTGTCCACCCTATCTAAACCTCTAATCATCTTATATGCTTCAATAAGATCCCCTCTTAGCCGCCTCCTTTCTAACGAAAACAACCTCAAATCCTTCAACCTCTCTTCATAGGACCTGCCCTCCATACCAGGCAACATCCTGGTAAACCTCCTCTGTACCCTCTCCAATGCCTCCACATCTTTCTTATAATGTGGGGACCAGAACTGCACACAATACTCCAAGTGCGGCCGCACTAGAGTTTTGTACAGTTGCAACATGATGCTGCGGCTCCTAAATTCAATCCCCCTACCAATAAAAGCTAAGACTCCATAAGCCTTCTTAACAACTTTATCCACTTGACTGCCTACTTTCAGGGATCTATTGACACATACACCAAGATCCTTCTGTTCCTCAACACTATTAAGAGCCCTACCATTAGCCCTATACTCTACACATTTATTGTTCCTGCCAAAGTGCATTACCTCACACTTTTCCACATTAAACTCCATTTGCCACCTCTCGGCCCAGCTCTGCAACTTGTCCAAGTCACTGTAATATTTGCTGTACTAATAATGACAAAACTGTCGTTGTTATCATTATACTGTTGAAAGGTATGGCAACTGTCTAAATCAGAAGTTGTGGTGGGATAATTTGAATTGTTTTTAGGACAAAAATGACTGAATTACCAAAGCTGGTATATGTTTCAGAGTAAATCTGTTATACTGCTGCTAATTTATTAAATATTAGATTGAGGAAGTTAAAATTAATTTAGAATGAAGTTAAAAGAATTTTAAAAAATTTTTTACTTCATTCTTTAAAGTTATAAAGCCAGTGTTCAGAGTGGACCAGGCAAACTCCGAATCCATTCCTTGCTTGCTCCAAAAGCCAAATTCAGATTCCAATTACATTCAATTCACAGTCCCCACAAGAAAGGCAAACAAGATCTAAACTGACAAGTTTAACATTTATTTAAAATTTATTTATTCGAGTCACAAGTGGAATTACATTAACACTGCAAAGAGGTTACTGTGAAAATCCCCTAATTCTATTTGGATATACTGAGGGAGAATTTAGCATGGCCAATGCATCTAACCAGTGTGAAGGCATGGAACCCTATTTTAGGCTTAATCTGACATTTGATCTCAGCCAAAAGGCTGAGGAAGTTACTAGAATAGTCAGGTCACAAAGCTAATTGTGATAACTTGCTGTCAATTTTTGGCATTTTGAAGTTTTCAACATTTTAATCCTATTTTGAACAAAATGTGCTGTGCCTGTAGTCCATTCAGCCATATACAAAACATGTACTCGCTTATTGTACGATGCCCGTTTGTTCAGCATTTTCAGAAGGAATTGGAGTTATGTTTGCTTAGTACACAATTGAAAATGGTAATTGAGCTCAAAATAACTGACTTGCAATATGTGCTTTTTATGTTAAGCTTTTGAGCCTTAATGAAAAGAAAGGACAAATTTACATTCCTATAGCTCCATTCACACCTTTGGAATGTCCCAAAGTGTTTTACAATCAGTGAAGTACTTTTGACGTGTTGTCACTGTTGTGAATGCTGCAATTTAATTTCTGAATTGATTGAACTACAGTTAACCTGGTGGAACAGCACATTTTTATGTATTGACTTACTGACAAAGGATTTGGTTCTATGTCCGTAATAAGCAACCATGTGAGCTCCTGACCTCAGCTGGAATAGTTTGACCAGGCGCTGAATGGAAATGCATTTGCCTCCCATAAGAATGCTTGAAAATGCAATGGGTGAGTTAGCCTATTGTTATAGGCAACAGAGTGGAGGGAAGGTCTGGAAGCAGGTCAGTCGTCTTGATAGGTAAAAGGCAGAAATAGAAACAAAATGCTGGACAAACTCAGCAGGCCTTGCAGCAGCTGCAGAGAGAGAAACAGAGTTAAATGTTTCAAGTCCATATGTTTATTCTTCTGAAGAAGTCCTAGGGACTCGAATGTTAACTCTTTCTCTCTCCACAAGTGCTGCCGGACCTGCTCAAGTTTGTCAGGCATCTTCTGTTTTTATTGCAGACCTGTGGCACTTCTGGCATTTTTATTAGCTAAAGGACAGCTTTGTGGCAGGGAGCAGTTGTGAGAATTGGGAGGGAGTGATGGGGAAAGGTGCTGAATAAGTTGCAGACTTCCTCCTCTTCATATATAGGGCAGTGAAAATCCCACAAAGCTATCGCAACTAAAGGGGGAGGGGAGCTGAAAATTTCAAAATTGAGACTGCTAGATTTACAAGGATATTAAGAGTTGAGCCACAGTGGAATCAGATAGAGTTAAGATGCATATCAACCACACCTCGTTGGATGTGGAAAAGTCCGAGAGGTTGAATAGCATAATCATGTTACATTTCCTATGCAAATAATGTTGTAGAATAGTTACCTGTCCCTTCTTGCGAAAATGAAACAGTAAAAAGTTTGTAGTAAGATTTGAAGCTGTGATTGAATAGAATTTAAACATAGCGCACTCCAGGAAATTTGCTATTTTTCGCATTTCCATTCGTTTCAGTGGGACGTACTGCAGCTGATCTCACAAAACTGAAAGCAGGTATGGAACAAATGAGTTTGTAAATCAAAGTGTCTTGGGGGTTTGAGCTCATTTTAATGTTGAAATGTTTGTGAACACTTGCAGAATTGACACACTCCCCATAGCAAAATCCTGCTAAAATTCAAAACATCTCCATGTGCTTAACCGTTCCTCTTTGCCAGCCTTTAAATTTGTAAATCTGCAGAGTAGGCAATTGGTCTCTCTGTAAAATAGAATTGATTTTTAAAATTAGGATTGCTTCATTAAGATCCGATTCCTTACCCTTTTTCCCATTATCCAACTACTTGTTCAAAATCATAGCACCATAGAATAGTTAAAGCACAGGAAGAGGTCATTCAACCCATCATTCCTGTGCCAGATGTGAAGTGCAACAGTATCCAGCTTCTCATGAATTGAATCAAGCGTAATGTTCCTTATCGGTTAACAGTGTGCAAAATGAAAAGGCTGTGCCTTTGTTGAAGTATAGGTTACAAGCATAAACTGAGCATTTAAGTTGCAGTTTCTTTAATTTAGTTTGAAGGAATGGGTTCAACGGGCTGAATGACCTAGTCTGATCCTATGTTATGAGTCTCCATTTACCACTGTTAGATACTTCAATATCTTATGAAAATGTCCCAACGTATCATCATGTCAACCAATTTTCAGTCACTGTCAAGTTGATCTGGTACCAGATCCAGTGAGAGAAATTCATTCAAAACCCCAGTTTCCTCTTGTAAACGATCATTGGTTGTTGTTAGTCTCCAACATTGCCCATTTCCAAAATGTCTTTAAATGAGCATCAAAACAAATCTTGGTCTTTTTTTTCCCTTTCTCAAATTTGAAAATAATAGACTATTTTAATTCTCTTTTTCTCCAAAGCAATTGTGGCAGCCTATGAAAACAGCTCTCAGCATGATCCCAACTCAAATAACGCCATGCTGGGGGTCCATGCCTCTGCCTCAGCTATCATCCAGTATGGAAAGATCGCCCGTAAGCAGGGCCTGGTGAACGTGGCCCTTGATATCCTAAGCCGTATCCATACCATTCCCACTGTGCCCATCGTGGACTGCTTTCAGAAGATTCGACAGCAGGTCAAGTGCTACCTTCAGCAGGCTGGAGTTATGGGCAAGAATGAATGCATGCAGGTAGGCAACGTGGCCATTCATACACAAAAAAAGGGGGATGAAGACTCTGGTTGGGTCTGCTGGAAGAGAAGGATCAGAAGTCCACATTGGACACTTGTTGTTGTCTGTGGCAAGGTTTGTGACATGGGAGAGAGAGGCATTGCCTATCCTCCTCAATGATAGAGAAAGCTTTTGAATTGAAATGCAGTGGTTTCTGACAGAAATGATTTGATAGGTATCATCTACAGTTTTGTGAAGCAATGTAACCCAGGGGAATCTGAAACATTCATAAACACCTGTATTTCCTCTATCACTACACAGCAAAAATCAATAACTTATTAAGAATAATTGATTGTGTGGTGAGTTACAAGCTGTCAGATAAGAGCAGCTGTTCTGAGCTTAATCAACAAAAGGTCACTAATTTAGCTACCTGGGATGCTGTACTTCTCTTTTCTATAAAGACTACTTGGCCAGAATTTTATTAATAGATCAGTATGTCATATTCATTTACAACTCTATTCCATGCAGGGTTTGGAAGTTATTGAATCAACAAATCTGAAGTATTTCACAAAGGAGATGACAGCCGAATTCTACGCACTGAAAGGGATGTTCCTTGCTCAGATTAATAAGTACGTAACAATATGACACCACTTGATCCACTTGTTTTATCATTAACAGGTATATCCCCCATTATTTGCCATTTATAATTAATCTGTGAAATTGCATTTATTAAGAGAGAATGATTTTGGATTTGGTCCGTTTTTCTCTCTTTCCCCTTCTTGCATGCATACCCCTCGTTTTGGGTAACCTTGTATGCCATCCTTGATCATTATTAAAGCACTTTGAATGGCACAGGAGTAGTTTAAAGGGAAGGGTCTTCCCGTTTTTTGGTCTGGGATATCTTCACAATCTCTCCTGATCCAGCCTGGAGAGTAAAAGAACTTGGACAAAACTGCGAAACTTCCACTAAAGCTGAGAGCGCATCGTTCAGTTTACCTGGTGAGAGATACGGTATGAGCAGGGCAGGTCAATGACAGATTTATTTTTAACCTGAGTCTTTTCCCACAACCTCACCCCCCCCCAGATAAGCCTTGTGCCTCCACTTCATCTAACACTGCTCCTGGGGACTGACAAAATTCACTCAGCTGAAGCAAGCAAGCTTCGTTGATCAGGAGCCTCAGGCTTACGTTTGTAACCTTACTTGGGAGTTGAACTGTCAAAACTGCTTGAGCTGCTGTGTCCTGAATATATTCCACATTTCTTTCATTCACTCTAAGTTTTCTGGGGGAAGTTTGAAGTTGTCCTGCTTTCCCAGTACTTTTTTGACATTGTTGTCCCCTCGTGTGAGCAATAATTGCTCACCATGGAAATAAAATCGAATTCACAAGAGAATGAATCATTCAGCGGCTTGGGTAGTATCAGATGCAGTTTGTGTCTGTGATCAGTGACCAGTTCCACCACTACTCATTGATCTGAGCTGTTAATTTTGTTTCTTTCTCCACTGATGCTGCCTGATTTGCTGTGTCACCCAGTATTTCCCCATTTTTGTTTAAAATCATCTTTACGTAGGTCCAAGACCTTGTAATTATTTTCTACAGGAGAGCAGAATATTTAGTGGCACAGTGCCAGGGATCTGGGTTCAATTCCAGTGTTGGGTGACTGTATGAAGTCTGCATGTTCCCCCCCATATCTGCATGAGTTTCCTCCCACATTCAAAGATGTGCAGGTTCAGTGGATTAGCTATGGAAAATGCATAGGTTATGGGGCTGGGTGGAGAAGGGGGTTGGGTACTACGTTCTGTCAAATGCAAACTCAATGGGCCAAATGGCCGCCTTCTGCACTGTTCGGGATTCTATGATTCTTGAAATTTTTTGAAAATCTTTGTTCGGCATTCTAACTCATCAGGTCGTACTCTTCAGCTTGACCTCATACCACAGTCTCTCCTTTGAACTGTTCAGCATTGTAATACTAACTGCACCCCCCCACTGCCCTTCCCTCTATCCTTTGCAAGCCAACACATTTTCTACTGGCTGGTCCACGATGCAAGGTTTCTTTGTGAGCGTGATTCATCTGCCAGTTTTGCTTGAGCAGCAGCATATTCTTGACTTACAACTGGGATACAAACTTGCAGACCTGCAACCTTTAAGACCAGTTTTATGGTTATTTTCAGCAATGCTGAAGCCTCCACGGGGGCGCATCAGTGAACATTCATTCACCCTTATAGTATGGTATGAAAACTAGACACATCGTGTTTTGTTCCTTTGACTTTATTTTTCCAAGTATGATTGACTTACCTGATAAAACGTAAAAACAAAGTGCTCTTCAGGAGATTTGGGTTAACTTTCAAAATGTAAAGTTCATTTTAATTAAATATTTTTAATATTTAAGCATATTTTTGTTTTACTATTTCAGACTTCCACTGTTTTTTTGCAAATTTACCTATCTGCAGCTTTCTAGCATTTGAACCTCTTTCTCCTTGCACTAATGAAAAGGGTGCTTTATTGATGATATCTGTTACAGTTTTGATGCCAAGCAGACATTTTATATCATTGTTTGGAAGTTCAGAACTAAAACCATGCTTGACAAGTAATTCAACTTGCATTTTGCTCACATTTAAGTGGCCAGCCTTCCTACAAAGTGAGCCAATTAAATATTACAGTGCACATTGCAAATCTGTTTCCTCAATATCTTTGCTAGGCTTTTTGCAGCATGACAGCTTCTCATTAATAATCCAGCAATAATAATATTTCACTTCCTGAAAACAGTATTAACCGTTAAACTGCTAACCACTCCAGGGGGAATTATTGCTTGCTTAAGCTTTGGGGTTTTGCAAATTTCTGTAGGAAGTTTGCAGCTGAAGGCTTGGCCACCAACAGTGGAGTAATTAAGATCACACCTATTCAGAAGGCCGGCATTAGAGGATAGCAGATATCTCCTAAGAGTTGCAGAACTAGGGGAGGTTACAGAAGTGGGGAGAGGTGAGGCCATACAAGGACAAGAATTTTAAAATCAAGAAGTTGCTTAACTGGGACCCAAAGTAAGTCAGTGAGCACAAGGCAATAGACTTGGTTAATATATAGACAGCAGAGTCATGGATGACCTGAAGATTATGGAGGATAGGTTGTGGGAGGCCAATTAGGTGTGTGTGGAATAGTTGTGTCCAGCAGTAACAAAGACATGGATGATAGTTTCAGCACCTGCAGAACTGAGCCAGATGTGCAGTACTGCGGGAGAGGGAAATAGGTGATCTTGATAGTTGGAAGATCACATTAGGGTCAACTATGACATCAAGGTTACAAATAATCCAGTTCGACCCTGGCCATTACCAGAGAGCTGGTTGGAGTAGGTGAAGAATTTATGCACCTGGGAATGTGAAGAAATGAATCAAGTTCTTCTGTTTGCTGGTAGTTGTTACATTGCATGCCCTTTTGCTGTTCCAGTGCAGCTTATTGGGCATCTTTACTTAACTCAGCAGTTGATTTCTAGTGAATGCATAACTTGTTGGTCAGGAAGTGGCATGCTTGCATGAGAGAATTTATGCAGTTCTTAATGGAAAAAGTGCCCAATATGCTGTATACTTAATGGGTCTTGTAGTAGTTGAATTTGAACTAACGCTTATGTGTTCTCATCATATTTCCACTGCGTGGAGAGTTTTTAAACCACAGCATGAGTAAAAATTAAGATTTAATTATTTCTTTATGGCCTGGGTTTTGTGTTTCTGAGCATATGCAGCATGATCGAATAGTGCATCAAAGTCTATGTAATGAGGTTATTTAACTTGTGTGAAAGACAGTCATAACTCATTGACTTGTGAATTGTAGGCCTTTTGAGAGCCATGAGCACGATACATGGCGCATTGTCAGTGATGTATCTCAGCATAGAAGATGAGTATCAGCAATCTTTGTTGCGATCAAATGGAATGTGTAATTGTAGGAAAAATTATATTTAAATGAGAATTGTACAAATAGATAAATGTCTATATGACATTGAATTGCAGTGTAATAATTTAGTTGCATGCTGTTTGTATAATGCTGTAAATTCTTAAGTGCAGAACTAAAACAGTTTATGAATATCTGAAATGGAAGCATAGAAAATAGGAACAGGAGGTGGCCATTTGGCCCTTGAGCATACTGTGTCATTTATTTTGATCACAACTGATCATCCAATTCAGTAGCCTTATCTCGTTTTCTCCCCATATCCTTTGATGCCTTTGACCTCAATTGCTATATCTAACAGCTTTTTGAAAACCCAATGTCTTGGCCTCAATTACTTGCTGTGATAGTGAATTCCTCAGGTTAACTAGTCTCTGGATGAAGAAATTTCTCATCTTTGTTCTAAACAACCTATCCTGTATCCTCAGACTGTGACTCCTGGTTCAGAACACTCCTATCAACAGGAACATCCTTCTTGCATCTACCCTGTTTAATCTTGTTAGAATGTGTTATAGGCTTATGAGATACCCTCTCACTCTTCTGAGTTCCAGTGAATACAATCCTAACCAACTCAATCTCTGCTCAAAGATACATCAGTCTTGTCATCCCAGGAATCAGTGTGATAAACCTTCATTGTAGTCCCTCTAGAGCAAGAACATCCTTCTTCAGATAAGGAGGTCAAAACTGTACACACTATTCCAGGTGTGGCCTCACCAAGGCCCTGGATAATTTCAGCAAGACATCCCCGGCTCCTGTACTCAAATCCTCTCGCTATGAAGGTCAATATTCCATTTGTCTTTTTATTTGCCTGTTGCACCTACATGCCTGCCTTCAGTGACTAGTGTACCAGATTTCATTGCACATTCCCAATAGCTATTCAGATAATAATCTGCCTGCAGCAACCTTTTTCTCCTTGCATACCTGTAGAAACTTGTACAGTTGGTTGTTTTGTTCCCCACAAGCTTATTCTCGTACTCTGTTTTCCCCTTCTTAATCAGATTCTTGGTCCTTCTTTGCCAAATTCTAAACATTCCAAATCCTCAGGTTGTTGTTTTCCTTGGCCAATTTGTATGCCTCTATTGTAATTTAATACTATCTCTAATTTCCCATGGTTTCGCCACCTTTCCAGTTTTACTTTAGTGCCTGGCTGGAATAAGCAACTGTCGCAGTTCTCCCTTGAATGTTTACCATTGCATATCCTATGTCATCCCTTTAAGTCATGTTTCCTAATCTAACATAACCAACATGTGCCTGCTATCATTGTAGCTTCATCAAGATTCAGGATCCTAGTCTCAGAATCAGTTATGTCACTCTCCATCTTGATGAAAAGTTCTATCATCTAATGGTTGCTCATTTCCAATTACACATTAATACTAAGTCTAGAATGGCTGTTCTCCAGTTGACTTTTCAACATATAAGCCCAGAAAACCATTCAGTATATGCTCCAGGAATTCTTCCTCAACGCTATTGTGACTAATTTGACTTGCCCAATCTACATGCAGATTAAATTCACCCATAATTACAGGTATTCCTCTTAATGCATGCTTAAAGTTTAAGTTTACTATGTCAAAAATAGGCTTACATAATTCTGCAATGAATTTATTGTGAAAATCCCTCAGTTACCACACCCCAGTGCCTGTTTGGTTACACTGAGTGAGAATTTAGCACGAACAATGCACCTAACCAACACGCTTTTCAGATTGTGGGAGGAAACCGGAACACTCGGAGGAAACATGCAGACAGGAGAAGAACATGCAAACTTTGCACAGATGGTGGCCCAAGCTGGAAATCAAACCCGAGTCTCCGGCACTGTGAGGCAGTAGCGCTTGCCACTGTGCACATTAATTTCCCTTTTTAATGTAATTCCCAACATCACCTTAAGATTGAGGATCAACATACATCTCCTACTAGTGTTTTTTTTTAAATCCCTTGATGTTTCTTAGTTCTACCCATGCAAGAGCTACATTGTCGGAACTAATATCCTTCCTCAGTATAGTGTTAATTTCCTCTTTAACCAGCAATGCAACTCCACTGCCTTTTCCTTTCTATCTGTCCTCCTTAAATACTGAGTACTCCTGGATGTTCAGTTCCGATCCTTGGTCACCCTGCAGCCATTTCTCTGTAATCCAGAATATTACCACACTCATTTACATCTATTTGCACAATTAATTTATTCACTTTATTGCAAATGCTCCGCCCATTAAGGCATAAAGCCTTTAGGCTCGTCTTTTTAATATTACCGGTCCTGTTCCCACTATTTTTCACTGAGGCCCTGTTTGAACCTGGCTCTTGGTTTCTCTGTTGATTACCTTTCTTATTCCCCTTTCTCTCTTTAGTTTTTGTGCTTGATTTCCACCTCCTCTGACTTTGTGCATAGATTCCCAACACCCCTCCCCCCTCCGCCCTCACCATTTTAATGTAAACCCTCTCTAAATCTAATATAATGGAGAGGTAGTCTTCTATAATAAAGAAAAGGAATATATTAACACAGCAGATTTCAGCACATTTGTAAATCCTCCATGCTTTACATCCAATTAAGTATTTCTGCAATATAGGAAATGCAGCAACCAGTTGTGCACAGGAAGTTCCCACAAACAGCAATGTGATAGTGACCAGGTTATTTGTTTTTACGTAAATATTGGTTGTGCAGTAAATATTGATCAGAACACTGGACAAGATTTCTCCTACTGCTCTTCAAAATAGTGATATGGCATTGGGATTCTTCATGCCTGGCATTGATATTTTACATGCATTTATTTTTCTGTTACTTAGATCTGAGGAAGCCAACAAAGCATTTTCCGCTGCTGTCCAGATGCACGACGTGCTGGTGAAAGCTTGGGCAATGTGGGGCGACTATCTGGAGAACATTTTTGTCAAAGAAAGGCAGCTTCACCTTGGTGTATCTGCCATCACCTGTTACCTGCATGCCTGCCGCCACCAGAACGAGAGCAAGTCAAGGAAATATCTTGCAAAGGTGAGGACTTATAGCACAGAGGGCAGCGTTTGGTGAAACTCTTGAGGATATCAACAATGTCACACCTTCTGGCCATGTTACTGTATTTGATCTGCAAGGATGTCAAGGATTTGGAGTAGAAACTCTCTAGATTGTTTACAGGGATGAGCAAGTCCAATTGCATGGATAGACTGGAGAAGCTAAGTTGTGAAACTCGGAGTAAAGAAAGCTAAAAGGAGGTTTTACAGAGGTGCTTAATATCTCGAGGGGTTTACATAGAATAAGCAAAGAGAAACTGTTTCCAGTGATTGAAGGGTCCATAACAGGAGGGCACGGCTCTAAGGTGATTGTCAAAACAGCCAGGAGAATCTTTTTTATATACCAGGTGGTTAAGATTTCAAGTGCATTGCCTGATGGGGCGGTGTAAACAGTGTCAATAGTAGCTTTGAAAAAGAAATTGTAGAAATGCTTGAAGGAGAAAATGTCCTGGATTATTGGGTAAGATCGGAGGAGTGGGACTAACAGGATTGCTCTCTGAAAGAGCTGGAGCAGATTCCATGGCCACCTCGGGCACTCTACCATTTTTAATTCTACCTTGACAGCATTCCTGTCAAAGAGGGGTTAGCACTCATTGTTAGGATTACATCTGTAAAGTTAACTGAATTCCTTTGTGCACTGAGGTTTAACTGACAAATTCTGTTTCTCTATTTATCACCTCTGTATGAGAATCTTTTCCAAGCTGATTCAGCCATTAAGCATTAATAAAAGCATTAAGGATCAAATCACTTGTTAAAAATTCTTCTATTATACATTTCCCTGGTGTAATAGAAATTTCAGGTTTAATTTCTAGATGTCAATCTGGTATTTAGCTGCACATTGGATTTTATTTTCTATATAATTATCCTTTGTGGTTTATTTCTATTTGAGTAAGTCTTAGGCTAAGATCATATAGATACTAAATTGCTGCATGCCATCTTGTAGCGAATACAATTTGCTTAGTAGTGTTGACTTTTAGTAACACATTTGGCCCTGCCTTGCCATACAACTAGTACTTAACATTTCATTTTACAATAAGAGTAGGAATAAATGATTCTTTTTCAATGTGACAGGCAGTGACAAGTGGGGTATCGCAAGGATTGGTGCTAGGAATCCAGCTATTCACAATATATGTTGTTGTTTTATTTGAGGGAACTAAATGTAAAATCTCCATTTGCAGATGACACAAAGTTGCGTGGGAGGATGAGCTGTGAGGAGGAAGTAGAGATGCTTCAGTGAGATTTGGACAAACTGAGAAAGTGGGCAAAAGCGTGGCAGATGTGGATAAATGTGAGGTTTCCATTTTGGTAGCAAAATCAGGAAGATAGTTTATTGTCTGGCTATAGATTGAGAGGGGGGAATTTGCGATGAAATCTGTATACCAGTCGCTGAAAGTAAGCATGCAGGTACAGCAGGCGGTAAAAAAGGCAAATTTGGCCCTCATAGCAAGAGGATTACAGGAGCAGAAGTGTGGTTCTGCACTTACATAGGGCCTTGGCCAGGCCACACCTGGAATATTATATGCAGTTTTGGTCTCCTTATCTGAGGAAGAATGTTCTTGCAATGGAAGGAACGCAGCTATGGTTTATCACCATGATTGATTCCTGGGATGGTGGACTGATGTATGAGGAGAGATTAGTTGGCTAGGATTATATTTAGGACCTCATTGGAACCTATAAAATTGTAATAGGACTAGACAGGATATATGCAAAAAGAATGTTTCTAATGGCGGCGGAGTGAGGAACTAGGGGTCACAGTTTGAAAATATGGGATAGTCCATTTAGGACTGAGATGAGGAGAAATTTCTTCACCCAGCAAGTGATGGGCCTGTGAAATTCTTTACCACAGAAAGCAGTTGAAGCCAAAACATTGATGACTATTTTGGTGCCGCTTCATGCTCTCGTCCAGACTTCGCAATATTCATCAACTTCACTTCCAGTTTTCACCCCTTTATCTCCTTCATCTGATCCATCTCCTTGACCTTTCTGTCTTATTTCTGGCAATAGATTATCTACCAATATCCGTTACAAGTTTACTGACTCCCACAGCTATCTGGACTACATCTCTTCACACCTTACATCCAGCAAGGACTCCATCCTTTTCTCTCAGCTCCTTTGCCTCCCTTGCATTTGTTCCTAAAATGCCATTTTCCAGAGTGTTCCTTTTTCCTCAACCGTGATTCCCATTTACAATTGTCATCAGGATCCTCAACAGCGTATGGTTCATCTCCCATGCCACGACACACAACATCTCCCCTCCTCCCAGACAAAAGATAGAGTCCTCCTTGCTTTACTTTTTACCCCACCAGCCTCCGCATGTAAAGTATAATCCTAGTGACCGTTCCCTCCAGGATAACCTAGTCCACTCCTCCACTATACCCAACAGTTCTCCTGTCCCTCGTGGCATCTTCCCATGCAATTGCAGAAAGTGTAACACATGCCCCTTTACCTCTTCCACGCTTACTACACAAGGTCGAAAAGACTCATTTTAGGTTAAGCAGCATTTCATTTGAACCACTTTTCAATTTGTTGTATTGCATTCGCTGCTCCGAATGTGATGATCTCTATGTTGGAGAAATCAAGCATAGACTGGGTGACTGCCTTGCTGAGCACCTTCGGTCTGTGCTCAATCAGGACCCTGACCTTCTGGTTGCTTACCACTTTAATACACAATCCTGTTCCTATGCCCACATGTGGATCCTTGGCATGCTGCAATGTTCTAGTGAAGCTCAATGCAAACTAGAGAAACAGCTAGGTATTTTATAGCCTTCAAAATTGAATTCAACTTTAGATGATTAGCTCTACCCTGCTTTGACCCCTTTGTTTTAATTTTATTTAATTTTTTACTCTTATTTATCTTTCATCTCTTTGACTTCCTTAATTTTTCTTCCTCCCCTTACTTTATGCTCCTTTCCTTATCTTTTCTCCCCATTTGCTTTCCCTTTCCCCCCTTTTTTTTAAATTTTACCCCTCTCAATCCATTTCCTCTCTTACATAAACACAGCAATGAAGTTGCTGTGAAAATTCCCTAGTCGCCACACTCCAGCACTTGTTCAAGTACACTGAGGGAGAATTTAGCACAACCAACGCACCTAACCACGTATTTCAAACTGAGAGGAGAAACCGAAGTATCCGAGAAAACCCACACGAACACGGGAGAACGTGCAGACTCTATACAGATAGTGACCCAAGACGGGAATCGCACCTGGATCCCCGACACTGAGGCAGCTGTGCTCACCACTGTGCCACTTTGACTGACAGCTGAATATGACTTGAACATGCTGTCTTCATTTCAGCCTGTCCCATCAATGGGTGGTGGCCCTTTGCCTTGTCTTAAGAGTCAAAATATATGGTTTGGGGGAGCAGGTGCACTACATATTCTGTAGGCCATGTTAAATATTGCAACACTAGCATTCTGAACTGACTTTACCACAACATTTTTAGGTGCGGGCTTAACTCTCAGCAAACTGTTTACTTCTGCCTGTGTTTACCAGGTCCTTTGGCTACTGAGTTTTGATGATGAAAAGAACACACTGGCGGATGCAGTGGATAAGTACTGCATTGGTGTACCACCCATCCAATGGTTGGCCTGGATTCCTCAACTTTTAACATGTTTGGTTGGCTCAGAGGGCAAACTTCTTCTCAACCTCATTAGTCAAGTACGTATGCACTTGTAAAGGTTAATACTGAATTTTGAGTTATGATTTAATGAATAAAGAAAGACTTCTGACTCACGGGATTAAGATATTTATTATCAAACTTGCTTCATTCGCTGAATAAGAACAACAACAGGAGTAGGCCATTTGTCTCCTTGCTCCTATTCCACCATTCTGTAAGATCATGGTTAATCTGATTGTGCCCTTGACTCCACTTTCCTGCTGCTCTGCTCTCCCAAAAACTCTTGATTTCCTCTTCTATACTGATAATTAATACTATTATGATGTATTTAACATCCATCATTAATTTGCAGCATCAATTCTGCATAATTTTTCATCAATATGTAATGCAATGTTGTACTAGTTTTGTAAATATTTTGCTGTTTCATGAGAGTCTGATGTCGCTGGGAGGGCCAATATGTGCTATCCATCCCTAATTGCCCTTGAACTGAGTGGCTTGCTAGGCTTTCTCAGAGGGTATTTAAGAATCCAGCACATTGCTGTGGCACTGGAGTCTCGTGTAGGCCAGACCAGGTAAGAATGGCAGATTCCCTTCCCTAAAGGACATTAGTGAACCAGATGGCTTTTTCCGACAATGGTAGTTTGATGAAACTGTGCTGAATTCCAGATTTTTACTAAATAATTGATTTTAAATTCCACTAGTAGCCATGGTGCACACAGACATTAGCTTAGGCCTCTGGTTTACTTATCCAGTGACACTACCATTCACCAGTATCCTCTCCAATACTTAATGTTTCTAACTTTGCTGTCCAATTTGTCAAAAGAAGCTGGCACTTAGAATTAAAAAGGGAGTGGAGAGAAAATAGAAATTATAGGCTAGTCAGCCTGAGATTGGTAGTCAGGAAAATTCTAAAATCTATTATTTAAGATTTTATATTGGAGCACTTGGAAAACAGTGATAGTATCTGAAAGAGACAGCATGGGTTTACGAAAAAAAAAATCATGATGGACAAACCTACCACAATTTTTTGAAGATGTAACTAGTAGAGTTGATGAGGGGGGAGTCAGGTTTACTATGAACTCCCTCTGATATTTAACACTAGAACTGATGAATCTAACACTAAGACTCCACTATTGTGAAGGGTCAATCTGCAATAATTATTAAATTATTTAATTTAATAATTAATTAAAAATTAATTATTTTAATTTTGTGATAATGTTTGGTTACATAAATAACTACACTATGTTATCGAAAAGTAGTGAATGATAATGCTATTTCCATTTTCCTATTAAATGCGTTTGACACTGGAGAATTCAATGAAGGACATCAAATTAAATGGTAGGAGCGTTACAAAGTGATTTAAAAACTACTGAATTTGTGTTAAATTGGTAAGATGGGTGGTATCATAAATTCAACTTGTATTTGTTTTATTCATTTGCGGAGTGCAGGTGATGCTGGCTGGATCAGTATTTATTGCCTTTCACTATTTAGCCTTGAGAAAGTAGTGATGAGCTACTTGTTATTAAACCAGACTTGTATTTTCTTGAGTTTGGGAGATTAAGGGGCAATTAATTGAAGCGTTTTAGATTATTAGAGAATTTGATGGCGCAGACAGAAAGAAATTGTTGCCTTTGGAAGAGAGAATCCAGAAAAATGGGGCACAACCTTAAAACTTTAGAATTGGACCTTGTGGGAGTGATGTTAGGAAGAAGAGGTTGGTAAAAATCTGCAACTGTTCCACCATAAAACTGAGATTCCTGTATTGTTGTTACGCAAATGTATTAAGAGATGCAGAACCAAGGATAAATAGACTTGTGATGCAGATCAGTCATGATCTAATTTAATGGCAGAACAGGCTCGAATGGCCTCCCCCTATTGATTTCTGCGTTGTATATCAGAAGTGCCTAACTTGCGTTCACATTCATTGTTGCAGGAGGAGGAGGGGACGACGAAAACTTTAATGCATAAAAACTGTTAGAGACATGCTCAGCTTGTTGCAAATTATATCTTTTTACATTAAGTGGCTATTTCTCACCTTCATTGCTGCATTCATGTTGTGTAGGATTATACTATAATTGGGCCCATTGGGAATTGTAGCCTAATTTAAAGACTGGTTGATGTCACTATGTATCTGTATTTTCCCCTCAATTATCTGCATGAATGCTGTGCTGGTACAGGTATTATGCATGCATTAAGTTGTGAAGAGATATAACTAGGTTTCACCAATTAATTGCTAGTCAAACATTAAAGCCCTTTTTGCTGTTTTGCGATGCTATTATCAAAGGCATAAATACAACTCGGAAAGTACAGACTAATGAAACACATTACTGAAATTGTTGGTGATGCAATACAAGCTCAGAAGCATATCATAATTAGTAAATACTGTATAGTTAGTAACAGAGGAAAGAACAGGGCTGCAAAAAAGCCTATACTGCCAGTGACTAGCTTACAAAATCAATCCTGCTCAGTCATGCACTCCCCAAACACATACACTGTTCTGTCTCAAATTCCCCACACACTGCCTCCTTGGGCCATCATGTCTAGCTAGTTAGTTATTCACACAGAGTGCTTTCCATAAATAAACACGCAAACTCTTTTTTATATGTCCTCATGCTTGTTGGTAGGCTTATCCAGTCTTTATTTCCTAAATAAAGGAAGTGAACTAGTTAAATGCTTAGTCTAACTGAAAGAGATTTTTCCTCCATACAACCTCAGTGCAGGATATGAAGCACAATAGATGCAATAAACACTAAGTGGATACTTGTATGTTTTATTGCTTGGTTGTAAGTGGGTCTTTTCAGGCTCATTTCTTTCTATCAGTTTATGATAGATTATATCTCACTCGTTGGGTTCCTATCTTTATTGGTTGTGAATTGCAAAGTGTCTCTCTAAAATGTTAAATTGACTAAGTGGGCAATTACCCATGATTGTTGGTTCAGGTCCTGTTTCAGAAAGTGGTGCTTGATATTGACTGAAGTCTCCAGTGCAGATTTAAGGGGTTTCTTTGATTAAGGCCAAATCTGCCATCCCCATTTGGATGTTGCAAATCCATGACAGCTTTGGGGGCCTCTTGATGCACTGACCACCATTCCTCATTCAAGCAACATCACCAACCTAACAGGGTAATTTTGAGTATGTGATTCCCCAAGCTCCCCACCATGCCTCTCACCTTTATGGAGCGGGATGATGCAGGGCCTGTTATGGACTTTATGCACAAAACTCTTGTGACTACCAGATTGATGGGAAGCGAGCTAGATAGATTTTGACTTTTTAATCATCTAGCAATCTTTATTTTCCTATTTTGGGATCATTTACAAATTTGTGCAAAATACTTTTGCCTATATTGGTGCTGCTAGGGACAATTTGTTTATGCAGTACTTTGAGACATTGCCAAGATTTAAGGTAAAATGATGTTACTTTGGATGCAACTTAATGTGTGTATTTTTTGTATTTTAAGGTTGGAAGAGTGTTCCCCCAGGCTGTCTATTTCCCAATTAGGACCCTGTATTTAACCTTGAAGATTGAACAACGGGAGCGTTACAAAAGTGGTAAGGCTTTGACCAATATAGACATTAACTGCGTTCATCTGGTTCTCAAGCCATCTGCTTATTGCAGTAGGTCAACACTCTGGGTAGGAGGTTCTTGGGACCATGCTACCCTGAAGGTGATCTTGCTATTGGACCAGGAGCAAATTGTAAGTGTACATTATAGTTCTGTTTCAGTCTCTTCCTGATGTAGCACAGAATCCTCTCAATCCTTCATTCCTACATGGTCTTTCAATTCTCTCTCTCTTCACTTTGTATTTATTGCAATATAATAATTCAATTTTCTGGATTTGGTTATGAAGAAATATTTTCTGTGTTTTGGATCATGTGATATATATTCCCCTTCGTGTGAATGCTTGTGTTGGGCATTGTGTCGAAGCTCGAGCCATTGTATTAATACACAAGGCTGGTTAATTAATGACATTCATCTCAGGAAATGTGTGTAACAGATTGTGATGCCCAACTGAAGATTGTTTGAGCAGTTTCCAACATCTTTACAGGAGCTTTTTGTGACAATAACTAGTCTGAGGGAAATGTACCCAGCTGCCAGTGTGATTAGGATGCAGCTTGTTCCCACTGAAACATCCTCAGTGTTTTGTACTTTGGCACTATGTTACCAATTGTATATTTGGAAAACTGAGAAAATTATCAGCGCTCATTAAGTTTATTTGTAAATATTGGGTATTAGTCGCATTCTTTAAATTGTAAAGTGATGTTAAGATTTTTGATGGATTGCTATTTGTTTAATGCAGATCTTTATGATGGCAAAATTATCTTGGTTAAAATGTATTGTTTCGTACAAAAGGAAATACCCCAATGAGTGTAACACAATTTTTAGATTTCACTTATGCTTTCGGGTACAGGGAAAGATTTGTGATCGTCTTTTGTTGGGTCCATTCATTCCTTTGAACAGATGAGGGGACAGCTCTGGTACAGGGTTTTAAAATGAATCTGTTTTATTGAACAGAACTTAAAAACATTAACATGATAGAAGTGAAAAGAAAAAGCCAAGTGAACTTTTAGACAGGCTTCTACTGTCAATCACTGTACTGAATTCTTAACAGGATTGAAACAGATCTGAAAACACACTAACATCCACAATATATCTCAGCCTTTATTTCGTTATTGTAAGTGTCCTTCGCAGGCTGTCTTTGTCTAGAAAAGCAAGGCTTGCAGCTGCTGTTTTGCCTGCATTGTGTGCTCTTCAGAAATGCCATTAATTTTTGCCTAACCTAACATGCCTTCTGAGTTTTAAAGTGTAGTCAAATTAGCAATGTTACTCAACCGCTACAATCTAGCATTTAAATGTAATTACATCGGCAGAAATATCTTAAAATGAAGACTTTGCATAGACAAAAGCAAACAGGGCTGAGCATACATAGGATCTCTCAAAAGGGTCTTCGAAGGCAGGGAAGCAGGTGCAAAAGTAATAAAAAGAAAGAGTAGACATGCACCGAAAATAAAATCAGAATCAAACCTTTTAAAATTGCAGCAGTTATTCAAAGTGTTAATAAATTCCATTCTGATTTTTGGTTTATTCATTAAACGGAATGATTTGTAGTTTACTTAAAGTTAAAAAAAATTATTTGTCAGTCACAAGTAAGGCTTACTTGAAGTAAGGCACTGCAATGAAGTTACTGTGTAATTCTCCTAGTTGCCACAGTCCGGCATCTGTTCGGGTCAATACACTTAACCATGTCTTTCAGAATGAGAGGGGAAACCCATGCAGACACTGGGAGAACATGCAAACTCCACACAGACAGTGACCCAAGCTAGGAATCAAATTCGAGTCTCTGGCACTGTGAAGCAACAATGCTAGCCACTGTGCTATCGTGCCGCCCTACTTGAGGTAGAAATTCAAGAGAGGTTCCTCTCCACACTCACCCTCACACCCCTCCCCATCCCCATTTTAATCCTTCAAACAAGCACCAACTGTGTAATTTGTACGGTTATCTTTTATGTTATAAGAATTACTTTGAAATTATTGATTACACTTTTGTACAAACTGGATGACAAATATAAAGAGGTCTTCTAATAATTTATTTGTGTGGGTAGCAGTGCTCTTTATTATCTCTGAGGCAGTGCAGCTATTAAGAATACAGCTTTGTGTATGAGACTGTCGAGCTAATGGAGAAATGTATGTCAGTTATCAGAAAAGAGGCTGTGTAGAGAGGAGAGGGTGACACTCACTCATCCTGGGAGTTCTAAGATGGCATGAATGTGAAGTCTACTGAAAGTATAAAAATCCTTGGGAGAAAATGGCAATTCTAGAGAATAATGCATATCTAAATGTGGGTTTATATAATTCATAATAACTTGCTTTATTCATGAGCATGTGGCTGTGAAAATAAATATGTCTGCGTGGAGTATTTTTATATCTTGTTTATGTTCTGTATTATGATTGCATTTTGCCAGTCTTATTTAAGTTTGTATTTTCGGGTTAACTCAAGGGACACTAAAAGTGGGCAACGCGTGCAAGTTGTTGCAACAGCTGGTTTTAAAAATTAGCCAGAAGGGAATGCTGAGGGCCACCTTTCTCTCTGTTGCAGACTCAGGACAGCAGCAGCCGGGTTCAGTTGGCACCCAGTCACACTCTGCCTCTGACCCTGGACCAATACGGGCCACGGCACCCATGTGGCGCTGCAGCCGGATAATGCACATGCAGCGGGAACTTCACCCAACCTTGCTGTCATCCCTGGAGGGCATTGTGGATCAAATGGTGTGGTTCCGTGAAAACTGGCATGAAGAGGTTTGTTTGCTTTATTTTCTTCCTTTCTTGCTTCCCTCTCTGCCCCACCCCCACACCACCACCCTTCTTGAATATAGTCAAAATACCTGGACATACTTTTTATTCGCTACTGTGATATGTTTAATCTTCCACTGCACTTAATTTGTTAAATGTTGGACAAAGTGCATCTCCAAAGGCACTGGAGAGGGTTCTGAAGAATCAAAATTTGTTTTAAATGATAAAGCTTGTCTTTAACCCCTCCTTTTAGCTCCACTGCTATTCCCCTGCCCTTGCTTTTTATTTCGCTATGTTAAACCCTCTGGGGTTGGGCCAGTGTCATGTCCTCTCAGTTCCATTTTGCTATTGACAACTTGGGTACAGTAAGAAGTTTCACAACACAGGTTCAGGTCCAACAGGTTTATTTGAAATCACAAGCTTTCAGAGCATTGCTTCTTCATCAGGTAATGAAGGATCTGACAGTAAGTGAGATCTTGGGTTCATATCACACTATTTGTAACCCCCATGACTTCACTGGGCTTGCAACATTTCACTTACTCTCCTGTCTGGAGACAATGTGCATCTCTTTAACTTATGCTTAATGCAATCTCTACTCAAATTG
Source organism: Sphyrna mokarran (assembly GCA_024679065.1). Lineage (NCBI taxonomy): Eukaryota > Metazoa > Chordata > Chondrichthyes > Carcharhiniformes > Carcharhinidae > Sphyrna > Sphyrna mokarran. The sequence continues at coordinate 36,696,412 of JAGIQG010000018.1, forward strand.
TCTGTATCTTTAAGACTTGATTTAGCTGTAAAGACTCACATTTGAATCAGCATTCTGTAAACTGAGTATGTGCCTTTATATACTTTGTGATCAGAACTTCCCACTCACCTGACAAAGGAGCAGCACTCCGAAAGCTAGTAGTGTTTGCTACCAAATAAACCTGTTGAACTTTAACCTGGTGTTGTGAGACTTCTTAGTGATTTTACCACCTTAGGCAGCATAAAATATTTTGAGTTTCCTACATTACATCAGTGACTAAAAGCTATTACTATGACTTTTGTGTGTTTGGGACATTCTGTGGTGCTATATAAATGCAAGTTTTTTTGTCAAGCCTGTGAAGTACTCTTGGAAATGTAGTTGCTGCTGTAGTGTAGAAAACGCCACAACCAATCCATAAGCAGCAAACTCCCACAAACAGTAATGAGACAATGGCCAGAATTTTATTATGATTTTCGTTGGAAGGATAAAAATTGGCCAAGAATCTGGGGAGAACTCTCTTGCTTTTCTTTTTAATGTTGCCTATATGGGAGGTTTAACACCTCACCTGAAGGATGCAGCTTCCAGCAGTGCTTCTCACTGGGAGTGTCAACCTGGAGTGGGGCTAGATCAAGCAAGGCATAGTAAATATGTTGCAATCCATTGGTATATGAAAAATGCTGTAGTACCTGTAAAACCTCTGATACTTTCGACCAGTTTACTTACTGTCACAGTTTACCCTAGTGCCCTATTTGCAAGATGGAGAAAGGACAAACACAAGTAATGATTCAATAAGTTTATTAAACATTACATTAACCTTAAATTACCCACATAAACAAGAGGATACTCCAAGTCCAAGTATACCACGCTCAAAGATGGTTCGGTTAAACTGTAAGCTCGAATCTCTGAGTCCCCCTGGTCTGTTGCCACAAAGGGTGAATCTCGATGACATCTTCCTTCCTTTCTTCTCTGATCAGTCTTCCAGATGGTCAATGTCACTTCCCTGGTTGAGTCTTTGCTGCTGGTGTGTCTGAGATGCATGCCTTTATTCTCCTGTCTGTCTGCCTTTCCAGAAACTTCTTTGACTCCCAGCCAATGAAGTCTTGGGAGAGGGTGCCAATATCCAGTGGGTTTCTTGATGTCTGTCTGACAGGACACTGGCACCCACTCCCAGGTGTCCATCTCCATGCCTTTGCTTACATGTCACCTGTTGTCAGATGAGGGAACCGCAGGAACTCTGATAGAAAGTCTGGCCCGATCTAACGATAGGCTGGTGCATCTCAATGAGGGGCAATGATCTTCTGCTGGGTCTCAGTAGAGTGCAATGAGCTTTGATGGATGATTGATGGACCATGTTCAGATATGTTTCTGTGTGTTTGTGTATTTGACCTTAGTCAAGTCTGGCCTGCCCGAGGTTTGACTGTTTTTGATTTTAATATGCCCAATTCTTTAACTTAGGATATCCAATTTAAGCAGCCTTAAAACTAGACTTATATTTCCACAACCCTTTGGATGGAACTTGAATAAAATATACTTTTGAGTATCAGGTTGGGGGATTGGGTGCATTAGGAAGGAAAAGAGATAACTGACTTGGTTGTTCTCTTGCTTCAGTGAAGAACATCTTTATCGTTTGATCTGTTTTATTTTGCTACACATTCTTCTGAGCACTGCACTGTCCAGTTGCCTTGTCAAAATAATATTAATATGCTAATCAACTATATATTTGGAAAAGCAGACATTTCAGTTAAGCACTAAATACTTCAGTCACTGGCCCAGGGCTACATAATACTTCAATCAGGCAGTGAAACCCTCACTTGGTGTCCTGACTAGACAGCACAACCCATAGACTTTGCGTTGAAAAACATGTTGAATGTGCTTCATTATTTATCTAACCCAGACAGCTTACAGCTTGAACAGTATCAAGACCTACTTGGAAAAATGAAAGACTTGCATATAGTTCCTTTTATGATCTTTGGATGAAATGCTTTGGGACATCCAATGAAATAATTTCAAAGTATAATCACTGTTGTAATTCAGGGAACATGGTGGCCAATTTACAAATATCAAGCTCCAACAAACAACAATGAGATAATGACTAGATAATCTCTATTACTACTGATAGTTGAGGGATAAATAAGGATCAGGACACCGACGGGAACTATCCTGCTTCACTGCAGTTTGAGATGGTATACATTTGCCTGAGAAGATTGGCTAGGTCTCGTTTAAAGTCTCATTTCAAAGATACCTCCTTTGAGAGTGTAGCACTCCCTCACAACTGCACTTGATGATCATCACAGTAACTTCATTGCATTGTTAATATAAATCTATTTGCAGCACAAATAAACTTTATAACAATACAGGGTATCAAGACTGGGACTTAAATTCTTAATCTTCTCTGCAGAGGCAAGAGTATCAAGAGAAGTGCCGTGCATTGTGATGTAACAGCTATGTTTTATTTTGGTCTCCAGGTGCTGAGACAGTTGCAACAAGGACTAGCAAAGTGTTACTCTGTGGCTTTTGAGAAGAGTGGAGCTGTGTCTGATGCCAAAATCACGCCTCATACCTTAAACTTTGTTAAGAAGCTTGTGAGCACTTTTGGAGTCGGTCTAGAAAATGTATCCAATGTGTCCACCATGTTCTCCAGTGCAGCCTCTGAGTCTCTGGCGAGGAGGGCTCAGGCCACAGCACAAGACCCGGTCTTCCAGAAGCTCAAAGGACAGTTCACAACAGGTGAGCAAAGCAAGTCCTCTTAGGCCATGAGGTTGCCTATCAGGAGGATAGGCAGTATTCAAAATGTAGCATCCAGGCGTGATGAGTGTAATGGCTTCATTAAACTTTATTTAAGGATTCCCACAATCACTGGTAATTTCAAGGTTTTGTTGTCCTCCCATTCCTACTGCTAACCACCTTCATACTGCTGAAATTTGTTCCTTCAATTCTCTTAATCACTTCCTGTTTACTTGGCCTCTCAGTTTTCCGCCATCCCTTCAGCTATCTAAAGACTACTATACTGATATTTTATGTTCCTCAAAAGCCACATCTTCATTGAACCATATCAGCTTATCCTATTTCTTTCTCTCTCATGTAACATGGTCTAGACTGCTACTTTGAATATAGCTTTAAATCTCAGCACCAAATGTAATTTCTATCATGTAATTTTAAAAAAATTATATGCTCTCATTGTCTTGACTGTACCATGCAGCTGTAGATATGGAAGTGGAGGGAGGAACCCAGAAAAATTACAATCATCAGGGGATTGGTATTGAGCAAATTGTTGGTCCTGCAGGCTGACAAATCCTCTGGTCTAGATGGACTTCATAGAATCCTATGGTGCAGAAAGAGGCCATTCAGTCCATCAAGTCTGTACTGACCACAATCTCCCCCAGGCCCTATTCCCATAACCCCACATATTTACCTGCTAATCCCCTGATGGTAGGGTCAATTTAGCATGGCCAATCAACCTAACCCTCATATCTCTGGAATGTGGGAAGAAATTGGAGCACCCAGAGAGAACGCATGCAGACGTGGGAGAGTGTGTAAACTTCACACATACAGTCACCCAAAGCCAGAATTGAACACTGGTCTCTGGCATTATGAGGCAACGGTGCTAACCACTGTGCCACCATGCAGCCCTTCGTGCTAGAGCTTTGAAAGAAATAGCTAATGAATGAGCGATGCATTGATTTTAATTTTCCAAAATTCTCTAAATTGGGAAAGGTTCCATTAAATTAGATTGCAAATGTAACTCCTTTATTAAATAAGGGAGGCAAACAGAAAGTGGGAGCCAGTTAGTTTAACATCTCTCATCGGAAAAATGTTAGAAGTTCTTATTAAAGCTGTTATAGCAGGATTCTTGAAAAATTCAAAGCAATCAGACAGAGTCAGTGTGGTTTTTTGAAAGGGGAGTCACCTTTATCCAGTTTACTGACGAGTTCGTGAAGTAATTAATCTGTACTAGGTAAAGGGGAATCAACTGGTGAATACGTTGTACTTTGATTTCACAAAGGTATTTGCTAAGAATCCACTTCAAAGTTTATTGATATAAAACTGATAATAGTGGTTATCATATATTGGCATGAATAGAGGATTGGCTAGCTACCAAGAAACAGAGAAGGCATAAATGGGTCATTTACTGGTTGGCAAGATGTGGTGTGCTACAGGGACCTGTGCTAGGGCCTCAATCTTTTCCTATTTATATTAATTATTTGGATGAAAAATTTGCTGATGACACAAATTTAGGTAGGAAGGTCAACTGTGAAGAGATTGTAAGAAAGTTACAGAGGGACATTGGTTAATGATTGGGCAAAGATCTGGCAAATGGAATTTGCCTTGAGAAATGTGAAATGGTCCATTTTGACAGGATGATTAAAAAAGAAACTTACTATCTAAGTGATGAGAAATTACTGAACTCTGTGATTCAGAAGAATCTGGGTGCCCTAGTGTATGAATCTCAAAGACTGTTATGCAAAAAGGTAAGCTAATAGAACATTATCATTTATTGAGAAGGGAATTGATTGTAAAAATAGGGGAGTTATACAGGGTACTGGTGAGACCACGTCTGGAGTACTTGGACAATATTGGTCTCCTTATCGATATAGATATGTTGGAAGTACTTCAGAGAAGGTTTACCAGACTAATACCCAGAATGGGAGGGTTGTCTTGTGAGGAAAGGTTGGAAAGAATAGGTTTGTATTCCCTGGAGTTTAGAAAAGTAAGAGGCGACTTGATGGAAACTTTTATGATCCTGAGCAATAAATGGTAGCTCATTAAGACAGATGAGGGGAAATGCTTTCTGAGGGTTATGAGTCTTTGGAACACTCTTCCTCAAAAGACAGTGGAAACAGAGTCTTTGACTGTTATGAAGACTGAGCTAGGTAGATTCTTCATTAACAATCGGTGTGCAGCAATGTAGGGTTGATGTTGCAATCAAATCAGCTGTGATCTTATTGATTGGCAGAGCAGGCTCAAAGGGCTGAGTGGCCTACTTCATCATACTTTGCTCCTAATTCGTTTAGTTGTACAAACAAAAATGCTTGGTAGGAAAAAGAAACACTGAAATGGAGGAAAAGCTTAAAACAAAGGGAGCACGCAAAACGTGAGCTCCTTATAGTGAGGAGCTTGGTGAGTTTAATTAAAAACATCGTGATGAGAGTTTGCATTATATAACAAACAGATTTAGTATTTTTATTAAACTAGTGTATTAAGCTTCAGACTAAAAGTTAATTCCTTTATAATTTTTTTAAAATTACAGTTTATGTTCTTTAAAAAGTAGCAAGCAAGCTCTTTCCTGTTGTTAAAAAGCAGATTATTTTCTTTTCATTTTCAGTATAATTAACTATAAAATTAGTTTGTATCTGAACTCCTACCCCATGAATAAAATATATGAAGTGGGAACAGTCACATGCATAATTAATTCCACTCATCAAATCATCAGTAAAAGATAAAGAAATAAAATAGGTCATACAGTTAGTGCAAAGAATTCTCTGTCTATGTTTAACTCCATAAAGCAAAGCTCCCTGTGTTACTGAAGTTGGTAACAATCTAGCAACACCAATTTTAAATCCAACCGATTTATTTGATAGTAAATTTGCGAGCTTTCAACACTCTGTGTCTGACGAAGACACAGTGTCGAAAGCTCGCAAATTTACTATCAAATAAATCGGTTGGATTTAAAATTGGTATTACTAGATTCTTACTGAGTTCTTACTACCCCAGTCCAACGCCGGCATCTCTACATCATTACTGAAGTTGACCATTTACATTTATGTTCACCTCCTTGGAATGCTTGCTATTCACATTGTTTAATTTCTTCAGTGATGTGGCTTATAAAGATGTGAAGTTGATGGGCAGGGTAGGTCAGCTGCTGCGTTTTGCCTGCCTCTCTCTCACCATGATGGTCAGGATATTCCGATTAGTCACTTCCAACCTGCCATATTCCTTCTCCGCCCCATCGCTTGGTGATTTCCTGGAAAAGAAGAAATAGGGAATCAGGGAAAAATACTCTGGGGAAATTTTTCTTTGACCTCTTTTTCACATGATCGAAGAGATCTCTCAAACTGTCAGATGGAAGCAAAATGCTGGAAATCTGAATAAAAACAAGTGCTGGATAAACTCAGTAAACCTGCCAGCGCCCATGGAGAAAGAAACTGGAGTTAATGTTTCCGGTCCATATGACTTCTTAGAGCAAACGATCAATATGCTCTAAGACTATTGAGAAATGTCGCTTTATTTCAGGGTAGTGTGTCAACCATTTAAGCTATAACTTATTGGGTTCCAAGTGACCATGGGCTTGTGGGGGTGTCAATATATATCTTTGAATATATTAGCAGTTAGCACTGCTGTTTCACAGCACTAGAGACCTGGGTTTGATTCCCGGCTTAGCTCCCTGTCTCTGTGGAGTTTGCATATTTTCCCCGTGTTTGTATAGGTTTTCTCCAGATGCTCCAAGTTCCCTTCCTCACTCAGAAAGACATGCTAGTTAGGTGCATTGATCTGAACAGGTGCGAAGTATGGCAACTAGGGGAACTTTACAGTACAAAGAACAAAATAGCACGGGAAACAGGCCCTTTGGACCAACGAGCCCGTGCCGCCACCCCGATGTTCCCACCTCTACCTGTGATCTCTGTCTATGTTTATAGATCTATGGATTAAAAACCAAATTTGAGACAATTTAGGGAGAATTTGTTTTGCCAATTAGCCTAAGAGCACATCTTTGGGATGTGGGAGGAAACCGGAGCACCCGGAGAAAACCCACACAAGCACGGGGAGAATGCACCCAAATCCATGTATCTGTACAGCACAGCGATAGTCACAGAGCCGTCGTGTTGCCCATCAAATGGTCCAGGTCAAGCATATGCTAACGACGTGAAGCACTAGGATACTCCCGAAAAAATCCAAGAGCAGCTGTCTCACGACCCATTGCGTATATGCCCCTTGTTAGACAACAAGGTGGACCAAAGCACCTGTAGAATAAAAACAAGTACATCAATATCATCGTCTATTTACACACTTCCCAGGGACTCCCAAGGCTCATGATCCCCATTTTAAATCAGTTTTCTATACCCCTCCATTCCCATTCTGTTCTTGTGCCCATCTAAGTATTTCTTAAATAACTCCAGAGTGCCTGCCTCCACCACTTCACTTGGCAGCACATTCCATATCCCCACCATCCTCTGTGTGAAAAAACTCCCTCTAGCATCCAAATTATACCTTACCCCCCTCATACTAAACCCGTGACCCCTCGTGCTATTCGAGTCCATCCTAGGAAAAAGCTTAACCCTGTTTACTCTATCTATACCCCTCATAATCTTGTACATCTCTTAGATCTCCTCTAAGTCTACATCTTTCTAAGGAAAACAGTCCCAATTTGCCTAACCTCTCCTCATAACTCAGACCTTCCATACCAGGCAGCATCCTGGTAAACCTCCTCTGCACTCTCTCCAGAGTCTCCATGTCCTTCCAGTAGTAAGGTGACCAGAACTGGATGCAGTATTCCAAATGAGGTCTAACCAACGTGCTATACAACTGCAACATTAAAGGCCAGCTCTATACCCCTTCCTATAAAGGCTAGCATACCATATGCTTTCTTCACAACCTTCTCCACCTGCTCTGCCACCTCCAGAGACTTGTGCACCTGCATCCCCAGGTCCCTCTGCGTTTCTATACTCTTAATAGGTCTACCCTTTATCATATTACCTCCCCCCTACATTCTTAACTTCATTGCAGTGTTATTGTAAGCCTTACTTGTGACTAATAAATAAACTTCAGCTTTAAATCTGTGTGTAACATACATATATCATGGCCACTGTGACTGATGAATTTCCTGAAAGTGGTAACAGAAAGAACCAATAAGGAGAGAAAGAAATCCGTGAAGTTCTTCTCCGATCCCCTCCAATGATCAAAGCCAGTTGAAGAGATCTCATGTTGACTCGGTGCGAAGTTAACTATTCATCCATTTATCTGGAAGCAGCATATTGTACAGCAGCTGCTTTGATTGATATAGTTGCCAGTAATTGATGTTGGTCTCTGCTCTGGGGACCTGCCCAAGTTGGAGGAGGAAGTCAGCTGGTCAAATAAGCCGTGTCCTCTAACAAAAGAATAACACTGGTGTGATCTGTTTTATTCATGTTCTCCGCTGTGTTGTTTCTCTCACTAGGGTTGTGTGCTTTAAATTATGGCCTCCTGATGAAGGCAAAAAATCATTTATATAGAACCTTACTACATCTCCAAGCATTTCACATAGGGTATTGTGGGCTTTATGTGATGTTTCTGATAGTAAATGTGGCAGCCATTACATTCTACCACTGTGTCTCAAATAGCAACAAAATAATTGACTCCACAGTTTGTTTTGCATTGGCTAAGGGAGGAATGTTGACACTGGGAATCAGGAAGTATTCTTCTTCAGATGGTCTTGGGATCAGGTCCTGCTCCAGGATAGTGACCTAGCCAATATTGATCCCTCAACCAATGTCGCTAAAACTGATGATCTGATCATTGTCTCATTGCTATTTGATAGAACTTGCTGTATCCATCTTGGCCGCCATGTTTTCAATGACGCACCAGTTGTTATTACAAAATTATATCATAGATTCCCTAGAGTGCGGAAGGAGGCTATTTAGCCCATCAAGTCTGCCCTGACTCCCTCTGACAGAGTACTTTACTCAGGCCCTTTCCTCTACCCTATCCCCGTGATCCCACATGTTTATCCCCTAATCCACTAATCTGCACATCTTGGAATACGAATACTAAGGGTCAATTTAGCATGGCCAATCCCCCTAATCCACACATCTTTAGACTGTGGGAAGAAACCGGAGAACCTGGAGTAAATTCACGCAGACGTGGAGAACATGCAAACTCCGCACAGACAGTGACCCAAGGCCGGAATTGAACTTTGGTCTCTGATGGTGACAGGCAGCAGTACTAACCACTGTGCCACCAATATCGTTGGATATGAACTGCCACAGGATGCTGTGAAAGGTACTATATAAATGCAAGTTTTATTTATCTCTGAACTGTGCTTGTGTTTTTAAATGAGCCACTAGGTGGGGTATCCACCATGATGAATAAATATTTTGATTGTAACCTGGTTAATGAATCAAAAAAGTGCTGTTTTTATCTAAGTGGCTAGACCTAGCACAGAAATAAAAAGCTATAAAATGGGGTAAAGGAAAGGGCAATTCAAATACAAGTGTCGCTCTGGGTGTTGCTTGAAGTCTGATTATGCCAGCGGTTTTCCAGCGTGCGTGCTCACAGTCTAAATCTGGCTGATTTGTCGTCTTCTCTGTGTAATAATGGATGAATATGGGGGCTTTTTTTTTCTCAGTCAAGGTTCCGTGTAAATGGAAGAGCTGATTGTATTCTTGAAAGTAGCTTGGAGTCATGAATGTGACCTACATAGCTTGTGCACATCCATTTGGCACGATGTACTCTGAGGCACAGCAGTTGCATGACAATAAATAATGGGCGTTCTGAACCACATGATTGAATTTAATGGACAATGGTCACTCGGCAAAGAAATAATGGTGAAACAGTTTGCATGCTGGTGATTGTTCAAAAATTGCAAGGCGATCCAAATATAGATAATATTTAATCATTTTAAAAGTGTTTACATTGTACTGCAGCCCCCGAGCGGGGTCTTTGCTTGGGTTTTATTTTGCATCTTTTCGGTACTTGTGCTTAGCAATAGGTTTTATCACTTGTCCTTGTGTGTGCTCATGCTTTGAATCAAACCGATTAAAAATCAAAGTGTATGCTAACTAGAACTGAACATGAAAGGTGATTTAAAAACTGCTAAACTGGGAGATGGGAGGATCTGAAGGAAGATTTTGATGGGTTTTAAAGCATTTGTGGATTTTCCTTTCTCATTAAAGTGGAACATTTTTCTCCTGGTATTCTAATATCATGAATTTGGTCCTCGTTAGTAAATTGCACCTTCTCTGATCTTTGTCTGGCTATTGCTTTTTCAGGTTTCCTAAATAAACCATTTAGGTGCTTTGATAAAGGGAGCAGATTCGCTGCAGGGGTCAGTACTTGCAGATCCTGGGGGCGGGTGTCACCACAAATGCATCATGTTGGATTTTTTAAACAGAGACTGAACTCAAGAATATGACAAGAACAGAACATGTGAGGGAGAGGGGAGGAGTGGGCATTAACCAAGTAGCTATTATCTGACCCTTACCTAGGTGAGTGACCAGTGCTTAGAGGGCTGCAAGGCACTCCTTCGATAATGAATCTTTAAACCAGGGTGAATACTGTCTTTAGCTCTGAGCCCTCTGTACTTTGTGCAGCCTGTGTCAACTGAGCCCGCGTCAGACTCAATGGGAATCCCATAAGCAGGGTCCAGTACCAACCTCGGCTTTTCATGATTTAGGATTAATCTAAACTGTCGCAGCGCCAGTCAAATAGCTGTAAGAATCTGAAGGCACCTCAGCTTTCAGCCCATGGCAGAGGTCAGGTAAACCCGTGAGGTTTGCAGTATCCCCAGCGCAAAACTTCAAAACCAAAAGCAGCAGTCGCAATTTAATGTTGCATGTTTTGTCCTTTGTTTAACGATTCATTATGAAAGAAGTAACCTTTTTTCAGTATAAATGAGATCGTTCAGAATCACTGTGAAATGGGAAAGGTTAAAAATGCAAAGGTGCTGTGTCTGTAGGCTGAAGGTTTGAACACCTTCATCTGTGGAAATATGTTAAAATTAGACCATTATCTTTTGCTATGGAACCGAGTCTCTGTATTGGATGAGCTGGGCCCATAGGAAGGTAAATCAATTATAACAGTATCTCAATAAGCTATCGCAGAGCTGTTTGATGTATAAAAAGTATCACAAGTTATTAAAGCAAAGACTATATTTCAAGGCTGTGGTGTCGCTGCATAGAATTATCACACGCTGGATACTTCAAGCTACTACTTTATCCTTCAGTAAAACTACATCAGGTTTGTGATGGAATTGAATGGAGAGTACCAATTAATGCATGAGACAAGGGCAGTTGCTTTTAATGGATTACTGTCATCACGAAAGGCAATAATTTGAATTTCCATAATGTCTTTGATAAGCCTCAAGACATCCCAAAGCACTTTACAGTCAATGAAGTACATTCTGAAGTCTAGTCACTGTTGTACTGGAGGAAATGTGCCAGTCAGTTTTCACGCAGCAAGCTCCCATAATTGATAATGACCAGGCAGTTTGTCTTTTGAGTGTTGGCTGGATATCAAACAGACCCCACGCCCTTTGAAATATTGTCATAAGATCTTTACATCTATCTGAGAGGGCAGTTGGGGCCTCAGTTTTATGTCTTTTGAAAACAGCATCAGTACTATGTGCACATCAGCCAGTTTTAATGCTTGAGGTTTCGAAGTGGAATTGAGCTCGTGATCTTTTGACTTGGAGGCAAAAGTGTGCCTCACCTGATCTGCATGTCCCGTCAGGACTTGATTAGAGGGGCCATGAAAAGTAGTGAAACTTTGGGTTGAACGCTGTCCAGCTGCATCAATCTGTAGATCCCTAATCTGCTGTGACATTGCAAGAAACCGTAAACTGGCTTTTCAGGCAGACTGGGTTGATTAACAACTGGAAGGTTAAAAACAATGACAATATCAAGTAGTAATAAAATGAACAAGTGAGGGGCTGGTGTGTATTATCTTTTATTTTGAAGGAAGGTTTGTGACAACTAGTGACATGTATTAAGTGTTAGTAGGGGTTATTAATACTAGTAAGGTGCATTAGTATTGATAAAGTTTTGTGTGTATCCGGGACAAATATTTGCAAGAAGTGTTATCAGCTGCAGCAGCTTGAGCTCTGGATTTTGGAACTTAGAGTGGCTAGCAATGTATCCCTGAAGCTGAGTGCTATGTGGATAGCATATTTATAGATGTGGTCGCCCTCCGGCCTCATGATTGTGCAAAGGGAATGGGTGAGCAGCAGGAAGTGGTGCAGGAATTCCCTAAATGCACTCCACTTTCCAACCAATATTCAGTTCTGAGTGATGGTTCATCTGGAGAGTGCAACCAGAGCCAAGTCTATGGTGCAAAGGTGGCTCGGTTGTGTAGAAGTGTTCAAGAATGTCTAAAAGATCAATAATGATCAGTGATTCGATAGCTGAGGGAACAGGCAGATATTTCTGTGGCCACAGAGATGAATCCAGGATGGTGTTTTGCCTTTCTGATGCCAAAGTCAAGGAATGTGGAGAGCGAACAGCCAGAAGTTGTGTCCCTCGTCAGTAAAAATGACATTGTACTCTGGCACTAGTGAGTACAGAAGTAGAAAGTTTGCATATGAGGGAGGCCTTTAGATTCTTGGGACATTGGGATTGTCTCTGGAGAGATGTGACTTGTACAAGCTAGAAGAGTTGCACGTGTACAAAACTGACATTGAGTTCCTTGCCAGCTGTTTTACTAGTGCGGTGGGGGGTAAACTAACTTGGCAGGAGTATGGGAACCAGGAGAAAATGTCAGTGAGGAATACCAAGGCATGCAAAACCCGGAGAGAAACAGATAGCACTTGAATAGAGAACAGTAAGTTACTAGGTGTGATTAGAGTAAAGGAGACAGTAATAAATCAAAGTTGTAGTGTAAGTATGTGAATGCATGCAGTGTGGTAAATAAGTTTGCTGAGTTACAGGTGCAGATTGTTATCTGGAATTAGAGTTGTGGCTATAATAGAGACCTAGATCAAGGAAAGGTAGGACAGGATGTTTATGTGCATAGGTCATTAAAAGTGGCAGCACCGGTTGAGAGAGCAGTTAATAAAGCATTCACTATCCTAGACTTTATTAATAGAGGCATAAAGTACAAAAGCAAAAATATTATGTGGAATGTAATTCAATAATTAGATCTCCACAAGAGTATTGTGTATATCCTGGGTGTTATAAGTTAGAAAGAAGTGAAGACATTGGGGAAAAAAAAGTGCAGAAACAATTCATGAGAATGATTTCTGGGATGAGAAACTTCATTCACAAAGATAAATTAGAAAAGTTGGGATTCTCTTCCTTTAAGAAAAGAAAGCTGAGAGGAGATGTGATGGAATCAGCCTTCCATCCATTGACTTTGTCTACGTTTCATGCTACCTCGGAAAAACAGTCAGCATAACCATGCAGCCCGGACATACTCTCTTCTGCAGCCTTCCATTGGGAAAAACTTAGAAATATCTGAGGTTATGTACCAATCGACTCAAGAACAGCTTTTTCCCTGCTGCCATCAGACTTTTGAATGGACTTACCTCACTTTAAGTTGATCATTCTCTAACCTGAGCTATAACTCTAACACCACATTCTGCACTCTTTCCTTTTCTTCTCTATGAATGGTATGCTTTGTCAGTATAGCATGCGAGAAACATTCACTGTATACTAATACATGTAACAATAATAAATCAAATCAAAGTATTCAAAATCATGAAGGGCCTAGGCAGAGTAAATAGGATGAAACTGTTCCCGTTGGTAGAAGGATCAAGAACTAACAATTACCTTAAATCTGTAATTTCTAAAAGAAGCAAAAGCGAGCAAAAGGTTAAGGTCTGGAATGCACAACTTGAGAGTCTGGTAGAGACAGGTTCGATCCAGGCATTCAAGAGGGAATTAGATGACTGACTGCTTATTTTCAAATAATGTACAGTTACAAGAAGCCGACAGGAAAATGGCAGTAGGAGGTGGTGATGGCATTGTGGTATTGTCACTGAACTTGTATTCCAGAGTAGAGACCCAGATAATACTCACGGTCGAATCCTTGTGGAATTTAAATTCAGTAAAAATCTGAAATTAAAACTCTATTGTTATAAAAACCCACCTCGTTCGCTAATGTCCTTTAGGAAAGGAAACCTGTTGTCCTTACCTGGTCTGGCCTAAGTGTGATTTAAGCAATGTGGTTGACTTATTGAGTAAGCCACTCAGTTATATCAAACCATTACAAAAATTGGATTAGGAATTAAACTGGATGGATCAATTGGCATCAACCTACATAGCAGAAACAGTATCAACAAACTCAGCCTTGTTGCGTTTTCAGGGTACTTCTTCCAGACATTTGGGGCTCGTGCCTAAATTAAGGCACCTATTTCACAAACTAATCAAGCAACGGCCTGATATGGTCATACTCATAGAATAATACCTTACAGACAACTGTCATCAACATTGGACGGCACGGTAGCAAGTGGTTAGCACTGCTGCTTCACAGCTTCAGGGACCTGGGTTCAATTCCTGGCTTGGGTCACTGTCTTTGTGGAGTTTGCACATTCTCCTCATGTTTGCGTGGGTTTCCTCCAGGTGCTCCAGTTTCCTTCCACAGTCCAAAGATGTGCAGATCAGGTTGATTGGCCATGCTAAAATTGCCCTTTAGTGTACTAGGATGCCTAGGTTAGAGGAATTAGTGGGTAAAATATATAGAGATAGGGGGGTAGGGCCCGGGTGGGATCAATGGGCCAAAGGGCCTCTTTCTGCACTGTAGGGTTCTATGATTTTATCCCTAGGTATGTTGTCTTCCACTGGCAGGACAGACCCAGCAGTTAGAAGGAGTTGCCCTGGGAGTTCTCAACATCAGCTCCAGGCTCCTTGAAGTCTCACAATACCAGATCAAACATGGACAAGAAAACCTCTTGCTGATTGCCACATACTGCACCCTATCCAGTGTTGAATCAGTGCTCTTCCATATTGAACACCACTTTGAGGAAACATTGGGGGTGGCAAGGATGCAGATTGTCCTCTGTTTGGGAGATGGGGCGGTCTTCAGAATCCAGCACTGGGAGTGGTTTGGTAGCACCACTGCTGATTGAGTTGGTCGAGTCCCAAAGGACGTCAGTATTAGATTGGGTCTTTGGCAGGTGGTGAAGGAACCAACAAGAGGGAATCTCACCCTCATCATCCTGCATCTGTCTGTTTTGGAGGATGGTTTTGTGGAGACCAAGTCATGGCTTTGCATTGAAAATACCTTCTATTGTTTGTGTGGTATTACTACCTTGCTAAATGGGATAGATTTTGAACAGATCTAGCAACCCAAGACTGGGCATCCAGGAAGCACTGTGGGCCATCAACGGCCGCAGAATTGTACTTCATAATCTATAACCTCATGGCTCGGCTTATCCTCCACTTCCCATTATCACCAACCCAAAGGGTCAATCCCGTTTAATGAAGAATGTAGGAGGGTATTGCCATGAGCAACAACAAGCATATCTAAAAATGAGGTGTCATCCTGGTGAAGGTACAAAACATGACCATTTGCAATTCAAACAGCATATACAGCAAGTAATGGACAGAGCTAAGCAATTCAACAAACAACAGACCAGATCTAAGTTCTGCAATTATAAACATATGTGGAGGAGGGATACATGTGGAGGAGGTTCCACGTGTATCCCTGCCCTTGATAATGGTTAGCACTTTTGCCTAACAATAGCAGGGGCACAGGTTCAGTTCTGGCCTTTGGTGACTGTGAGGAGTTTGTATGTTCTCGTGCCTGTGCGGGTTTCCAGCAGTGCTCTGGTTTCCTCCCACACCCCAGAGATGTGCGGATTAGGTCTGTTAGCCATACTAAATTGCCCCTTAGTGTCAGAAGGACGAGCTGGCTAAATACGTGGGAGTTATGGGGATAGATCCTGGATGGGATTGCTTGATGGGCTGTCTTCTCCATTGTAGGGATTCTATGATTTTCAGTTTTCATGGCATTGAAGCAGTGTGTTGGATGAAAAAAAATCCACACACACACTGATAACATATTGTGTAGAGCTTAGTTTACTTCATATCTCAAAATAAATCAAAACTCCTGTTTTATGATACAAAGACTGTAATAAACGTAGTAAATTTGGTTGAGGGAGATGTCGGTTGGCCAAGGATTCAGAAGTTTTATTGATTGGAAGAAGCATGCTGGGTGTGACAAAATAACCCCATCAATTTCATTGAATCTTTGAGCCTGTGTTTAAAACATGGACTGTGATCATGCTTTCTGGAATATACCCCGCAGGTTTTCACTGGCCTGGAGATAATGTTCCGAAATGCTCTGTACGCTTTCTCTCGAACTGGGGTGTCAGTGGAACGACCTTAGGCAGTGCGATTTTGTTGTAACCCATTCTGAATCCATCTTCCCTTCAGTGTCTCAGTTACCGTTTCTCAATGTTGATGGGTGTGCTCGCGCACAATGTGACCTTTAGGCAGTCAAGCATAAGGATCTTTCCTCATTCCTCCCTGTCAGAACAGAGAATCTCATTTGCAGGTTAAAAAACCTTTTGCTGTGAGCTTTTCACTTTGACTGAAAGCAGCAGCGTTAATGGCTTTTCAACTTCCAATCCAATACTCCAAGAAATATAAATTGAACAAAGGAACTAAAGGCTTATAATACAATTTGAGAGATAGAAAAGGACTTACGTTGCATGTAGATAATGTTAATTACTTGGGTAATAATCCATGCCACGATTGTTGCTCCAATTTTAGCAGGGACAAAATCATTTCCACTCCTCTTGATGTTTTTCTATTTGTGAGCTCCACATCGAATGCACAGGACTTGGTTATCGAGAAACAGTATGGGGAATGGTAATTGGGGCTCTCTACCAATTGCAACAAATGTGCTTTGATGTGGTTTGCAGTCCAGAATCCAGAATAATGTATTGCACGTTTGAAAGCCATTCAAAGCCGGAGATTTCTCATTGAAATATTGTGTTTATTTGAATCGGTTCAATACAGATAGTGGATAGGGTAAGACTGAGAGGTGGGGGTTGGTAAGATGCATTGTTGAACAGTCAGTGCACACTTATAGAAACTAGAAGTAGAAGTAGGTCATTACGCCTTTTGAGCCTGCTGAGCCGTTCCTCTTGATCATGGCTGAATATCGAATTCGATAGCCTGATTCCAACCGCCCCCCCTCGCCCCCATTTCCCTAGATCCTTTTAGCTCTAATTCTTTTTGGAATTGGACAATGTTTTGATTTCAACCACATTCGATGGTAGTGAATTCCACATACTCGCCACCCTCTGCATGGAGAAATTTCTCCTCATCTGAGTTTTAAAAAGTTTAGCCCCTTATTCTCAAATTATGACCCCTAATTCTGGACTCTCCCACCATTGGCAACATTGTTGATGGGCCAATTGGCTTCCTCTGCACTGAAGGGAATCAATGAATTCTATGATTAAATCCATGGCACTCTGGTCCATTGCTCAATCACCCATAACACCCCATCTCTTCCCCAAGCCTCCTTTACATGCAAGTGCAGGAGATGCCATACCGGCCCTTTTGGCTCCTCTCTTCTTGCTGTCCAAGGTCCCAAACAATCTTTCCAGGTGGAAAAGCGGTTTATCCACGTTCTGTTCAATTTTATTGATGGTATTTGTTGCTCACAGCGTTGTCTCCTGTACTCTGTGGGGGACCAAAGTAGACTGACTGGGTGACTGTTTGTGGAACATCTCTGTTCTGTCTGCAATACGGCCCCAAGCTACTGGTCATTTTAATTCTCTTCCTTTCTTCCTCTCTGACTTTTCTGTACTTGGCTCATAGAACCATAGAAAATTACAGCTCAGAAATAATCCTTTTGGCCCTTGTCTGTGCCAAACCATTTTTTGCCCAGTCCTACTGACCTGCTCTTGGACCATATCCCTCCATACTCCTCTCATCCATATACCTGTCCAAGCTTTTTTTAAATGTTAAAAGTGACTCTACATTTACCACTTTATCCAGCAGCTCATTTCACACACCCATCACTCTCTGCGTAAGAAGCTCCCCGCTAATATTCCCTTTAAACATTTCTCCTTTCACCCTCAACTCATGCCCTCTGTTCTTTTTTCTCTCTCCTAGCCTCAGTGGAAAAAGCCTGCTTGCATTCACTCTATCTATATCCATCAAAATCTTACACACCTCTACCAAATCTCCCCTCGTTCTTCTACGCTCCAGGGAATAAAGTCCTAACCTATTCAATCTCTCTCTATAACTCAGCTTCTCAAGTCCCAGCAACATCTTCATGAACCTTCTCAGCCCTCTTTCAATCTTATTTACATTCTTCCTGTAACTAGATGACCAAAACTATACACAACACTCTAAATTTGGCCTCACCAATGCCTCATGTAACCTTACCATAACACTTCAATTTTATACTTGATACTCCAATTTGTAAAGGCCAGTGTACCAAAAGCACTCTTTATGACCCTATCCACCTGTGACATCACTTTTAGGAAATTCTGTACCTGTATTCCCACATCCCTCTGTTCAACTGCACTCTTTGGAGTCCTACCATTTACCCTGCACGTTCTACTTCGGTTTGTTCTTCCAACGTGCAATACCTTACATTTGTCTGCATTAAATTCCATTTGCCATTTTTCCACCTGCAATATTCAACAAAACTCAAAACAAGCTTGAGGAACAGCACCTCATCTCTTCCCTGGGCACTCTACAGCCTTCCGGAATAAGTATTCAGTTCAACAATTTAGTGATAGTAACTTCTGTCTTATTTTATCTCATTTTTGCTGTTTTCTTTCTTGTCTTTACTGGATTTCCTTTTATTTTGCTTTCAGATGGCAAATATTGAAAATATTACCACAGACATCTCCTGTAAATGCATCTTTTATTTCTTTTCCCATCGCCACTCCCTTTGGCTTAGCACAGCAAATCTTCAGTTATTTAATCACTCCTGCCCACTACCCTATTACAGGCCTTCCCTTTTGTTGTTCTTCGAACCATCCATCCCTAATCCACTTTCATTTGCCTATTACATTTCTAACTGTTCACATTTCTGATGAAACAAACTCTTGTTTCTCTCTCCACTGATGTTGCCTGACCTGCTGAGCATTTCTAGAACTTTCTGTTTGTAATTACCAAAAATAGAAACATGCATCTCTAAACCAGGAGCCCTCACCCCCTCTCTGCAACCCCCGCCAGCCCAATAATCCTCCAAGATCTCTGTGTTGCTCCAATTTGGGTCCCTTGCACATTCCCAGTTTTTAGTTATTCCACCAGTGATGCCCGTACTTCAGCTGTTTAACTCTAAGCTCTGGAATTCTCTACGCCTCTCGGCCTCTCTCTGCCCCTATCTCTCTCACTTTAAAATTCATCACTTTTGACCAGGCTTTTGCTCAGTATCTCCTTATGCAACTTAGTATTAGATTTTGTTGATTATAGTTTTTGTAATGTTTTATAAACTTTATATAAACAGAAGCTTCAGCTGGTGTGTGGCTGAGGGTCTTTATCCAGCTCCTATGATTAGGATTGTGAGCACAGCTCAGTCCATCATGCAAACCAGCCTCCCATCCATTAACTCTGTCTACAACTCTCGCTGCCTTGGAAAAGGAACTAGCATAATTAAGGACTGCATGCATCCCAGACGTTCTCTTTTCTATCTTCTTCCGTTAGGAAAAAAAGTCTGCGGACCTTGACTTGAGAGCAGCTTTTTCCCTGGTGAATCAGACTTTTGAATGGACCAACCCTGCACTAAGTTGATCCTTCTCTACGTCCTAGCTATGACTGCAACATGACAGTTCGTACTGTCTCCTTTCCTTTTTTATGAATATGATGTGGAGATGCCAGCATTGGACTGGAATGAGCACAGTAGGAAGTCTCATAACACCAGGTTAAAGGCAAACAGGTTTATTTGGTATCATGAGCTTCTGAAGCGCTGCTTCTTCATTAGGTGAGTGGAGGCTGATAGGGTCCACCAAAATGGATCCTATCGGTCTCATGGCAGACACAGAGGAATTCTTGAGGCAAATGAGGCTCCAGAGTTCTTCCACAAACGCCAACAGTGAACCCAATGAGGAAACAAAAGATTTACCTGAGGAAGGAGCAGCGCTCCAAAAGCTTGTGATACCAAATAAACCTCAATGAACTTTAAAATGGTTTTGAGAGATTTTTTACTGTTCTCTATGAATGGGCTGCTTTGTCTGTATAGCATCCAAGATACAATACTTTTCACTGTATACCAATACATGTGACAATAAATCAAATCAATATTATGTAATGGCAGGTGGGTTTTTGGTAGTCCCTAAAACTAGTCTAGCAAAATCAGCAACCTACCCATGGGAAAGTATAATTCTATTCCATATAGATGCAACAAGCTCCCAGTTTTTCAATAATCCCATGAACAGGGCTGCAGATTCTTGAGCCTAGATATGTCAATGCTAATGTTGTTAAATGGAATTTGAATGGTTAGCCTTAACTGATTCATTCTTCAAGTGTAATGTCGTTGGGTTATTTTTGTGGTGAATTCCTACAGCTATTAACAAATTTGCATATTAGTAAATGCGATTATTAATTTAGAGTGATAAATGCGAGAGGCTTGGCATTTCTTTTGCATTTGTTCGCTAATCTTAAGATTAAGGCACTAAGTGGCCTCCTTCAAGTTAATTACTTAGAGTAAGCTCTGTGGTTCAAGGGAACAGGACTTGATAATGCGGCAGGCAAAACGGATTGTGAGAATCAGCTGCGTTAGTTTTGAAGATTTGGGGCATTAGAAGGTTAATTACAAACTCGTTTGGAATAAAACCCAAAGGTGACCAGCTGCATTAAATGCTCTTTGAAAAACATAAAACTAAGATTTATCTAGCTGTTCCTGCAAGACTGATGGGAAGAGAGCAGTATGTATGTATATCACTGAACTACTGACAATAACCCACCTGTGTTCTGAAAGTTACTTTTACCAAAAGGCAATGTCAGTGAGACTGCTCTTGCCCAATCAAAAACTGCAATTGACCTTCAGTAAACAAAATAAGTTCAAGAACATTTACAGAAACTTGCAAGATGAACACTTGTACAATAGATGTACAAAGGGACCGTAGTGTCCTTGTTCACAATTCATTGAAGGCTAGCATGAAGGTGCAACAAGCTATTAGGAAGGCTAGTAGAATGTCAAGAGAATAATCACAAGAGAATTGGCATACAGGAATAGTGAGGTCTTGCTTCAGTTGTAAAAGAGCTTGGTTAGACCGCATCTGGATTACTGTGTGCAGTTTTGGTCCCTTTATAGAATCAGAGTCCCTATGCTGCAGAAGGTGGCCATTCGACCCATCAAACCTGCACTGACAACAATCTCACCCAGCCCCTATCTCCCTGATACTAAAGGCAATTCAGCATGGCTATTCCACCTAACCTGCACATCTTTGAACTGAGAGGAAACCAGACCATCCGAAGGAAATCCACGCAAACTCCACAGAGTTTGCACAAGGAAAATGTGCAAACTCCACATAGACAGTTGCCCAAGGCTGGAATTGAACTTGGGTCTCTGGCACTGTGAGGCAGCAGTGCTAACCACTGTGCCCCCTTATCTCAGAAATGATTTTACTGCCATAGAGGGAGTACAACAAAGATTCCTCAGACTTGTGCTAGGGTTGGTGGGACTAACTTATGAAGAGAAATTGGGCAAACTGAGCCTGTTTCTCTAGAGTTTTAAAGAATGAGAGGTGGTCTCATTGAAACTTTACGAAACATTTAAAGGAAAAGGACTGAATAGATGCCGGTAAGATGTTTCCCATAGAACATAGAACATTACAGCACAGAACAGGCCCTTTGGCCTTCGATGTTGCGCCGACCAATATAAAAAGCAATGCCCCTCCAAACTAAACCATTCCCTTCTCTTCCATATACTTATCAACTAACCTCTTAAACGCCACCAAACTTGGCGCATCTACAACCGCTGCAGGCAGGGCATTCCACTCCCGAACCACCCTTTGGGTAAAGAACCTGCCTCTGATATCCGTCCTATAACTATCACCCCTTAATTTAAAGCTGTGTCCCCTCGTGCTAGCTTTTTCCATCCTAGGAAAAAGGCTATCACTGTCCACCCTATCTAAACCTCTAATCATCTTATATGTTTCGATAAGGTCCCCTCTTAGCCGCCTCCTTTCTAACGAAAACAACCTCAAATCCCTCAGCCTCTCCTCATAAGACCTGCCCTCCATACCAGGCAACATCCTGGTAAACCTCCTCTGTACCCTCTCCAATGCCTCCACATCTTTCTTATAATGTGGGGACCAGAACTGCACACAATACTCCAAGTGCGGACGCACTAGAGTTTTGTACAGTTGCAACATGACGTTGCGGCTCCGAAATTCAATCCCTCTACCAATAAAAGCCAAGACTCCATATGCCTTCCTAACAACCTTCTCGACCTGACTGCCTACTTTCAGGAATCTATGCACATACACACCAAACCTTGGTTCGGGACTCTAGAACCAAGGAACACAATTTCAACTTGAGGAGGAAGCCACCTAAGACCGAGATGAGGAGTAATTTCTTTGTTTTTTTTGATTGTGAATTTTTGGAATTCTCTGCGCTTAAGGCCATGGTAGCTCATTCATTGTGTATGTTTAAAGCAGAGATTGATAGATTTCTGATTAACAATAATGTAAAACAGGTGCGAGATAAAAGGCATTGAAATGTCTGATCAGCCATGATTATATTAAATGTTGGAGTAGGCTCGACAGGCTAAATGGTCTATTCCTGTTCTTGTTGGTGTAAAGTTAGCTGACTTTGTGGTGGAAATGGAAATATATCTGTATTTGTTTCTGACATCTAGCTGACTTGCCCCATTTTTGTTGCAGATTTTGACTTTAGTGTGCCAGGTTCAATGAAGCTTCACAATCTCATCTCCAAGCTGAAGAAATGGATAAAGATTCTAGAGGCAAAAACCAAGCAGCTGCCTAAGTTTTTTCTGATTGAGGAGAAGTGTCGGTTTCTTAGTAACTTCTCTGCACAGACAGCAGACGTGGAGATCCCGGGAGAGTTCCTAATGCCTAAGCCAACACATTATTACATTAAAATCGCACGGTTAGTGGATCTTTGATATGCCTTGGTGTAATGCTATTAATTTCAGTCTCTTTTCCCGATGGTCTTCAGATTTTTTTTTATGTTCTCTAGTTTCCCCTAGATGAACATAAGGAACAAGAGCAGGAAGCAGCCGTACAACTAAGAGAGAAGCTTTGGAGGTGACCTATTAGAGGTCTTCAAAACTATGAATGTGTTGGAAAGGGAAAAAGTACAGAGAATTTTTCTGCTGTGGGAAAACACAAGACTAGCAGCCATAAGTACAAGATAGTTTCTGACAAATCCAATAAAGGTTTTTTTTAAAAAGTTTATAATTTATTTATTAGTGTCACAAAATAACAAGTTACTGTGAAAATCCCCTAGTCACCACATTCCAGTACCTGTTTGGTTACACAGAGGGTAAATTTAGTGTGGCTGACGCACCTAACCAGTAATTCTTTCGGAGTGTGGGAGGAAACAGGAGCACCCAGATAGGTAAATGTGATGTTTCTTTACTCCACAGGTAGACAAGTCAACTCGCTACTACATGTGTTTGAGACAAATGGTTTAGATTCTTTCAAAAAAAAACTAGACAGGGACATTATATAAAAGAGAGTAGAAAGATACATAGACAGGTTAAGCTGAACATGATGTAGCAGACCAGAAGGAGAGTGCGACCTGGACAGGATTACTGTGAAGCAGACCGGGAGGAGTGTGAAGCAGACTGGGAAGAATGTACAGCAGACCAGGAGGAGTGTACAGCAGATCAGGATTAGTGTGAAGCAGACCGGGAGGAATTTGCAGCAGGTCAGGATCAGTGCAAAACAGATCGGGAGGAGTGTGCAGCAGGTCAGGATTAGTGTGAAGCAGAACCAGGAGTAGAAAAAAGGTGATCCTGCAGTCAGAATTTGGGGAGATAGATAGAAATTAGCAAGCAGCTTCTCAAAAGTAGTAATTTCTGGATTCTTCCTGGCTCCACATGCAAGTGAATACAGATATAGGAGAATAAAACAGATAAATTTATGGCTGGGGAGTGGGGGTGAATGGTGCAGAAGAGAGGGCATTAGATTCTTGGGACATTGTGATCAATTCTGAGGGAAATTCTTTAGTGGCAAAAACAGGAAGACAGATTATCTGAATGGCTATAGATTGAAAAAGAGGAAAATGCAGCAAGACTTGGGTATCCTTGTACATTAATTGCTGAAGGTAAGCATAGAGAGAATTAGAGCACAGGAGCAGGGATGTCTTGCTGCAGTTATACAGTGCCTTGGCAAGAACATATGTGCAATATTGTATGCAGTTTGGTCTCCTAATTTGGGGAGTGATGTTCTTGCTATGGAAACAGTGCAGTAGAGATTTACCAAACTAATTCTTGAGATGGCCAGACTGAAGTATGAAGTGAGATTGAGTCAATTAGCATTTTATTTGTTGGCGCTTAGAAAAATGAAGAGGAATCTCATTCGCAACCTATAAAATTGTAAGAGAACTAGACAGGGTAGATGCAGGAAGAATATTCCTGATGGTGGGGTTGACCAGACCCAGAGGTTGCACTCAGGATGCTCCCTAAATTCTGACCTTTCAGGACTGAGATGAGGAGAAATTTCTTCACCCGAAGAGGGGAGTCTGTGGAATTCTGTACCACAGAACGTAGTTGAGGCCAAAACATTGCATGTTTTCAAGAAGGAGTTAGATATAGCACTTGCAGCTAAATGGATCAAGGAAATTGGCACAGTTCCATGAAGAGAAAATCATGTTCAATTGACTTGCTTAGGTTTTTTGATAACAGAGGGTTGATAAGGATAATACTGTTCATGTGGTGTACATGGACTTCCAAAAAGCACTTGCCACAAGCAAGGTTGGAGCTCATGAAACAAAAGGGTCTGTAGCAACATGATTGTGAAATTGGCTGAGTGATAGGAAATACAACAACGGTTAATGAGACCTCTTCCTACTCCTCTTTGGCATCCCCTGTCCTCACTCCCTGTCAACTGTTTGGGATTTTTTTTTTTGCTGGTGATTTTTTTCTTCTTCACGGAGGTGTACAGGGCCCTTGATCTTGGCTCAAAGTGCTCCAAGCACAGCTCCCAATCTGCATGTACAGGATAACTCCCAGGGCATGCAGAATCTGTAGTTTCCAGGCCTTGCTTGATGATGAGTTGTTGGGTTCCTAATACTGGTTGCAATCATTTAAAAAAACTTGTTTCCCCATTTTGTCAGGGAGGCAAAATATAAGGAGTGATATAATAGTGATGCACAAAGCCATGAGGGTTTTAGAACATAGAACATTACAGCGCAGAACAGGCCCTTCGGCCTTCGATGTTGCGCCGACCAATTAAGAAAAAGCAATGACCCTCTAACCTAAACCATTCCCTTTTCATCCATAAACTTATCTACTAACCTCTTAAACGCCACCAAACTTGGCGCATCTACAACTGCAGCAGGCAGGGCATTCCATACCTTACCACCCTCTGGGTAAAGAACCTACCTCTGACATCCGTCCTATAACTACCACCCCTTAATTTAAAGCTATGTCCCCTCGTGCTAGCTTTCTCCATCCTAGGAAAAAGGCTATCACTGTCCACCCTATCTAAACCTCTAATCATCTTATATGTTTCAATAAGGTCTCCTCTTAGCCGCCTTCTTTCTAACGAAAACAACATCAAATCCCTCAGCCTCTCCTCATAAGACCTGCTCTCCATACCAGGCAACATCCTGGTAAACCTCCTCTGTACCCTCTCCAATGCCTCCACATCTTTCTTATAATATGGGGACCAGAACTGCACACAATACTCCAAGTGCGGCCGCACTAGAGTTTTGTACAGTCGCAACATGACGTTGCGGCACCGAAATTCAATCCCCCTACCGATAAAAGCTAAGACTCTGTATGCCTTCTTAACAACCTTATCGACTTGACTGCCAACTTTCAGGGATCTATGCACATATACACCAAGATCCCTCTGTTCTTCAACACTATTGATTGAGTGAATGAGGAAAAACTTGTTTCTGCAGGCAGGAGGGCTAGTTTCTCAAGGGCACAGATCTGAAGTGAAAAGGACCAATAAAGGGGAGATCATTTTTCTTTAAATGCAGCCGCATTGTTATAAATTGGAAATTTGTTGTCTGGAAAGATAGATAGAGCAGATTTAATAACTTTCAAATTGTATCAGATAAATACTTGGAAAAGAAAAATTTGCAGGGCAATGAGGAAAGACTAGGGCAAATGAGACAAATTGGATCTGTCTTTCTAAAAGCTGACACCAGCACAGTGGGCCGGATGGCTGCCTTCTATGCTGCATCGTTCTTTCAGCCAATGCATTACTAAAACTTTCAGCACCTTATTGTTTTTGGGTCTGAGTATTGCCCTTTGTGCATCAGGTTCATGCCCAGAGTGGAGATTGTCCAGAAGCACAACACAGCGGCTCGCCGGCTTTACATCCGGGGCCACAACGGCAAAATATACCCATACCTGGTGATGAATGATGCCTGTCTAACAGAATCCCGACGGGAAGAACGTGTTTTACAACTGCTGAGGCTCCTGAACCCCTGCCTGGAGAAAAGAAAGGAGACGACAAAGAGGCATCTATTCTTCACAGGTAGCATGTTCTGGAATGTCTTTGTTTGCATTTACTGTCCTCCTTCAGAAATAAATGCAAAGTCGATAAAAGCAAAGAAACTATGTACGTCTTCATATTTTGCAGATATGCATGCCCATCTAGAGTGAGAATTCAGTCAGTCCTTTTGAATCCTGTTGAATCTTAATGCAATTAATGTTCCTCTCTCTAAATTAGAGAGTGCATAGACTAATATACTGACTTCAAGATTATACTATTTAAAATACAATATTGTTCTGTTGTTCAGTTGAATGTAATTATTGTGCTCTTCTTAGACTGCAAGGTCTAATTGCTATGCAGACGCATTCCTGAAGTTAGTTGGAAGCTGATTGTGTGTGCATTTCCTATGTTCAATTAGAAATTATTCTCTGTTGACAAACCAGACCCCACCACCTGTCAGTTTTTTTTATGTTCCTGGATCCTTGCTACCCTTCTTACTGGAATTCTTTTGATTCCTATGTCTTTGATCAAATTCACAGTTGAGTTCCATTAGCTTTGAGAATGTCCTTGCCTTGAGAACAGGTAAATGTTTGGTAATGGGCCAAGAAACAAGCAGCAAACCTTGTCTGGCAGCTGCTTTTAGCTAATGAACATGCCTTCATAAAATCTTATTCCAATCTTTAAAAGGGGGAATGCATCACGTTAGACATTGATTTAAATTCTAGTACCTCAAACAAATTAATTTTGATAAAAGGTGAGCAGCCAAATGAGCACAAATAAATAATAACATATAGTTACACTTAACATTGTTCCATCTAACTCCTCGACTGGATGAAATATTTAAAGGAAAGATCTATTTGAAAAATGACTTGTGTTTATCTATGTTGCAAAATGCTTCACAGCCAATGAAGTGCTTTAACAGTGTAGCTACTGTTGTAATGTAGGAAATGTGGCAGCCAATCTGCATGCAAAGGTCCCAGAAATGGAGGTATTGCCCAGATAATTGTTTTGGTGGCATTGGTTGTTGAAGGTGATCCCAGGTATAGAGGGATTTTCTCATGAGGAGAGGTTCGGTAGGTTGGGCATTTACTCATTGGCATTTTAGAAGGATGCAAGACAACCTTATTAAGACATATTGAATTCTCAGGAAGCTTGACAAGGTAGATGCTGAGGTTGTCTAAGGGAGTCTCGGATCAGAGGGCATAATCCCAGAGTAAGGGATCACCCATTTAATACAGAGATGAGGAGAAACTTTGTCTCTGAGGGTAGTGAATCTGTGAAATTCTTTACCACAGATGGCTATGGGAGACTGGGATGTTAAGTCACTATGTTCAAGGATGAGATGGACAGATTTTTAATCCAGTAAAGGAATCAAGAGTTACAAGGATAAGGTGGGAAAGTGGAGTTGAGGATCATCACATCTGATTAGTCATGATCTCATTGAATGGCGGAGTAGATTCAGGGGGCTAAATGGCTTACCTCTGCTCCTACTTCTTACCTTTTGGTCTATTCACTAACACTCCTTTTTATTATTAACCAAGATTGTTAGGTGGTGATTGCAGTGAGTGGTGTCCAACTTGTGATTTCCCCATTTGTTTTCCAGTACCGCGTGTTGTTGCAGTTTCTCCTCAAATGAGGCTGGTCGAAGACAATCCTTCATCGCTTTCTCTTGTGGAAATTTACAAGCAACGCTGTGCCAAAAAGGGCATTGAACATGACAATCCTATATCCCGTTACTATGACAGATTGGCTACTGTGCAGGCCAGAGGAACCCAAGCAAGTCATCAGGTACCAAATGTTAGAATGTAACTAACGCTAGCAGTGGATCTGTTATAATTTGAGTTATGGTATCAAGCTGTAAGAGTCATCTGACCCAGTACACTATGTAGCCAATGACAGAATGATTTGGTGGCCAACTGACCAGCTGATGCAATACAAGTCAGAATCTGGTGGGAATTGTGGAGAGCTTGGTATGGCCCGGGGTGAGGCCTCAAGTGCTGGAGAATTGAACTTTCTTTATTAATCTGTTTTCTTTGATTTATCTGTTGAAGCAAGTTTTGTTTCATTTTATTGCCTATAATTGAAGAACATCTTGTGGATGAGCACCAAATATATAAAAGCAACTTTTTGTTGCGTAGTTAAGGTGGTTTTATAGAAATAGTGGGAGGAGGCCATTCAGCCTCTCGAACCTGTTCTGCACCTCAACCCTACTTCATTTCTACATCCTTTGAAAGCTTTACAACAACAGTTAACGTATATGTAGCATGTTTTAACATAGTAAAATGTCCCTAGATATTTCCCAGAGCAATTGTCCAACAAAACTTGCTGAGCCACATTAGGAAGCCTCAGAAAAAGAGGCTAAAAATTTGATCAAAGGGATAAACTTTAAAGAGCAACTTGAGAGAGTAGTAGAGAGATAGATTTAGGGAGGGAAATGCCAGAGCTTGGCACTTCAGAGCTGTTGAAGGAATGATCAAAATCATGGATGCAAAAGAGAGCAGAATTGTTTGCTTGAGAGAAATCTTGTAAACTCCATTTTGATAGCTTCAATTGACCCCCTACAGTTGGAGTAGAAAGTTCCAGCTGTTATATGTGAAAAATGCTTTCAGTTTGAATACCTACGTGGCCTAGCTCTAATTTTTAGATTTTTGTCCTTCCTTTCTTGCTTTCCCCAACAAATGGAAATTGCTTTTCTTTTCTTTAGCTACCCTATTGAATTCTTCAATCATCTAGAACATCTCAGTCCACAATCTCCAATACTTAGGTGAATGCAAGGCATGTTTATGCAACCTAGTCACATAATTTAACCCTCAATCATTATGTAAGTTAAGATGACTGATATGAAAATAGAGCAGGCGAATGAACTTGCCCAACTTATGTTGATAGTCAACATAAGTTGATGAAGCAATGAAGAAGTTAAATGTCCCAAAAGAGGTGTTTTAAGATAACTGTGTTACTGTGCAGCTGTAAAATCCAGCCACTAAATTGTGTGCTTAAGTGTCATGTGCAGAACAACATAGAGTGAATCTGAGAATGGACCTTGAAGGTTGGAAGAATAATGGAGGCCTTTTGAGTTACCTTGCTACACAAACATGTTGAAAATTAATGGTTCAAGGAGAATGATTAATGAACGGGACCTTGAATAGCACAGAAGCAGAGAGCAGTGGTGAGGTTGATTATAATCAGAAAGATGACATGTTGTAGCTACATTATCTCAGAGACAAAAGTTACTGAGGCTTGTTACATATCTGAAAAAGTTACCCAGTACTAGATGCAATCCTCAGGGACTTGAGTGTGTGAAGTGTCCTGATCACTGACTTTGCGTGGAGTAGAGTGTGATAAAGTAATGATTTAGGTGTTGCATTCTACTCATTGTGTCTATAGTATGTAAATTAAATGAATCTTGGCATTATGTAATAAATCAATAGATTCCAAAATGGTCCCTATTTTACCGGTCCTGATTCTGTAGTTGCCAGAAGATGTTCCTTATTCATGTGATCTCCACTTGTAAGCATTCACTATTACTCACTGCTCCACTCTCTCCATGTATCCACCTTCCTGTTTCCTCCATGTTGTCACCCCATTCTGGGTTTTGAAGAGCCAGTGATTTTTATTTTTGTTGTTACATGTGGCTACAGCTTTGGAGAGGATCTGTCATTGAAGCTGCACTAACCCTGGCACCAGAAATAGTTCAAGCTGCTTTTAGTTTGGGTATCTGTCCTTGTTCTTCAAGGAACACTCCCACAAAAAATTTGACAGGTGGTATTGTGGTTCTGTTATAAAAGCTAGATGGGCAAAACTCTCTTTCTGTCTCTGCTTCAGTGCTGTGAAAACCTGGCATTGGTCTCATCGAAAGTATCTCAAAGAAGGAAAATCTTTGATTTTTATGTACCTTTCGTGTAGAGGGGGGATGGGAAAAGGCTTGTGTGGAGCATGAAAACAGGCTTGGATTACTTGCACCAAATAGATTTATAGACCGCCTGCAGTGGACGAGGAGGCCATTTGGTCCATGAAGTCTGCACTGACAATAATTCCACCCAGGCCCTATCCCTATAACCCCACATGATAGATGGGTAGTTGCGTAAATGTATATGGGGTAAGCTCCTTGATTTAGACCTGAACATTTCCTTACTGTAAAATGCTTCAAATCTTTTAAACCTTATTAGATGGAGACTTTGTTTTTTTTATAGCCGCAGCTTTGCGAAAGTGCCCCTCCTTAAATGCCTCATACATTTTCACTTGTGTTATGCTGTGTAGAAATTGACATTAGCTGAATTGACTAAAATGGAGCGTTGGAAATGTGCCCCAGTGTGCTGTCTCTGGTCTTTCTGAGATGCAGGAATGTGTGTTCTGCAGGGGGAGAGGCAGTGGTCAGAGGGGGGCGTGGGAAGCACTGACAGCAGGAGAAGAAAAATAAACAGGAGTGCCAAGGAACAAACCTGACCTTACACTTGAGGAAAACTGTGAGGTGGTAACCCTGTTCAAATAAATGCTTTACTTGAAAGGTCAGATAATGTGTTTGTTTTATGAGGCTTTACACTGTCAAAATGAGCTAAGTGTTTTGAAAAGATGAACATAATATTTGGTGAAATTGGAATCACTGAATTTGAGTGTGTTGTAGATTGCAGAGATTATAGAGGATTTAAACTTAACGTTGATAAGAATTTATTTCTGGTAAACAGCTGCATATCAAGCAGACAACAGCCTGCTCACGAACATAAACCCTTTATGGATGAGAGTAAAGTGCATCTCTTAACTAAAAGCTTAATATTTTTTAACTCTGCTATTAGTGGAAGTCTGTTTTTGTTTAAGGCTGGTAAGCACTATCTCCT
This sequence comes from Sphyrna mokarran, assembly GCA_024679065.1. Classification (NCBI taxonomy): domain Eukaryota; kingdom Metazoa; phylum Chordata; class Chondrichthyes; order Carcharhiniformes; family Carcharhinidae; genus Sphyrna; species Sphyrna mokarran. Next base: position 36,727,459 of record JAGIQG010000018.1, read on the forward strand.
GAACATCTTGCCATCGTATTTTGCATAATTTGGCACTCACTGCAAATCAAATTCTATTAGAGCGAGATCAAAATGGATAGCTAAAATGGTTAATAAACCCAGTTGAAATAAGTGTAGAATCTTTGCATAAATGTGACATCCAAAGTTAATATGAGCTTGTTATGTTCTAAATAATCAGTTGAAAGTTTGACGGAGGTAATTATTTTAAAATGGCACTAAAATAGCTAAGATTTTGTCGTCAGTTTGATTAAAATTACTTGTTAATGTACACGCACAAAATTTTTACAACACTCCAAAATTTTCTTCACTATTACCTGTAGAACTGTTTTTCAATAGTTAGTGTTAGAGGTTTGCAGCATGGAAACAGGCCTTTCGACCCAACTTGTCTAATCTGCCCTTTTTTTTAACCACTAAGCCAATCCTAATTGATCGTCCTAGTGGGCAATTTCAACTGTATTATACTTAGGGCAATGTTAGGTTATGTTCTGGCTTACAATAGTACAGCATTATTTTTCATGTTTAACATTTTATATATCATAAATGGAATCCCTCCAGTACAAAAGGATGCCACTCAGCCCATTGAGTTTGTATCAATCACAATCCCACCCCGGCTTTATTCCTGTAGCCCCACACCTTTACTCTGTTAATCCCCATGACACTAGAATCAATTTTAGTATGGCTAATCAACCTAACCCACACATTTTTGACTATATATGTGTGTGTGAATATATTCTTATTAAAGGTGTAAACAGTACAAGTGGTATATGTATAGAATTATCTGTGGAAAGCCAAAATCTTGAGCGACGTTTATTAACCGTTATTGATCTTGCTATTCTAGAATCTGATTTGCAGTGAGTGTAATTCTCTCCCTAAACCCCTCTCTCCATCTCCATCATCCTTTAAAATTCCCTTCAAAACCTTTCTTTTTCATAACGCTCCACAAAGCAGCTTGGGCAATTTTATTTGAAAGAAATCATAGAAACCCTGCAGTACAGAAAGAGACCATTCGGCCCATCAAGTCTGCACCAACCACAATCCCAGCCAGGCCCCCACCCATATATCTGTATATATATTACCCACTAATCCTCTTACTATGCATCTGTGGTCAATTTAGCATGGCTAATCAATCTAACCCGCACATCTTTGGACTGTGGGAGGTAACCGGAGGAAACCAACACAGACACAAGGAGAATGTGCAACTCCATATAGACAGTGACCTAAGCCAGGAATCAAACCTAGATCCCTAGAGTTGTGAAGCAGCAGTGCTAACCACTGTGCTACTGTGCCACCCAAAGGTGCAAGGTGAATGCAAGTTGTTGTATGCAAACATAGAATCACTACAGTACAGAAAGAGGCCATTTGGCCCATTGAGTCTGTACTGATCACAGCCCACTCATTCCCGTAACCCCACAATTTACCCACTTAATCCTCTTGACACTGGGGTCAATTTAGCGTGATCAGGTAGGCTAGCTAAAGTTATAGAGAATAAGCCTGGGTCTTGATAGCATGATCTACAACCATGTAACTGGAGACTGGATAATGGATCATAACACCAGCCTTTATTTGCTGTTTACTATTTTCAAAATCCAAAACTTTCCTCAGAATTGCTTTTATTTTTATGTTGCAGCACACATGGAAACCATTGTTCATTTTGCATGCATGTAAATGTTGGCCATTGATCCCACTTCATTCATCTGTAGATTGTGACTTTGTGCCAGTTTTGCTTGCTTTTCTCAGAGTTTTACGCTTTTCATCCTGGTTTCTAGCTGATCCTGTCAGTTATTCTAAAATACTGAGAGACTGGGACCCTCCATTTACTGTCCTATGCCCATTTTAGACTGGACCAAGAAATGTTGGCATTGATGTTGAGTTATTTTAAAAATATCACATCACAACTGAAAGACATTCAGGACAGTTTGCTTTACCCATTTGGATGCTGTGCAGAGGTATGAAGCCAGTTGTGACTCATGACTGGAGTCATGATTGTTGAGTGCATGGAGTGCCAAGACGGAAATATTCACCGATTTGGCAGTAATTTCGGAGAATATTTCTGCCCCTCAATATCAATGGTCCTTTCTAGCCTTTTATAATAGGTTACAATCAGAGATAACCTTTTAAACCACCTCATCTCAAAATCAGAGAGAGGGAAAAATCTTTTGATGGTTTCCGCAGGATTATGTCTTCCCAACAACTTTATGACAAAAAAAGGTTGTGTAATGTGAAATGTCAACAGTCAAAATGTCAATGATGAATAAAATGTTGGCCAATTTTCAGCATGTATGAAGGACAGTAGATAAATTAAGGCACTCCCGGCAATGTGTTCATCCATATTCTGCATTCCCCTCCACATCCAGAAATCCTGGAGCAGACTGTATGCGAGGCTTCAATTATTTTCCTGAGCTAAGCTTTCCTCAGTGCTGCATTGTACATATGACATTCGTGGAAGTTTGATTTGTTTCGCATTCACATTCATATTCATACAACATGTTCATGCCAGACAGCTAACCACCCTACAATATGCTGGGTGTAAGCTCATGTCAAACAGAAACCGCACAATCTTGCTCAGTCATCTGCATTGTGAGCTGCTCCAAGCACCAGTGCCAACTCTGTTGTAAGATTGAGAAGTTGACAAAAATACATGAGCAGTTGTAACAGGAAAATCTTCAGTGAATGATTTATCGTACTGCTCAGATCCTAATTTAACACCCGTGTGCCTTCAACTGATCTATAAATACGGTGACTCTTCCTTGTCTACCTCCTTCTCTCCTTCTCCCCTTGCTTCTTGTTTCCTGTTTCCCTCCTCCTCTGTCTTTGCTTCTCTCTGCTCTTCCTCAGTCACTTAGTCCCACCTAAACACTCAGTGGTTAGTACTGCTACCTCACAGTATCAGGGACCCAGATTCAATTCCTAGCTTGGGTCACTGCACATTCTCCCTGAGTCTGCGTAGGTTTCCTCTCATAGCACAAAAGATGCGCTGGTTAGGTGCATTGGCCAAGCTAAATTACCCCTTGGTGTTTCTGGACAGGTGCCAGAATGTGACAATTAGGGGATGTTCACAATAACTTCATTGCAATGTTACTGTAAGTCTACCTGTAACACTAATAAATAAATTTAAAACTCAAAGTACTCGTATATTTTCTTTCACGTTCCTTATAGTAATACTGGCCAGAATTTAATGCTCTCCCTCATGGTGAGGGTGGGGGGTCATTTAATCAGGGGCAGGGTGGCAGTTGGGAATTGACACTTCATCCGGCCGGTCTTCCTGAAAAGAGATGATGTGGCACACTTGCTAGCCCTCTAGTTGGCAAGCAAACCCTCCCAGTGCTTCATTAAATGTTATTCCCTGTGTCCAACTCTTCACAGCTTTCTTTGTCTTAAGAAATTAAGTATAATGTCCTATGTACTTACTGTGCAATGATTTCACATATAACAAGGCATTAAAATGAAATTCTGGGCTTTCTTCAGGTTCTGCGTGACATTCTGAAGGAGGTGCAGGGGAACATGGTGCCACGGAGCATGTTGAAAGAATGGGCCTTGCACACCTTCCCTAATGCAACTGACTACTGGACCTTTAGAAAGATGTTCACCATCCAACTCGCGTTAATTGGTTTTGCTGAGTTTGTTCTCCACCTGAACCGCCTTAACCCAGAGATGCTTCAAATTGCACAGGTAGGCACAGAATCTTAATGTTGTTATGGTGTCTGATACTTAAGCTTGCTGACTACATTCGCTGCAGTACGTTTTGTAGACATGCTGTAGCTCGCATCGAATTTTAACACCCTTGGTGTACTTACTGAGCATTTCCCTGTTTAGTGCTCGCTGCCAGTCTGTGCAAGATGCCTGAAGCAGGTGCAGCTAATGGTCATTGCGGAGCTAAAGACTATTTATGTAACTAATTTGAAGCAATTTGAACAAAATGATAATTGCACTGAGCTGAAATGAATCCAGTGAGAGCGAGAAACTTGTTTGTACTGGGGTTTCTACCCAGCTATATTTTACAGCTCCTGGTTTTGCCAATTAATGCTGGGATTGTTTTTTTTAATTCTTCTCAATCTCACTTCTTGATTCATTTTAAAATAATTAAAGGTGAACTTTTCATCTATCAAAGCAAAGATTGCATTTCAGATTTTATTTCTGATAAGAATGAAGTGTGAATTTGTAATTTGATATTATTTTCTGTTGCCATCTTAGTGTCGATGTTACTAAGCATTGAATTGCATTTAAAGCACAGAAACAGGCCATTTGACCTAATGGGGTCTATGTTGGTATCTATGCTCCATGTGATCTTCATTTCCCATCCTGTTCATCTAATTCTGACCAGCATATCCTTCTCTTCCTTTTCTCCCTGTCTATTAGTGTTGATTTTTCCCTTCAATGCGTTGGTGCTGTTTGCCACCTATGGTAGCAAATTCCACATATTAACCACTCCCCAAATATAAAAAGTTTTTCATGAATTGTGTATTGGATTTTTAGTGACTGTCTTATAAATTAATTTATTAGTGTCACAAGTAGGTTTACATTAATACTGCAATGAAGTTACTGAGAAAATCCCTTACTTGTCACACCCAACACCTGTTCGGGTTCACTGAGGGAGAATTCAGCATAGGCAATGCACCTAAACAGCATGCCTTTTGGACTGTGGGAGGAAACCGGAGCCCACAGAGGAAACCCACGTAGATACAGGGAGAGCAAGCAGACTCCACACAGACAGTGACTGAAGCTGGAAATTGAACCCAGGTCCCTGGTGCTGTGAGGCAGCAGTGATAACAACTATGCCACCTCTGTTTCTTGGTTTGTGCTTTCTGACACTTGAAAACGTCTTCCCCAAGTCTATTCTCTGAAACCATTTCAAAATCTTAAAAGACCTTGGCCACGATTCTCCCATCTCACTGCGCTGATTTTTGTCGCATTGGCCAATTTATGGGATTGTGCCCTGCTAATGTTTCCAGGATTTCTGGTGGTGTCTGCTTCCTGCTGGAAATTGGCTGGGAAGCACAAAGATCATTAATGTGGTCCTTTTTAATCTCATTTAAGTGAGATTAGTAGACCTAGGACTGAAGTCCCTGGGCCCCCGAGCATCTCTCCTTCCCCTTCCCCTCGCCAGAATATTTCAGTCCAGCAGAGATTACTACAGCTCCTCACTTTCGGGAAACTGGCGACTGGACCACGCTGGAGTAAAGGGCGGGAGGGAGTGATGTTTGCAGCCCCCTCCCCCAGAGGATCGGGGTGGTTCCCCTTGGGCACTGCACCCTGGCAGTGCTGGCCTATGCCCCCGACACTGTCCAAGAGACAAAGTGCTGATGCACAGAGACCACGTTGACACTGCCCATCAGTCATAAGGCATTGCCAATGGAACAGGGCATATGGTAGCAAGGCTTGATGGCGGTGGGACCTACAGGGCAATTGTGGAGATGGGAAGGGGGGTCCTGCTGCAATCCGGAATGGAGTTTTCGGGGCTGACCCAGAAATGGTCAGGGGCCAGAGTTCGGGCCATGGAAGGGATGGAGAATTGGATTTGCAGAGGTCACGGGGCAATCGAGCTGGCTAGCAGTTGGGCGGCCATCAGTATGGGGCCATTGCACATGTGTTGATCTTGGCGCTCAGCATGCTGATTTCAGTCCCTCCAACAGGGCTTGGTCCCCTGATTTTTAATGATATTCGCGCTGGTGGCTTCTGCAGTGCAGAGTGTGGGAGATTCTTCTCTGAACTCCCACTGGAAAAAAATAGTTTGAATTACTCCAATTTTCACGCAAATTCAAAACTTGTCAAATCATCTTTTCTGGAGTAAAAAAAAGCCACAGACTGTTTGCTGATGGGTATAAACTCTCAATTATGGTATCAACCTAGTGAATCATTTAGCATCTTCTCCAGTGTTGCTGCATCATCTTTAAAACCTAAGGACTAGAACTCCCAAGTGTGGTCTAACAAAGATACAACTTAAAATTCTAGCCCCCTTGAAATGAACTCCAGTGCATTGTTTGCTTTTCTTATAGACTTGTTAATCTGCATTGTGATTTGTGTATCTTGACTCCCAAATCCCATTCTTCTTTCCTATTTAAACACTTACTTTACTTCGGATATCTGCCCTTTTACCTACCAAAATTTACCTTCTCTCTTTCCTCCACACTGAAATTCATTCGGCAATTGCCCACCCATTCTACGAATTTATTATTATCTCCCCATTGTAATTCTGCTCTCTATTAACCTTACCCGTGCACCCGCCTGACATTGTTTCCGGACTGTCCAACTAATTGATGAACAGTCCCATTCCCAGTACTGTCTTAAAATGTTTCGCCGGCTCATAGAACCATTGGAAAAGGAGGTGGCAGTGGGGACAGGAGGAATCCATTCAGTCCCTCGAGCCCGCTTTACCATTCCATAGGATCATGGTTGATATGTGGCCTAACTCCATATACCTGCCTTGGGCCCCTATCCCTTGATACCCCTGCTCAGTAAAGATTTACCCATCTTAGACTTGAACCATCATCCACCAACGTTTGAGGAAAAGAGTCCCAACCCTCCCCCACTCGTTTCTTACCAATCTAAGTGACAACCTTTAAGCCAGACTCCTGAGTTTTCTAGTTTGTAATCAAGTCTTTCCATTCAGCTACTTGTTTTCTGATTCCAAGTGTACTGACCTTAGTCTTGAGTCATTGTGTTGCACCTTTTTGAAGGCCTTTTGAAAATCCAAATATATTATTCACAGCGTCACTCTTGTCTTTATTACTTCAAATAATTCAAAAAGGTTAGTTAAGAATGATCTTTCCTTCTGGAATCCATCCTAACGAAGATATTCTCTTGATTGGGAGTCTATTATGCAAACTACAGGCTTTACTGATATGAGAACTGCTTAATTTTTCTTTATCAATATTACCAGATCATCACTAAATTATGTATCAAAAGGTTAGCTCTCCTAACCTCATAACAAATAGCAATAATCTCCAGGTTCATAAAAAGCAAATGAATTAATTAGAACTGGTGAATGACTCCAGCAACCAATACAAGCTATAAAGCCATATTGCTGTAAGGTGCTATCTTCAAAGTTGTTACTTCAAATCTGCAAGATCCAGTTATATCCCTTCAGAATCCACCCTGTGGCACAGATTGAAGTTGGTAATGAATTTTTCAACCAAAGCGTTCTTAAAATCTCCTGATGTTGAAGAGCTCCCACCCTTTGGTTAATAAATTTGTAAAGAAAGAACTTGCATTTGTGTAGTGTCTAGGATGTCTTAAAATGTTTCACCAACTAATAGAATCATCGGAAAAGGAGGTGGCGGTTAGGACAGGAGGAGTCCATTCAACCCCTCGAGCCTGCTTTACCATTCAATAGGATCATGGTTGATATGTGGCCTAACTCCATATACCTGCCTTGGGCCCCTATCTTTTGAAACCCCTGCTCAGTAAAAATTTGTCCATCTCAGACTTGAACCATCATCCACCACCATTTGAGGAAAAAAGTCCCAATCCTCCCCCACTCCCTTGTCGAAGCATTTTCCAGTATTTCTGCTTAGGCCTATGCCTTAGCCCTAAATTTTAGTTTATGGGCTCTGGTTCTACAGCTCTCAGCCAATGGAAGTTTATCCTTATCCACTCTGTCCTCCCCTGTAAATATTTTGTTGACTTCTATCAGATCACCCCTCAACCTTCTGAATTTAAGAGAATAAAGGCCTAATTTGTGTCATCTCGTCTCATAACTTAACCCCTGAAGTCCAGATATCATTCTTATAAGCCTGAATTGAACTCTCTCCAGAGCCAAAACATCCTTCCTAAAGTGTGGTACCCATATCTGTTCACAATTCTTTTCGTGAGGCCTAACTAAGGTTTTGTATAAGTAGCATAACATCTGCATTCCTATACTTACGTCCTTTAGATATAAAGGCCAGCATTTTATTGGCCTTTGACTGTTTTCTGCACCCATTTGTAGCATTTTAAGGAGCTATGCACCTGAGCCTCCAAATCTCATTATACATCCAGTGAATTTAACTTTGTCTTCTAAAAAATGCCCTGATCTATCCTTTTTTTTAATTTGAACTGGATAACCTCACAATTCTTTATATTAAAAACTCCCCAGTTCTGCTCTGCTATTCGGTTAGATCATGGCTATTTCATACTTTAAATCTATTTTAGCCACGGGACCCTCGATAACCTGACCCAGTAAATCGTAATCTTGAAAGCTCCAGTGAAGTGGATGACTGAGGTGAAGGCATGCCTGTTTAACATTCTCAAAAGTTTTCATTAGTGTTTAGACAAGAAGGTACACAAAAGGATTGAATGAGAAGGTATTGCAGTGAAGGAATGGTTTTCTGGGTCGTGTTGTGAACTGCATTACTTTAAAGATTACTTTTTAAGATTAACCGACCACTTGAATGAGAAGGTAAAGGCACTGGCACTGTTGTCCCATTTGTTTTTTTTCCTCATAATGACAGCTATGTTTGCTGTTAATTGTACGTTGCTGTCTATTATGTTTGCCTGCTGAATGGGATCCTCTTGTGTTGCAGGACACTGGAAAGCTCAATGTGGCATACTTCAGGTTCGATATCAATGACAACTCTGGCGATCTGGACGCCAACCGCCCTGTACCTTTCCGACTAACTCCAAACATCTCGGAATTTCTCACCACCATTGGAGTGTCTGGCCCACTCACTGCCTCAATGATAGCTGTTGCCAGGTGTTTCGCTCAACCAAACTTTAAGGTAAGGGAGATGAGAGAATCTTGCCCTGCACCGTCAGACTTTCCACACTGCTGGCCAGCCAACTGGGTCAGGATCACATCTGGAAGTTGCTTATAAATAGACCAAAAGATGATGGGTGGCTGCCATTGCTCAGCCCTCATCAGTCAGACAATTTAAATTCCTTTGTGCAATCTGTTCCATTAACTGGAGCCAAGGATGAAAAGGTGAACCATTCCAGTTTAGAATGCCAATCCCTTCTTGGAAGCTAAGAGCAGCAATCACAGATTAAAACAACTGGAATCCAATGTGCAGCAGGAATGATTTCTCTGTCCTCTGTCCTGTATCTGCAGTTTCTCTTTGTGTTCTTTCACACTGTGTAGAGTCGGCACTGCTCATGGCTAGACCCGTTTCGCACATTGATATATTAAGCACCTCCCCAAATTGGGGAGTGTCTCATCGTGCTATTCCAAGTGCTATATTGTCTGTACTATTCAGGCTTGCCTTCCCAATTCCTGGATCAGAGCTTTGTTCCCAAACATCACTATACTGGGCTCCTGATTGTTTTCAATTGTGTACTTTTTTAAACAAAATGGATTGCTGGGAAGACAAAATCTTGCATTTATATTGTGCCTCTCCTAGCCTCAGTATACGCAGAGCACTGAACAGATAATGAGGTATTCTTGGGGTGTTGTTGCCTTGTAATGGAGCAAACACTGTAACTATAACTAATCTGTGCGCAATCATCTCCCACAGACAGCAATGTGATAATTACCAGATAATCTGAGTGGAACATCAATATTAGCTGGTACACTGGAGAGAACTCCCCTGCTCCTATTCAAAAAAAATCCCCCGGCACTATTTTTAATATTTACCTACAGAACATTTTGGCCTAATGTCTCATCCGAAAGGTAGCTCTCTGAAACAGTGCAGCACTCCCACAGTACTGTGCTGAGGCCCAGCCTGGACTAGGCCATGTAATCTCTGGAATGGGGCTTAGATCTATGACGTTTCGATGGCGACATTGAACTGGTGTGGGCACAGTAAAAAGTCTCTTAACACCAGGTTAAAGTCCAAATGTTTATTTGGAATCACGAGCTTTCGGAGCGCTGCTCACTCATCTGACAAAGGAGCAGCGCTCTGAAAGCTGGTGATTCCAGCTAAACCTGCAATTGTGAGACCTATTGACTCTGCCAATTCAGAGATGAGTGTATTATCCAATGAGGCAAGACTGCGATTTAAATACTGCCACAATTCTTAATGAACATTGCAGTGAAATCTGCTTTTGTAAACATTCCAGATGCCACTTTTGTGCTTCCCTTACTGAAATAGATGAAGGGTTTTAGTGTTAGTTTTCACTCTGGATATAACCAGTCCTGGCGCTCCAGTTTTTATATATTCAACATGGTTGTGTTATCTCTCTGTGATAAATGATGAGTTTCATTCAATCTTTAACCAGAATAAAATAAGACTGTAGAATAGCCAGGCCTGTCAAACACCTAACTTCTCTGATTAGCCTACTGTCCCAGTTAATCTTTTCTTCATTGAAGAATTCCGCTTTGATGGTTGGGTTAACACACTGTCATAAACGATTCAAATGTGATGTCTGTTACAATTCCTGTAGTGTATGATGTTCCTGTGCCTGCAAAGACACAGACACATCAGCCTCTTCACTCCCAGCCTCGAGCAACATGCAGCAGCTTACTTGTCACACACCTTCCTCTTCCTCCTTTCCTCCCCTCCCCTACGTACCCTCAGAAAAAATATTTAACAAAGAGCTAGAGCTAGGTTTTCTGGTGGTTGCAGCATTAATCTTTTATTTAATAAGTGGCAAGTCAGTCAGGTTAAGAAGATACTCAAACTGATCGGACATTTACATTGTGAACTAAATACCAAAGAAAATGCCCCAGCTGGGAGAGCATTTAAACAGAATATTGCAACAGTACTGAAATATTTCAAAACCTCAAAGCAAATTTGGTGAAAGTTTGTGCTCCCTGTTTCATTTTTATTTCTACCCTCAGTCAGTGTCGTTGCAAGAATTGCAGTGGTTTGAGGGGGTTTTTTGCAGTCCAATCCTTGTAGCACAGAAATAGGCCATTCAGTCTGCCGTGTGTGTGCCAGCTCTTGAATCATAGAATCTCTACAGGCTGTTCAGCCCGGGTCTGCACTCTCAACAATCTTGCCCAAGCCTTATTCCTGTAATCCCACATATTTACCCCCCTACTCCCCCTTACGCTAAAGGGCAATTTACCATAGCCAATCCACCTAACTTGCACATCTTTGGACTGTGGGGAAAAAAACTGGAGCATCCAGAGGAAACCCGTGCAGACATGGGAAAATGTATAAACTCCACACAGACAGTGACCTGAGGCTGGAATCGAACCCGAGTCCCTGGCGCTGTGATGCAGCAGTGCTAACCACTGTGTTTCCCATAGTTCTTGGAAAGAACTATCCCAATTACTACTCCTCCCCTACTGTTTCCCCGTAGCCATGCAATTTTTCCTTTTCACATATTTATTCCCTTTCCTGTTCAAAGCTATTATTGATTCCATTTCCACCATCCTTTCTGATACTGTATTCCAGATCAAGGCTGTTTATTTTGTTCATGACAAGGTAATCGTTAAGTTGCCTAATATGTGTTTTGGAAAATGGCAGTTCTCCCAGCTAGCGTTATGATTAAAATGCTGTTTGTGTATGTTGTGTATGTGTTTTTTCTCCCCACATCCAATCAATGAAAGAATATGACTTATTACGCTTGCTGTGTCAGGGACAGGTCCCCTGGTTATTCTGTTAATTATAGATAATTATCCAATTTTCTACTCTGCGCAGGTTGATGGCATTCTGAAAGCTGTGCTGCGAGATGAAATAATTGCCTGGCACAAGAAGACTCAGGAGGACACCTCCTCTCCACTCTCGGCAGCAGGCCAGCCTGAGAACATGGATAGCCAGCAGCTGGTCTCGCTGGTTCAGAAGGCAGTGACTGCTATCGTGACCCGGCTGCACAATCTGGCCCAGTTCGAGGGCGGTGAGAGCAAAGTCAACACGCTGGTCGCAGCTGCCAACAGCCTGGACAATCTCTGCCGCATGGACCCTGCCTGGCACCCTTGGCTGTGAGCACAGAACATGTGAACCCCAGAGAAAGGGGAGGGGTGGGGATGGTGGTCAAGTTGGGGTTAGTATTTTGTTGTGACGTACAGTGCGCACCTTGAATTTTGTGGACTATTTTTTTGCTGGGCATTGAACATAAGAACTAGGACCACCTCAGCCGCCAGTTTTCCAGTCTTTTAGTTGAATTGCTCTGTCAGATCATGTGTGATCTTTGGTTTTTAGATGGAACCATTGATTAAAGCCTGTACAGGGAGAGTGATTACAACAATACCTCAATCTTTATGGACACTGGTAGGACTAAACACCTGAGCAGTATTACTAGCTGATGACTATGATGGGAAAGTTACACTCAATAAGCACAAAACTAAGCTGCAGAATGCTCTCAGCATCCGATGCCCGGGAATAAGTGTTGTTTCACACTGTTAGAGAAAGATACAAAGGTGGGAGTGCAGGAATGGATTTGAATGGAGTGGGGGTCAGAGGCACTGCAGTGTTTATTAATTGATGTTTGGAACAGAAAAGATATTGGAGAGGATAGGAGGTGAGGAAGCAGCTGGGAGTTTAACATTGAACTGTTAAAGCAAAATCTTTACCTTCGTGTGCCCAAATCAGTAACCGTGTACGTGTGTCCCCAAACAGGGGCAGTTGAGTCCAGGAATAATGCACGAGTGAGCAGGGTTATTTGATTGTTTTAATTATGTGTTTCTCAGCATTAGCAGACACTGCAGAATCCTGCAGGTCTTTTTAAAAAAAAAGTTTCATTTACGACAAAGTATTTCCACAGTAACAAATGCCTTTTGCAGACTGTGTCAAGGATGGGGGGGTAGAGATATGGAGAGAGGTTTCTGTCGCTATAATCATTAAGCTAGTACTGCGTTTTTTGTAAGATTTGGGAAATATCGTGCGTGAAGCATTTTTACTGTTTTTTTGTACTCTGCCCGAGAATCACCAGTTCACGTGACGGACCCACTTCCCTGCATGAATTGAGTGCCAGCAATGATCTATCAAAGAGCAGGCTTTGGCTGACTGAACAGAATAGCTGCTTGTATTTTGTTTCTCTTCTATGTAGTGTTTTTTGGGAAGGGAACCGTAGCTGAAATTTAACAAGTCAGCCCCTGTTGAGAATGCTGTGACATGAGAACGAGTTTGGTTATCTGCCCCAGTCTTGTCACACTGTTTAAAATACTTCCACAAAGGGTTTGTGGGCTTTTCAATGGGTATTGTAGACAGCATTATATATTTACAAAACCTGTATGTTTTTTTACTGATACAAGTCAGTTTTAGTCCTGTCCATCTTGTAGAAAGTCTGTATCTCAGCATGGCCGGTTCTTTTTTTTTGTAATTTATGAACTTTTTTATTTTTACTTTTTAAGAGAAATAATATTGACTGTTTTGCCAACAGTTATTTAGAGGTTGTTCCATCATGTTGAAAAGAACTATATTTTGTACAGAATTTTGTTTGCAAAAAATAAATCATTTTATAATAAAAGACATTTTCCTGCTGGCGTTTGCATCTGTTCCATGGTTTTGCTGAATATCAGACACATATCTGCTCCAAATGTATGATACCTGAATTGTTCTTTCCGAAGTACAGTGTTGTTGAATTCTGCCTCTGTTTCTAACTTGTCATAGGGTCCCTATAGTGCAGAAAGAGGCCATTTGGACCATTGAGTTTGTACCAACCACAATCCCAACTAAGCCCTGTGGTTGTAGCTCCACATATTTACCCTGCTAATTCCTCCTGACATTAGGGTCAATTTAGCATGACCAATCAATCCAATCAGCACATCTTTGGACTGTGGGAAAAAGCCAGAGCACCCAGAGGAAACCCATGCAGACATGGAGAGAATGTGCAAACTCCACACAGACAGTGACCCGAAGCTGGATTTGAATTTAGGTGCCAGGCTGTATGAGGCAACAATGCTAACTACTGTGCCACCCAGGTTTTAAAATGTGAGACTCCATAAATGAAAATCTTCATGTAGCTTCTTTCATCTTTCCTGTAATCCACTTTCAGTAGTACTTCAGTACTGGGACGAGTAGCACTATTTAAATAATATTAAAAAGATATGGACAGACCAATAGTGAGGGAAGATACCCAGCAAATATCTTTTTAAGTGAGAGTGCATGTGCCACAGCTTTTCATATGTGTATTAACGCATCACATGTTTTTTCAAGTAGCAAAGTGCTATTTCTTTTATTATTTTTGACCATTGCAATTGCAAAGAACAACAGCTTGCATTTACGTGGCACCTTTCATCATCCTCCGGATATCCCAGAGCTCATGATGTGAAGGTGCCGGTGTTGGATTAGAGTAAACACAATAAGAAGTCTCACAACACCAGGTTAAAGTCCAACAGGTTGATTTAGTAGGAAATGCCACTTTTGGAATGCTGTTCCTTTGTCAGGTGAGTGGAGAGTTCTGATCACAAAGAGCTCTTACAGCCGGTCGTGCATTTTAGCCGCTGTTGTCATGTGGCAACTGTGACAGCCAATTTGTGCACAGCGAGTTCCCACAAACAAGCATGGGCTAATCACAGGTTATGGCACAAAAAGAGGCCACTTAGCCTGTTGTGTCTGTGCTGGCTGCAAAACAAACCATACAGACTAATCCCATTTTCCAGCAGTGTGTCCGTAGACTCCGGAAGTTACAGAAGTTGAGGTCCATATCCTGGACCTCAGATGAGTTGAAGGTTTCTTCCTGTCTACCCCTTTCAGGTAGTGAGTTCCAGACTCCTCTCACCCTCTTGGTAAAAATGTCTTTCTTCTTTTCCTCTCTAATCTTTCTAGCAATCGCATTTGAACCTTTGTTCCCATGTCACTTACCTCTCTGCTAAAGTAAATCGGCCCTTCCCATCCACTCTGTCCAGGCCCATCTGAATTTATTACATCTTCATCAAATCTCCCCTCAGCTCTCTCCATGTCTAGGAGAACAACCCCAGCCTACCCAATCTTTCTTCATGGTTGCAATTTTCCAGTCCTGGCAACAACCTTGTCAGTCTCTTCCATACCCACTCCAAATACAGCATGACAACATTTCTTCATAGAAATGTCAATTCAGAAATTAATATTGATCAGGATGTTGTAGAGAGCTATCCTGCTTTTCAAAATAGTGCCATTGAATCTCTCCTACATAACTGAGAGAACAGCCTTATTTTAATGTCTTGTTTGAGGAGTGATACCTCTGCTGACTTGGCAATTAATCTTAAATCAAGATTCTGGAGTGGAATTTATGATTAGGACCCAAATCATCTCTACTGCCAGGTAAAGGATAAGGTGCATGTTGGGCTGGATATCTCTGGGTTTTTCAGGAGCGTGTGCTGCTCCCCCCCACATACCCATCCCATACCGACACTATAGTTAAGAAAGTCTACCAATGCCTCTACTCTCTCAGAAGACTAAGGGAATTTGTCCACCAAGGCTCTCACCAACTTTCAAAGATGCACCATAGAAAACATTGTTTCTTGTTGTATCACAGCTTGGTATGGCCCCTGCTCTGCGCAAGACTGTAGGAAACTATGAAGGCTCATGAATGAAGCCCAGTCCATCACTCAACCCAGTCTCCCATCCATTGACACTGTCCACCCTTCCCACTGCCTCGGAAAAACAGCCAGCATAATTAAGGACCCTATGCCCACTGGACGTTCTCTCTTCCACCTTCTTTTGTCAGGAAAAAGATACAAAAGTCTGAGGTCATGTACCAAGTGATTCAAGAATAGATTCTTTCCTGATGTCATCGGACATTTGAATGTACCTACCTCACATCATCCTAAGTTAATCTTTCTCTACACCCTAACTGTGATTGTAACACATTGCGCACTCTCCTTCTCTGTGACTGGTATACTTTGTATAGCAGGCAAGAAACAATATTTTTCACTATATATTAACACGTGACTAAATCAAATCCACTAGGTGATGGAGAATGAACCCTTGGACAGGTAATGGGAAATAGTCTATTTCTGTGGAACTGTCTCAGCGTGAGGGAGAAACTTCAGAATAAAAGGATACAGGAGAAACAAAACATTTCATACTGGTTTTTCTCCCTCCAGACTATTCCCCACATTAGCCCAGTCGTGAAAAGAGGACATCACAAGGACTGTAACTGCCCATGTTTGTGCCAGTCCCACTCATTGGGTTTGCCTTTGAGCTTTTTCAAGATCTTCTATCGAATCATAGAATTCCTACAGTGCAGAAGGAGGCCATTCGGTGCATTGAGCCTGCACAACAAGAATTCCACCCACGCCCTATTCCAGTCATCCCACATATTTACTCTGCTAATCCCCCTGAGACTTGAAGAGCAATTTAGTATCCACCTAACTTGCATATCTTTGGAGTGTGGAAGGAAACCGATTCACTTGGAGGAAATCCACACAGACACAGGGAGAATGTGTAAACTCTGCAGAGACCAAGGCCAGAATTGAACCTGGGTCCCCGGCACAATGAGGCAGCAGTGCTAACCATTTGTGCCAAACTTGTGTTGAATATATGTAAACTGTCTGAAAATCATCAAACAACACTGGCAGGTTAATTCTAATTAATTCACAATTCAGATGGTATTTATCTTTAAGGACTGATAGGACCCTGAATGGAGTCTGGAATTTAATCATAAATTATAGCATAGAGCAATGCATATCTTTCAAAGGGTAATCCGGCTAATCCAACTCTTTCCCACACGTTTCTGTTTTTTAGGGATAGTAAGAGGTCTCACAACACTAGGTTAAAGTCCAACTTGGACTTTACTTGGTAGCATTAATAGGAGCAGGAATAGATTGTACGGGTTCTTGAATGCTCTGCGCCGTTCAATTTTTGATTTATTATCATATGTATTAGCATACAGTGAAAAGTATTGTTTCTTGTACGCTATACAGACAAAGCATATCATTTATAGAAAACGGAAGGAGAGTGTGTAGAACATAGTGTTATAGTCATAGCTAGGGTATAGAGAAAGATCAATATAACATGAGGTAGGTCCATTCAAAAGTCTGATGGCAGCAGGGAAGAAACTGTTTTTGAGTCGGTTGGTACGCGATCTCAGACTTTTGTATCATTTTCCCAAGAGGAAAAAGTGGAAGAGTGTATGTCCAGGTTGCATGGAGTCTTTAATTACTCTGGCTGTTTTTCCGAGGCAGCAGGCAGTGTAGACAGAGTCAATGGATGGGAAGCTGGTTTGTGTGATGGATTGGGCTATATTCATAACTACATTTTGTAGTTTCTTGCGCTCTTGGGTAGAGCAGAAGCCCATACCAAGCTATGATGCAACCAATATGATGATGACTAAACTTCTTTTTCCCACCTCCTCACCATAATCCCTTGATTCCAAAGAAGACCAAGAATCTATCTGTTCTCAGCTTCCAATGTACTTGACAACTGGGCCTCTTGCAAGCCTGTGGGATAGAGAATTCCCAAAATTCATAACTTTTTGAAAGAATTTCTCCTCTTCTTCTGCCTAAATGATCAGCCCCTTATCCTGCAATTTTGTCCTGGTGTTCTAGCGCAGGGGAAACAACTTCAGAATTTGTGGAGGCCCTTCGGAATCTTGTAGGTTTTAATGAGATCACCTCTCATCGTTCTAGACTCCAGAGAATATAGGCAGCAGCAAACGCAGGAGATAAACAGTGTGATTGGAGAAGCAATGCGAAGGTGAGTGATGATAGTGCATTTGCTGCTTCACTCCCCGATGCCTGCACTGCTCCTCTTACTAAAGGCTCACAGGGGCCAAGATGGTGGAGCGGGCCCCGGAGGCCTTAAGGAACAGCAGTCACAGCAATAGCGGCCACTCAGCCGAGGCAGCTACAGCCTGGCAGGGCAGAGGAAATACGTTTTGTACCTTCACAGCCGTCTCAAATTCCTCTGGTAAAATGTCCAAAGATCTCATGGGGCTCGAGTGGGGAATGAATGCAAATTTAGAGACAGGGAGTGAGTCAGCAACATAAACCCTTTCCCTTCTCCCTCTCTCCCTAAAGACCTGTACACATTGAGGGCAGGGCAGGAGGCAAATCCAGGCGAAAGGCAACTCCCCATTCCATCCGCCTCCCTGCCCCCCACCCCCTGTCCCACTCCACTACCCAACTTCAATTGTGCTGAGGTTGTCAACCAGAGGCCAGCGTTAGTTAATCTGAACTTGTTGCTTTGGCCCCAGTCCCCACCGCTTCCTGATGACCCGAATTTGCGGCCTTGCCTGTCTCTGACTCTGTTTCAGGGAGAAGGCCAAAAAAAGGTTTTCAAATCGTAGAACAGAATCCCTACAGTGCAGAGGGCAGCTATTCAAACCATCGAGACTATAACGACCGCAGTACCACCTAGGCCCATTCCCATAACCCCATATATTTACCCTGCTAATCCCCCTGACACTAAGAGGCAATTTAGCATAGCCAATCAACCTAACCCACACATCTTTGGAGTGGGAGAGGAAACTGGAGCAGCCGGAGGAATCTCACGCAGACACGGAGAGAATGTGCAGATTTCACACAGACAGTGACCTGAGGCCAGAATTGAATCTGGGTCCCTGCCACTGTGAGGCAGCAGTGCTAACTGTTATTTATCAGTTAGTTCTGCTGCTTGCTGCATTTTAATGGTCATTTTTATTACTCTTTAAATCATGAATGTACTGCTTTGACATTGATTTTTTTTATAAAAACAATTAATGTTTAATGTTGGGCCAAACCTCATCTTTTAGAAATTTGCTTGTTGGCCAAGTGTTAGAGAAAGAATTGAAATATATCTTCTCCCATGGGCAGGTCAGACTGCCCTAGAAAAGTGCCTCATCCTTTTGAACAATGTGTGATTGGTGTCATAGCTGCCTCTATAAATGTGAGCTGTGTCATTCTGTAAACAAAAGGAAACCATTGAACCTGTTCTGAAATTCAATGTCATTGTGGCTGACCTGTATCATTTACTCATCTTGATCCCGTTAACCTAGTCAAACAAAAATTTATTCTTCCAATCTCATCAGGTTTTCTAGATTTCCACTGCCCTTATCGTGACTCAATCCTGACTGGTCTTTCTCTAATTTTAATGTTTTGCCAATTTTAAAGTTCATTTATTTATTAGTCTGTGTGGAGCTTGCGAGTTCTCCCCGTGCCTGCATAGGTTTCCTCCTGGGGCTCTGGTTTCCTCCCACAGTTCAAAGATGTGCAGGTTGAGTTAATTAGCTACGTTAAATTGCCCCTTAGTGTCCCAAGATGTGGAGGTTAGAGGGATTAGTGGCTAAAATATGGGGAAGGGGGCCTGGGTGGGATTGTGGTCAGTGCAGACTCGATGGGCCAAATGGCCTCTTTCTGCACTGTAGGGTTTCTATGAAATAGGCTTATGTTAACACTGCAGTGAATTTACTGTGAAAATCCTGGAGTTGCTACATCCGGCACCTGTTTGGGTCACGCTGAGGGAGAATTTAGCACAGTCAATGCATCTTACCAGCACGTCTTTTCAGACTGTGGGAGGAAACCAGAGCACCCGGAGGAAATCCACACAGACACAAGAAGAACATGCAAACTCTGCACAGACAGTGACCCAAGCTGGGAATCAAACCCGGGTCCCTGGCACTGTGAGGCAGCAGTGCTAACCACAGTACTACCAACTCCAATCACCACAGGAAATAATTTCTCTGTCTAGCCTATCAAATACATTATTCTTATTAAATATCTCAGTTAGTTCGCCCTTTAATCTTTTATATCCGAGGAAATTCAAGCTTGGTCTACGCAACCTGTCGTCATAATTTAAATTCTAACCTTGGTTTATCCTTATTTTGGCTCTTTTCCCATCAAAGCTCCTGTTCTACGTTGCGTGCGAGTTTTTAGCGTTTCCCAGAACTTTTCCTTTCAAAAATTGATTGGACACTTGATCTTGTGCGAACTACCTTGGCTGTTTCTTCCTTGTATGTGCCCAGTTTTATTTTTAATCTGATGAATCTTGCCTAATCCTATAAACCCATTTGCAGCATGGGTCACGCAAGTGTCTTAAATGTTCTTCGTTCCCGAGCATATCTTCATCTCAATGCTTCAGAATCGATAGACTTCAAAACACAAAAAAACCTCCAGAAACGGAGATCTGTGGTATGTTTTGACAAAGCTGAGCTGCCGTTCAAGAATGTCAAAACATTTCAGAGTTATCTGCTTCTATACCATGAGTACTTTTGTTTTAATGAGCCTTCTCTAGGAGCTTCTGTTGAAGGGTTTTGTGGTGCGTGGCACAGCGCCAGGGACCCAGCTTCGATTCCCAGCTCGAGTCACTGTCTGTATGGAGTTTGCATGTTCTCCCCATTTCTCTGAGAGTTTCCTTCGGGTGCTCCAGTTTGCTCCCACACTCCAAAAGATGTGCTGATTATACATATTGGCCATGCTAAATTCTCCCTCAGTGTTCCCAGACAGGTAGCGGAGTATGGTGACTAAGAGATTTTCACAGTAACTTCATTGCACTATTAATGTAAGCCTAATAAATAAACTTTAAATAAACTTTAAGCTTTAAAACTACAGCATTGCTTCACTTTAACACGATCCTGTTATCTGTACGCTCATGACTTCAGATAGAATCAGGCATAGCTGTAGCGAGTGGAAAGGATGCATATGAACTTATGTTGCCCCTGAAAGCAATTCCATGTAAGAAAAAATATTTTGACTTTGTTGTTGAGCAATTTCTCCTCTGATTTTGAGATGCCTGAATTAGCTCATCACTTAGTAGGCTGGAAAACCAGTGTTGACACTGACTGTCGTGGGTCATAGTGCTCACTAGAGAATCCTGGCTCACTGAATGATGGATTGTCACTGTGATTGGATTATCTGTCAGCTGCCATTGAGAACAAAGAGGAGAAAAATAATAAAGGTTTGTATAAAGTAAGTTGGCCATTCCGCCCTTTGAGTCTGTTTCGTTGTTCAAGAAGATTGTGGCAGATCTATCTCAACTCCACCTTCCTATAGTAAGTCCGCTACAGTAGTTATGGGTGACTTTAACCTACGCGTAGATTGGGCAAACCAAAGTAGCAATACTACTGTGGTTGAGGAGTGCTTGGACTGTGCACAATGCTGTATTTTGAGATCAGTATGTCAAGGAACCAACTAGGGCACTTGCTATTTGTAGCTCTGGCTCTATTCTCTCTCATACAGATGCTGTGAGACCTGCTGAGATTTTCCAGCATTTTCTGTTTTAGTTTCAGATTCCAGCATCCACAGTATTTTACTATTATCGTAGTGTTTATCTCACTGCCACTTCTCTGCCAGGAATGCCTTCCCTGAAGAAGGATTGCCCTTCTTTCTGACAGAATTTCTGTTTGTCTCTTTCTCCCTCTCCACAGATTCGATTTTCCATTATCCTCCTGGGCATTTGACAAGGTGTTTGCCAAAACTCTGTTTCACAGCCACGTTTCCTTCCTCAACGATTGTCTCTGCTTCCAACTCATCCTACCTGGATTCCAACTGTTGTTCCACCCCTCATCTTTCGATTCCACCCAGGATAACAGGTATCTCCAGGACAAACAGGCTGCTGTTTTTGCTACATTCTGAAATTCACCCTCAACGCACTGTCATATATACACCCTCGACATCTCTCTCCAGCAGCACAGACTCATTCTTTCTCAAAGCTATCCTTGTCCCGAGTTTCATTTCAATCTTCATCTCATTCTGATGCATCAACAAGAAACTTTTTCTCTTCATTTTAGGTGCTTAGAGACACAAGCTCCAACAATTCATTGATACCAGCCCCCATCCAAAACACATCACCCCCTCCCATCCCTCAGACCCCCAGCCATTCTAACTTCAGCCCTTGCTGTATATTCACCGTACCCTCTGACCTTCCCTTCTCTGAGGCCGAGCATGGCTATACTCAGCAAAGGACTCTGCTTCGTACCTTTCCATCTTCACCTCAGTGAACTTTGGGTTTGACATGATGCTGAACTCCTCTTCCGCTCCCTTCGACTCCATGCTCACTTCTTAATCCTCCCCTTAATCAGCAATCCTCACACCCATCACAGCCACCTCCTCCTCTCTGGATCTTACCTGCTCTCGATCTTTTCATTGAGAACTTTTGGCGTGACATTGGCCGTCTCAATTTTTCTGCTCTTCTCACCCACTCTAACCTGTCTTCTTTTGAATTTGCTGCATTTTGGAGCTCGGACAAGGTCAGAAATAGATAGATTTTTAGACTCTAAAGGTGTCAAGAGGTATGGAGGAATGTGGTAACATAACATTGAAACAGAGGATCAGCCGTGATCCGGTTGAATGACAGAATAAGTTTGGAGGGCCGAATGGCCTACTCCTGTTCTTATTGTCAGCATTTCTATGTTTCCTGTATTATCCTCACATCCCCTCATTCCTGTGAACCCCAAATCTTTCAGTCTCTGTCAATGATAGAGCTTCCACAGTAAAGAACTCCAAAAATTCAGAATCCTTTGAATGAACACATTTCTCTCATTTCAATTCTAAGTGGCTGGTCTTACTCTAACCCTTCCTCCTGGACACCCAGCCAAGGGAGTAAATAAGATCACAGCTAATGCTGAAAGCTTTTGTACGAAAGAGCTCAGTATGAAGCTGTAGAATTGAAAATAAGCATTCTTTTTTAAAGCTACATGATACAAATAACACACATCATGCAGCTGGTAATAAATAGATCTGCCTGTTGTTTTAGGAAACGTGTGGTGTAACTCACTTCGACTTTGCTGCATTACACTTCAAACAGTATTTTGGTGACTGTAAAGTCCACCTTGGATAAAAGGTGCTATATGAATGCAAGTCTTTCCTCCTCCTGTGATTTGCAGTGCTATATCGGACAGCCAGCCTTGAGCCTTTCCCTCACTCAATGTTAACAATGCAATGTGCTGGGCTGCAGTTGAAGCAAAAGTTAGCTCCCTGGATTCTCTTTGGGTGTTTTGTTTGTTTAGGTTGTGCATTGCCTCCTGAATCCCTGATCTCAGTGTTGCTAATTTATTGTCTTATCTTCTGCCAATTGCAAAGGATCCATTAAACACACCATGTGCTTTTTTTAATACCTCAAATAAGTCAGAGTTTTAATGCATTGGCAAATTCTATTCCAGAGCCTGGAATGATTAGCCAGAGACAACACGAATAGAAGTGCCACATGACATTTTTGAATTGATTTGTTATTGTCACGTGTATTAGTATACAGTGAGAAGAATTGTTTCTTGTTCCCTATACAGAGAAAGCATACTGTATATAAAGTACATAGGGGAGAAGGAAAAGAGGGTGCAGAATATCGTGTTACAATCATAGCTAAGGTTGAGAAAAAGTTCAACTTAATGCAAGATAGGTCCATTTGAAAACCCGATGGCAGCAGGGAAAAAGCTGTTCTTGAGTTGGTTGGTATGTGATCTCAGACTTCGGTATCTTTTTCCTGAAGGAAGAAGATGGGAGAGAGTATGTCCATGATTTATGGGGTCCTTGATTATGCTGGCTGCTTTTCCGAGGCAGCAGGAAGTGTAGACAGAATCAATCTTGGGGAGGCTGGTTTGCATGATGCATTGGGCTACATTCACAACTCTTTGTAGTTTATTGTGGTCTTGGACAAAATAGGAGCCATACCAAGCTGTGATATAACCAGAAAGAATGCTTTCTATGATGCATCTGTAAAAGTTGGTATGTAATAGTGGATATAGCAAATTTCCTTAGCTTCCTGAGAAAGTAGAGGCGTTGGTGGGCTTTCTTAACTATAGTGTCAACATGGTGGGACCAGGATGTTTGTAGGTGATCCGGACTGCTAGAAATTTGAAGCTCTCGACCATTTCTACTTTGTCCCCATTGATGTAATGATGTAGAGATGCCGGTGTTGGACTGGGGTAAACTCAGTAAGAGGTCTGGCAACACCAATTTTAAATCCAACTGATTTATTTGATAGTAAATTTACTAGCTTTTGGCATTTATGCCTTCGTCAGGCGAATGAGGTATTCTGGTCTCCAAAAGCACACATATCAGCACAGATAGTTACAGATTGCTGATTAGAATGCGAATCCTTACACCTAACCTGCTATTCAAGTCTTAAAGTGGCTAACAAAGGAACACTGAGCACTGAGGCTAGAGAGATATGTATTTTCTCCAGACAGCACAGTAAGTGAGGTTTTTTGCTAACCCAGGCAAGTCGCGGGGGTTACAGGTAGTGTGACATGAAGCCAAGATCCCTATTAAGACCGTCCTCATGTGTGTGGAACTTGGCTATCAGTCTCTGCTCAGCAACTCTGCGCTATCGTGTGTCATGAAGGCCCCCTTGAAGAACATTTACCCGCAGGTCAGAGGCCGAATGCCCGTGACTGCTGAAGTGTTCACCCACAGGAAGGGAACTGTTTTGCCTTCCTGTGGGTGAATACTTCAGCGGTCACGGGCATTTGGCCTCTGACCTGCGGGTAAATGTTCTTCAAGGGGGCCTTCATGACACACGATAGCGCAGAGCCGCTGAGCAGAGACTGATAGCCAAGTTCCGCACACATGAGGACGGTCTTAACAGGGATCTTGGCTTCATGTCACACTATCTGTAACCCCCGTAACTTGCCTGGGTTAGCAAAAAACCTCACTTACTGTGCTGTCTGGAGAAAATACGTATCTCTCTAGCCTCAGTGCTCAGTGTTCCTTTGTTAGCCACTTTAAGACTTGAATAGCAGGTTAGATGTAAGGATTCGCATTCTAATCAGCAATCTGTAACTGTCTGTGCTGATTATGTGTGCTTTTGGAGACCAGAACACCTCATTCACCTGACGAAGGCACAAACGCTGAAAGCTAGCAAATTTACTATCAAATAAATCGGTTGGATTTAAAATTGGTGTTGCCAGACCTCTTACTGAGTTTACCCCATTGATGTAGACAGGGGCATGTCATCCACTATTCTTCCTAACTGTCTCCTTCATTTTATTGACATGGAGGGAGAGATTATTGTTCCCTTTTGGGGACTCTCTCATGTAGAACCAGTAGGATTTGAATTCAGCTCCATTCCCCTACTCTCTCCCTGTCAACCCTTAGAAGTTCACAGTGACAACAGCTATCAAACAGCTTAAAAAACACACAACACACAAAAGAAATTCAGTGATTAAAGGCACAGGGGGCCAGATGGCCAACTCCTGCTCCTAGTTCTGATGTTAATCTGCAAAACAAAAATAGATTATTTGGTGATTGCTTCATTGCTGTTTGTGGGAATTTGTTGTGGGCAATTTGGCTGCCATCTTTCCTACCTAAGAATAGAACATAGAACATAGAACATTACAGCACAGAACAGGCCCTTCGGCCTTCGATGTTGCGCCGACCAATATAAAAAGCAATGCCCCTCCAAACTAAACCATTCCCTTCTCTTCCATATACTTATCAACTAACCTCTTAAACGCCACCAAACTTGGCGCATCTACAACTGCTGCAGGCAGGGCATTCCACTCCCGAACCACCCTTTGGGTAAAGAACCTACCTCTGATATCCGTCCTATAACTATCACCCCTTAATTTAAAGCTGTGTCCCCTCGTGCTAGCTTTCTCCATCCTAGGAAAAAGGCTATCACTGTCCACCCTATCTAAACCTCTAATCATCTTATATGCTTCAATAAGATCCCCTCTTAGCCGCCTCCTTTCTAACGAAAACAACCTCAAATCCTCAGCCTCTCTTCATAAGACCTGCCCTCCATACCAGGCAACATCCTGGTAAACCTCCTCTGTACCCTCTCCAATGCCTCCACATCTTTCTTATAATGTGGGGACCAGAACTGCACACAATACTCCAAGTGCGGCCGCACTAGAGTTTTGTACAGTTGCAACATGACGTTGCGGCTCCGAAATTCAATCCCCCTACCAATAAAAGCTAAGACTCCATATGCCTTCTTAACAACCTTATCGACTTGACTGCCTACTTTCAGGGATCTATGCACAAATACACCAAGATCCCTCTGTTCATCAACACTGTTAAGAATCCTACCATTAGCCCTATACTCTACACATTTATTATTTCTGCCATAGTGCATTACCTCACACTTTTCCACATTAAACTCCATTTGCCACCTCTCGGCCCAGCTCTGTAACTTGTCCAAGTCCCTCTGCAAACTATAACACCCCTCTTCACTATCTACCACTCCACCGACTTTAGTGTCATCTGCAAATTTACTAATCCATGGTGACTATTGCTGAACTTCTCATTGGCTGTAAAACACTTTGACATGTCCGGTGATCCTGAAAGGCGCTATATAAATGCAAGTTAGTTTTCATCTTAACAAGAGTGTTATCAATAAAAAGTTGACACCAAGCCAAGGAAAGGAGCGAGATGGACAGATATCCAGAAGTTTGGTCAAAAGGCGATCTTAAATGGGGACATGTTTGGCCAACTTTCAATGTCTTGGTCAAAGGGACCAGGACATCGAAAGTTGTCCCGATGACTCTTTGTCAAAGCTGAGTTTTAACAAAGTGTAATCTGGACTTGAAACATCAGCTCTTTTCTCTCCTTACATATGCTACCAGAGCTGCTGAGATTTTCCAGCATTTTCTCTTTTGGTTTCAGGCTCCAGCATCTGCAGTAATTTGCTTTTATCCAATTGGATCAAGGAGAAATTCGCTGTAAAAGGGTCAAGAATCTCACTCATGTAAATGCCACTCCCTGGGAGGATAAAACGTCAAGAAACAGAGCTCTGGCATCAACGAGGTGATATAAATTGGAAATAACTCCTTGCTTTCATTAGTTGCCTCTGTAAAACAGAAATTAATCTTCAGCCAGAGTATTTGGCTGGCAATCGCTGTGGAGAATTAAAACTCAGGCATGTTTCACTGATTGAGCTTGATTAAGGATATCATTTCAGTAAATGCTGATGGACCCTTCACTCGCATTAAATTTGTCATTAATTAACCAACTCTCCTACATATTTAATCATTGAATTTTAATCTGAAAGCCCAATGGGATGTGCTTCTTGTCAAACGCTTGGATTCTTGCCTCAGATTTATGCTGGTGAATGGACACACGCTGGGTGGTATTTTCTCAGTGTCCAGCGCTGAAAACCAAAGTGTACCTCTGCAGAAACACAGCTCAGCTTTCAGAGCAGATGTCCTGGCACTTAACAGTCTGGAGGTGTGGATTTTATCATCGTTTCTTGTGGGGTGGGGCCTGAGACAGAATTCGAGGCTGGTTCTGCAGTGATCTGGGCACCAACTGTGTTTAAAATAAATTCCCCCAACTCCCCTACAAGGACACCCAACATCTTTCAGGATAACACCCCATCCCCACCCCAATATGGAGGTAACAGCGGTCTCTCCCTCCCCCCAACCCAACCCCTGGAGTAGTCTAATCACATCTCTCTACCTCTCCCCCCACAAATCCCCCCCCACACTATAATCACATCTCTCTCCCTCTCACCCCAAATCCCCCCCCACTGTAATCACAGCGCTCTACCTCTCCCCCCCCAAATCCACCCCCCCACACTATAATCACATCTCTCTACCTCTACCCCCCCCAAATCCCCCCCCACACTGTAATCACAGCGCTCTACCTCTCCCCCCCCAGTCCCCCCCACACTGTAATCACATCTACCTCTCCCCCACCAACCCCCCCCACACTATAATCACATCTCTCTCCCTCTCACCCCAAATCCCCCCCCAACACTGTAATCACAGCTCTCTCCCTCTCCCCCCACAATCCACCCCCCCAACGCTGTATCACAACTCTCTCCCTCTCCCCGCTCAATCCCCCTCCACACTGTAATCACATCTCTCTCCCTCTCCCCCATAATCCCCCCCTCAACACTGTAATCACAGCTCTCTCTCCCTCTCCTCCCCCAATCACCCCCCCACACTGTAGCACAGCTCTCTCCCTCTCTCCCCCAAGTCCCCCCCCCACACTGTAATCAGAGCTCTCTCCCTCTCCCCCCCCAGTCCCCCCCGCACACTTTAATCACAGCTCTCTCCCTCTCCCCCTCCCCCCCTCCAAACTGTAATCACATCTCTCTCCCTCTCACCCCGCAATCCTCCTCCAGACTACAATCACATCTCTCTCCCTCTCTCCCCCGCAATCCCCCTCCACACTGTAATCACAGCTCTCTCCGTCTCCCCCCCCGAGTCCCCCTCTACACTGTAAACACAGCTCTCTCGCACTCCCACCCCGTGCCCCCCCAACCTGTAATCACAGCTCTCTCTCTCCTCCCCTATCCCCCTCCACACTGTAATCACAGCTCTCTCCCTCTCCCCTCCTCAATCCCCCTTACACTGTAATCAAAGCTCTCTCTCTTCCCCCCACCCAATCCCCCCCACACTGTAATCACAGCTCTCTCCCTCTCCCCCCGCGCAGTCTGCCCCACAGTGTATCACAGCTCTCTCCCTCTCCTCCTCCCCCCTCCACCTGTAATCACATCTCTCTCCCTCTCAACCCGCAATCCCCCTCCACACTGTAATCACAGCTCTCTCTCCCTCTCCCCCCTCAATCCCCCTCCACAGTGTAAACAGCTCTCTCCCTCCCCCCCCCTCCCCCCCCACACTGTAATCACATCTCTCTCCCTCTCACCCCGCAATCCTCCTCCACACTGTAATCAAAGCTCTCTCCCTCTCCCCCCCCTCTCCCTCCACACTGTAATACAGCTCTCTCCCTCTCCCCCCCCCCCACTCCCCCTCCACACTGTAATCACAGCTGTCTCCCTCTCCCCCCCAATCCTCCTCCACACTGTAATCACAGCTCTCTCTCCCTCTCCCCCCCCTCAATCCCCTCCCCACACTGTAATCACAGCTCTCTCCCTCTCCCCCCCCTCCCCCTCTACACTGTATCACAGCTCTCTCCCTCTCCCCCCCAATCCCCCTCCACACTGTAAACACAGCTCTCTCTCTCTCCTCCCCAATCCCCCTCCACACTGTAATCACCTCTCTCCCTCTCCCCCCCCACCCCCCCTCCACACTGTAATCACAGCTCTCTCCCTCTCCCCCCCGTCCCCCTCCACACTGTAATCACAGCTCTCTCCCTCTCCCCCCCCAATCCTCCTCCACACTGTAATCACAGCTCTCTCCCTCTCACCCCACCCAATCCCCCTCCACACTGTAAGCACATCTCTCTCCCTTTCCCCCCCCCAATCCCCCTCCACACTGTAATCACAGCTCTCTCTCCCTCTCCCCCCCTCATCCCCTCCTCACACTGTATCACAGCTCTCTCCCTCTTCCCCCAGTGCCCCCCACACTGTAATCACATCTCTCTCCCTCTCCCCCCCCCCCCACCTGCACAGCTCTCTCGTATCACTCTCTCTCTCTCCCCCCCCTCCCCCCCTCCACACTGTAATCCAGCTCTCTCCCTCTTACCCCCCAATCCCCCTTCACATTGTAATCACATCTCTCTCCTCTCACCCCCAAACCCCCCCACACTGTAATCACAGCTCTCTCTCTCTCCTCCCCTATCCCCCTCCACACTGTAATCACATCTCTCTCCTCTCACCCCCAAATCCCCCTCCACATTGTAATCACATCTCTCTCCCTCTCCCCCCGCAATCCTCCTCCACACTGTAATCACAGCTCTCTCCTCCCCCCCCCCCGTCCCCCCCCCACACTGTAATCACAGCTCTCTCTCTCTCCTCCCCTATCCCCCTCCACAGTGTAATCACAGCTGTCTCCCTCTCCCCCCCCAGTCCCCCTCTACACTGTAATCACAGCTCTCTCCCTCTCCCCACCCAATCCCCCTCTACACTGTAATCACAGCTCTCTCCCTCTCCCCCCCAATCCCCCTCTACACTGTAATCACAGCTCTCTCCCTCTCCCCACCCATCCCCCTCCACACTGTAATCACATCTCTCTCCCTCTCCCCCTCTAACCCCCTCCACACTGTAATCACATCTCTCTCCCTCTCACCCCGCAATCCTCCTCCAGACTGTAATCACAGCTCTTTTCTCCTCTCCCCCCCCCAATCCCCCCTCCACACTGTAATCACAGCTCTCTCCGTCGCCCCCCCAGTCCCCCTCTACACTGTAATCAAAGCTCTCTCTCTCCCCCCACCCAATCCCCCCCAACACTGTAATCACAGCTCTCTCTCCCTCTCCCCCCCAATCCCCCTCCACACTGTGATCACAGCTCTCTCTCCCTCTCCACCCTGCAAACCCCCTCAACACTGTAATCACAGCTCTCTCCCTCTCCCCCCTGCAATCCCCCCGCACACTGTAATCACAGCTCTCTCCCTCTCCCCCCCCAATCCCCTCCACACTGTAATCACAGCTCTCTCTCCCTCTCCCCCCCAATCTCCCTCCACACTGTAATCACAGCTCTCTCCCTCTCACCCCGCAATCCCCCCCCACTGTAATCACAGCTCTCTCTCTCTCCTCCCCTATCCCCCTCCACACTGTAATCACAGCTCTCTCCTCTCCCCTCCTCAATCCCCCTCAACACTGTAATCAATGCTCTCTCTCTCCCCCCCACCCAATCCCCCCTCTACACTGTAATCACAGCTCTCTCCTCTCCCCCCCCAAATCCCCCTCCACACTGTAATCACAGCTCTCTCCCTCTCCCCCTCCCCAATCCCCCCCTCCACACTGTAATCACAGCTCTCTCCCTCTCACCCCTCAATCTCCCTCCACATTGTAATCACATCTCTCTCCCTCTCCCCCCCCCCCCCCCACTTTAATCACAGCTCTCTCCCTCTCCCCCCAATCCCCTCCACATTGTTATCACATCTCTCTCCCTCTCCCCCCCAATCCCCCTCCACATTGTAATCACATCTCTCTCTCTCCCTCCCCCTCCCCCTCCACACTGTATCACAGCTCTCTCTCCCTCTTCCCCCCCCCCACATCCCCCTCCACACTGTAATCACAGCTCTCTCCCTCTTCCCCCCCCCCCCGCATCCCCCTCCACACTGTAATCACAGCTCTCTCCCTCTCCCCCCCCCATCCCCCTCCACTCCACTCTCTCCGTAATCACAGCTCTCTCTCCCTCTTCCCCCCCCCCCACAATCCCCCTGCCACTGTAATCACAGCTCTCTCCTCTTCCCCCCCCCCGCAATCCCCCTCCACACTGTAATCACAGCTCTCTCCCTCTTCCCCCCCCCCCCCCGCAATCCCCCTCCACACTGTAATCACAGCTCTCTCCCTCTCCCCCCCCATCCCCCTCCACACTGTAATCACAGCTCTCTCCCTCTCCCCCCCCAGTGCCCCCCCACACTGTATTCACAGCTCTCTCTCTCTCCCCTCCCCAATCCCCCCCTCCACACTGTAATCACAGCTCTCTCCCTCCCTCTCACCCTCAATCCCCCTCCACATTGTAATCACATCTCTCTCCCTCTCCCCCCCCATTCCCCCCCCCACTTTAATCACAGCTCTCTCCCTCTCCCCCACAATCCCCCTTCACATTGTAATCACATCTCTCTCCCTCTCCCCCCCACCAATCCCCCCACACTGTAATCACAGCTCTCTCCCTCTCCCCCCCATTACGCCCCCCACACTGTAAATCACAGCTCTCCCCCCCTCCCCCCCCAATCCGCTCACACACTGTAATCACAGCTCTCTCCCTCTACCCCCCAATCCCCCTCCACACTGTATCACATCTCTCTCCCTCTCCCCCCCCAATCCCCCTCCACACTGTAATCACAGCTCTCTCTCCCTCTTCCCCCCCCCACAATCCCCTCCACACTGTAATCACAGTTCTCTCCCTCTTCCCCCCCCCCAATACCCCTCCACACTGAAATCACAGCTCTCTCTCCCTCCTCCCCCCCAATCCCCCCCACATTGTAATCACAGCTCTCTCCTCTCCCCCCCCATTCCCCCCCCCCACTGGTAAATCACAGCTCTCTCCCTCTCTCCCCCGCAATCCCTGCACTGCCCCCTAAATTCCACCCACTATCAGAGAGACACAGGGGGGATGTGCACCCACCCTCTCTCTGGGTCCTGACAGAGCCAAGCTGTGAAGTGTTTCCATATGTTTTATTCAATTCCAGTCAGTTTCTGATATTTTAGCAACATGAATCATGAAGTGGTGCTGTACTGAAACGTACGAAGCAGCTGATTAATAGAAGACAATTTTATCAGCTCCGTGCACTTACAAGAAAATGTTCCCAATTTTCCACCCTGTGTTTCCACAGTGCACACTCAGGCTCACTCCACTGAAAATCAATTCCTTAGTGATCATAGGATCCCCACAGTAAAGAGGGAGGCCATTTGGCCCATCGAGTCTGTACTGATCACAATCCGACCCAGATGCTATTCCCATAACCCTCATTTACCAAGCTAATCCCGCTGACACTTGGGTCAATTTAGCACGGCCAATCAACCTAACTCGTACATCTTTGAAGTGTGAGCAGAAACCCAGAGGAATCCTACAGAGACGGGGTGAATGTGCAAACTCCGCACAGACAGTGACGCAAGAACAGAATTGAACCGGGTCCCTGATGCTGTGAGGCAGCAGTACTAACCAATGTGCCACCAAAGGCAAGTTGGGCCGAATGGCCTGTTTTGGTGCTAATTCGATGTAAGAACTCTTCTCCCTGTCACAGGCACCAAGTTTCAGAACCTAATGATAGATTTTTACCATTGCTTCTGCTGACAGTAGCTGCTGACTCTGCTTTTAAATGGGGGTTGAAGTTGTTACAGAGACAGAGGCGGCTTCCTGCAGAAGAAGCACGTGGTCTGTGAGAACTGGAGTGGTTTTGATTGTTTCGGATTGTCAGGGAAATCTTCCGGGAGTATATTTTCCCATATTTGTGCTCTGATTTTGAGGGAAGACAGGTAATGTTTAGTTAAAATGTTCCATTGTAATGGTGACTGACCAGGCTGGTGTTTTTAGAATCCTAGCACCCCTACAGTGCAGAAAGAGTCCATTCAGCCCATTCAGTCTGCACCAACCCTCTGAAAGAGCATTCTACATTGGCCCACTCCTCTGCCCTATCTGCATAACCCCTTGCATTGACTGTGGCCAATCTACCTAGCCTGGATGTCTTTCAGACTGTGGGATGAAACCGGAGCACCCGGAGGAAACCCACACAGACATGGGGAGAATGCGCAGACTCTGCATAGACAGTGACCCAAGGCCAGAATTGAACTGTTGTGAGGCAGCAGCGTTAACCACTGTGCTACCGTGCCAGATAGTACTGGATAGTTTCATATCTTTGTATCATCTGAATTATCAGGAATCCTAATAAGTTAACGGTTGCATTTATGAATTTAATGGATAGTTAAAGTGAACTTCGGTCTTATGCTTTCTGTGTCACAATGTGTGAAGCCCAAGAGAAAAAGGATTGCTAATGACACCAATCTTCAGCATATGGTGAGGTCAGGTTGAATTCTAAAGGTCTAAACATGGATGAGAGGGCAATGAAAATATACCCGAACACTTGATAGCCATTGATTTTATCCGTAATGTTGTGAGAAAATGCCTCACAGTAATATCAAAAGTTCCCAAATGAAGGGCAGCTTGCTGGCACTGTGGTTAGGGACCCCGCTTCAATTCTGGCCTTGGGTCGCTGTCTGTGAGGAATCTGCACGTTCTCCCTTTGTCTTCCTCCGGGTGCTCTGGTTTTCCTCCAACAGTCTGAAGATGTGCAGGTTAGGTGGATTGGCCATGCTAAATTGACTCTTCATGTCTCAAGATTGTAGATTAGGAGGATTAGTGGGGTAAATATGGGGGGTTGTGGGGATAGGACCAGGGTATGACTCTCTGTCAGAGAGTCAGTGATGCTTGATGGGCTGAATTAGCTTCCTTCTACACTGTAGGGATTTCATGTTTCTATGACAGATCTCGCAATGGTCTACAGTTTGTCCTTGTGTGACTGAACTTCAGTTAAATGCCCCAGGGTCAGGGGCCAAGATTTGTACAGCCAGAGTTGTCAGCTATGTGAGGGTAAGCCATCCATTGTTCTCAGATTAAGTTGAGAAGATTAAATTTCAGTGTGTACATGCGTGTGTATGTGTGTTTGTGTGTGACTGTGGGTGTGAGGACAGAGAGAGAAAAGGACTCCCTAATTCCAGGTTAGGATCTCTGGACACCTCCTATTAGTCATTGAGACAGATACCCAGCAGACATGGGCTCACTACTCCCAGTTACTCACACCATTAGCAGCGTCTTCCCGATGTGATGCTTGCCACTGTCTTTGAAAGTGGTCCATTCTCTGGAGAGGCTGCACTGTATGTAGAAATACGGCAGATCCTTGCCTGCCTCCAGTCCACAAGGGTCTGGCTGCAAATTGCCCTTTTGCTGAATAGGAATTTCACCATTTATTAAACTTACAAAACAAAACCCCCAAAAGATTTTTTGTGTGTCCTCTACAAGATGCTGTGTCCTCTGCTCAAAGTCATTTGGCACTGGAGGAAATGGCGTTGCTGAGATTTGTGCTCAGGCTGTGTGATGTTGTTAAGGTCAAAGCACAGATAACATTGCAGGGGAGGTTTCTATTTCTCTGTGAAATCGGATGAGCCCACTCAGTGTTTGGAAACATACCTTGAACTCTTGGTTTTAATTTTGAATTTAAAATTGAACATCTAAAATAGTTTGATGATATTAACCCTTTGCAACGCACTAGGTAGAGCAATACTTTACAGGACTAGTAACCCAGAAACCTGAACTGGTATAACTGAAACCTGAACTAGTGAATGGGAATTTAGAACCATAGAATATACAGTGCAGAAGGAGCCCATCTGGCCCATCGAGCCTGCACTAACAACAATCCTACCCAGGTACTAACCCATAACTCCATATATTTACCCTCCTAATCCCCCTGACACTAAGAGCAATTTAGCACGGCCAATCCCACACATCTTTGGACCGTGGGAGGAAATCCACGCAGACACGGGGAGAACATGCAAACTCCACATACATTGACCCGAGGCTGGGAATCGAACCCTTGACCCTGGCACTTTGAGGCAGCAGTGCTAACCACTGTGCCACCGTGCTGTCCAAAATAATAAACTAGTAAAACTGGAATCTAAACTAATAATCCAGGGAACATAAATTCAAATTCCATTGTGGCACTTTGAGAAATGCAGTCTAAAAAAAACTCTGGAAATTAAAAAGAAGCGTTATCAAGAAAAGTGCCCAGGCATAAAGCTGTTGAATTGTTGTTGATTCAATAATCCTTATTATGCAATAATCCGACTTATTCTAATAACTCTAATTATTCAATAATCCTTAGGGAAAGAACTCTGCAGTCCATGGTTGAAAGCTGATTCCAATTCTGCACTGAGGTGATTTACAGACCTTAGTAGTTACTCAGCGCGACACTCGGTCATATCCAATCTCTGTTCCTCAGCTGTTCGAAGAGAGGATCCACCCACATCTCCTCGTCCCGTTGGAGACGACTGGTTGCTAATACCCTACTCTGACCTACCTATCTCCACGCTCTTCCCAAGCAAGAGGCAGCAAGGTCAAATGTCAAAGAAGGCCCAGGAGTTATAATGGCTACTTGAATTTAAAACTGTCAAAGGTCACAGCTCCTCTTGACTGGGTAGGAGGCAAAAGAACACAAAACGACCCCCAGGACTGAACCAGCCTCAGAGGGAGGCGGGAGATCTTGTCATTGGACTTGTGATCCGGAGACGTGGAGATCGTGGGATTTGAATTCAATAAAAATCTGGAATTAAAAGAAAACCATAGTTGATTGGCATAAAGACTCATCTAGTTCATTAATGTGATTTAGGGAAGGAAATCATCATTTACAATAAGGAAAGAGGCCCTTCGGCCCTCTTGGTCTGTGTCAGTCCTTAAGCACCTATCTCATAACATCCCGACAGTGCAGAATTGATCATTCAGCTCATCGAGTCTGCTCTGACTCTCTTACTGATACCAAGTATCTTACCCAGGCCCTCTTCCCTGCCCTATCTCCATGACCCCACACATTTACAAGGTTGATCTATTTAATCTATAAATTTACAACATTAAGGAGGAATTTAGCGTGGCCAATCCACCTAACCCACACATCTTTAGACTTTGGAAGGAAAGTGGGAGCACCCGGAGGAAACCCATGCAGACATAGGGAGAATGTGCAAACTCCACACAGACAGTGACCCAATTCTAATGAGGAGAGAATAGAGATCTGACGAAGGATCATCAAGTCTCGAAATGTTGGCTTTAAAATCTCTGGCCAGATGCTGTCAGACCCGTTGAGATTTTTGTAGCAGTTTCTGTTTCCGATTCCAGTATCCACAGTATTTTGCTTTCATGCTGTGTTCTAATCCCATTTTCACGATTCCTCTTGTGAGAAGCATTTGGCTGGTATCATCCAACCCCATCTCAAATCCATCCGAATCTCATTTGTTCTTGTCGTTGAGCGCTGAGATTGTCACTGGGGTGTGTCTGCTTGTTTAACCTTTAATCTTTCATATAATCCACTTCTCCTTCAGCAGAGAGAGAGAGAGACAGAGAGAGAGAGAGAGTCACAGCTGGACTGATGTTTAATCTGCACACTCATTGACTTTTATAGGCTGCAGTTTAATGGTGATTGCTCAGGATTGTTTTAACAGAACATTAAATGACAGAAGGGAACCCGAATCCTATTTGATGAAAAGAAAATAGCGGCATTATTTACCTTGATTACTCGAGCTGAATTACTGTGGGGGGGCACAATAGTGCAATAGTGAGCACTCATGCCTCACAGCCCCAGGGATCCAGGTTCGATCCTGACCTCAGGCCACTGTCTATGCGGAGTTTGTACATTCTCCTCATGTCTGTGCGGGTATCCTCCGTGTGCTCCAGTTTCCTCCCATAGTCCAAAGATGTGCGGGATTGGCCTTGTTAAATTGACCCTTTGTGTCAGGGGGATTAGTAGGGTAAACATGTGGGTTTACAGGAATAGGGTCTGGGTTTGGGACAGACTTGGTGGGTCGAATGGTCTCTTTCTGTTCTGTAGGGACTCTATAATAAACCCTGATGAGGAAATAATCAAACACAACTTAGCTCGGAAACAAGGTCAGCACACAGAATGCGTGAGGCAAATTGTTGTTTATCTTGATATGGGCAAAGTTGTATTGAAAAGGCAACAGAGTGTTATTTTCATTATCGGGAGGGAGAGGACTGTAATCAGAATCCTCTCTTACTCAAATTACCGATGATTTTAATTAGGCCGCCTTTCGATTGCAGCGATTCTCATTCTGCTGCTGACCTTTGCTGACTCAAAGGTCAGTCCTGCCACCTTTGTTAAGGACAAGGTTGGCTTGTGATCCTAATGAGATAAAACAGGAATGAGTTAATAGAATGCCGAGGACAACATTGGAGACTCCGTAGCCTCAATGCCAAAAGGATGGCCTCAGATCTCGGGGAACGTGGCTAAGACGTTTTGATGTTTGGTTTGAGAGTCACGCCCTGTATCTCAGTGCTCGTGGCCAGGTTCGGGGAGATCAGTGGGTATGTGACAGCACGTCTGCGTGGGTTTCCTCCGCGTGCTCCGGTTTCCTCCCACACTCCAAAGGTATGGATTTAAAACAAATTGGGGTCCCTGCTGCCCACAAACCAACCCTGCACATCTGTCTCCTCTCTCCACACGCTCGTCCACATGATGTTTTATACCCAGGTTCTGAGCAGGAATTCTTTTCTTTGATTTCCTCTGCCAATCATTCCTTGCAAATGTTAGAAAGAGCAGAGTACAAAGAGCAAAGATCAAAGAAAATTACAGCACAGGAACAGGCCCTTTGGCCCTCCATGCCTGCACCGACCATGCTGTCCATCTGAACTAAATCCCCCCCTACCCTTCCGGGAACCATATCCCTCTATTCCCAACCTATTCATGTATTTGTCAAGACGACCCTTAAAAGTCACTATCATATCTGCTCCCATTATCTCCCCTGTTATCCACCACCCTCTGTGTAAAAAACTTGCCTCTCTTTTAATCCTTGCCCCTCACACCTTAAATCTGTGCCCCCTAGTAATTGACTCTTTCACCCTTGGAAAAAGCTTCTGACTATCTATATATGCCCCTCATAATCTTTTGACTTCTGTCAGGTCACCCCTCAACCTCTGTCATGCCAGTGAGAACATGCCAAGTTTCTCCATCCTCTCCTCATAGCTAATGCCCTCTATACCAGGCAACATCCTGATAAATCTTTCCTGTACCCGTTCTAAAGCCTCCACATCCTTCTGGTAGTGTGGTGACCAGAATTGAACACTATATTCCAAGTAACTAAGGTTCTATAAAGCTGCAACATGACTTGCCAATTTTAAACTCAATGTCTTGGCAGATGAAGATAAGCATGCCATATGCCTTCTTGACTACCTTCTCTACCTGCATTGGCACTTTCAGTGACCTGCATAGCTGTACACCCAGATCCCTCTTCCTATCAATACTCTTAAGGGTTCTACCATTTACTGTATGTTTCGCATCTGCATTAGACCTTCCAAAATGCATGACCTCACATTTGTATGGAATAAGCTTCATCTGCCATCTCTCTGCCTAAGTCTCCAAACAATTTCAGGGGGCTCAGAAAGTCTTGTGTTTGCTCCTTTCGCGTGACCTCTGGACCTCAGGAAGTGTCTTACAGCCAGTGATTTACTTCTGAACAGCAGTCATCGACATAGGGTGGGATTTTCCAGTCATTCTCGAAGGTGGGATCTTCCAATGCTGCTGATCCCTGGCTTCAGGTTCCGTGATGGAGGGTGCGAACAAGGGGAAACGCTGATGACAGCAGCAGGACTGGAAGATCCTGCTGCCAGGCATTAGCGGGCATCTCTGCCATCACAGAAGGGTGGGGAGGGTGGTGTAAAAAAGCTTGCCCTATATTGTGAGAATTATGACTGCTAATTAGTGCACAGCAAACTCCCACGATCTCCTATCTGGGTATTCTATTTTCAAGTGATCTTGATTAAAGGTTAAAAATTAGCACTACAGGGAAACGTATCCAAGCCCTTTTCCAAAATGCTGGTAATGATTTTAATCTGACAATTGAGGTTGGCCTCGTTAAATATAAACTCGCTGATTAAACGCCAAATTGTTGATCCAATCTGAAAGTCCCATGCCCAATACTTAAACAAAAATGTTAGTTCCTCTGGCACTCTGGATGTAGCTTGTGTACTGAGAATGCTTTGTATAGTGTTGTTAGACCTTGTAAATAAAGGAATTTTGGTGAAAGGACTTCCATTTCTGAGGACTTATTACAGTGCTGCAAATGGGAAAAGGCCTCGGTTTGATATTGCAAACTACCGGCTGCATCTCCAATAGCACAGCGTCCGGAATATCACCTGGGATTATCCGGCTCAGGTCAGGCTGGAGTGGGACTTGAACCTCCAACGGCTGACTCAAGACGGGAGAGTGTAAGCAAACAAACCACCTCAGACTGACGGAGACACCACTGCTCAGAGTATTGGAAAATATCACTCTATCCTTCAGGGGGTAAAAAAAACAGGAGGAATTTAAAATATGAAACACATTCGGCCTTCAGCCTCAGATTTGATCCAAACTCCTGGCGATCTTTGTGAATCCATCCCAGTGTGACATTTCTGGAGAGGAATGAGCTGTGCAGAATTAGGTCAAGATTTTCTTTTCAGAGCTGCTTTAGGGAGGGGCTCTGTTGGCCAGCACTGACTGATGCTGCGAGGTACTAACTGCCTGTTTTCATTGGATACTTGACTATTTTTCCTTTTTGCAGTGACAGATTGTATAAAAGATGAATCTTCTGTTTGCCAAATCAGCAAGGAACTTATCCAGGAAGCTGTCCAACTATCTGTCAGCCTCCCAGTCTGATGAGTGCAGCATGAGGAAATGGGAGAGAAAGGCTGGGAAAGAATGAAGCGCGCCATTTCATATTCCTCTTTCCAGGGGACAGAAACATTTCTTCTTGATAACTTGCCTTTTAACTTCTTAAAAAAATGTCTTTTAAATTCTTTCCTTGCACTGAACCGTCTAGGACACTGTCTATCATCCCGTGTCCAGCGACCTCTTACCATTTGTCCGCTGATCTCCTGTAACCTCATGCCCTGCACCCTCTGATCTCCTGTAACCTCATGCCCTGCACCCTCTGATCTCCTGTAACCTCATGCCCTGTGCCCTCTGATCTCCTGTAACCTCATGCCCTGTGCCCTCTGATCTCCTGTAACCTCATGCCCTGCACCCTCTGATCTCCTGTAACCTCATG
Source organism: Sphyrna mokarran (assembly GCA_024679065.1). Taxonomy (NCBI): domain Eukaryota; kingdom Metazoa; phylum Chordata; class Chondrichthyes; order Carcharhiniformes; family Carcharhinidae; genus Sphyrna; species Sphyrna mokarran. The sequence goes on from JAGIQG010000018.1 coordinate 36,767,190, forward strand.
CCCTGCGCCCTCTGATCTCCTGTAACCTCATGCCCTGCGCCCTCTGATCTCCTGTAACCTCATGCCCTGCGCCCTCTGATCTCCTGTAACCTCATGCCCTGCGCCCTCTGATCTCCTGTAACCTCATGCCCTGTGCCCTCTGATCTCCTGTAACCTCATGCCCTGCACCCTCTGTCTCCTGTAACCTCATGCCCTGTGCCCTCTGATCTCCTGTAACCTCATGCCCTGCACCCTCTGATCTCCTGTAACCTCATGCCCTGCGCCCTCTGATCTCCTGTAACCTCATGCCCTGCGCCCTCTGATCTCCTGTAACCTCATGCCCTGCGCCCTCTGATTTCCTGTAACCTCATGCCCTGTGCCCTCTGATTTCCTGTAACCTCATGCCCTGTGCCCTCTGATCTCCTGTAACCTCATGCCCTGCGCCCTCTGACTTCCTGTAACCTCATGCCCTGTGCCCTCTGATCTCCTGTAACCCTCATGCCCTGTGCCCTCTGATCTCCTGTAACCTCATGTCCTGCACCCTCTGATCTCGATGTGGAGATGCCGGTAACGGACTGAGGGACTGACCTCCTGCAACTTCCTGTCCTCTGCCCTCTGACCTCCTGCAAACTCCTGCTCTGTGCCCTCTGACATAGCATATGCAAGACTGTGGACCAAGTGCTGGAAAATGGAATTAGAATAGATAGATGCTTGATGGGTTGTGATGGATGTGATGGGCTGTAGGGCATTTTTTTGTGCTACAATACTCCATGACTGTGCCCTCTGCTCTCCTGCAATCACTTGCTTAGGGACATCTGACCTCCTGCAACCTCCTGTCCTGTGCCCTCTGACCTCTTGCAATCCACTGCCCAGTGCCCTCTGATCTCCTGCAACCTCCTGCCCTTTGTCCATCACCTTCTTTTAACATCAATGTAAAAATTGTTGGATGAGGAAAGATCAAGTTCCATCTTGGTCTCCTTCTGCCACCTTGGATGGAACTATAATGGAATTTTGTTTCTTTTTCTACAGAAGGAGAAGGCTGAGGTGTAACCTGATCAAAGTCTTTAAGATTATGAAAGATCTCAATAGCTTAGACTGAGGAAAGATTCTTTCTCTTATGGAAAATCCAACACTAGGGGTTGTATATAAAACAGTCACTAATAAATTCAATGAAGTATTCAGGAGAGAGTTCTTTACCCAGAGAGTGCTTAAAATACGGAGCTCACTATCAGAGGGGAGTAATTGAGACGGCTAGTGTCAGATTATCGAAATCTGGAATTAGAAGTCTGCTGATGACCATGAAACCATTGTTGATTGTTGTAAAATCCGATCTGGTTCACTTATGTTCTTTCGGAGGGAAATCTGCTGTCCTTACCTGGTCTCATTTACATGTGACTCCAGATCCACAGCAATGTGGTTAACTCTTAAATGCCCTCAGGAATGGGCTATCAATGCTGGCCCACCAGCGATGCCCACATCCCATGAACAAATATATGAAAAGACGAGGGAGAGAGGGATAGAGGGACATGTGGATAGGATTAGAACCAGATACAAGCAGGCTTTGAGCCCAGCATGGTGGCATAATAATCAGCACTGCTGCCCCATAGCGCCGGGGATCCGGGTTTGATTCCAGCCTTGGGTCATTGTCTATGTGGTGTTTGCACATTCTCCCTGTATCTGCATGGGTTTCCTTCAGGTGCTCCAGTTTCCTCCCACAGTCTGAAAGACCTGCTGGGTAGACACCGGAATTTAGCCACTAGGGGAATTTCACAGTAACTTCATTGCTGTGTTAATGTAATCCCTTCTTGCGACACTAATAAATAAAAAAGCATAAACACCAGCACGGGTGTGATGGGCCGAATGTCTTGTTTCTGCGTGCTATATTCTAATTACACGAGCAACTTCCATCCACTTTTAATTAAGGACCTTGGGTGGCGCTTTTCCCATGAAAAGGCTGATCCTAACAGCAAATCAAAATAACAAACATCTGCTAACTACAGTTTGGAAGAGGAGCAATTAATTAGTCACAATTGACTTCGAAGTCTGATCAATCCTTATGTTGGTGATTGGAGGGGAAATGCTAAGTGCAATTTAAAGCACAAACTCATTAATGCAAGGTCATGGGTAAAAGAGATGGTACACAATCATAAGCAAGATTAGACAACCCTGAAGGCAAAAGGCTGTAGGGCATTTCCAGGAAGCTTATTAACCTTCAATTGATATTAAAAGCTTTAATAAGAAAGAAGTGAAGTCACAGTGGGTTTTAATAGGGCTTTGTTTGTGAGGCTGATGCTCACTGAGTTCATCATCATTAATTAGGTGCAAGTGCAATGGAACTTTGACTTTGAAGAGGAAAATACTGAGAATTTAGATATTGTACAGACCCATCAATGTAACTCAAGCAGAATGTGAAAGACTCTAGATGTAATTGATTTAATTGGTTTGCTGAAGTTCTGTGACCATCCCACCCCCCATCCTGCAGTTTCTAACACAACAGCTTTCCAATCCTCTTAACTCAGCTGGTGATGGTCGCTCCTCTGAGTTACTGGGTTGTGGGTTCAGGCCCCACTCAGGAAACATTCCAGGCTGATATTTCCAAGTGCCAGTGCTGAGGGAGCACTGTTCTGTTGGAGTGGCTCTGAGACCACCCCCATACCCTAGAAAGACAAAAGATAGCAAGTGCGAGGGACCACCATCACCTCCACATCTTAGTCAAAAGTGAATCATGGAGGAGGAATTTTTTCACCCAGAGAATGGTGAATCTGCAGAACTCTTTGCCACAGAAAGCTGTGGAGGCCAGGTAATTGAGTGTCTTTAAGGTAGAGATAGATGGGTTCTTGATTAATAAGGGGATCAGGGAGTATGGGGAAAAGGCAGGAGAATGGGGATGAGGAAAATATCAGCCATGATTGAATAGTGGAGCAGATTTGATTGGCTGAGTGGCCTAAAATCTCCTTCTATGTTTTATGGTCCTACATCTAGCCTGCGCCAAGGCACTCCAAGCTTTGGATTGGGGGGGAAGTGATTGACAAAATTGGTTCAGATATTCTCTCTTCCTCAAATATTGTGTTCATATAAACAATGTAATTTGTGAAAATCTAGTTGGTTGATGACACAATGTGTTAAAATTCATTATACAGGAAGTGGGCCCAATTGGCTGGGCCAGTATTTATTGGCCAACCCTAATTGCCCCCCATTTCAGAGGGCATTTGAGAGTCAACCATTGCTGTGGAACTTGAATCACATGTAGGCCAGACCAGGTAAGGATGGCAGATTTCCTTTCTTAAAGAGCATTAGTGAGCCAGATGGGTTTTAATGACAATTAGACTTCTAATGCCAGGTTTTTAATCAGTAAAATTTCACTATCTGCTGTGATGGGATAGGAACCCAGAACCCCAGATCCTGTTCTGGATCTCTCACTGTGCCATTGTCTCCCCCTCCCATAATCAGACTTCTCACATTACACCTTTCATAGCGTTTACAAGTTGAATTTGTTCCAAGATCTGTGAGTTGGTCGTATTGATATCCTACTGTTTGTCATGTGTCACTAAATGTTCACACAGCAATCTGGCAATGCTGGACCACAGTGGACCAGATAGGCAGGCGCCTGGGTGGTTTTCAATGAGTAACGACCAGAGGCCAGGGCTGAGAGTGAAATGCCTGGGTGCCAACCAGACTGGTGAGGGTGAGAGCAGAAACCAGATTGGTTCGCTGACTGCGAACCAATGAGCCTAGGTGATCAAGGGAAGCAACTTGACCCCAAGGCAAGAGCTGAGGAGGGCAAAGAAGCCACATCACCAAGGGCTGTGGCCTGGCATCACTGGGGGCACTGGCACAGATGCAGAGTGTGGAATCCCTGAAAGCATATACCAGCATGCGTGACATTAACCACTAACCCAGGATGGGGTTTAAACATTTCAGTGCCAGTGTGTATGTGGGCTGTATGTCCCAAAGACTGGTGGATCAAAACATACCCTTGCCATTGTTGACAATGGGCAGGATACCAATTAGACTCAATCTTGCTCAAAAATAGGAGTGTCTGCATTTGATGAAATCCTGCAATTGGACAGCATTTGCTCAATATTATGGCATAGTTGTATTGTCGCTAGTTATCCAGAGACCCAGGGTAATGCTCTGGGGACCCAGGTTCGAATCCCACCATGGCAGATGGTGAAGTTTGAATTCAATGAAAAATATGGAATTAAAAGTCTAATGATGACCATGAAACCATTGTCCGTTGTTGTGAAAACACCTCTGGTTCATTAATGCCTATCAGGGAGGGTATCCTGACTTGGTCTAATCCATATATAACTCCTGATCCACATCAATATAGTTGACAATATCCTGTAAAATGGATTAGTCAGCCACTCAGTTCAAGGGCAGTTAGGATAGACTATAAATGCTGGCCCAGCCAATGATGCCCACATCTCATGAATGAATGTAACAAAATCCTCACTGCGTTAAAATTGCTAACAATTAATTTAAGATTGTCAGTTGAGCTTGCAGTGCGGTGCATTTGGTAGTTACTGGAAACTACATATATGAATACAGGGGCCCTGTTTGCTGCAGACAGAAATAACACATGCACACATTGCACCTGTTTTAGCTAAACAAAATAAGTAATACCCTTATGCAGGTTCATTCCACAGGATAATGTCTTAAACAATTGGAGTCAAGCTGCCTGGTTTAAATTTTCAAACAATGTTTGACAATTAACTGTGTGTCAGCATCAACTGGTGCATTCTCCATGGCATCTTCTCTACCAATCAGAGTCCACTTGCCAACCAATCAGCAGTTCTCATGCAATATAAATTTGTTGTTTTCTCTTTATACTTGTATTCTTGAGTTGCCCTGATGAGTGCAAAATGAAAAGCTTCGACAACAGAGTCTTTTCTCAGAAATACTCAAGTCTTTCTTTTCTTCTTTCTATCCATCTTTCTTCCTTTCTGCTCCCACACCCTCTTGAGCCCCTAGATTTGTTCATGGTGTCCATCTGATGCCTGTGTTGGGACGATTATCTGTGCAAGTTGGGGCGACCTGGTATCTGTGTCAATTCCCCCAATATCCAACAACCATATTTTCTAAACTGAATTCAGGGGCACACAGGCAAAAGCCACAAGGATGGAGGCTGTGGATGTCAGCAAGGCAGAAAGCTTTAGCAGTTTTTATTTTAATAGTTGCACAGATACAGGAGAAATACAAAACAAAATGGGCGCAGAATTACTGCAGAGGTGATAACCACAATATTGAAGTGCATTTAAACACTATTTATATTAATGCTGATTAGCTGCACTCTGTGGGGGACTATATGCATCATGCTCTATTAATGAGAGATGAGAGGCTGTGTAGCTTAAGCAATGTCACAATAACTCCAGCACGGGGCAAGGCAGAGTGTCAGACCACTGTGAACTACCATGGCCAGTGCAGCTGGCATCATTCTACATTCCAGACATCTCGCCAACTCTGCCAACTGATACTCACCCCACACTGTTTGTGAACAATGAAAATAAGAAGGAACACTGTTCAGTGCCTTTATGTAGCCACTGTACTCCCGCATCTGTATTGGCTCCAAATAATCGTTAAGAACATGAACCAACGCTCGCTGTAAGAGTGGCTTTGTGCTCAATGATTCACCTAAACATCTTGTCGCGAGCCATCTATTGTCTCTTTCCTTGTCCCATTTTCTCTCCTCTGCCTTGCGCCAATGCCCCCTTTTGTCATTCAATCTCTCCTGTCCTCCATCCAATCAGAAGCCTTTTCTTTAGTTCTCTCCTCCCCTCCCCATGTAATCTGCCTCCTTAAAACCCATCATTATCTCCAGCTTATTGATCAAAGGGTCATTGGCCCTGGAATGTCAGATAGGATCTTCCAGCCCTGCCACAGTGCATTTTCCGGCAGTGGATACGGCTTGCCTATTGGCCATCAGCAGGATCTTCCAGTTCCGTCTCTATCTATGGATGTTTGTGCGGCTCGTCCATTCCCGTGCTGGGGTACACGGTGTGGGAGGCTGCCTTTGGCAGGACTGGAAGATCCCATCAGCAGGACGGGCTGGAAAATCTGCCTACTAAGCCTGTTTCTCTCTCAACAGATGCTGCCAGACTGGCTGAATTTCTCCAGCATTCTCATTTGATTCAAATATTCTTATTTGATGTTCAGTAATAACTTTGTGCTCTTTTATCTCGATGTCCTGACTTATCCGAAATGAGAACACTCAACTGGCATACTGAACAGAATATAGATGTTTTTTTTTTAACTGGTTGGCCAGAAGTGTGAAAAATCTTTCAGGAGCTGATTGTTAAAACAGCAATTACGGTCTTTTGACAACGCCTTCTCACTTAACCCCAAGTCTCGAATCTTTTGTGTATTCTGTGTCACAGGCCATCCAGTCAATGTCGTAGCTATGGTAACCACAATACTGCTCAGTAATTAGCTAATTGTAATAATAAGAATTATAAATACGGTCTGAAAATTACTCCCACATTTATTACTATTTAGACACTTAGCACGTAACATTATTTGAGGCGACTCACGCTACATACTCTATGCCCAATATTCTTGTCTTAAAATGTTTTAATGGTCTTACCATTACCATTCTTTCTGATTTGATTTATTATTGTCACATGTGAAAAGTATTGTTTCTTGCGTGCGATACAGACAAAGCATACCATTCATAGAGGAAGAAATGAGAGAGTGCAGAATGTAGTGTTACAGTCATAGCTGGGGGTCTAGAGGAAGATCAACTTAATGTGAGGTAGGTCCATTCAAAGGTCTGCTGTCAGCAGAGAAGAAGCTGTTCTTGGTCAGTTGGTATGTACTCTCAGACTTTTTCCTGATGGAAGTAGTGGAAGATGATATTTCTGGGGTGCGTGGGGTCCTTAATTATTTTAGCTGTGACTTCCTCAAACTCCACAACTGTCCAAGATCTCTGTGCTCTTCTAATTCTTAACCCTTGATCATTCTCAGTTTTGGTAACTTTTTTTTATTTGCTGTTGCCCTATCTTATGTATTAGGGAACACAGTAGCCTAGTGATATTATTGCTGTGCTATTAATCCAGAAACTCAGCTAGTGTTCTGGAGACCCAGGTTTGAACCCAGATGGTGGAAGCTGAATTCAATAATTAAAAAAATGTCTGGAAGTAAAAGTCTGCTGATGACGATGAAACCATCATCGATTGTTGGAAAACCAATCCGGTTCTTTAATGTTCTTTAGGGAAGGAAATCTACCATCCTTACCTTGCCGTGGCTCTGGAATCACAGGCCACGTGGTTGATTTGCAACTGCCGTCAGACAACTAGGTGTGGGCAATAAATCTGGCCAATCAGCAATGCTGTGTACCACGAATGAATACAGAAAAGACATTCTAACAAAAGATTTTAAAGGTAGTGTATTTGTGGACATGCTTCAAGAACCAGACACTTCCGGGGACACTATATCTCATTCAGGGACATCCAGTCCTAGAGAAATCTGTCATCCTGCTCTGAGGTGTTCAATGGTTTAATTGATCTGTGTTTGATTATGTTTATCTGTTCAATGATGTATGTTGACTGAACTTGCTTAAGCCAATAGGTAGATCAAGAAAGGAGCTGACGTTATATAGCTTCTGGATGACTGACCTGGGTTCTAGGCTGAAAGCACAGGGGTAGAAATCAGATTACTGAGATATTTTAAAGTATTGTTGTAGACTTAGACATGTTGTCATCTCTGCATTGCTTTGAGCTGAATCAAATATATAAGATAGACATAAGCAATGTAAAAATTGCCCTCTCACTAAGCACAGCTCACAATACTTAGCCGCAGTTAATTTTCTCAGTCTCACAGGCTGACACCAGGAAGGCAAGCACAACATTTGCTACTCAACTGAATTAGGTGCCAAGAAAAGTGTGAGTTCTTCCTGGCTTCGCACCAGAATCACAGACTGCTGCCAGTGAATGGGTGGTGGTTTCAGGGTGGTACGTCAATGTTTCCTGAGGGAACATCAGAGGTGCCATTATACCCCTGCACTCACTAACCTCCACCCACTCCCAGCCTGGCAACATCTCAATTTTAAAATTCTCATCCTCATTTTCAAATCCCTCCCTGGGCTCACTCCCTCCCATTCTGTGTAACTTCATAACCCTTCCAAGATAATCTCTATTCCTCTGATTCTGATCTCTCGCATGTGTCCAATTTCCAACTTCCCTCCAATAGCAGCTATGCCTCCAGCTGTCAAAAGTAATAAGTTTGGGAATTTCCTCCCTCAACTTCTCCACATCTTCTCCTTCTTTATGATATTCCTTAAGTCTTCATCTTTGACCAAATCTTTGGTGGCACAGTGGTTAGCACAGCTGTCTCAAAGTGTCAGGGACGCGGGTTCGATTTCCCAGCTTGGTCACTGTGTGTGTGGAGTTTGCATGTTCTCTTCATGTCTATGTGAGTTTCCTTCAGGTGCTCCGGTTTCCTTCCACGGTCCCAGAGAAAGTGCTGGTTAGGGTGTGCATTGCTAAATTCTCTCTCTGTGGGCAGAATTTTCCATCTGTGCTTGCCCTAAGGTTGGAAAATTCTGTCTGAGGTCAATGGACCTTTGCATAGTCTGTGTTCGATCCGCTGTCATTTCTGTGGTGGGTAGGACGGGAAAATTCTCCCTCGGTGTACTTGAACAGGCGCTGGAGTGTGGTGACTGAGGGATTTTTCTCAGTAACTTCATTGCAGTGTTAATGTAAGACTACTCGTGAGACCAATAAAAAAAGGAAAAGTGTTGGAACTCCAGAGACGAGGGCATTGGATTATGAGGAGAGACTGAATAGGCTAGGTTTGTACTCTTTGGAGTTTAGAAGACTGAGAGGGGATCTTATAGAAACGTATAAGATAATGAAGGGGATGAATAGGGTAGAGGTTGAGAGACTCTTCCCGCTTAGCAAAGATAGCAGGACTAGAGGGCACAGCCTCAAGATTAAGGGGGGGGGGCGGTTCAGATTAGAGTTACAGAGGGGTTTCTTCACACAGAGGGTGGTGAATCTTTGGAATTCTCTGCCTGATGAGGTGGTGGAGGCTTCCTCGCTGAATATGTTCAAGTCAAGAGTGGATAGGTTTTTAATTGATAAGGGAGTTAAGGGTTACGGGGAGAAAGTGGGAAAGTGATACTGAACCACTACAGATCAGCCATGATCTTATTGAATGGCGGGGCAGGCTCGAGGGGCTGGATGGCCGACTCCTGCTCCTATTTCTTATGGAATTCTCCTAACGTGTTGGCTGACACTCAACATTCAGTGAAAGCACTACTTAAAGAAATTGTCCGGTCATTCATCTCACTTCCTCTTCCTCAGATCTGGCAGTGTGTGAGCTGGACGTCATGTTCACCTATAGAATATCTGTGACTTCAAGAACTAATTCATTGGCTGTAAAGCACGTTATATTACAAGCCCTTCTCTCCTCCCTTATCCTCAGATGGCAAGTAGCCAACGGAGATAGGCAAAGAGTCAAACATATCCTTCAGAAATGCATTGAGAAAAATTAATTCTGCAAATGAGAGATAACAGTGCCTATTGTCATTTTGCATTGTGCTGTTCCATTCCCTTTCATTTCTTCATCTCAAAACCTCTGATAAGAAAGACCACCGTTCATGGGTTTATTGTCCGTTTTATTAGCGCATTAATGACTTCAGATTCTCTTTGGAGCAATTACCCCTTTGACATCCACACTGAGTTTTAAATCAATGCTTTTCTACTTTTATTTCTGAAGTAGTAAAGGAATATAGAATAATGTCGGGCAGTGTTCACACAATGAGCGTAATGGGCTATATACAGGACATGTGCAGTGGACCCTTCAATTCTCTATGTCTCATTGACTCCTGATCACTCTCTGATTATATAATGCCCAGAGTAAACCTTCCACGTTCCAGCCATCCATTAAATTACTTTGACTCTTGGTATGGCCAATGCTTTGTTTAATTAATCAAGGATTGTGGCCCAGACTGAATACAATGACTGGAACTCATGGCCGAAAGAGAGTGTTTGCATTTCTATAGTGCCTTTCGTATTCTCAGGAGATCCCAATGAAGCACTTCTTGAAGTCATTGCTGCAATGGAAGAAACGTGCACAGCAAGCTCCCAGGCCACAACATCAGGATAGTACGCAGCAATGAGAAGCAGGGCTCGACTGCAGTGAAATCACTGGGACTTCACTGAACACAATCTACTAATAAGTTTATTTATTTATTAGCCACAAGTAAGGCTTACATTAACACCAATGAAGATACTGTGAAATTCCCCAAGTCACCAAATTCTTGGTGTTTGGGTCAATGCACCTAATCAGTACATCTTTCAGAATGGAGGAAACTGGAACCCTGGAGGAGATCCATACAGATGCAGGGAGAATGTGCAAACTCCACACAGACAGTGACCCAAGTCGGGGCAACCTGGGTCCCTGGCGCTATGAGCTTGTGATGTGGAGTTACCAGTGCTGTGAGGTACCAGTGCTAACCACTGTGCTGCCCATACGATCTCCATTTGGGATCGTGCCATTAGCTCAAGGTTTTTCTTTATTCATTTGTGGGATGTGGACATCGCAGACCCAGCCAGCATTTTTTACCCATCCCTAACTGCCCTCCATCTCTGAAACTGCAGCATTTTTCTCCTGGTTTACTCACAGCAGTGACTGGTAGGTAGGCTGACCTTTCATTTTGTGGTGACTCCAAGATAGTTCAGGAGGGTTGAGAGCAGTGGCGTCTCCGTGCAGCCGCAGAGCGCTGATTCAAGTGTGATGGAAGAGGAATCGGAAGGCATACTGCTGGTACTTTGTTCCGATATCTCCCTGACAATAAAGCTTTTTAGCAATCCCCTGATTGAGCTGGCTGTCAGTTTGACACTGGTAAATGTCTTGTCACGTACGCTGACCTTGGAAACCAGGCACGAGGATGCGGAAGTGAGAAGAAGACTCAAAAATAGTGTGGTAGTGGTTGTGGACAAGTTGAGAAAGTATCAGGGTAAAAGGAAGATAAGAAAGTGAGAAAGAGAAACAAATATGAGGATCTGAGAATGGAAGATGGGTTAAGATCATAGAACCTTTACAGTACAGAAGGAGACCTTTCGGCCCATCGAATCTGCACCGACTCTCTGACAGAGTATCTTGCTCAGGTCCTCTCCCATGCCCTATCCCGTAGTCCCTCATATCTGCTGTGGCTAATTCATCTAACATACATATCTTAGGACACTAAAGGGCAATTTAGCATAACCAATCTACTTCAACTGTACATCTTTGGATTGAGAGGAGACCAGAGCACCCAGAGGGAACCATTTAGACAAGAAGAGGGTGTGCAGACTCCACGCGGACAGTGACCCAAGGCCGGTATTGAACCTGGGACCCTCATACTATGTAGCAACAGTGCTAACCACAGTGCCACCGTGTCAGGGAGAGATTAATGCAGGATGCTGATCGCTTTGGTTTTGATGGGGGAGGGGGGTTATGGGAGGGATCATCGTGCGTCTGAAGAAAGCAAAGACATTTGAGGTGTGTGTAAAACTTGGCTCAGTTGGTGGTGCTCTTATCTCTGAGTCCCAATGTTCCAGGTTTAAGGCCCACTCCAGGGCTTGAGCACAAGAATCAAAGTGCGGTACTGAGGCAGTGCTGTAGATTTGGGTGAGACATTGAACTGAGGCCTCAGCTATCTGCTCTGGTGGATCCCTCTGCAGTATTTCAGTTATATCCAGTGTGGGGGTCAATAGTTATCTCTCAAATAACTTATCACATTATTGTTTGTAGGAGTTTACCACACGCCAGTTGGCTGCTGTGTTTCCTACACCTCTACATTCAAAAGGAACTTCATTCGCTGGGAAGCACTTTGAGACATCTGGTGGTTGTGAAAGCTACACAAATGTTAGTCCTTCTTCATTTTCTAATGAATGTATTAATGAAATAGTTGCTAATGTCAAACAACCCAGTGACTATTAATTCAGAAACTCAGCCAATGTTCTGGGGAACCCCGGTTCGAATCCCCCAACGGTAGATGGTGGAATTTGAATTCGATGAAAAATATCTGGGATTAAGAATCTATTGATGACTAGAAACCATTGTTGATTGTCAGAAAAACCCATTTGGTTCACTAATGTCCTTTGGGGAAGGAAATCTGCCATCCTTACCTGGTCAGGCCCACACGTGACTCCAGAGCCACAGCAAAGTGGTTGACTCTCAACTCGGGTAACTGGGGGTGGGCAATAATTGCTGGCCAGCCAGCGATGCCCGTGTCCCATGAATGGATTAAAAAAAAATGCAAGGGTTAAGAACAGAAAATACTAGGAATAGATGCTGGCAGCATCTGTGTGGAGGAGAAAACAAAGATTAGAGTTTTAGATCAGGTTCCATGGATTTGAACTACCTTTACCAAGTGCACCGTGGACCATACCCTGGCCTTTATTTGTGTTTATGACTCAGTACAGTTCAGTCTGTGATACAGGTCGACCTGGCTGATCTCCTCTCCACCTTTCCCAGGAAAACTTCAATTCCGAGTCTTTCCCACAGCACAACCTAATGAGGCTAAAACTCTGAACGTTTCAGGGAAAGATACTCAGAGTGCTAAAAACACTTGGCCCAAAGCATTTTGAGCAGCTAACTGCTGACAGGGGAAAAATGAGGCAAACAACAACTTAAAATACTGGAAGAAATAGCCTCAAAATACAATTATGTCTTGTTATAGATTTGTTTAAAAAGTACTTTGACAGTCAAGGTAGCCCCTAGTAATGCAGGATGTCTGTATTGGCTTTATAATGGAGTTTGACTCAATTTTTGACTTTAAATAGAACGAACCCTGGAGTCATTGACTGGCGTAATACAGCAGGAGACCATTTGGCTCACTGTGCTTCTGTCCATTCAGTACCACTGCCCCAGCCCTTTCTCAGGACCCTGCAAACTTTTCCTTTCCAAGTTTATATCCAATTCGCTTTTGGAATATTATTATTGAATTTGCTTCCACCTCCCTTCACAGCAGCATAGCCCAGATCACAAGAAAGTCACTGGGTAAAAAAACAATGTTGTCTCACCTTGCCTCTTAGACGTTGCAGATTCTCCCAGCCACCGGAAAAACCACTGACGCCAGCAGGGAGGTAACAGTGTAGTGGTTACTAGTTGCCGGACTAGTAATCCAGAGGACTCACAGCAGAAGGTATAACTTGGAATTCAATAAAAAAAATCAGGAATTAAAAGTCTGATGATAACCATGAAACCATTGTCGATTTTTGTAAAATCTCATCTGATTCACCAATATCCTTTAGGGAAGGAAATCTGCCTTCCTTACCCAGTCTGGCCTGTGTTTGATTCTTAATTGCCCTCAGGGTTGGGTAATAAATGCTGGCCCAGCCAGCTATGCCCACATCCCAAGAATGAATTAAAAAATAAATTGCCATGAGGGCAGTTGACATTGTGTAAGGTGGAAAGACCTACATTTCTACAGCACAGGACATCCCAAAGCACGCCAATGAAGAGCAGCCACTATCACAATATAGGAACTGCAGCAGCCAATTTGTGCACAGCAAGCTTCCACAGACAGCACAGGGCTGGTAGCTGGACAGTCTGTTTCTATTAATTGTGGGGGGGAATATTGATCCGGATTCCAGGGATAACTTCTCTGCTCTTCTTTGGAATGTTGCCTCAGTATCAATAATGTCCGTCTCAGAGCATGGATGGGGTCTCAGTTCAACATTTCATTTGAAAGATGGTGAAATAGCTTTTCAGGGGCTGGTGTCCCTTCACCAAATTTTGAGTTATTTACGTAGAATAGAATCGTAGAATCCCTACATACAGGAGGCCATTTGGCCCATCGAGTCTGCACTGACAAAAATCCCACCCAGGCCCTATCCTTAACACAATGTATTTACCCTGCTAATCCCCCAACACTAGGGGTCAATTTAGCAATCCACCTAACCCGCACATCTTTGGAGGAAACCAGAGCAAACCCATACAGAGATGGGGGAATGTATAAATCCACACAGACAGTGACCCAAGGACGGAATTGAATCGAGGTCCCTGATGTTGTGAGGCAGCAATGCTTATGCACTGTGCCACCGTGCTGCCCAGTAGAAAGCAACACTCAGATGCGAACTTCCTCGCACAGAGCAGAAACCTGGGACCATCAGTAATTCTGGCACTCCGCATTATGGTAATCTGCCGAGATTGGACCAGCCATTTCTGCCTTATTCAAGAATAAGGCAGAAACCTTATTCATATTCTAAGAGGCCCACATCATGAGCACTGTTAAAGTCCTTACAGATGGCACACCCAAACTGGAGTATCAGCTCTGAACTTTTGTACTCAAGCCCTAGGGAGGGACGTAAACCCATAACCTTCTGACTCAAAGGCGAGTGTGCTACTCACTGAGCCACATCACACGATGGATGATTCATTAGCAGAGGTGCCAGCATATCAGTAGCTCAGCATCAGTCAGGAAGGGAGGGAGGTAATGGTTTATTTCTTGAGAATACAATGGAGAATAACAGATCAAACGTAAGGATGAAATAATAAATATGAGGAGGAGTTCATTTTTTTGAACTTTGAAATAATATATTTTTAAAAACGCGCTTTGACGTCAGGCTTTCCAATGGTGTTGGCATTTGCCTCGGTGTCACATTATACAGGCTGAGGAATGGTCAGCCAGAGAGATTAAATCATTGTTGCTTAGTGAGGCTTCAGTGTAATTTGACCTTTGCAGATCCAATTGTGCAGGAAAAAATTTCCTTCTCCATCATTGTCACTTGTCACTTTAATGAGCGCACGCGGACAAGAACTCAATTAATCCATCAGTATCAATCTGCGTCAGACACTCACGTTAAGAAATCGACGTCTCACTGGGCCGGAGTAGACAGTTGTGGTAACCGTGTGACAAGCCCATTAAAAACCCAAAGTACAAAGGGCTGCTTTCTTTTTATTGTGGAAAGATCAAAACTTATTCTGTAAGACAGCAGCAAGGCTGCAAAGGAAAATGTGAAGGTAAATCAAGAAATAGGAATCCACCAATGCTGGGCTTGTCTTTTAAAAGGTCTGAAAACGATATGAGATAAAGAAGGCTGAATTGGGGAAGGGAGTAACAAACTCCGGGAAAGGGTGCATGGGTGACACTCAGTGGGGACGGAGGGGAGAGAGACAAGGTGTAGGATGGTACATAGTAAGGCAAAGAGAGGGTAACTGAGCATGGCACTACCCTGGAGTTTGATGTGGTATATTGGGGTCTATTGCTTTAGTCAGCCAAAAGACCGACTAAGTAAGTTGATACACTGATTGACATTATATACAAGAGTTACTGACTGCCTTTACCTCACAGACAGCACGGTGGCACAGTGGTGAGCACGGTGGCACAGTGGTGAACACTGCTGCCTCACAACACTGAGGACTCAGGTTCAATTCCACCTGTGGCTGCTTATGTGAAGTTTGCACATCCTCCCCATGTCTGCGTGGGTTTCCTCCAGGTGTTCCAATTTCCTCCCACAACCCAAAATGTGCGGGTTAGGTTGATTGGCTATGATAAATTCCTGCTTAGTGTCAGGAGGATTAGCTAGAGTTAATACATGGGATTACGGGGATAGGGCCTGGATGGAATTATTGTCTGTGCGGGCTGAATGGCCTCCTTCTGCACTGTAGGATTCTATATGAAAAAAGTCATCAGCTTCTGAAGACCAAATAGAGATGGGCAATAAATGTTGACCTTGCCCACTTTTTGTGAGTGAATAAAAACACCGCGTTTGGCATGTGCGCTGGTGTGAAGATCATGTATACTTCAAAATCTTTCACAAAATTAATGAAGGTATACATGTGAAAGATTAATTTAGTAACCTCCTGAATAGCTAAGAAACAGCAAACAATATGCTGAAATAGTCACCAAAAAGCTGATGACTGAAAAATCACAACATGGTGCAAAATATACAGCCAATAAATATATGAAGCAAAATATAAATATGTCAGTGTATCTAAGTGATCACTGGGCTGTTGCTGATGTACAGAGACTCCTGGAGACATGAACATGGTCAGACTTGCAGCATCGTTCTGAAGTTGATCATGTTCCTCATTGAATTCTACTTGCTCAGAATAATTATTAGAATTGAGGCTGACAGGTGGGATTACTGGCGAAAATCCATAATTGGCTTCAGCGAGTGGCCGGAATACAAAATACTCCTGTGATCTCAGGACAGGGGATAATTACATTAAATTCAAGTGCCTCTTGCCCAGGAATGTGATCTGTGGCCGCTGTGGACTTGTGCCTTTGTTAGGCAGATGTTTCTTGATCATCCGGAGGTTACTGTACACCGACGGTTACTCAGTCTGCGCAGGAACAGTCGGGAATTGAACCCGGGTCCCTGACGCTGCAGGGCAGCAGTGTGAGCCACTGTGCAAAGACCCAATTCCTCCACAATGGAGGGGAGTCATTGGTTAGATGGAAAGTGAGGGGGAGAGGAGGATGATGATGGCAGAGAGGGAGAGAAGGGAGGGAGGGAGAAGGAGTGAGAGGGAAGGGGAGAGAGGGAGGGAGAGAGAGGGAGCGAGGGAGAGAGGAGGCAGAGAAAAGGGACAGAGGAGGGAGAAAAGTGGAGAGTGAAGAGAAGGGGAGAGGAAGTCCGGAAGGAGAGGAGAGAGAGGGAGAAGGTGGGATTGTAGGTTGGGCAGGGAGGGAGAGAGGAGGCTGAAAGAGAGAGAGGGACAAAGGAGGGGGAGAAAGTGAAGAGAGAAGAGAAGGGGAGAGGAAATTCAGATGGGGGAGGTAGGTTGGGAGGGAGAGAGGAGGCTAAGAGAGAGAGAGAGAAAGGGGATGGAAGAGGGGGAAAAGTGGAGAGCGAAGAGAAGCAGAGAAAGGAAGAGGATGGTCCAGAAGGAGAGGGACAGAGAGAGGGAGAGGAGTGGGGAGAGAAGGAATGGAGAGAGGAGTCTGTGAGAGAGAGAGAGAGAGAGAGAGGACAGTAATTGGGGTGGGGGAAAGCAGAAAGTTAGAAGCTAATATAGATTCCCCCTAACATAGCAGCTCTCCTCGCCGCCCCCGCCCCAACAGTAGTTTAGATGAAGAAAAATACTAGGACATTGATTTTTGATACACGGAATCAAATGCTTTTGAGTCTCCTGACTTCTATCTTTCCCCTCACTTGACAATGACTTTGAGCAATAGACCACTTGCAGTGCTAGATTCCACTCCATCGCACAACCTCATTTATTTACAGACTAATCCGCAGTCCATTAAATGTCTTGAAACGTAAAAAGAAAATGCAAACACGCGCAGCCCAACATTATCCAGAAATAAATTCCAGTTCTTGCTAAACTGCACAGCAACCTCTTTCCACAGTCGGTGCCTTCCGATATCGGGAGCTAATGCTGGTTAGTTGCTGAACCTTTCAGCCCATCGAGTCTGCACCAACCACAATACCACCCAAACCCTATCCCCATGTATTTAATCTCCTTGACACTAAGGGGCAATTTAGCATGGCCAATCCTCCTAACTCGCACATCTTTGGAGTGTGAGAGGAAACTGGAGCACCCGGAGGAAACTCACACAGACAACGGGGAAGACCTGCAAATTCCACTCAGGCAGTGACCCAAACCGGGAATTGAACCCAAGTCCCTGACACTGTGAGGCAGCAGTACAAGCCACTGTGCCACCGTGTCACTGTTGTAGCAACAAACTCTCGGTTTTAAAATGTTTATCCTTACTTTCAAATCCCTCCGTATGGCCTGACATCTCCATTTCTCTCATCTTCTCTAGCTCCACAGTATTCAGAAATCTTTAATTCTGGCTTTGTGTATCCCCCCAATTTTTATCACTATCATTGATGGCAATGCCTCCAGTGTGGTTCCCTCACTTTGGAATTCCACCTTCCTGCCTCACCTCCTCTAAGATACTTTGAAAACTTAACTTTCTGACCAAACATTTGCTCACCTGTCCTGAGATCTCCTGATATGGTTCAGTACTAACTCCTGTGATACTCCTAGGGATGTTTTACTATGCCAGAGGCACTACATCAATGCATGTTGTTGTTAAGCAGGATTAGAGGCTAGATTTCTGGCATCCTTGAGGAGTTAACTGATCTCAGACAGAGTAACTAAGGTAACACAACCTGGGAGGGGCAAATTGGCTAGGGCTTCTCCTTTAAACCAAGGACATTGGAGCAGGAGTAGGCCATTTGGCCCATTGAGCCTACCCCGCCATTGAGTTGGACCATTAGTTTTAAGATAGCTATGGAAAATAATAGGTCTGTCCCAAAAGTTAAAATTCTAAACTGGGGCAAGGCCAATTTTGATGGTATTAGGCAGAAACTTTCAAAAGTTAATTGGGGGAGCGTGTGGGAAGGAAAAGAGATGTCTGGTGAGTGGCACATTTTCAAAAGTGCGTAAACCAGGGTTCAGGGTAAAGACATTCCTCTTAGAGTGAAGGGCAAGGCTGGCAGAAGTCGGGAACACTGGTTAACTTGGGATATTGAGGCCCTGGCCAAGAAGAAAAAAGAGGCACATGACATGCATAGGCAACTGGGATCAAGTGATTCACTTGAAGGGTATAGGAGTTGTAGGAGTAGAGTTAAGAGAGAAATCAGGAGGGAAAAAAGGGGACATAAAATTGTTTTGGCAGATAAGGCAAAGGAGAATCCAAAGAACTTCTACAAATACATAAAGGGCAAAAGAGTAACAAGGGAGAGAGTAGGGCCTCTTAAGGATCAACAAAGTCATCTATATGTGGATCCACAAGAGATGGTTGAGATTCTAAATGAATATTTCTCATCAGTATTTACTGTTGAGAAAAGCATGGGATGTTAAGGAACTTGGAGAATTAAATATTGATGTCTTGAGGAATGTACATATTACAGAGAAGAAGATGCTGGAAGTCTTAAAGAGCATCAAGGTAGATAAATCCCCAGGATCTGATGAAGTGTATCCCAGAATGCTGTGTGAGGCTAGGGAGGGATGTTTGTGTCTCCTAGCTGAGATATTTGAATCATCGATAGTCACAGGTGAGGTGCCTGAAGAGTGGAGACTGTCAAGTGTTGTGCCTTTGTTTAAAAAGGGCTGCAGGGAAAAGCCTGGGAATTACAGGCCAGTGAGCTTCACATCTGTGGTGGGTGAATTGTTGAAAGGTATTTTGAGAGACAGGATCTACAGGCATTTAGAGATGTAAGGACTGATTAGGGACAGTCAGCATGACTTTGTGAGTGGAAAATTCTCACAAATTTGATTGAATTTTTTTGAAGGAGTAATCAAAAAGGTAGATGAGGGCAGTGTAGTTGATGTTGTCTACATAGACTTTAACAAGGCCTTTGACAAGGTATCGCATAGTAGGTTGTTGCATTAAGTTAAATCTCACGGGATTCTGGGTGAGATATCTAAGTGGATATGAACCAGTAAGGGTGATGTTCCCCTGTGTTTGCTGCCCTTGCCTTCGAGATGGTAGCCTTTGCAGGTTTGGAAGATGCTGTAAAAGGAGTCCTGGTGAGTTCCTGCAGTGCATCTTGTGGATGGCACACACTGCTGGCACTGCGTGTTGGTGGTGGAGGGAGTGGATGTTGGAGTGATGGATGGGGTGCCAATCAAGTGGACTCCTTTGGATGGTGTCGAGCTTCTTAAGTGTTGGAGCCGCACCCATCCAGGAGATGAGTTGCTCACTGCAGAATTCTCAGCCTATGATCTGCTTTGTAGTCACTGTATTCATATGATTTATAACAGTTCAGTTTCTGATCAATGGACAGTCCATGAATGGGATGGACTGAGCAGATTAGGAAAGATTGGGATGTAGAATAGAATAGAATCCCTATAGCGCAGAAGGAGGCCAATTGGCCCATCAGGCCTGCACCCACTACAATCCTATCCCTGCAACCCCATATATTTACCCCATTCCCCTGGTATACAGGGTCAATTCAGCATGGCCAATCAACTTAACCTGCACATCTTCCGGACTGTGGGAGGAAAGCAGAGCATCCAAAGGAAACCCACGCAGACACAGGGAGAATGTGCAAACTCTGCACAGACAGTGACACAAACTGGGAGTCAAATCCAGGTCCCTGGTGCTGTGAAGCAGTAGTGCTAACCACTGTGCCATCGTGCCGGGATGGATTGGGAAAGATTGGTTGCATTGGGAGGAGTGGGATGATTAGGCAGGACTCAAAGTGCAACCACCTAGAGCAGTACGATAGCACAGTGGTTAGCTCTGCTGCTTCACAGCGCCACGAACCCGTGTTCGATTCCAGCCTCGGGTCACTGTCTGTGTGCAGTCTGCACATTCTCCCCATGTTTGCATGGGTTTCCTCCGGGTGCTCCAATTTCCTTCCACAGTCTAAAGATGTGCAGGGATTGGCCATGCCAAATTGCCTTAGCATCCGGGGGGCTAGCTGGGGTAAAGTACAGGGTTAAGAGGATAGGGTCTGGATGGGATTGTGGTCGGTACAGACTTGATGGGCTGAACGGCTTCTTATTTACTGATGGCAACCCCACGCCTCAGGTTCTCAGAGTGGAGAGAAATAATGGGAAGCCCCTGTTAAGAGCATTGGGATGGGAACATACTGCAGGGGTGGTTGATGGGGTGGGAGGAGGGGGAGGAATGAGGCATAAAACATTGTTTTTAGCGAAGTGGGATAATATCTAAATATTCTATCCAGGACACTGGATAGAATCTCCCTATTACACTCACCTGAGAGAACAGCGTGGCTTTAATAACTCACTGAAAGGGGGCAAATCCTTCAGTATGATCATCCCTTGGTAATACAGGTGAGTATCAATTTGCAGTAATTGTGCTCCAGTGGTGCAGTGGTCAGCATTGCTGCCTCAGAGTGGCAAGCAGGGGCCCGGGTTTAATTCCAGCCTCGGGTGACTGTGTGGCATTTGCATGTTCTCCTCGTGTCTGCGCGTGTTTCCTCTGGGTGCTCCCGCTGTCCCAAAGATGTGCAGCTTAGGTGGATGAGTAGTGCTAAATTCCTCTTAATGCCCCAAGATGTGAAGGTATAGGGAACTAATGAGGTAAACACATTGGGGTTACAGCGATGGGCTTGGGTGGGATGTCCTTTCGGAGAATTGGTGCAGAGCGGATGGGTCGAATGCCTCTCCTTCTGTACTGTGAGGATTCTACGATTCTTTGGAGTGGAACCGTGAGCCCACAATCTTCTAACTCAGAGAGCAAAGTTAGGCTCACTCAGCCGTGGAGAAGGACCCTCAGAAGTGAGGGGTTTGGGGAGCTGCCAAGTCGATCTGCTTTCGGTCCTAGGAGTGGGGGTCTCGTTGAAAGGGGAGAGCAGCTAAAGTGAAACAACACAGACACTTGCACAAACTTGCGGGAACTTTGAAATGTGAGGAATTAGAATCCTCCTCTTTCTTCATGTCAGAGTTTTCCCTAATATATTCAAATGTGTGGGAACAGTAAAAGCTATAATGTTTTACATGTAAGGAAAAGTAAGTGATCCATTATTCGAAATTGAGTACACGCACTTGACAATGACTCGAACAGTATTCTTCCTGACACCCAAGGCAAGTCAAGTGTTTGTGACTCTGGCACTATATCTACACATAATTAGCTGCTGTGAGCACAATCCACCCTGAACCCAGTGCTTCATAATAAAACATTGCATCAGGTTGCCTGGCAGCGCTGCCACCTCCAAGACTAAGTATTCATGTCCTGTTTAGTAAACATGCAGTTTGCAAGGGTTGTCTCAGGAAGGAAGGGAAATGTCACCCAATATGTGCTGGCATCAACTGCGACTCTGGTGGTAATGTGTAAACACCGAGTCGCTTTACATGAAACACAACAGATGGCAATTATTATCCTGCTACATCAACAGGAACTTCAAACAGTTGGCACAACAAATACTGTGACTAGTGCTTGGACACAGCGATAGAGTTAAGGGACCACCACCCGACTGCATGTCAATTAAACTTTCTTGTTCTAAGTGTATCTGGATATGTGTCCTTCTATAGCATCGACACAATGCAGATGCTGGGTTTTCACCAGAATTTTAAGGAACCTGCTACACCGTGCAAGCCTTAATGCTGCTTCTCCGTTAACTCAGACCATTGCAAAGCTCTAACGATGGTCCCACTTTTGCCATGATGCTCAATGGAGTGGATGATATTGTGCACTGTTTTGGTCCCCTTATTTGAGGAAAAGTGTAGTGACATTGGAGGCAGTTCAGAGGAGCTTCACTAGATTGATTCCAGAGATGAGGGGTTTGTTATATGAAGAGGGATTGAATAGTTTAAATCTATATTCTGTAGAATTTAGAAGAGTGAGGGAAGATCAAATTGAGGTGTAAAATGATAAAATCTATGGATAAAGAAGACATGATGTGGACGCTTCCCCTTGTGGGGCATTCTAGGATGAGAAGTTATTGTCTTAGGATAAGGGGTACAAATTTAAAACAGAATTGAGGAGAAATTACTTCCCCCAAAGGATTGTGAATCTGTGGAATTCACTACCCCAAAGTGTGGTGGATGCTGGGTCTGTGAGTAAATTTAAGGAAGAGTTAAACAGATTTTTAATTGGGAATGAGTTGAAGGGTTATGGGGAGAAGACAGGAAAATGGAGATGAGGAGCATATCAGCCATGATCGAATGGCGGAGCAGACTCGATGGGCCGAATAGCCTAATTCTGCTCCTATAACATATGAACTTATAAACTTATGAGGTGATTAGCTGCTGAAGGGCAAATTAATTACATAAGTAAGAGAGGAAAGAGCAGGAGGGTAGGCTGATAAGATAAGATGGAGTAGAGTTGGAGGAGACCTGTGTGAAGCATAGATGGGTTGAATGGCCTGCTGACAGTGCTGTAAACTTTACATGATTCCACATATTTCAAGAAGGATGGGAAGGTTAAAGGTTTGATGTTTGTGACTCCATAGGTACTCACAAGAGGGCATAAAGGATTTTACGGCCAGTGTTCTGGAAGAAGTGATCTCCTCAGTGCCCAGTGGACTTCAATTGATGCAACAAGAACGGGTGATCTGGTCACTGCGACTTGTGGGAACTTGCTGTTGGTATGACAGTGGTGACTACACCTCAAAGAGATTTCACTGGCTGCAGAGTGCTTTGTGATGTTGTGAAGGCCATGAGAAGGGCTATCGCTTAGTGTCCTAAGATGGATTAGGTGGTGGATTGGTCATGCTAAATTGTCTCTTTGTGTCCCAAGATATGAAGGTTAGATGGATTACTCATGCTAAATTGCTCCTTAGCATTCAAAGATGTGTAGGATAGAGGGATGGGGCATGCTAGATAAGTGAGGTGATGGAGGATTGAGAGGCCTGGAAGTGGATGCTCTTTCAGCCAGTTGGTGCAGACTCAATGGGCTGGATGGCCTCTTTCTGCATTGTAGGGATTCTATGGTCTAATGGAAATGCAAGCTTGGCCTTTCTTTGAATCACATTTTTCTTTAACATGTTCATACAACGAGCCGTGGGACATTGCGGCACCATATAAACACACATCGTTGTTACAGTGGCATGGGATCTTTTGCGACAAGCTGAGAAGGTGGAGGGAGCTTTGAGCATCTCCATTGTGAGATTGGTGTGGACAGGAAGTTATGATCATTATAAATTCCCTTCAGGCCTCTTACACTTGGTGCAATGACAGCTCCTTTCCAACATGCTTTTGAAAGGATTGTTTTGAAGAAATGTTCTTTACACCTCAGCGTTTTGTTCAGGAACTTGCATGAGGATCTAATATTGAAAAGAATAGGACAAATAGTTATGCCTTGTACACTTTTTTAATATGCAGAATCTATTAGATCACATTGTACCAGTTACAACACTACAAGAAGTAATAGATTGGCCCTGACAACTTGGGCTGATGTTTTGATTGCCTTTGGTAAAAGAACAGGATAACATGACTCCACAACTCCTGAGAGATGTCAGGTTATCCCTGGAAGGTAATCAAACCCCTCCTGCATATTGGGTCCAATGATTCTATCCAGTAATCAAAACAAAAAATTGACAACAAAGCTACATCAGGAGACATTAAAGAAGGATGCTGAGAAAGGGACGTGGAGGCCAAGTTTTAAGGAGCATCTTAAAGGTTATGGGAGATTTAGCAAGGGAATTTCAGAGCTTGGGAACCCAGAGAGCAGAAGGCTCAGCTGCTGGTGCTGGAGAGAAGGAAGTGGCCAACAGGTAAAAGGTCAGAATTGAGATTGTTACCACTCACTCCAGATGAATGTCCCTAAAGTTGTTGAGCCAGGTGCGACTCCTACAATTTGTCACTGTCTGGCTGGGATACTCCCAAATTATTACAGCACGGCAACACCATAGTTAGCACTGCTGCCTCATTGCACCAGGGACTCTGGTTCGATCCCTGGCTCAAGTTGGAACCTAACCAGCATGTCTTTCGGACTGTGGGAGGAAACTGGAGTACCGGGAGGAAGCCCATGCAGACATGGGGAGAACGTGCAAACTCCGCACAGACAGTGACCCAAGCTAGGAATTGAACCCAGGTCCTTGGCGCTGTGAGGCAGCAGTGTTAACGACAGTGCCACCGTGCAAGAAGCTACATAGAACAATTCTCGACTCATGAGGAGTAGATTGTTGAGTGTTGTGGCTGCTGAGATTTGAGATTTAAGTTGGGGTGACTTCAGTTGGTGGCAAGTCAGTTTTGAGATTCCAGTAAAATTGACTTCATTAGGCAAATAGATGGTTTTGTGATTTCAAGGCTCTGTAGATTTAATTCTCTTCTTAGCTGTGACTTTTAATGACTGGGCTAGCTTTCACAGTCGGAGAGAGAGAAAGAAAGATATATTCCTGCAAAACAGTCTTTTTCAGTGAGTAGGCCTGAGGATTGGGAAAATTCAGCTAAGGAAGACCAAGGGAATGATAAAGAAAGAGAAAAGTAAAGTCTGAAGTAAGCTAGAGGGGTTCATAAAAACTGACTATAGAATTTTCTATAGATATGTAAAAAAAAAGATTGACAAAAACTAATGTTGGTCCTTTACAGACAGAAATGGGAGAATTCATAGTGGGGAATAAAGAAGTGACCAAGGAATTAAATTCACACATTATTCATTCCTTCCTTTGTGAAGACTGAAGCAATGTGCCAGAAGTGCTAAGAGGAACATATTTTGATGGGGAACTGAAGGAAATCAGCATTAGTAGAGAAATGGTTTTGGGGAAATTGATGGGATGTAAGATGGATAAACTCCAGGTCTTAATAATCTTCACCCTCAGAGTTCTTAAGGAAGTGACTCTGGAAATAGTAGATCCATTGCTAGTTATTTTCCAAAATTCTTTGGACTCTGAAATATTTGAACAGTTTGGAAGATAACTAATGTAAACCTGTTATTCATAAAAAGGAGATAGAGAGAAGACAGGGAACTATAGACCAGTGAGCCTAATATCGGTACTGGGGATTTGCTACAGTTCATTATGAAGGGTTTTATAACTCAGCATTTGGAAGGCAGTGGTATAATCAGACAAAGTCAACATGGATTTACAAAAGGGAAATCATACTTAATGAATTTATTGAAACTTTCGGAGGATGTAACAAGTTGAATTGATTGAGGGAAGTCAGTGAATGTGGCTTATTTAGATTTTCAGAAAGCTTTTGACAAGGTCTCATGTGTAAATTGAAAATGGTAGATATTCAACGAGACACTGGAATCCTTGTACCTCAGTTGCTGAGAGTAAGTGCGCAGGTACAGCAGGCAGTAGAGAAGGCAAATGGTGTGTTAATCTTCACAGCAAGAGGATTTGAATATAGGGATAACGATGTTTTGCTGCAATTGTATTGGGTGTTGGTGAGGCCACATCTGGAGTATTGTGTGCAGTTTTGGTGTCCTTATCTGAGGAAGGATGACCTTGCTATGGAAGGAGTTCAGTGAAGGTTTACCAGGCTGATTCTTAGGATGGCAGGTCTGTCATTTGAAGAGAGACTAAATTGGATGGGATTATATTCACTGGATTTAGAAGAATGAGATCTTATAGAAATTTATATAATTCTAAAAGAATTAGACAGTGTAGATTCCAAAAGAATGTTCCCTATGGCGAGGGAGTCCAGAACTAAGGGACATAGTTTGAGGGTGAAGGGTAAACCTTTTAGAATTGAGATGAGGAGAAATTTCTTCACCAAGAGAATGGTGAATGTGTGGAATTCACGACCACAGAACAGAGTTGAGGCCAAAGCATAGTCTGAATTCAAGAAGAAAATAGATATAGCTCTTGGGGCTAAAGTGATCAAGGGATATGGAGGAAGGTGGATCAGGATATTGAATTTGATGATCAGCCATGATCAAAGTAAATGGAGGAGAAGGCTTGAAGGGCCAAACTCTTGCTTCCAGTTTCTATGTTCCTACATCAATGCTTGCTGGCATTAACTTCTGTATCAAAATGTTTCACAGAGTACACACAGACAGACAACCTGGGTCAGCCTTCATTTGGTTTTTAACTTTTGTATACTCCAAGTGCGAAGGCAAATCCACAAAAATGTATTTGGACACTACCACTGGAAATCACTTGATGAGGTAGCCATGATATCCCATTGTCTCCACTGGAGATGCCAATTAGTTCCTTAATGCTTTTTAGAAATACCATGACTAGTAACGTGATAAAGTTCCACTGCGTCTTATTTTGCAACAATTCAGACAGTGGTTAGTGTGTCCATTTAGAAAGAATACTTAGAACATAGATAGAACATAGAACATTACAGCGCAGTACAGGCCCTTTGGCCCTCGATGTTGCGCTGGCCAGTGGACCCTCTAAACTAAACTATTCCAATATCATCCAAATGCTTATCCACCGAACATTTGAATGCCCCCAAAGTAGGCGAGTCCACAACTGCTGCAGGCAGGGCATTCCACGCTCTCACCACCCTCTGTGTAAAGAATCTGCCTCTGACATCTGTCCTATAACTACTACCTCTTAATTTAAAGTTATGTCCCCTCGTGTTGGTCATCACCATCCGAGGGAAAAGGCTCTCACTATCCACCCTATCCAATCCCTTGATCATCTTATACGCCTCAATTAGGTCACCGCGTAACCTTCTTCTCTCATGAAAATAACCTCAGGTCCCTCAGCCTTTCCTCATAAGGCCTTCCCACCATACCAGGCAACATCCTGGTAAACCTCCTCTGCACCCTTTCCAATGCTTCCACATCTTTCTTATAATGCGGCGACCAGAACTGTACGCAATACTCCAAGTGCGGCCGCACCAGAGTTTTGTACAGTTGTAACATAACCTCACGGCTCCTAAATTCAATCCCTCTACCAATAAAAGCTAACACACCGTACGCCTTCTTAACAACTTTATCAACCTGGGTGCCACCTTTCAAAGAGCTATGTACTTGTACCCCAAGATCCCTCTGCTCGACAACACTATTAAGGGTCCTTCCATTAGCCCTATATTTCATATGCCTGTTATTCCTACCAAAGTGAATCACCTCACACTTATCCGTATTGAATTCCATTTGCCACCTCACGGCCCAGCTCTGCAACCTATCTATGTCCCTCTGCAAACTGTAACATCCATCCTCGCTGTCTACAACTCCCCCCACTTTGGTATCGTCAGCAAATTTACTAATCCAACCCTCTACACCCTCATCTAGGTCATTTATAAAAATGACAAACAGCAGTGGCCCTAAAACAGATCCTTGAGGTACACCACTTGTAACTGCACTCCAGGTTGAATATTTCCCATCCACCACCACCCTCTGTCTTCTATCAGCTAGCCAATTCCTAATCCAAACTGCTAATACTTCGATTGTATTTAAAGTCCAATATTTCCAGAGGTAAGTTGGTGTTTTTCATTCTTTGTTATTATGATAAAGAGATAACAAAGAAAATGGAGTAAAACCAAAAATGCTGGAAAAGCTCAGAAAATCTGATGAAATTTGTGGAGACAGAATAGAGCCAAAATTGGGTCATCCAGACTTGAAACATTGGCTCTATTCTCTCCTCACAGATGCTGTCAGACCTTCTGAGTTTTTCCAGCATTTTCTGTTTTTGTTTCAGATTCCAGGACCTGCAATATTTTGGCTTTATCTTAATAAAAACAGAGTTATTGACTAATCGACAGAGCAACATTGATGCAGGCACTTAATATGGATTATTTCAAAGTGAGTGTTATATATTTAAAAGGTGCCGTTCTCCACAAGCAAACTAATCATCCAATTTGGAGAGCATCAAATGGGTAACATTTGCCCAAGCTGTCAGGGTCAATCTATCTCTTGCAGCTGCGTTTGTGGTACGTTACAGCTCTTTTCAAACTTCCTTCGTTGGTCTCAACAAAGGGTTTGTTTAAATCGTTTTCTCCGTGGACAGATTTTCCCCAATCCAAAAAGTCTTTTCCTTTTGTAAAGAGCCAATTTAACCGGGCTTTCTTAAGTCAAAGAAAGAATATCTTTATTGGTTACAAAAACGTAAGGAAAATAAAAGATCACACACACACACGCACGCATGCACGCACGCACGCACGCACACACACACACACACACACACACACACACGACTGTTGCATTGTACATGTTGCATGTTGGCTTGTCCCAGAAGACCTGGTTGCCTCTGCAGAGGCAATCCTTTAATTCTCTGTTTGCTGCCATCTCTGCCAAAACAGACTTGCCTCTATTGAGCAAGACAGAAAAAGACCTGTCTCCAGTCTTTGTTTTTGCTTCTCATTGGCTTTGGCCAGTTTTTAATCCGTTTTCTCTGTGTGTTCATGGAATGGAACAAGTAGATATGCCTTGCATCCTTTTCGCTATAATTTCAGAACATCTAAACATTCTGGAATGTAAATCAAAAGGAGATTTTCTTTTGAATATTCTGATGTGAAGAAGGATACAGTCCATTGTCACCACAACACAGGAGATTAAAGACATGTTTTTCACATGTTCCATATCTTTCCTTCAATATCCTTGTTTGAAGCAGGCCTTGGTATCTCTTCAGATGTAGAATTCCATGTTCCCAGGACCAATCTGTCTGCATAAGCAATATAAAAAATGTCCATTAAGTGGTTACTTTGCAGTATCAGCTATCAGCCTGCATAGCACACTGGTTAGCACAGTTGCCTCATAGTGCCAGGGATCCGGGTTCAATTCCTGGCATGGGCCACTGTCTATGTGGAATCTGTATGTTTTCCCCGTGTCTGCATGGGTTTCCTCTGGATGCTTTGGTTTCCTCCCACTGTTCAAAAGGCGTGCTGGTTAGGGTGCATTGGCCATGCTAAATGCTTCGTCAGTGTACCCAAACAGGCACTGGAATGTGGCAACTAGGGGATTTTCACTGTGACTTCTTTGCAGTGTTAATGCAAGCCTACTTGTGACACTAATAAATAAACTTATAAAAATACTTATACCTTTGCTCGGTGGCATTTCTTTGAAAAATATAGATCTTTCTGGAAATATCCACAATGCCTGCAAGTGACTGGGGAAGCTGGAAGCTGCATTGCATTTTCATAGCAGGTACAAACTTCCCAAAGTGATGCAAAGTAACAATGTGAAATGTATAAGCTATTCATTTCCACGGGAGTACTGCTTTTTCATCCAAATCACTGAACAAACAGGAAGGCTTAAATGATGTCAATGCAAAACAATTTTAAAAGTAGATCATAAAGATCTATATTCGTATAAAGTGTAAAGATACTGAACGAAAATGTTTAACGATTGAAGACTCCTTTAGAACCCATGTTTCACAGGAGACTTTCCAATGCAGTTCTGTCTGGAGATATTCCAACGCAATTCCGTCTGGAAATATTCCAACGGACCCCATTCTGGAGACATTGCAATGTGGAGATACTCCCCATGACAGGATCACAACTGGGTGAACCCGTTGTAAATCATGCTTATGTGACATCACGTTGGCACAGTTTGAAAATACGATCAGGATTCAATACATCACAGGTGGGGGGAAAGGAGGGAGAATTTTACTAATATATAAATACAGTACATTATATTTAAATCAGGTCAGACCTGTTGTGAGAGTGAACCTCATTATGTTACCGGTGCGGGGATGGTGAAGGTTGGAAGTCTCAAGCCCGTGGCGACTTTTAGGCTCTGCCAGATCTTGGGTCTCCGCGGGCATTCCTGTGGATGGTGAACACGGGCTGAGGACCTGAGATTGAGGCTTCATCCTGCCTCGCCAGCTGAAAGCCCAATTGGACCCTGCAGCGAATATCTTACACATTGTGGAATCTGGTTCTGATTTGAATGAAGTAGAAATGCAGTTTGATAAACATTGACAGCAATCTGGGATCCGTAAGATGCTATGTCGAATAAACGTTGGTTACAAGAATATATACAGACTTTGCATTGTAATTTTGATTATTTACATCCGGTTGAGTGAGATAAGCTCCTATTATCTCATGGGCCATCGTTTCAACCTTGTTTTGTGGATTCTGACCACCAAAGCTTTCTTGAAATGGGTAATACATGCTTTTATCCCTCTTGCCATCTCTTACACTCTGTAGGATACAAGGCCAGACTACAAAGGCCTGAAATCTACTCATTCAGCAGCAGTGAGAACCTCTCATTACCCCATTCATTCCTCTGCCATTCTTTTGTGACTCTGTGGCTGTAAAGGTGAACAGAACAAATTGCTGATACCTTTTGAACACTTGCTTTTGCTTACCAGCCCAGGCTTGAATACACAGACATGTCGGTTTTTTCAAGATAACACCCTTCAGTTGTTTTTATTGTTCTCTGCCATGTTAAGGTCAAAAATCAAGTCAGTTTTGTTAACTTCAATTAAAGTCTCTGCCCCTGCCTAGGCCCGAGAGAAAGCTGCTCTCTGTTAGAGGCTCATCCTATTGGCAAAGCCAAGCATCGAGGTAGCGCCAGAGCCTCCAGCTCCCCCTCTTGGTCACAGCCACATGGTCTGGGAATCGACACTCACCCGCTGTTCCCTCATTGTGGTCGGTTCAGCAGCTTGGCACTCCCAAAGTAACCCACTTTGGCAGCACCTTCACCACAGGGGGCTGCGACGGGTTGAGATGGAGGCTCATTGCCATCTCCACGGCCCTCATCCCGAGGACAAAGTCAATTCCTGCTGGGAGGTATGAATCTCCTGTGGAGGAGTCTCACCTCCTGTAGGTCATAAGGTGCTGCGCCTGTGTTCACCAACTGACCTCTTCCTTCCTCTACTTTTTAAAGGTGAGATTTAGAGGCTAAATAGGGAATTGCTCAATTTAAACTGCAGAAACTGACTTTCACTGGAGTATCTGTGCATCCCTCCCTCTCTCTTCCCTCCCTCCCTCACCCTTTATCTTTTTCCTTCTCTCCCACTTTCCCTCCCTCCCTCACACCCTCCTTCCCTCCCCCTTCCTCCCTCCCTCTCTCCTTCTCTCCCTCTTTCCTCTCTCCCACTTTCCCTCCCTCTCTCTCTCTATGTGTGAAATTTTTCGCCGGTGGGATTTTCCACGCCCGCCACAGTCAATGGGCCTTTGAATGGCTTGCCACGTGTTCTAGCCCTTCTCCCTCCACGGTGGAGACATAAAATTCAGACCATCTTTGTTATTTCTCTCTTACCTCTTTCCATCCTGCTCTCTATCTTTACTACCCCTGAATATTCTTGTCAGCTTTTTGCCTAACTCAGGTGAAGGGTGAGAAGGTGGTTGGAGTGACAGAGAAGATCTGCAGTAATGATTTTCCCACCATATAATGGGCAGGATTACTTGCATCCTGTGCAGCGCACATTACGGCATCAAAAGCAACCGACCAATGGCTTAGTGGCATAATCTTCTGGTCCCAAAACTGTCAATGTGGTCTCCCATTCTATGCACCCCCCTGACACGCACGCACGCACGCACACACACACACGCACACACACCTGAGAGACCCAAAGCATGGGTTTGCCATTTGCGGGACTGGAAGATCCCACAGGCAAATACAGTTGGAAAATTCTGACCGATACGAAGAGCAGGTTTCATGAACCTTTGCTGCCTGCCTGTATCCTTGTCTGGTAAAAGTTTGCTGAGAGGAGTCTTGGGAACTAAATCGTAAATTTTAGGAAGAAGTTCAAATTAAATTTCTGCTTGAAATCTTTTGCTGTGTTTCCTCATGTAAGAGTTTCCTCAACAGGAGCCATACTATGCTTGGAAAAATGAGTGCATGGATCTTCTTGAGCTGGGTATAGGCCTGATTGTGAACTCAATATGTGGAGTTGCTGGCGTTGGGCTGTGAAAAGCACAGTAAGAAGTCTCATGACACCAGGTTAAAGTCCAACAGATTTATTTGGTAACACAAGCCACAAGCTTTCGGAATCCTGCCCCTTTGTCAGGTGAGAGATGTGTTCACAAACGGGGCATTTGAAGATACAAACTCAATTTACAAGATAATGATTGGGATACGAGTCTTTACAGGTAATCAAGCCTTAAAGGTACAGACGATGTGAGTGGAGAGATTATTAAGCACAGATTAAAGAAATATGGATTGTCTCCAGCCAGGACAGTTAGTGAGATTTTGCAAGCCCAGGTAAGGTGTGGGGGTTACAGATGGTGTGACATGAACCCAAGTTTCCGGTTGAGGCCGTTCTCATGTGTGCAGAACTTGGCTATCAATTTCCACTCAGTGATTCTGCGTTGTGTGAAGGCTACCTTGGAAAAGCGTTTTTAGATAAGCATTTTTCAAGGCGACCTTCACGACATAGGACAACGCAGAGTCGCTGAGCAGAAACTGATAGCCAAGTTCCACACATATGAGGATGGCCTCAACCAGGATCTTGGGTTCATGTCACACTATCTGTAACCACCATGACTTACCTGGGCTTGCAAAATCTCCCTAACTATCCTGGTTGGAGACAATACACATCTCTTTAACCTGTGCTTAACACTCTTTCCTCTCATATTGTCTGTACCTTGAAGATTTGATTACCTGTAAAGACTCGCATTCCAACCGTTATTTTGTAAATTGAGTTTGTGTCTTTATATGCCCTGTTTGTGAACACAACTCCTCACTCACCTGATGAAGGGGCAGTGCTCTGAAAATGTGTGGCTTGTGCTACCAAATAAACCTGTTGGACTTTAAGCTGGTGTTGTGAGACTCCTTACTGTTGTACCCTCAAGGCAAACATAGAAACAAGCAGAATAAAATGGAATTGATTTAAAGCATCTGGAACTTTGGAAAAGATGCTGAGTGCCATAAACCATCACTGGATATTGCTTAATATATTTGTGTTTTTACAATGTGGGTTGAGAGCATTCAGTTACCAACAAAAGTGAATTGTGACTCCATGTCCTGTAGCTACAAATCTAAAGGACAGTTTTAGGGGATTCATCGCCTCATTCCAGCCGTCACTCAGATTTACTGGGATTATCTAAATGTCACAGGGAACGGAGTTTCCAAAGAACGGTCCCTCTTGGGTAATGGTGGTGACATTCTCTGTGTAATTATTTTGCAATCATTTTTATGATGCACTTAGCAGCCCAAATCTGAAATTATTCTTATCATAATCAGTAAGAGTATTTTGACGGGCTCTACATTATTCATTATCTGCCAGTTCCCCAACTCCATTAACTGCGAGAGGAAAAATATTATGCAGACAAGAAACCAAAAAACAATTCCTTTCAGAGTGAGATTGCACCCAGAAACATATTTTTGTTATTCATTCATGGGACTTGGACATCACTGGCTGACCAACATTTATTGCCCATCCACAATTGCCCAAGGACAGTTGAGAGTCAACCACATTGCTGTGGCTCTAGAGTCACATGTAGGCCAGACCAGGTAAGGATGGCAGATTTCCTTCCGTAAAGGGCATTAGTGAACCAGATAGGTTTTTCTAACAATGGTTTCATGGTCATCAGGAGATTCTTAATTTCAGATTTTCTTTATTGAGTTGGAATTCCACCACTTGCCATGCATGAGGTTCAAATCCAAGTCCCCAGAGCATTAATAGTCTAGCAATACTAGGTCATTGCCTCCCCAGTGTAGTGATAATGTCATTGGACTGGGATTCACAGAGAACCAGCTTGATGCTCTGAGGCTGTGGGTTCAAATCCCACTGAAGGGACTGGTGGAATTTAGATTCAATTACTAAATATGAAGGCAGTTTCAATGAAGATGGCCAATGGGAAGGAAATGTGCCCTCTTCACTCAGTCTAGCCTATGTTTGATACCAGACACATGGCAATATGGTTGACTTTTAACTGAGTAAACGGTTTGTTTCCCCTACCCGGTTTGGGAGATACTTTTGACGTGTAGTCACTGTTGTAGCAGAGGAAAAGTGACAGCTAATGTCCGCACAGTAAGATCCCACAAACAGCAATGTGATGATGATGTTTCACCTGCTTTTGTGATGTTGATTGAGGGAATGCTCCCTTACTCTTTTTTGACATACTGCCAGAGGATCTTTGAAATCCGCTGAAAAGCACTGATGGAGCCATGGTACAATGCCTCATCCAAAGAAAACCATACATGCAAACAGTACAGCCTTTCCTCAATGCTGTACTGGAATGTTCACCTTGGCTTTTGTGCTCAAGTCTTGGAGTGGGAGTTGAATTCACAACCTGCTGAGTCTGAGATAAGGGTGCTAAGGTTGACATACCGAATGGCTGAGCAAGTCACTAAAGCCCCTCGAACCTGTTCCGGCTTTCATTCAGTGAGGACATGTTTGAACCGCAACCTAACTCGACATCTGCCCTTGCCCATATCCCTTCGGTAAACAGAACTCTATCAGTCTCAGATTTAAGACTAATAACTGTTCCAGCAACAATTGCCATTTCATAGAATCCCTGCGGTGCAGAAGGAGGCCATTCTGCACCAACCACAATCTGACTCCATTTCCCTAACCCCACATATTTACTCTGCTAATCCTTGATACTAGGGTCAACTCAGCATGGTCAATCAACTGAACCTGCACATTTTTGGATTGTGAGAGGAAACCGGAACACCCAGAGAAAATCCACACAGATATGGGGAGAATGTGCAAACTCCGCACAGAAAGGACCTGAGCTGGAATAGAACCTGGGTCCTTAGCGCTGTGAGGCAGCAATGCTAACCCTCATGCCATTGTACTGCCCACGGAGACAGTTCCAACTTCACCCACCATTGCATGCAGAAATGTTTCCTAATTTTTAAAGGATAGCCTTTTTCCTAGGATGGAGAAAGCTAGCACAAGGGGACACAGCTTTAAATTAAGGGGTGATAGTTATAGGACGGATATCAGAGGTAGGTTCTTTACCCAGACGGTGGTTAGGGAGTGGAATGCCCTGCCTGCGGCAGTTGTAGATGCGCCAAGTTTGGTGGCGTTTAAGAGGTTAGTTGATAAGTATATGGAAGAGAAGGGAATGGTTTAGTTTGGAGGGGCATTGCTTTTTATATTGGTCGGCGCAACATCGAAGGCCGAAGGGCCTGTTCTGTGCTGTAATGTTCTATGTTCTATGTTCTAATTTCTCTCCTGAAAGGTCTGTATCTAATTTTTAGGCTACATTCCAGAATATCAGACATTGCCCTGCCACCTCCCCGGTCAGTGGGAATAGTTTCTGTCTAAGAACTTTATCTGTTCTCCAAAATGACTTTAAAGCTTCCAGTAAATCAGCCCTACACCTTCCAGAGAATGTACTCGTAGTTTGTGTAATCTCTCCTTGTCATTTAGCCCTGTAATTTATCTAGGCAGCACTGTGAAAGCTTTAGCAGTCTAATTCTTAAGTGATAATTGGCTCATATCCTATATGCACAGTAGAATGGAAGGCAGGTTTCAAATGGCAATGGGTAGAGATGGCACCCCTGCTTCAAACACAACCAGAGACAGCTGGCCACAGAAAGGAATCCCAATCAGTGCCAGGCATGACTAGGTGAAACAATAAAATTGAAGACTGCAGCCCACATAGAATCCCCTACAGTATAGAAGGAGGCCATTTGGCCCATTGAGCTTGCACTGACAACAATTCCAACCAGACTCTGTGACCCCACACATTTACCCTGCTAATCCCCCCCGACACTAAGGGTCTTTATTTTGGCCTGGCCAAACAACCCATCTGCACATCTCCGGACTGTCAGAGGAAACCCGCACAGACACAGGGAGAATGTGCAGACTCTACATAGAAGGTCACTGAGGCTGGAATCTAACCCGGATCTCTGACACTGTGAGGCAGCAACCCTAGCCACTGTGCCATCGTGCTGCCCAACTCTTTTTTGCAACAAGAGTTGGGCCTGTTGTCAGCTGGCCAGAGTTGGATGAGTTGTTAGCTAACTGACTGGGTGACATCTAATTCCTTTGAATCAGCATGGCAAAGAACAAATTCGTGATGGTGAGTAAAAATGTCATACTTTCAATAAAAAAACCAAATGCCGCCTCCTCACAAATAATTGTGATGTGACATTTGCTGTCGCAAAGAAGCGGAATGACTCTGTACTTGAGTACATTTTCTTCGAACGTTATGCACGATGAGTTGGTCTCTCATTTTGAGATAGTCCGGGGTGTGGTGGGAGGCCAGAGGGTGAGTGATATTCCTTAGTCCTGCTGCTTTGAGGCCTTTGACCTTAATGGCCCACTCCAGGTCGCTAAAACTTCTTCTAAATCGCTGATCAGAATTCTGCCGTTTTGAGACTAAACCCAATGGCGGGCAGTTTTGACCAGGATGGTGGCATTCTGTGCCAAGTTCTGCCCTAGGATTCTCATTAATAATGCACCAGGGTCTTTCCCTCCAACTCTCCTGAAGATCTGAACTGGTTTGTCCACCATATTTAAATACCACTCTTATGGTTCTGTCCAGCTCAACTTCTTCACTAGACTGTGCAGGATGTCAGCAACATCCTGTTGGAAAAGGATAACAGTTTCAAGAGGAAGTCTGCTCCATGATTCACCACCTTCCCCCCCAACCCAATCACCCGCTCATACCCAAATTGGACCTCTGCCCACCATCTCTGGAGTCTTCCTCCATCTCTTTCCAATGCACGATGTGGTATCCCTTTAACAATCCCCCTTTGTTTGTGAGCTTTTCATGTGACATTGTCAGCGTCCAACAATTTAGCAAGGCCAATGTACCCGACCTGCAAGTTTTTGGACTGTGGGAGGAAGCCAGAGCCGCTGGAAGAAATGCACACAGAGATGGGGAGAAAGTGCAAACTTCACACACACAGTCACCAAGCTGGGAATCGAACCCGGATCCTGGCCCTTTGAGGTAGCAGTGCTAACAATTGTGCCGCTGTGGCACCCCACAAGGCAATGAATGAATAAGATGAACATGGAAGGCAGAGGACAGGCCAAGAACAAGGATGTTGGATGCCGACAATGTCACATGAAAAGCTCACACAAAGGGGGATTGTTAAAGGGATGTCACATCGTGCATTGGATGGACACTTACCGTAAGATCACAGAATCCTGACAATGCAGGTTGAGGCCTTTCAGCCCATCAAGCCTACACTGACAACAATCCCACCCAGGCCCTATTCCTGTAACCTTATTTACTACCCATCTGGTAGCACAGTGGTTGGCACTACTGCCCCACAGCGCCTGGGACCCAGGCCTTGGGTCAATGTCTGTGCAGATTCTGTATATTCTTCCTGTGTCTGTATGGGTTTCCTCCAGGTGCTCCAGTTTCCTCCCACAGTCTGAAAGACACGCTGGTTAGATGGATTAGCCATGCTAAATTCTCTCTCAGTGTACCCGAACAGGCGCCGGAGTGTGGCAACTAGGGGATTATCACAGTAACTTCATTGCATGGTTGATATAAGCCTACTTGTGGCACTAATAAATAAATGCAAACATTTCTGGTTGCCCTGAGAATGTGGGTATTGGCAACGGATCTTTTTCCTCTCCCACCCCGCTGGGTGAACTGTTTGATGCAACAGTTTGGTCACTTCAGGGAGCATTTAAGAATTGACCAGGTTGGTGTGGAACTGGAGCCACATGTAGGCCCACATCAGGTAAGAGCTTCATTCACGAGAGGTAATAGAGATAGCAATTGGTGTTTTATGCTAGGTGGCTTTTCATTTCCAGACTTTTGTTTCAGATTGCCAAACTGCTGTGATAGGACTTTCCTGAAAATGATTTCTAGCAAAGAAGTTGCATTTTTTTCAATTACGTAGAAAGAGTGGTCAGGTGAGAGCGCGAATGACAGGGTGACAAGACAGGTCACTTGGTGGGAGTGTGCGAGTTCTCCGTGGGTCCTGGGCGAAGCATGAGTGTAATAGGTAGCTGCTGAGTTTAGGAATAAACCGCCTTTGTTAGAAGTCCTGGATGTTGATGATGTAAGGAACATTCTACAATTTGGACTCTGCAATTGCTTTGCACATTCCTGACAATATAATAAAAAGCTGTTAACTCCCTATTATTGTGAACTGTCCTAAACACTAAAAGGAAACACAAACTCGATCCAGTGCCTTTTGCAACTCCGGAATATCCCAGAAAGCATTTTGCACTCAGTTAACTAGTTTTGAAGTGTAATGACTGTTGCATTGTGGGATACATTGTGGTGGCCATTTTGCAGATCCTAAGATGCCACAAGCTGATAATAAACTGATTATTGGTCTATACTTGTACCGATCTGGGGATAAATATTCCAGAGAACACCTGAAATATCTTCCCTATTCTTCTTTTTTAAAATAATTACACCTTGGGTTTGCCTGCATTCAGCCAACAGGCTTCAATTTAACATTCTATTTATTACATATTCTCTGGAAGGTTTTGCCATCTGTTTGGCACTGGCATCACCACCTAGTCTTTACCCATAGAAATATTGGCATGTGTGCTCCAGCATTACAAAATTACCCCGGAGATTAGTACAGAGATTAAAGCTGGAACATTATGCAAAGGACACGGCCTGGTCACTGCCTTTTGACGTTGGTTTTGCACTGGAACACTTTGAGCTTTCTGAGGACAGGCTTGCTGGCTAGTTGAGTTTCCGTGGCTTAGTCACTGTCTCTGAGTTAAGAAATTGTCTGCTGAAGTCGGACTTCAGCACGAAATCCAGGCTGAAGCTCCGAAAAGGAGTGCTGTGTGTTCTCAGAGGTGCTGGGCCAGATTTTCCAATGTCGTCCACAGACGGGATTCTCCCGTCCTGCTGCAGTGAATGGAGATCTGGCCAAGCACCAACTTCTCCGTCCTCGCTGGCAGCGGGGAAGGGCAGGGAACTCCGGCTTTCGTAGAATGTTACACTGAAGCTTCTTGGCTGAATGCAGGCAAACCCATGGCATAATTAATTTAAAAAAGAAAGCAGGGAATATATTTCTGATATTTTCTGGAATATTTATCCCCAGATTGGTACAAATATACACTGGTGGTCAGGTCATTATCATGTTGCAGATTGTGGCATCTTAGGGTGTGCAAAATGAACAAAGAACAAAGCACAAAGAACAGAACAGCATGGGAAACGGGCCCTTCGGCCCAACGAGCCCGCGCCGCCACCTCGATGTTCCCACTTCTACACGCGATCCCTGTCCATGTTTATAGATCTATGGATTAAAAACCAAATTTGAGACAATTTAGGGAGAATTTGTTTTGCCAATTAGCCTAAGAGCACATCTTTGGGATGTGGGAGGAAACCGGAGCTCCCGGAAAAAACCCATGCAAGCACGAGGAGAATGCGCAAACTCCCACAGACACAGGCCCAAATCCATGTATCTGCACAGCACAGCTATAGTCACTGCGCTGTCGTGTTGCCCATCAGATGGTCCAGGTCAAGCATACACTAACGATGTGAAGCACTAGGATACTCTTGAAAAAGGTCCAAGAGCAGTCCTCTCATGACCCATCGCGTGTATGCCCCTCGTTAGACAACAAAGTGGACCAAAGCACCTATAGGATAAAAACAAGTACATGATCCCTATTTTAAATCAGTTTTCTATACCCCTCCATTCCCATTCTGTTCATGTGCCCATCTAAGTATTTCTTAAATATCTCCAGAGTACCTGCCTCCACCACTTTACTTGGTAGCGCATTCCATATCCCCACCACCCTCTGTGTGAAAAAACTCCCTCTAGCATCCAAATTATACCTTACCCCCCTCACCCTAAGCCCGTGACCCCTCGTGCTATTCGAGTCCATCCTAGGAAAAAGCTTAACCCTGTTTACTCTATCTATCCCCTTCAAAATCTTGTACACCTCTATCAGATCTCCTCTAAGTCTACGTCTTTCTAAGGAAAACAGCCCATTTGCCTAATTCTCCTCGTAACTCAGACCTTCCATACCAGGCAGCATCCAGACCTCCCGCACACCTTCCGGTAGTAAGGCGACCAGAACTGGACGCAGTATTCCAAATGAGGTCTAACCAACGTTTTATACAACTGCAACATTAAAGGCCAGCTCTTGTACTCTATACCCCTTCCTATAAAGGCTAGCATACTATATGCTTTCTTCACAACCTTCTCCACTTGCTCTGCCACCTTCAGAGACTTGTTCACCTGCACCCCCAGGTCCCTCTGCATTTCTATACTCTTAATAGGTCTACCCTTTATCATATACCTCCCCCCTACATTCTTTCTCCCGAAATGCATCACCTCACATTTATCAGGATTGAATTCCATCTGCCATCTGTCTGCCCAAGCTACCAGCCTATCTATGTCCTGCTGCATCGCCTGACAATGCTCCTCACTATCCGCAAGTCCAGCCATCTTTGTATCGTCTGCAAACTTGCTGATCACTCCACTTACTCCCTCTTCCAAGTCATTTATATATATTACAAATAGAAGAGGTCCCAGTACTGAGCCCTGCGGCACACCACTAGTGACCGACCTCCAGCTAGAGAAACACCCTTCCACTATTACTCTCTGTCTCCTATTACCAAGCCAGTTGCTTATCCATCTAGCTACCTGTCCTTGTATCCCATTTGCCTTGACCTTCTTGACTAACCCCCCATGAGGGACTTTATCAAATGCCTTACTAAAATCCATGTAGATGACATCAATGGCTCGCCCTTCGTCCACTGTTTTCGTCACCTCCTCAAAAAATTCTACCAGATCTGTAAGGCACGACCTCCCCTTAACAAATCCATGCTACGTATCCCTAATCAGACTGCAACGCTCTAAGTGCCTATACATCCTATTTCTAAG
Organism: Sphyrna mokarran; assembly: GCA_024679065.1. Lineage (NCBI taxonomy): Eukaryota > Metazoa > Chordata > Chondrichthyes > Carcharhiniformes > Carcharhinidae > Sphyrna > Sphyrna mokarran. The sequence continues at coordinate 36,808,036 of JAGIQG010000018.1, forward strand.
AATCCCCTCCAACAGCTTCCCTACCACTGACGTCAAACTCACTGGCCTATAATTTCCAGGGTTATCCCTACTATCCTTTTTAAACAACGGTACAACATTAGCTGTTCTCCAGTCCTCTGGGATCTCACCTGTGTCCAAGGAAGAGACAAAGATTTGCATCAGAGGCCCAGCAATTTCACCTCGCACCTCTCTAAGCAGTCTGGGTTAAATGCCATCAGGCCCAGGAGATTTATCAGTTTTAATGCTACCTAGAAGCTCTGACACTTGCTCCCTCGGTATGGATATTTCCCTCAACTGGTCCACAGCTCCCTCAGAAACAGGAGCTGTCAACAAGCCCCTCTCCTTCGTGAATACCGACGCAAAGTATTCATTCAGGATCTCCACCATTCCCTCAGGCTCTAAGCACGGTTCCCCTCCTATGTCCCTAAGAGGTCCGATTTTTCCTCTAACCACCCTTTTGTTCCTAACATAGGAGTAAAAAGCCTTTGGGTTTTCCTTAATCCTATCCACCAAAATCATTTCATGCCCCCTTTTTGCCCTTCTAACTCCCTGTTTGAGATCTCTCCTACTCTCTCTATATTCCTTCAATGCTGTCTCCATTCCCAGCTGCTTCAACCTATCATACGCTTCTCTTCTCTTCTAACCAAGTCCTCAATATCCCTAGTAATCCATGGCTCTCTAATCCTACCTTTCCCATCTTTCCTCTTGGCCGGCACATACTTATCTTGCAACATTTTCAGTATTCCCTTGAAAGAGTCCCACATGCCTAGCGTGGACTTACCCTCAAACAACCGTTCCCAATCAGTTTCCCTAAGTTCCTGCCTAATCCGACCGTAGTTAGCCTTCCCCCAATTCAGCACCCTGCCCCTAGGGCAACAAGCATCCTTTTCCATCTGTATCCTAAAGTAGACAGAATTGTGGTCACTGTTAACCACATGTTCCCCCACTACAATATCAACCACCTGCCCTGGCTCATTACTCAGAACTAGATCCAATATAGCCCCTTCTCTAGTCGGGCTAGCCACATACTGCTTCAACGATCCTTCCAGTACACATTTCACAAATTCCTGCCCATCCAAACCCCCAGCTCTAAGTACTTTCCAATCCACCCCAGGGAGATTAAAATTTCCCACTATAACGACTCTGTTCTTTCTGCACCTATCCAAAATGTCTTCACATATGCCTTCTTCAACTGCCCGTGGGCTGTTGGGTGGCCTATAATACACCCCTAGCATAGTAATTGCCCCCTTTCTATTCCTCAACTCCACCCACAGTGACTCCACTGTGCTGCCATGTCCAATGGCTGCCATGTATCCCACAATGCAACAGTGATTCCAATTCAAAACTAATTAATTGAGTGCAAACCGTTTTCTGGAATATTCCGAGATTGTGAAAGGCACTAGATCAATGTAAGTCAATGTTTCCTTTTAGTGTTCCAGACTGTTCGCACATTGATTAGGGAGTTTACAACTTTTTATTACACTGTCAGATACTGACAGTAAGTTTTGGTGCCCAGACTAATGCACCACTTTAATGGGGACTTTATTGGATTAGCCTGAGCCTAAACGACAAGAATATGATACTGAAGAGGAATAAAGATAAACTGGAACAGCAACAACATGAAAACAACAACTTATTTAGCACAGTGGTTAGCACTACTGCCTCACAACACTAGGGACTCGGGTTCAATGTTATCCTCCAGTGACTATCTGTGTGGAGTTTGTGCAATCTCCCTGTGTCTGCATGGATTTCCTCCTTGGGCTCTAGTTTCCTTCCGTAGCCCAAAGATGTGCAGGTTAGATGGATTAGCTGTGCTAAATTACCCCTTAGTGTCCAAAGATGTGTGGGTTAGGTGGATTGGCCATGCTAAATCGTAATTTAGTATCAGGAGGACTAGATAGGGTACATGTGTGGAGTTACGGGGATAGGGCCTTGGTGAGACTGTTGTTGGTGCAGGTTTGATGGGCCTCCTTCTGCACTGTAAGGGTTCGATGACTCTATGAATGTAACAAAATATTGCAAGGTTCATAGAAGTGTGAAGCAAAAACTGACAGAGCGACGTGAGGAGATTGGTCAAATGACCAAAAGCTTGGTCAAAGAGATAAGTTCTAAGGAGTGTTGAGATGTGTAGGGAGGGTCATTCCTTCACTTGGTGGGAGGCAGATGAAGATGCTAACAGCAATACTGGAGTGAATCAAATGAAGACAATTAGAATGAGCATAGAAATTTCTCAGGCTGTGGAGCTGGGGGAGATTCCAGAGACAGAGAGGCAGAATCATGTAGGCTTTTGAAAATAAAGATGAGAATTTTAAAATCAAGGTGAAGCTTGGCTGGAAGCCCAGTGAGCACAGGGATGGTGAGAGAACTTTGTGCAAGTTGTTACAGCCGGTCCCAAGTGAGGTTCCCCAAAAGTTATTGATCCGGATGAGCCCCCTCAATTTGTCTCTGTCCAGCTGGGATACTCCAGATACAAACCAGGATGAAGAGGGGTATCTGGCCCAAGTATTTATTCAACCCATTCTTTGTTGGTAGCAACAATGCTTTAATCTAACAAGGTTCCCTTTCCCTTGGATACCTTTTCCACACCCAATAGTTATGTTTAAAAAGGAACAAATTTCACCAGGCTTTCTAGGTAAATTTATTAACTACTAAAAGGTAAGGAAAAATGGTAAAAGCCGTACATCTACATTCATATTGAGTTTAATAGTAAGTGAACATAAATAAAAAGTTAATCGGAACTGTCCTTAAGTTGTAAGGAGTAGGTGATGATGTGTTTGGCAGATAATGGTTGATTCCAATAGTTGATTCTTTGATTCAATTTGTTCTGTAATTCCGGAGAGAAATTTCAGTTCTGTTTCCAGCTGTGATCCTTCTGCTGATTCGTCAATTTCCACAGTCAGAGAGAGAGTTTTAGATGTTCCTGCAAAAGTCAACTATTTTTGCAGGGATCATGTCTCGGTTACTCGGGTTCAATCTGGCAAACTTTCAACTGCTTTCCTCACAGTGCGTGTGCGCACGCACACACGCACACACAAACACACACACACACACACACACACAGTGGTTAGCCCTGCTGCGTCACAGTGCCAGGGGCCCAGATTTGATTCCTGGCTTGGATCACTATCTGTGTGAGGTCTGCATGGATTTCCTCTGGGTATTTGGTTTCCTCCCACAGTCAAAAGATGTGCCAGTTAGGTGCTTTGCCTGTGCTAAGTTCTCAATGCAATGAAGTTGCTGTGAAAATCCTCTTGTTGCCACACCCGTGTGTACACACACACACGCACATAAAGGCGCACACACGCACACAAAGGCGCACACACGCACACGCACATACACAGATGCTGGCAGCTCTCTCAGCTAACTTGTAACCCCTGTTTTTGTATATTCAAACTAGAGTCCATTGGTCAGCCTTGGCAATTATACCAGGGTCTTTCGATGAAATAGCTTTAGTATTCCTTTGTCTTTAGCAGTGAAAGTAACCAGCCTTTGGATTCTTTTCGAATTATCTTGTTGGAACAGCAGTTTAAGAAAATATTCTGTAGTCATTCCTGTCGCTGATACATTCTCAGCCAACTCCAGGCTCTGAGTCTGTTTTTTAAATACAAAAAGCGGGTCTTTTTTAAAGTCCAATATCTCCCTGTGTAATTCCAAGGGTTTTTTTTACCCTCTCCCTCATCATAGTAGAAGTTAAGACAGGGGTAGGAAGTGTAAAAAGATGAACTGAATCTTCGTGTTTCTCATTACAGCTGTGCCCGAACATCTGTTCTGAACCAGTTGTCATGTGACAGAGTTTGATTGGATCTGGAAGAGGGGAAGGAGGGAAAGAGAGATCACCCGAATTAGAAAAGTAACTCCCAAATCAACAAAATATAAAAAGTTGAAAAATTAGTTTCAATGCTGTGCGACTGTGCAGCAACAGAATACATTAAATTCACACTTTAAGATTAAATTCATGGCTAACGCTTTATGAATAATGGATCTCGTGGGGATGATTTCCATTTTTTACATGCTCATTTGTGCAGGAAATGTATGAAATTGGAACTTGCAGCTATATTTTGCACTCTGAGACTGACATACAAATGCTGCTTTTATGATCTTCCATCGCCGTGGCTACAATGGCTCCATCCCTTCTAAATGACTGAATTCCAATTAGTACTGAACTCAGCCTAGAAGCATAGAGGCAGGAGTAGGCCATTCGGCCCTTCGAATCTTGTCCGCCATCCATTTTGATCAACAGGTTTATTTGGCATCATGAGCTTTTGGAGCACTGCTCCTTCATCAGGTGATTCATTTTGATCATGGTTGATCATCAAATTCAATATTCTGGTCCCCCCTTCCTGCCTTATCTCTGGATCCCTTTAGCCTGAAAAGCTATATCTAATTTTTTCTTGAAATCACACAATGTTTTGGCCTTAACTATATTCTATGGCAGTGAATTCCACACATTCACTGGGTGAAGATATTTCTGCTCACCTCTGTTCTCAATGGTTTACCCTTTATCCTCAAACTATGACCCTTAGTTCTGAACTCCTTCAAGAATGGGAACATTCTTTCTGAACCTACCCTGACTAGCCCTGTTAGAGTTTTATAAGTTTCTGTGTTATCTCCTCTCACTCTTCTAAACTCCAGTGAATATAATCCTAATCTTTCCTCATATGACAGATCTGCCATCCCAGGAATCAGCCTCGTTAACTTTCACTGTACTCTGTCTATAGCAAGGACATCCTTCCTCAGGTAAAGACACCAAAACTGCACACAATGTCATAGAATCATGGAACGATGCAGCACAATAGGTGATCGTTCAGTCCATGGCGACTGTGTTAGCAATTAATCTCATTACCCTGCTTTTTACTTATTTCACTAAATTTTTATCTTCAAGGTTTTATCTGTTGAAAGTTATCATTGCATTTACATCAACCACTCTTTCGAGCAGTTCCTTTTAAGTGTTTATTCATTAATGATGTCACAAGTAGGCTTACAATAACACTGCTATGAGGTTTACTCTGAAAATCTCCAAGTTATCACACTCCGGCACCTGCCCGGGTTCCAGATCACAATAACTCCCCACACTAAAATAAAGTGAATGTGCAAAGAGTTCTTTTTTTTTTGGTGCTGCTCTTGCTTGTCTGTAATTGTTTGCTTGTACAGGAAAGAGGTAGAGAATCTGGTGAAGTGGCGCAGAGACAATAATCTCTCCCTCAATGTCAGTAAAATGAAAGAGATAGTCATCGATTTCAGGAAGCATAGTGGAGAACATGCCCCCGTCTATGTCAATGGGGATGAAGTGAAAATGGTCAGGAGCTTCAAGTTTACAGACGTCCAGGTCACCAACCTGGTGTCCTGGTCCCTCCATGCTGATGCTATTGTTAAGAAAGCCTACCAATGCCTCTACTTTCTCAGAAGTCTCAGGAAATTCAGCATGTCCACTATGACTCTTACCAGCTTCTACAGATATGTCATAGAAAGCATTCTTTCTGGTTGTATCACAGATTGCTATGGTTCCTGCTTCAGCCAAGACTGCAAGAAACTCCAAAGGATTGTGACATAACCCAGTCCATTACACAAAATTCCCATTCATTGACTCTGTCTACACTTTCCACTGCCTTGGAAAAGCAGCCAGCATAATCAAGGACCCTCTGCACCTCAGACGTACTCTCTTTCATTAGGAAAAAGATACAAAAGTCTGAGATCACGTACCGACAGTTTCTTCCATGTTGCCATCAGACTTTTGAATGAACCTATTTTGTATTAAGTTGACATTTCCCTACATACTAGTTACGACTGTAACATTATATTCCACATCCTCTCCTTTCCTTCTCCCCATGAACTCTATAAATGGAATATTTTGTCTGTACAGCGTGCAAGAAACAATAATTTTCACTGTATAAAATTACATGTGACAATAATAAATCGAATCAGAAAAGAACAAAGAACAATACAGGACACGAACAGGCCCTTCAGCCCACCAAGCCTGTGTCAATATGTCATTTCTATCCCTCTCTTCACTTCCCGTTCACGTGACTATCAAGATAGATTTTGATTGTTGCTACTATATCTATTCCACCACCTCCACAGACAGTACATTCCAGGTACCCACCACCCTCTGTGTGAAAAGCTTACCTTGCACATCTCCCCTAAACTTACCCCTCTCATCTTGAACTTGTGCCTTCTTGCAGTTGACCCTTCCACCCTTGTAAAAAGCCTCTGAATATCTACCCTGTCTATGCCTCTCACAATTTTGTCGACCTCTATCAGGTCACTCCTTCAGCCTCCATCTTTCCAGTGAAAGCAACCTCAATTTATTTAACCTCTCCTTGTAGGCTGACAGTCTCGAGACCAGACAACATCCTGGTGAAGCTTCTTTGCAACTTCTCCTCAAGGATCTTTATCAAGTCTTCGTAAGTTTTGGTTCCTGACAATTTGAAAGTTTTACTTCCTATTGTACTGAGGAAAAGCCGATATGAGCGATTCATTTGCAATTTTATTTGTTGGTGCAAAGTATTGAAACTGCTCTAAATAGGAGCTCTGTGAATCATTTTCTTCATTGAAAGTATCCTTGGATTCTAATTGACCCATCATTTCTCTTGCAGGCTCTAGTAATTCAAAGCTCTCAGTGTATGTATTTTTTTACTGTCTTCCCAATACTGCCCTTTTTACCCTGGAGACCAGTGACTTGATGCATTTTTACTTTAAAATGCACCCAGCCACACTGCAAAGCATCTTTTAAAATATGCCAGAGAGTGGTTAGCACTGCTGCCTCACAATATCAGTCATCTGGGTTCGATTCCAGCCTTAGGTCACTGTCATCACTGATTTTCTTTATATAATGGTCTAATATTCAAGATGGCATTGCAGCATGATGACCTCTTGTGAGCTGTGCCCAGAATAGCTCCTAATTCTATCATTTTATGCCTTTAAAACTGTATTCTAACTCTTTTTTTAACTCTCGGATAATATTCTATTCAATCTCTTCTTCCCTGCTGCCAACAGATTTTTGAATGGATCAGCCTTATATTAGGTTGATCTTTGTATGACAGTAACACTATATTCTGCACTTCTCCTTTCCATCTCCCATGTACTCTATGAACGGTATGCTTTGTCTGTATAACATGCAAGAAACAATACTTTTCACTGTATCAATACTTTTCACATGTGACAATAATAAATCAAACCAAATCAATAAACTATGTTTGGGGTTGTGGGTTTTAAACAAAAAGAATCAGATGTGGTTTGCACAATTAGATTCAAAATAACACATTTGTTGTAGGATTTGTTGCCTGGATAGAGTATAAACTAAAACTAATTTCCGGAGCCTCTGAAATACTTCTATGACATCACCATCAAATCACGTGACCTGGTCTTAAAGCAATTGTGCAACTACTTAAATATGTAATAGTTAAGACGTGTCCGGTGGAGATGTTTGATCTCTATCCATCTGGAGTGATGGGAATAATGGCCAACAACTGTGAGTACATCCTCCCCCTTGAGTTAGGAAAGGTCCATCCCAAGATGTTTTCAGGGTCTAGATGGAACTGATGAAACCAAAGTTCTTTTTGATCTTGGCGATGGATTACACAAGTGATGAGCTCAAAATTATGTGATCTTGAGATTCATAGAAGCATAGAAACATGTAAAATAGGAGCAGGAGGAGCCCATTCAACCCTTCAAGCATTCATTTCTGATCATCCAACTCAATAACCTGATTCCACCTTCCCCCTCCATAACCCTTTGATCCCCTTCATCTCAAAAGCTCTGTCTAACTGGTTCTTGGACCCAAAAACCTATCAACCTCTGTCTTATAAATATACTGCATCCGCTGCTCTTCTGGCAGAGAATTCCAAAGATTCACACCCCTCTCAGTGAAGGGATTTCTCCTCATCTCAGTCCAAAATGAGTGGGAGTTTCCAGACCTGCCCGCCACCAGGATTGTCCAGTCCTGCTGAGAGTCAGTGGACATATGGCTCGGCTGCTGAATCTCCCATGATGGGTCTTGCCATGACAGGGCTGGAAAATCTCAGCCTGGAATTCCGCGTCCCGGATTCCTCAATGAAGGAAACAATTTTATCAGAACAAAAATCTTATCAAACTCAGTCTTATCAAAAATCTTATCAAACTCAATTTTCATTTGAACTCCAGCCTCAAAGCTGGAGAGGGTTGATGGTTTTTACTACTTTCTGTGTGTAGAAATACTTCCGAACATCACTCCTCAATGGCCTGCTCATATTTAGAATCTCGACTGTGCAGAAGAAAGTCTGCTGTGACTCTCTGACAGAGTATTTTACTCAGACCCTCCTATCTCTGTAACCCTGTGCATTTAGCCTGATTAATCCACCTCACCTACACATCTTGGGACACCTAAGGGCGCTTGCCCCAAAACTGGAAAGTCCTGCCCGAGATCAATGGATCTTTGCATGGTCCATGTCCTGCCTGCTATGATTCACTTGGCAGACGGGATGGGAACATTCCGCCCAACGGGGCCATTTAGCATGACCTTTCCACCTCACCTACACATCTTAGGAAACTAAGGGGCAATTTAGCATAGCCAATCCAATTAGCCTGCAATATTTTGGACTGTGGAAGGAAACTGGAGCACCCGAAGAAAACCCACACAGGCACGGGGAGGATGTGCAAACTCCACACAGACAGTGACCCAAAGCTGGGATTGAACCTGTCCAGTAGCTATGAAGCACTAGTGCTAACCACTGAATTTGAAATTCATACCCAATAGTAGTTACCTCAGCTAATTGATGCACTCACCCCCAGTAGTCACTGAGGTAATGCTATGTAGAAGTTACTTCTACATTACTGATGCCCAAATTCCTTTCCTGCGTTCTATTCAAAGCATTGCATGATTTGAGGTTTCAGTGAGACAGCAAAGCCCCGACAGTCTTCAGTATTAATTGTTCCCATTTGAATATGGTCTGATATCAACAACCTCTCCCACACGGTGTCGGCAATAACATTAATTTGGAATGTCTTTTCATTATCAATTTAATGATACAGTGCAGCTTCCTTCCACTAACTTAGCCAGGCCTCAGGCCTTGATCTATACATATATATATATGCGAGCTCCAACTGCTCATCCAATGTTAATCACAGTACGCCTGTGCTGTGTTCAGCGTGATAATTAAAAAATCAATTAGTGAGGCTACTTCGCCCCCAAGCTTAAAAGGCAAGGAAACAAGAAATTATCTCCTCCCGCCCACCACCTCAGAACAAACACAATTTCTATATCATAATGAAACCAACAATGACTCAGAGCTGTACAGCCAATATTTAGATTTACTTTCCATATTTATATGCATAGACCGTCATAACTTAATTTGCAACTAATAAAGCTATCTTTGATTGTGTGGGAGGTGATTCGCACCTACTTCATGATTGTTGTTTTAGCTTAAGATGAACATATGTAACAGTTGACCTCAATATTAATGTCTCTGGGGGAGCACTTGTTCCACTAAGATCTCCCCTTTAGACAGCGAATGCTCCAGGTTGTGTAGATTACCCCAGTACACAGTAGAACATCCCATCACCACCACATCAACAAGAACAGCAAAATTTTAATGCTTATAGTACCTTTAACAAAGCATTGTGTAGTGGAGGATATATAACCTCTACAAATATGGTGGCTCATTTCTTCAACTTTTAAGTAATTAATCAATCAGATATTTTTCCGTTTTTCTCTCTGTGACAGAGTGGTTAGTTCTGCTGTCTCACAGCGCCAAGATTCGATTCCACTCTTGGGTGACTGGAGTTTGCATGTTCTCCCTGTGTCTCCATAGGTTTCCTATGGTGGCTGAGGTTTCCTTTCACAGTCCAAAGATATGTAGGTTAGGTGGATTGGCCATGCTAAATTGCCCCTCAATGTCCCAAAGATGTATAGATCAGGGGGATTAAATGCATGGCTTTACGAGGATAGGGAGGAGGTGGGTCTGGGTAGGGTGTTCTGTCAGAGAGCTGGTGCAGGCTTGATAGACCAAATGATCTCCTTCTGCACTGTAGGAATTCAATGATATTTCCTTAATCTAGTCTTCCCCTCACTTTATTTCACTTTCTACACTTGATTTGAGTTATGCAAAGACTGAAGATAGTGAAGTGGTTCTCCTTGCATCGAGATTACTTGCTCCATTGTGTTGTGTCTGCTCTCTGAAAGAGCTATCTAATGAGTCCCATTCTCGTCACCATCTCCTCTTAGCGCTGCAAATGTCTCCTTTTCAAGGCTTGCTTCAATTTTCTTTTGAACATTACTATTGAATCTACTTCCATTGCCCCCTCAAGCAGTATTGGGGAGCACGGGGGGGAGAGTGTTGGCAACGTAAATTATACTATTTGTACCTCGCTAACGTCACATCAGCAAAGTTCTTAACACATTTTTATAATCGTTAATCTGTTGAGGGGACACTCCTGGGGAGGCAAAGGTAAGTAAAGCTCCGGGGTGAGAGAGACATGGTCTGGCAGTGTCAACCTAGTGATGCCAACCTATGGAGTGGGGGGGGGGATATGTGGGGGGTGGGGGAGCTATAATTGGACATAGGGTCTTTATCATCATCATTTACATTACCTTTGTCCAATTGCGATCCTCCCCCTGCCCCGCCAACATCTCCCCACCTTCATAGTATAAACCTTGGCCTACTTTCTCTATCTTTACGTGTGTTGTTGGCGGAACAGGCGGAGTGGTAGGGTTGTGTATGTGTGTAAGGCGCGTACAGGGAGTTCGGAAGATGGGAGAGTGAGGTGCCAGCTCCAGGGATATGTCCAAGCAGGTTTGGCCACCCACTGCTGCATGCCAACCTGCTCTGTCCCTGGCGAGGCTCCGGGAGATGTTCTTTTACAGGAGAAGCGGGTGTAAATGTACATTTTGAAGTTATTCACTAGCTTGCGTCTAGTAGATTGAACAGATGATTGACCATGCATTGCGAGAGCTATTATCTGGTCCCAGATGAGCACAGCCTTCACTGGCATACAAGGCTAGAACTAACCGGGGAAAACCTGTTCACGGAGCTCTCAGCCTCTAACCATCTGTTTCGTTATAGATTGAAGATGCTGATTGTAATTATTTCAACAGAGCTGCTTAGCTAAAGAATGGGGGGGGGGAAGGGGATGATGAAAATAAACAGTCTTTTTGCATCACCACAAGAAGACAGAACAGCCGAGTGGACAACTTATAATGAAGAAAGGCACTTTCTTAATATCAAAAATGCAACTACAATGTGAGGAATATTGATGCGCCTGTTCCGACATCTCAACAGCCAACACGCAAGAAACAGGAGTTAATTAATCTGCCGTTGCAATAATAGCACATTTCTTTTCAAGCTAATTAGATTTAGTCGTTGGGTGAAATATCTCAGATTGGAAAGTCGAGCGTCTACATTCGATCAGCTCTCGTTTCAGCGCGTTCTCGTTTCACCAGGCTCGCAGAGCTCCAGAAATTATTATTAATAACCTGTAATTAAATTCCTCAGCTCAACACAAGCAAAGCACGAGAGTGTGGAACAGGGAATGGTGGATTATCACCAGTTTGCACATCTGCTTTCATCCCGCTCTCTCCCCTACTGCTCTCCCCCGACAGCAACAACAAGATAGAATGGTTACATCACAGCAGAAGACTATTCAGCCCACTGTGTCTGCATCCACTCCCCTGCCCTTCTTCCCCCACCTTCTCCAGTTTGAACCCTGTGAACTGAGTTTCTTCAGACAAGTATCATTATAATTCCCTTTATAAAGCCACAATGATCCAGTTTCCATCACACTCACCGGTAGCGAGCTCCAGATCTTAATCACTCGTAGAATCATAGAATCCTGACAGTGCGCGGCAGGAGGCCATTGGGCCCATTGAGTCTGCACTGACAACTATCCCCCCTCCCCCTCCCGGGCCCTACCCCATACCCCATAACTCTGCTAATCTCCCTGACACTAAAGGGCAATGTAGCATGGCCAATCCACCCAACCCGCACATCCGTGGAGTGTGGGAGGAAACCAGTGCATCTGAAGAAAACCTACACAGACACGGGGAGAATGCACAGACAGTCACCCAAGGCCGGAATTGAACCCCAGTCCCTGGCCCTGTGAGGCAGCAGTGCTAATCATTGTGCCACTTGTCGCCTGTGCGCACTCACTGCGTGAAAACTGTCTTTCCTCTTGTCGCTGCTGTTGTTTATATTTTCCTAATCACCTTTAGTAACCTGAGTCTTAACCAAATAAGGAGATATTGGAAGTGACGATCACAATCTTGATCAGAAGTTTGGTTTCACTCAGGATTAGAGAGAGAGGGAGATTTTGGGAGGGAATTCCAGGCACAGGCATTAACTTAAAGAATTACTTTTTGTGGCAGGAACCATCAGTGTTCAATTAGGGATTGAAAAAGTGGATGAAGGGAAAGGATTTGTGGTATGGGAGCAGGAAGAGTGCATGTGATTCTATGGAATAAAATCACAAGTCTCACAACACCAGGTTAAAATCCAACACGTTTATTTGGAATCACCAGCTTTCAGAATACTGCTCCTCCATCAGGCACTCCAAAATCTCAGGCTACCAAACAACCCTGTTGGACTTTAATCTGGCATTGTGAGACTTTCTACAGTGCTTACTCCAGTCATCACCAGAACCTCCACAGCATGGCTACTGTAGAATAAATGCAGACGCGCACACAGGTTGGAGTGTTTCATTCACTGCTAGAACTTCTATATTTGATTTTCAGCAGTGTTTCCAGAATGACAAAGTCTTATTGCAGGTGCTTGCATGGTTGCTTTACACAACTTGTAAGCAATACTTTGTTCACATGTTTACCATTGCTGGCATGCTGTCCCATTCTTTCATTACTCCTGCATTCACTGACCCATATGGTTTTAAATTTCTCCTTCTTGTTTGCAAATCTTCCTGTGGTCTCACCCCTCCCCCTATCTCTGTAATCTGCGCCAGACCCAGAATCATCCATAACCTCCACACTTCTCCCATTCTGACCCAGTTTTTAATTTTTCCATCACTGCTGGCTTTGTCTTCAGTCCTCCAAACCATGAGCTCTGGAATTCCTTCCTTAATCCGGCCTCTCACATTTCCCTCTCTAAACTGGTCTTTCAGAATACCCTCCCTAATCCAGCCTCCCAGAGTCCCTCTCTAAACTGGCCTCTCCACCTCTCCAATTCAGTAGGAGAGTCAGATAGATTCAAAATGTTAACTCTGTTTCTCTTTTCACAGATGCTGCTGAGTGTTTCCTGCATTCTGTGTTTTTATCTCTCTCTATCTCTCTCTTCTCCATGAAGACACTTCTCAAATCTTACTTTTATATCTACCTTTACTTGTCCTACAATCTCCTATATATGTTTTGGTATCACTCCTGCAAAGCACCTTGGGATGTTTAGTTACATTAAAAATGAGATAAAAATGTAGGTTGCTGTTTGCCTCCAATCTTTGCAATTGCAGCTTGTTATAAAATAGAATAGAATCCCTCCATTGCAGAAGAAGCCATTCAGCCCATTGAGTCTACACCGACTATCTGACGGAGTAACTTACTCAGACCAAATTCCCTGCCCTATCCCCATAACCCTACACATCTCATTGGCTAATCCCACTAACCTAGCATTTTGGGACATTGAGGGGCAATTTAGCATGTCCAATCCATGTAACTTGTGCATCTTTGGACTGTGGGAGGAAACCGAAGGAAATCCACGCAAACACGGGGAGAACCTGCAAACTCCACACAGACAGTGGCCCGAGGTCGGAATTGAGCCCGGGTCCCTGGTGCTGTGAGGCTGCAGTGCTAACCCACTGTACCACCATAGCGAGAGGCAGCTTTTTAAATGCTTGGATCTTCCATTAATGTCTGTATAGCCTGTTGTATGTCTGTTGATGTTTATTGATGCTTCCTTTTAAATCCACAAGCGATTTGGTCTGCCTTGTTGGCTAACAAGGGGCATATACGCATTGGGTCGTATGAGGATCGCTCTTGAATGTTGCTTCGAGAGTTGCCTAGTGCTTCACGTCTGTTAGCGTATGCTTAAACTGGACCAATTGACAGGCAACACGACAGCTCAGTGACTATCACTGTCTGCTGTGCAGTTACAGGGACCTGGGTCGGATCAATGTCTGTGGGAGTTTGCACATTCTCCCTATGCTTGCATGGGTTTTCTCCTGGTGCTCTAGTTTTCTCCCAAAAATATGCTTTTTAGGCTGATTGGTATCAATAAATTGTCCCTGAATTGGATCTCCCTTAATCTGGCGCACATATAATTCCCTAAATTTGCACCCCCTTTATTGTGGAGTCCACTAGAGGTGGGCAAAAATGTCGGCGATTGACAAAAGACTTGAATAAAGCATTCACTGAGTGTTAGAATGGGTAGCACGGGCTTGTGGGGCTGAAGGGCCTATTTCTTACGCTGTGCTGTTCTTTGTTCTTGTTCTTTGTTCTTTGTACTTGTTCTTTGAGGAGATGTGGGCGGTGCAATGGTTTAAAACTTTGTACTGCTACCTATGGGAGCTGAATTTGAATCCAGCCCAGGCAGAAAGGATGAGGGTTTTTTTTCTTATCTGTGATGGTGTTTAATGGTCTTCTGTGAAATGACTGTGGACTGTCTCAATCCATTACTCACCACCCATTAGCCCATAGCACATGACTGACTTCAATTCCACACCTATTGACCCCGGGAACTCTATTCTCAAAATGCTTGGTGCTGCTAAATTAAGTTCCTCCCTCCCCCCAAGGCCCTGCTATATTATCCCTACTGTTTTATATTTAACTAGCACTTTGCACTCACACTGAATTCTGCTGCCTGCCTTAATTCACTGTCTACCTCACTGTGAATTAAAGCTAACCCCAGGCAGGTTAGGAGGGACAATCTTAAAACTTCATATCTCCCTAAGTGGTCTCTTTGTCTGTCTGTCTGTCTGTCTGTCTGTCTCTCTCTGTCTTTCTCTCTCTCTCTGTCTATCTCTATCGCTGTTTCTGTCTCTCGCTCTCTATCTCTTGCTCTCGCTCTATTTATCTCTTGCTCTGTCTCTCACTCTCTGTCTTTCTATCTCTATTTGTCTCTCTATGTCTTATTCTCTCTATCTTTGAGTGTCTCTCTCTGTTTCTCTGTCCATCTCTATCTCTCCCACTATCTTTCTCTATCTCTGCTTCTCTCTCTATGTCTCACTGTCTCCATGTTTGTCTCTATCTCTCTCTCCCTATGTCTCACTCTGTCTGTCTCTCTCTCTATATATCTCTCTGTCTCATACTGTCTGTCTCTCTATCTCTATTTCTATCTCTGTGTCTCGCTCTCTCTCTCTCTCTCTGTCTCTCTCTCTCTATACATATTTTTCTCTCTCTGTCTCTTTCTATCTCTATTTCTCTCTCAATGTCTCACATTCTCTCTCTATCTGTCTCTCTCTCACTCTGTATCTATCCTCCTGTATCTCTCTATGTCTCACTCTCTCTGTCACCAGATCCTCTTGAAATGCTGAGCTCACATTGCTGTTAGCTGGCTGTGACATGTGTTGAAACAGGAAGGTGACAGGCTCAGTCCTTCTTAGCCTCAGCCAGGGCTCATTGTGCAACATCCTCGCTCTCAGTTTATATGTACTGAGGGGGGTTCGGTGGCACAGTAATTAGCACTGCTGCCTCACAGCATCAGGCACTCAGCTTCAATTCCTGGCTTGGGTCACTGTCTGTGTGGAGTTTCCATGTTCTCCCCATGTCTGTTTGGGTTTTCTCTGCGTGCTCCAGTTTCCTCCCACAATTCAAAGATGTGTGGGTTAAGTTGATTTGGGAAATTGACCTTAGTGTCTGGGGGATTAACAGGTGGTGATGCGGGATTTCAGGGAAAGGGCATGGGTGGGATTGTTGTTTTCGGTAGAGGCTTGATGGGCTGAATGGCCTCCTTCTGCACTGCAGGAATTCTATGATTGTACCTACTTGCAGGGATTCAAACAGAGTTCTGGGAAAGATGGGAATGGATCTGGAAGGTGACAAGTTGTTGAAGGATTTTTGAGGGAAGTGGCAGAGTAGTTTGCGAGGACTATTGGAATTGATAGTTGGCTTTATGAAGAGAGTGAGATAATGACAGCAGACATACAGGAGAGTGAGACAGGACAGTTGGGATCTTGGATTCATGTCACATTATCTGTAAACCTCATGATTTGCCTGAACTCGCAAAATCTCAATAACTGTCCTGTCTGGAGTCAATACACATATCTTTAATCTATGCTTAAGCTCTCTCCATTCACATTATCTATACCCTTAAGCCTTGATTAGCTCTAAAGACCTGCGTTCTAATCATTATTCTGTAAATTGAGTTTGTGTCTTTATATGCTGATTACAATTCCCACTTATCTGACGAAACACAGCCAACGCTCCAAAAGCTAGTGGTTTTTGCTACCAAATAAACCTGTTGGACTTTAACCTGGTGTTGTGAGACTTCTTACTGTGTTTACACCTGTCCAACGCTGGCATCCCCACATCGTCACATGTAGGACCAGGCCACGTAAGGAGGGCAGATTTCCTTCCCAAAATGATATTAGTGAACAGATGGGTTTTTCCGACAATCAACGATGGTTTCATAGTCATCAGTAAATTCTTAGTTCCAGATGTTATTTTATTGAATTCTAATTCCGTCAGCTGCTGCACTGGGATTCGAGCCCAGGTCCCCAGGCATTAGCTGAATTTCTGGGTTAATACTCCAGTGATAATACCACTAGACCATCACCTCCTTCTGCTCAGGCTTTTGAAGTATAGCAAGAGAGATTCCATCTGGGAAAAATTCCGAATGACTCACATTTCAGAGCTGATGGTTTACTGTCCATATACACAACACAGGAATGGATGTCCATCAGAATGCCAAAGACATAGTCCTACTGATTCTTAATGAGTTTCAATCCTACATGAGTTTGCAACATGGAAGAGACATTCAGGCTTGAAAATTCACACTGATGGGATTTTCCCATCCAGTTGCAGTGAACGGAAATTTAGTTGGGCGTCAAATTCTCCAACTTCACTGCAATGGAAGGATGGGGTGAACAGCTGGTAAGTTGCACCCTTAGGGCGGGATTCTCTGGCCATGCTTAACTAAAAAGCAGAGAGTTTCCCATCCAACTTCTATGGAACTTTACATAGTCCGCCTCCTCACTCTACCCTCCCCATCCCGACTAGAATTCCAGTGGCGGTGGGAGAATTCTGATCTTAGCATTTTTCCTCCAAAATTTCACCTTACGCTTTGTTTAAAAATTGGCCTTAAAACTGTTTCCTTTAAGCTCGATAACACTGGAGGGGGATTTGTAAAAACCATTTTGGGCGGCATGGTGGCGCAGTGGTTAGTACTGCTGCCTCACAGTGCCAGGAACCCAGGTTTGATTCCCGGTTTGGGTCACTGTCTGTGTGGAGTCCGCACATTCTCCCCGTGTCTGAATGAGTTTTCTCCAGCTGCTCTGGTTTCCTCCCACGGTCTGAAAGATGTATTAGTTAGATGCTAAATTCTCCCTAGGTGTACCAGAACAGGTGCTGGAGTGTGGCAAGTGTGGGGATTTTTGACAATAACTTCATTGCAGTTTTAATGTAAGCCTACTAGTGACACTAATAAAGAAACTTTGTGAATTTGTATGGGTGGGAAGAACAGCTGAAGATGCTCCACAAGGAGAAGCAGTGCCAGGGTGGTTCTCATATTAATGTAAATACTGAGGCTGATGCTCAGAATTTGAGAATTTCATAAATAGGCCAAGGCGTGGTTTTCTCTGATTTAATCTGAAATTGAGAAATGAATTTTTGATTGTCTTGCAATATTTAATCTTGCCATGCAATCTATCTCCTGCGATCACTGCTCCTATATTAGCTCAAGGATCTCAAAGGCATTAATCGCTTAATAGTAAACTGGTGACATTTACTGCTGTAGATTTGAAGTTATTAAAGGATTGCTGCATGCTTCAGTGGGCACATTGAGTTTCCTGTAATTGGGAGAACGCTGCAGTTTTCTATTAACTCAAATAGCTGGAGCTGTGGAGATGTGAAGGATCTTTAGAATTGTGTTTTGTTGTTTTATTTCAGTGGCATCTGATGGTTATAATATTACATTTCATTTATTGGTACTATTCTTTATTGTCGAAACCTTATCATTTATAAAGCGTGATAATGTGGAATCAATTTTTACCATCTTTGACATGAATTATGGTCAATTAGGCCTTTTCTTTTGTGCTTCACCTTTACCTCAATGCCAATATCGGACCTGTTGAATTAAATCTACATCGAATAGAGTTTTTGACTATGAGATCTATTCAGCTTAACTTCATAAATAAGGCAACAAAAGATGCCAATTACACATTTACAGAGATTTTCCCTGATTGGGAAGGTGGTGACGTAGAGGTATTGTCTCCAGACCAGTAATCTAAAGCCCTAAGTTAATGCTCTGGGGATCCGAGTTCAAACCCCACCACGGCAGGTGGTGAAATTTGAATTCAATAAAAAATCTGGAATTAAAAGTCTGACAATGATCGCAAAACCATTGTTGGAAAAACTCACCTAGTTCACTAATGTCCCTTAGAAAAGGGAAGTCTGCCATCCTTGCCTGGTCTGTTCTACATGGTCCCCAGCAATATGGTTGACTCTTAAATGTCCCCAAGGATAGGCCTAGCCAGCAACACCTGCTTCCCCTGAAGGTATAAAAAAAAATGTAAACTGTGTATTCTTTCTCAAAATCAAGAAACAAGACTTGCATTTATATTATGCATTTCATGACTTCAGGATGTCTCAAAGCACTTTACAACCAATGAGGTATCTTTTCCTATATTATTAGAAATATAACTATACTAATATAAAGAAACAGAGCCACCATATTGTGCACACCAAGCTTCCACAAGCAGCCATATAATAATGATCAAACTGTGGGTTTTTTCAGTGACATTGGATAAGGATTAATGTTAGCCTGGACACTCTTTTTAAAAATTGTTCTGCATGATCTTTTACATCCACTTGAGAGGGTAGCTGAGACCTTGGTTTTACATTTCATCTAAAAGATGGCATCCCCAACAGTGCAGCACTCCCTCAGTATCGCACTGGGATGGCAGGGTGTTTCCATCTATGCTGTCACCAGATTGATTCTGGGGATGAAAGGATTGTCGCATGATTTTTGATTTGATTTGATTTATTATTGTCACATATATTAATGAAAAGTATAGTTTCTTGCATGCTATACAGACAATGCATACTGTTCATGGAGAGAATGCAGAATGTAGTGTTATAGTTATAGCTAGGAAGTAGAGGAAGATCAACTTAATGCGAGGTAGGTCAATTCAAAAGCCTGGCAGTAGCAGGGGAGAAGCTGTTTTTGAGTCAGTTGGTATGTGACCTCAGACTTTTGTATCTTTCTCCTAATAGAACAAAGTGGAAGAGAGTATTTCTGGGGTGCGTGGGGGTCCCTAATTATGCTGGTTGCTTTTCCGAGGCAGTGGGAAATGTAGACAGAGGGAGGAAAAGTGGTTTGAGTGATGGACTGGGCTTCGTTCATGACCTTTTGTAGTTTCTTGCTGTCTTGGACAGAGTTGGAAGGGAATTTGGCCATACTGTCAGATGTATATAAGGAATATAGTAAGGGGCTGAGGACACAGCCTTGCAGAATACTAGTGTTGAGGATGATTTTGGAGGAGATGTTGTTGCCTATTCTTACTGAGTAAGGAGCGATTAAACAGTTTCGTCTTGCTGGAGTTTAGAAGTATGAGGGAACCTGATCAAGGTACATAAAATTCTAAAAGGGATTGATAAAGTAAATGCAGGCCAAATTTTTCCCTTATGGGGAAACAATCCAGAACAAGGCATCACAGGTATAGGTTGAGAGGTGCTAGATTCAATACTGAGATGAGGAGGGACTATTTCTCACAGAGGATGGTGAATTTGTAGCACAGTGGAATCTGAATCATTGAATGGTTTCAATAAAGGAGCAGATATATTTCTAATAAAAAAAAGGGGATAGAGGGATATGGAGAACAGGTGGGGAGGTGGATTTGAGACCAGGGAGAGATCAGCTTTGATCTGATTGAATGGCGGAGCAGGCTCGAAAGGAGGAATTTGCCGACTTCTGCTCCTAATTCCAGTGTTCTTATGTTTAAGCAGAGTAAGAAGTCTCACAACACCAGGTTAAAGTCTAACAGTTTATTTGATAGTAAACGCCACAAGCTTTCGGAACATGCTGTTCCTTCATTAGGTGTGTGGGCTTATGTTTAGGCCCTAGAGTGGGGTTTGGACCCACAAATGTACTGTCTCAGACACGACCTGTATTGTAAATCACAACCTTCACGCTTGGACAGGACCTTGCTGTTGAACTTTTGCCCAGAGTGACTATTTAATTCCTACCTGGAGTTTCACTGGAGCGGATACATTGACTGGTTCAGAAGGGATTTCATCCGTTATGTAAGAGAGGATCCTGGGAACAGTCTTGCTTGGAAGGTTTGTTATAATGCGATATTTCTCTGTGACTTTAATTTAACAATCTGACTTGAGGCACTCCTCATTCCTCGGTCCTTCTCAGGTTTCCAATTAGATGAATTATACCTCTGTTTTTTGAGGAAGTTTCAGTAAAGGACACATTGCAGGAGTAATTTAATTCCTTTTTCTCTCAGATATTGTGAAATCTTGCTCTATCTCAAGCAGGTCTGGGGACCTTTTCCCCAGAATGGGACAATCAGAGCTCCTTCAAATGTCAAGAAGAGATGTTTTCGAAACTTGTGTACTTTGTTTAGTCAGTGCACTCTCTGAAGTCTCCCTTGTGTAATTATTTGGCCCTATGTCAATGTGTCTGCTTTTATTCTCTGCAACTGAGAGTAACTTCAATATCTACTCGATACCGATTCAGCTCAATGAAGTGTTTGATTTTGGGGAGGTAGGAAATTGGAGCTCAACATCTGTGAAAATTCAGAGATGGTGAAACAAAACACTTTGATGGTATCCTTACCTTGCTATCTCATTATAGAGAGTCAAGAAAGGCTCAATATTCTCTGAACATCTTTAACCCATTGCTGATATATTTGTCAGTGCGATCCTTCATTGCGTGGAGTCAAGAATATCAATTAAAACAACAGTAAAGCTAAACAGACTATATTCTAGTCTCACACACCTTGACAAATTCTTCAGATGGCGTACTGCCTAACATGTTTAAATAAAATTCCCTGTGAGCTGCTTTACTGTTACCATCACGAATGGATCTCTGGACACAATAGAGCCCACTGCAAAACAAGGAAAATTTCCATTTATATGGCACCTTTCCTGACCTCAGGACGTGCAAATGAAATGCTGTTGAAGTCCAGTCATTGTTGTGATGTCAAAAGCACTGCAACTAATTTATGCACACTAACTCCCACATACAGCAATGTGATATTGATCAGATAAACTGTTTTAGTTACATTAGCTGAGGGCTAAATATTTGCTCAGGACACCAAAGAGAACTCTCCTATTCTTCTTCAACTCTCCAATAGTGCAGTACTCCTTCAACACTGACTCCCAACAGTGCAGCACTCCTTTAGTACTGACCCTCCGACAGTGTGGTACTTCCTCAGCACTGACCCTCTGACAATGCAGCACTCTCTCAGTATTGACCCTTTGACAGCACAATGCTCCCTCAGTATGGAGTGTTAACAGTGCAGCACTCGATAATACTGATCTTCCGACAGTGTATCACTCCTTCAGTACTGACCCTCTAAAAATGCAGCATGTCAGGCTTATGGAATTTTTTTGGAGTGGCACAGTGGTCACATGGAGCCAGGTTGAAAATGTACAACCTTTAAAAAGCATTTGAAATACCATAACATTCAGGATATGGGAGAAGAGCTGGAGAATGGGGTTAGCTCAACTTTGCTGGAAGTTATTGTTGGGGTAGACTCAATGGGCTGAAGGCCTTTTGTGTGCTGTACGACTCTATTAAATGACCCCTTTACTTCTTATTACGATAGGTGGTGAAACTCTCGCCATTGTGTGGAAAGTTAATATAAAGTTGCTCTCAATTCCAACCATCTGTTAGTTAGCTGCATTCAGTCCCTGTGGCACAGGGCAAATATCTCTGAACACTGGCATGCTAAGCAGGAACTGAGCTATTGCCTTGGTACTTCATGCATCAATGCGGGGCTAGTTATACCATCTATTCTACCCTCGAACCAAACATCTCCACGGGGAAATATCACACAGATGGACCAGAAGTGTGTCTCGGTGCAAAATATAGCTTTGAGGCTTAGGTTTTCCCTCCACAGCTATCAGGAGCGAGAGTGCGCTGTCTCCAACAGTGCCTGGATTGCTAAATAAAGCCTCTGCACTTCCTCAAGTTGTCAGCAACAACAATTAACGTTCACATGATAAAACGTACTGAGATGCTTCAAAGGAACACTTCCCGCACAAGATGTAACACTGAGCCAAACACGGAAACAATAGGGCAGACGTCCATAAACTTGGATCAACTAGGCAATGTTTGAGGAATGCCTTAAAGGGCCAAGGAGAAATTGAGAGGCTTTTGGGCAAAAAAATCCAGTGTTCAGAGCCTTAAGCAAGTGGAAGCATTGGCCATGAGCAGTGGAGTAATGGAAAGCAGCCAGAATTACTGGAGAACAGGAATCTCAGAATGTTGTAGGGCTGGTTGAGGTTATTGAGATAGGAAGCATTGAAATGCAGCATGGATTTCAGCACATGAATCCTGCCATTGAATCTTAAAGTGAGACATTCAAAAGCATCAGATTGGGAAAGGCATCTCCGCCAGATCTGATTATAGGGAGATCCTTTTATCCCTGAGGGTTTTATGCAGCCTTTGCAATCTTACCTTGCCTGACTGAGTCACGGTAAGATTTTCCTAGTACAACACCAAAACCTTCATCAATCATCGCAGAGGAGGCATTGGTGTAATTGTGTTGTTACTTGACTGTTAATTCAGACACCTAGGGTAATGCACTGGAGACTCGGGTTCAAATCCCACTAAAGAGATGGTGGAATTTAAATGCAATAAAAAAAATGGAATTAAAAGTCTCATGATAACCATTGTCAACTGTCATTAGAACCCATCTTGTTCAGTAATATCCTTTAGGGAAGAAAATTTGCTGCCCTTATCTGGTTTGACCTACATACAAATGCATCACAGAAATGATTCTTTCTAGTTGTATCACAGTTCAGTATGCCTCCTGCTCTGCGCAAGACCACAAGAAATGACAAAGAGTCATGAACAAAGCCCAGTCAATCACTCAAACCAGCCTCCCATCCATTAGTTCTGTTTATACTTCATGTTACCTCAGAAAAGCAGCTAGCGTAATTAAGGACCCCACGCATCCCGGACATTGTCTCTTCCATCTTCTTCCATTGGGAAAAAGATACAAAAGTCTGAGATCACTTACCAACCGACTCAAGAACAGCTTCTTCACTGCTGCCATCAGACTTTTGCCTTCAGACTTGCACTAAGTTGATTCTTCTCTACAACCAGCTATGACAGTAATAATACACTCTTCTGCACTCTCTCTCCCTTTCTCTATGAATGGTATGCTTTGTCTGTATAGTGTGCAAGAAATAGTAATTTTCACTACATAATAATACATGTGACAATAATAAATCAAATCAAATGTAAACTCCAGCTCTTAACTGTCCCCTGAAATGGGCACGCAATCCATTCAGTCCAAGGCCAATAGGGATGGGCAATAAATGCTGACCCAGCCAGTGGCACCCACAGTAAAAAAAATTGCCAGGTTCAAATCCTGGTTATATCTTTTCCTGTTCATGGGATGTGGATGTCAATGAGGTTCATTTGTCCTCGATAAGGTGTTGGTGAGAGTTGGCTGAACCGTTGGAGTCTTTGCAGTGTAGGGACACTCTCAATGCTGTTAGAGAGGAAAATGAATGGCTTTCTTGGCCATTTCAAGTGGAAATTTAAAGTCAATAATATTGATGTCCATCTGGAGTCAGATGTGGGTCATATCAGATAAGGACAGCAGATTTCTTTCCCTAAAGGGCATTAATGATGGGTTTGTTTGACAACATGGTAGTTTTATCTCCAGCATTACTATCCCAGATTTATACTGAATTTAAATGCCCCAGCAAGGGATGTGGACACGTAGAATCAAAGAATCTACAGTGCAGAAAGAGGCCATTTGGCCCATCAAGTCTGCATTGTTCACAGTCCCATCCAGACCCTGTCCTCATAACCCCATGTATTTACCCTAGATAGCCCCTTGACATTAAGAGGTAATTTAGCAAGGTGAATCTACCTAACATCTTTGGACTGTGGGAGGAAATCAGATCACCTGGATGAAATTCCCGCAGACACAGGGAGAATGTGCAACCTCCACACAGTGATCCAAGGCCAGAATCGAACTGGGTCCCTGTGAGGCAGCAGTGCTAATCATTTTTCTCCAGAGCATTTGGTTGAGTCCCTTTGTCATTCTGACTGTGCTAATGTCCCACACAAATGGATGCTATCCACCATTGTGGAACACCACTAACTGCAATCTCCCTCTCACCTTTGCCTAAGACACAGCTCATCCTGACATGGAAATACTCCACCGTTCCTTCATCATCACTGAGACAAAATCCCGAGACTTCCCACCACTCAGCGACATGATGGAGGCACCTTCATCAAATGGAATGTGGCTCTTCCAGGATAAAAGCCACCGACACCTTCGCCAAAGATGCCGATTCCCACAAACCCTGAGTTAATGAGAAAATAAATAAACAGCTTTGCGCCAGATGATTTTGCCATTACTTTGTGACTGCTGCATTCTGCTGCCTAACAAGACATCATAAGAAGTCTCACAATACCAGGTTAAGGAGCTCTGAAAGCTAGTGGCTTTTGCTATTAAATAATGCTGTTGGATTTCAACCTGGTGTTGTGAGACTTCTTACTGCACTTACCCCAGTCCAACGCCTGCATCTCCACATCATAACAAAACATCCCCACATTTGGCAAGGTGGCACAGTGGTTAGCACTCTGCCTTACAACACCAAGGACCAAGGTTCAATTCACGGCCTCTGTTTGCACATTTTCCCCATGTCTGCGTGGGTTTCCTCTAGGTGCTCCTGTTTCCACCAACAGTCCAAAGATGTGCAGGTTAGATGGATTGACCGTGCTAAATTACCCCTTGGTGTCCCAAGATGTGTAAGCTGGGGGGATTTGTGCGGTTACAATGTTAGAGAGCTGGTGCAGACATGACGGGCCAAATAGCCTCTGTCTGCATCGTAAGGATTCTACGATTCAGCCTGCCTTCAGCTTATTAATTCTAGATCAGCTTTTAAGATTCAGCTTGGTTTGTACATTGTGACCAGTATTGAATGAAGGACTTTAAACCTGTCCTTTAATCATGTTTCCAAAGGTCCAAATGTGCATTTACAAAATCAGGATGCCACTTATATTTTTAATGGTTTGGTACTCAGATGCCTGTTTGTCTCCTCACCCACCTTGTTTATTGATGGAATGAAAGAACAAAGAGAAACAGCACATTTCCTATTCTTTTTGTTTCAATGTGCAGTGTCTATTCACCTCTCTGGGCCGTTTATACAACAAAATGTTGCACTTATATAGCACCTTTAATGTAGTCAAAGACCCAAGGCATTTCACAGGGATGTTGTCAAATGCAATCGCAATGTTTAAGAGGCATCTTGACTGATACATGAATAGGAGTTAAGGGATACCATGATTTTTATTTGATTTATTACTGTCATATGTATTTGTGTACAGTGAAAAGTATCGTTTCTTGCCTGCTATACAGGAAAAGCATACCATTCATAGAGAAGGAAAGGAGAGAATGCAGAATGTAGTGTTACAGTCATGGCTAAGGTGTAGAGAAAGATCAACTTAATGCGAGGTAGGTCCATTCAAAAATCTGATGGCAGCAGGGAATAAGCTGTTCTTGAGTCAGTTGATATGTGACATCAGACTTTTGTATCTTTTTCGCAACGGAAGATGGAAGAGGATCTATCTGGGGCACATGGGGTCCTCCGTTATACTGGCTGCCTTTCTGAGGCAGCGGGAATTGTAGACTGAGTCATTGTATGGGAGGCTGGTTGGTGTGATGGACTGTGCAATGTTCATAACCCTTTGTAGTTTCTGGTCTTAGTCAGAGCAGGACTCATTATAGGCAAAGTTTAGTTTAGAAAGACGTCAAGTGTCGGCACAGGCAAGGTGGGCTGGAGGGCCTGTTCCTGCGCTGTACTGTTCTTTGTTCTTTGATCTGCAGCCACATAAGGAGATTTTAGGGTATCTGGGCAAATACCTGGTTAAAGCAGTTGCATATAAGGTGGGCTTTAAAGGAGGAGGGAGATGTCCTGAGGAAAGAAATTCTCAAACTTAAGGCCTAGTCAGCTGAAGCCATGACACCAATTAAAATGAGAGAAACATAAGAGACCCGAATCTAAGGAACACAGAGATGTGGAGGCTGGAGGAGTTTATAGAGATTGGGAAAGTTCAAGGCCAGGAAGGAATTTGAAAAAAAGGAGGAAAGCTTTGAAAATTGTGGACCAGTTTCGGTCAGTGAGCACAGAGGGGGATGTTTGGATAATGTTTGGTGTGGGGTAGGACACAGACAGCAGAATGCTGGATGAGTTCAAGTTTATGAAGAGTGAATGGTAGGAGACCAGCCAGAGAACATTGGCTAGATAGAGGTAACAAAATTGGTCTAAAAGGCCTTTCTCCATAGTGCAATCTCCATGTAATGTTTTTTAATTCTTTCATTGTATGTGGATATCACTGACTAGACCAACATTTATTGCCCATCCCTAATTTCTTTTGAGACGGTGGTGGTGAGCTATGTTTCTGAACCGCTGCACTTCATGTGGTGTAGGCACACCCACAGTGCTCTTAGGGAGGGAGTTCCAGCAGTTTGATCCAGCGGCAGGGGAGAACTGGCGATATATTTTTCCAAGTCAAGATGTTGAGTGACTTGAAGGGGGACTTGTAGGTGGTGGCATCACCATACATGCTTTTGTCCTTCTCTAGGTGGCAGAGGTCATGGGTTTGGAAAGTATTGTTGAAGGAGGCTTGGTGAGTTAGTACAGGACATCTTGTAAATGGTACACACTGCTACTACCGTGTATTGGTGATAGAGGGAATAGAGTTTAAGATGGTGAATGGGGAGCAAATCAAGTGGTCTGCTTTGGCCTAGAGTGTGTGAGGTTCCTCGAGTGTTGTTGCAGACAAATAGAGAGTATTCCATCACTGTAAGACATGAACAGAAGTCGGCCATTTGGCCCATTGAGTCTTCCACCATTCAAGGAGATCTTAACTGATCAGATCTGATAATCCTCAATTCCACTTTCCTGCCTTATCCCCATAACCGTTTATTCTCTTCCTGATTTAAATCTGTCTACTTTAGCCTTGAATGACCTAGCCTCTGCAGCCGTCTGCAGTAAAGAGTTTGATAAATTCACTACCCTCTGAGAGAAGAAATTCCTCCTGAATCACTTCACACTCCTGACTTGTGCCTTGAAAATGGTGAACAGGTTTTGGGAAGTCTAGAGGTAAGTTACTCACCACAGAATTCCCAATCCCTGCTCTTTAAACCACATTATTTATATACAATCCCTACAGTGCAGAAGGAGACTATTTGGCCCATTGAGATTGCTTTGAAATTAGTCTCCCTCAGACCCTACCCCAAGTATTTACCCAGCTAAGACCCCTGACACTAAGGGCCAACTTAGCATGGCCAATCCAGCTAACCTGCATGACTTTCGGACTGTCGGAGGAAACTGGAGCACCTGGAGGAAACTCACGCAGATACAGGGAGAAGTTGCAAATTCAACATAGACAGTCACCCGAGGCTGGAATTGAACCTGGGTTCTTGGCGCTGTGAGGCAGCGATGCCAGTACTGTGCCACCTGTGTACTACCATGCCACCCTATGTGGCTGGTCCAGTTCAGTCTCTGGTCAATGGTAACTCTCAGATGACGATGGTAATGCTCCGAGGTAGTGAAAGGCACTATGAAAATGCATGTCTCTTTTCCTTTTACCTTGACCATATTGGAAGAATGGCACAGAGGTTGTCCCACATCACTGATGTCAACTCAACAGCAGCATCTGTTTGCCTGGTGCTGTCTTGGTCTCTCAGATGTTCAGCCAAGCATACATCTGGATTATCAAATACATAAATCAAAATGATCACGATACTGATAATTTATTTATCCAGCCCATTTCACACCAAAACACTTCCATCCTTTCATCCCCCCAGTGAGATGCAGATGCCAAAGAAACCACCTGCCTCATGGTAAATGGCGACAACAGATATTAAAGTCGTTTAGTTGATGTGATTTAAATAGAAATTATCAATCATTCAGAACTTCTGCTTTATTTCACTACCATCTAAAATGCAAATATTATGAAACTTTTCATTTAATCTCCACAGAAAAATACCCTGTGTTTCTGCAGCATCTGTCTCAGGACATCCCAAAGTGCTGAAATACTTACATAAAGTGCACTGCTGTAATGGAGAAACTTGTCAGCTGTGACTTTTTGTGTAGCACTGTGTTGTAGGTTCCACTCCAGGGACCTGAGCACAAAATCCAGTGCAGTCCTGAGGAAGGGATGCATTGCCGGAGATGCTGTCTTGAACAGAACGTCCAACCTACAGCCTCACCTCCTCTGTCAAGTGTAAATAAAAGGATGGTGGTGGTGGTGGTGGTGGTGGTGGTGGTGGTGGGGGGGGGAGTCGGTATCCTGGCCAATGTTTATTCCTCAACTATCATCACCAAAATGATGATATTCACGGCGGTGCAGTTGTTAGCGCTGCAACCTCACAGCGCCAAGAACGTGGGTTCAGTTCCAACCTTGGGAGACTGCCTATGTGGAGTTTGTACATTCTCTGCATGTCTGCATACATTTCCTCCGGGTGTTCCAGTCCAAGTATGTGCGGCTTTGGTTGGTTGGCCGTGCTAAATTGCTCTTTAGCATGAGAGGATTAACAGGGTAATTACATGGGGTTATGGGGCTAGGGCCTGAGTGGAATTGTGGTTTGTATAAGCTTAATGGGCCAAATAGCCTCCTTCTGCACTATGGGGATTCTATGATTCTATGAAAATAGGTTACTGAGCCATAGTCTCACTGACATGTATTATTGCGGATTTATATCATGCTTTTCATAATTTCAGATTACGCCAAGTAGTAAATGGCAAATAAACTACTTTTGAAGTGTCATTGCTTAATGCAGGAAACATGGCAGCCAATTTGTGCACAGAAAGCTCCCACAAGTAGCAATAAGTGAATAAGAACAGAATAATCAACTCATCCATTAAGAGTTTGTGAGTTTGTCACTCAGCACACGGTTGGCTCCTGCCCATAGGTGAGAGAATTTAATATGGAGGGAAGAGGAGAGAGAGAGAGGTTCTAGGGCCAATTAGCTGCGATCTCTTGTCAAAAAGAAAACACAATCTATTGGCTTTTGGAAGCGCTGTGATGAATTGTAATGTTGAGTAATATTTTAGTCAGTTGTGTATACTTCATACTGCAATGGTGTTTAAAGCATGATTTGAACTTACTAGGGTTATGCCCTGCTCTACAACAGCGCGACTGTTATTCATATTATCAAGGTGAGTGCCTGTGGAGAGTGAGTGCACTGTGCAGCAATCAGTGATTTTACGGTTTAGCTTACATCCATACTAGGTTGCAAAGTATTCCCTTGGTGAAAACATATCAAAGCCCTTGTTTTCAGTGATGAATTACCTTGTTGCAGAATAATTCACATGACTAAAACGTTTCGCTTCCTAATGTGACCCTTTACATTCAAGCAATCTTTGTCTGTGAAAGGGGACAAGCAGCATTTAACTGTGCGAAACCTTGATGCCCTCTTTGACCCTGAGCTAAACTTGCAATCCCCATATCCATCTCATCGCCAACTGACCAACTCCCTTGCCTCCATTTTCACCTGCTGTTGAAAAAGACGATCACAAAGTCAACCCCAATAGCTGCCCCGCAACTGAATCACACTCAGTCAAAAGGCCACATTTATAAGATTATCCTTTCTTCTGTCTTTATGGGGCTGATTTCACTGTTTCCAGAGTGAGCAATTTACCCCTCTCTGATTCTTCCCCCATTCTTTAAGATACTTGCCTGAAAAGCTGTTCACACATTCCCCTGGCAGGCTCACTGCTCCACACTGCTCCTGGTTAAGCATTGGTTTTAAAAATCTCAATGTTGTCTTCCAATCTTTCCATGGCTCACTTCCTCCCCATCTCTATAACCTCTTCCAACATTCCAATCCTCCAAAACATCTGCACTCCAATTCTGGCTTCTTGTACATTCCACACTCCCATTGCCCAACATTCATAGAATAGAATAAAATTCAACAGAGTGGAATAGAATAGAATCTCTGCAGTGCAGAGGGAGACCATTTAGCCCATCGAATCTTGACTGACCCTCTGACAGACTATTTTACTCAGGCCCACAACACCCCCCCCATCCAATGGTTAATCCTCCCACACATCTTGGGACATGAAAGGGGAGTTTAGCATGGCCAATCTACCTAACCTGCACATCTTTGGACTGTGGAAGGAAACTGGAGTGCCTGAAGGAAACCCATGTAGACACGGGAAGAATAGGCAAACTCCACACAGACAGTCACCAGAGGCCGGAATCGAACTCAGGTACCTGGCACTGCGAGGTAGCAGTGTTAACACTGTGGTGGCTGTGCCTTCAGCTATCATGGCCATTAGCCTTCTTACTGGGGGAATTTTCACAGTAACTTCATTGCAATGAGTAATGTAAGTCTACTTGTGACACTAATAAATAAACTTTAAAAACTTCAAACGTCTCACCTGTTCCATCTCCATTCAGATGCTCTCGCAAACCAATTACTTTGACTAAGCTCTGACCATCTGCCCTACTATCTCTTTATGTGACTTGGTGTCAAATCTTTTTTGATAAATGTGCTATGAAACGCCTTGGGCCATTTTATCACATCAAAAGTGCTACAAGTAGTTTTTGAGGCAATGGTTCCCAGTTCATACAATTCTGTTCGAAGGATATGGAGGCTTTGGCGAGGGTACAGAAAAGATTTACTAGGATGTTGCCTAGTATGGAGGGCATTAACTATGAGGAGATATTGGGTTGTTCTCACTGGAACGACAGAAGTAGAGATGTGACCTGATAAAGTCTACAGGATTATGAGAGGCCTGGACAAGAATGGATAGCCATAAACCTTTTCCCAGGGTAGAAAAGTCAATTACCAGGAGGCATAGATTTAAGGTGCAAAGGTGAAGGTTTAAAGGAGATGTACGAGGCAAGTTTTCTACACAGAAAATCGTGGTTGCCTGGAACTTGCTGCCGGGGGAGGTAGTGAAATCAGGTACAATAATGACTTTTAAGGGGCATCTTGATAAACACATGAACAAGGTGGGAATAGAAGGATATTGTTCCTGGAATGAATAGAGGGTATTAGATCAGGCAGGCAGCATGGTCGATGCAGGCTTGGAGGGCTGAAGGGTCTGTTCCTGTGCTGTAATTTTCTTTGTTCTTTGTTCTTAGTTCTAATACCTGACGTTACTTTCTAGTATTGCTCACAGTGCAAAGACCAAGTTTCCTCCAGAACTTTGCTGCCACTCTTCCCGAAAAGATCCATTGCTTGTAATCTGCATGTTTGTATTTATCTGTTTTGTCCATCTTATTTAAGAATAAATGCATTGGTGCAGTGAGATAAGGGCCCAAGAGAGACATTGTAGTGTTTGCCTGCAGGTGATGAACTGCTATGCTCCATTGTGGAATTGCATTTTTACTCTCTGGTTCCCTGATCTCTGCTTACCTTCTCCCTTCCAGAGGTTATTTCTCACAATAAAGACTGTGTGACTTTGCGCTGTGCAGATTGACTGTTGCGTTTTCCCATGTTACAACAGGAAGTGTTTGATTGGATATAAAGTGTATTAGGATGTTCTGAAATTGTGAGAAGTGCTGCATAAATGCTTGCCTTTTCTTTCGCTCCTCGGCTGGAATCTTATCACCGTTCCCGCTGCTGGGATTTTCCCATCCTGCCACAGTCAACAGAGATTTGGTTGGCCGCCAAATTCTCCAGCCTCGCTGCAGTGGGAGCATCGGGTGAACTGTTGGTAAGATCGTGCCCCTTGAGTTTTACCCTTTCACAAGTTTTATTTTGGCTGTATCTGCTATAGTACAAGGGTATCTGGCATAATAAGAGTTAATGGAGGACTGGGAAACAGTACCACCCCCCCCCTGCGATGTAAAGAGATACATGAGCTGATACTAGGGTCAGTTGTGGAACTGGACAGAGACCTGTGTAGCAGCAAGCATGGAGTTAACTCACAACTTGAGATGTATGTATATATACCTTGTATATATTTACATAGTTACGTGTTATCAATCCATAGAATCCCTACAGTGCAGAAGGAGAACATCTGGCCCATCGAGTCTGCATCAACAACAATCCCAGCCCAACCCACCATTCCTTCTAGCCTACCCATCCCAGGACACTAAGGAGCAATTTAAAATGGCCAGTCCACCTAACCTAGGCATCTTTCAAACAGTGGGAGGAAACTGGAGCACCCAAAGGAAGCCCATGCAGACATCGGGAGAATGTGTAAACTCCACACAGACGGTGACCCAAGCCAGGAGTCGAACACAGATCCCTGGAACTGTGAGGCTGCAGTGCTAACCACTTGCCATCATGCCACCAATAAACACTTGGGGCATAATTTTACGAGAATGATTCTGTGTCCAGCTTTCATGAAAATGGAGGAGTTCCTGATTTGTCTTTTGGACGAGTTTTCATGCCCAATCTTACAGACTTAGTCACTGTTCCTAGCCGCTGCAGCCAGTGGGCTAGGCTTAATTTACCAGCCAGCCTGTAGAAAGTACTACTGCACATGTGCAGACTTTTGATGCTGCACATGCTCAATAGCAACTGCAGGGGCTTGATAGACAATGAGAGAGATATGTCAGGGCCCTGCTACTGCAGGCAGCCTCAACTAGCAGCTCCCACCCCAGCAATCGTAAGGATCCATGGCCAATTGTGAGCCCAACAATGCATGAGCATCTAGCCCTGGCTGCCTAGACTGCCTCTCTCCTGATCCGATCACAATTGCAGAGTGGCAACTGATCCAATACTGTTGCAGAGTGCATAACAAGCACCCTTCCCCTCTCCCAGGAGGCTGCCCCTTCATGGCCTCCCCCCATGGGCTCCACCCACAGGCCCTGACCTCATAGGCCCTAATACACATACCTAATGTTATAGGCCCAGGGAGTGCCAGTGTGGCACTCCCCAAGGTGCATCCCCTTTGCCCTCCCCGAGGAGCCTCAATGGCCTCTGGTTTCACCAGCGTTTGTGGGGAACAGGTTCTCTCTAGCAAAGCCATAGAGGCCAGCAAACCAGGAGGAGTGAGCACTGGGCTCAGTAAACACATGCAAATCATCATTTAAGTAAATTTGAATCTGGTGAGAGGTTGTCCTCGCCCGAAATCTTGCTGTCGTAAAAGCACGAGAATCAAGAACCTGGGCATGATCCTGATTTCTTGACTCTCGTGTGATTTTACCCACTGGCTCTGTCCATTGAATCATAGAATAGATCCCTACAATGCAGAAGGAGGCCATTTGGCCCATCAAGTCTGTACCAATCACAATCCCACCCAGGCCCTACCCCTACAACCCCACACATTTACTCTGCTAATCCCTCACATTAAGTGGAAATTTAGCATGGCCAACCAGCCTAACCCGCATATCTTTGGACTGTAGGAGGAAATCGGAGCACCCAGAGGAAAGCCACCCAGACACAGGGGAGAATGTGCAAACTCCACACAGATAGTGATCTGAGGCTGGCATTGAACCCGGGTTCCTGGAGCTGTGAGGCAGCAGTGCTAACCACTGTGCCACCGTGCCGCTCACGAGTCTTCATATTTGAGCTTTAGGGGCAGTATTTAATCCTGCCCATTGATGGGTGGGACAAGGCAGTAAAGTTCCACCCTTAAAATTCAACCATAAAGACTCAGGACATCTTTGTGAGACTTACTGAACACATAATATGGTGGCAGCGAGCGGGAAAGCCCCGAACCTCAGAGAAGGTCGAGCAAAAATTCAAATGCTGGCAAATTAGAAGGACAGCATTCCGACCTGAATGGAATCAATTGGAATGAAGACTCAAGAGGGAGATGTCCTGAAAGAAGCTCTTTTTCAGAATTAGAAGCAGAAAGACAGAAAAAAAACCTTCACTATGCAGCTGAGGAGTCCATAAGACCTCATAAAAGTTCTTGGTGAATGCCCACAGAGGGCTGAGTGCAAAGGAAAGGTTAGCAAACAATTTAGTTCTAAGCCAGGACTGCTTTAGAATTCTGTAGTACCGTACAAAAGAACAGAACAGGCTGTTTCCAAAATTACTGCAGCCTGGCCTGTAATGACTTTAACAAAGTTCAAAAGGTGGGCCTCTTGCAGTATGAGCTCCCTGATTGAGGTAATGGTTGCCTGCCCAATCAGGGGGCCTTGCCTGAGAGATATTGAGGAGTGTCACCTCCATATTCTGACTTTGTACTTGAAGTACTCTGAAGAGCGGAATAGAGTTTGTAAATCAAGGGAATCTGGTGAAGGGACATAGGTCCATGAGAAGCTTTTTCACTGTCCCTGTTCAGAATTGGCACCGTACAACATGGCAACTATGCTTGTTGTAAAAGAAAAAAATCAGACATTTTATAACTTCAGTCGAAGCTCGGAATCAATTGTAAAGTACCCCAAAATCCTTCTACGTCTAAGGGAAAATCATTGAGTTAACAAATTACTGCAAAAAAAAAGTTCACAACGAGGTGGGGACCATTATTGCCTTGTGAGCCATGGGAAACATGGTAAGCACAGAAAAACACTTTGAAGAAATGGCACATTCTTTAAAACCTGCACAGCATTTAAATCCGTTCGCATCTGAACTTTAAACCAACCGTGGACATCAAATCAGCAGACCATCTTGGACTGGAACAACGAACAAATAACAGTACAGTGCAGGAACAGGCCCTTCGGCCCTACAAGCTTGCGCCAATCATGATGCCTAAACTAAAACCATATGCACTTATGGAGTCCATATCCTTCCATTCCCATCCTATTCACGTATTTGTCTAGTTGCCCCTTAAATGCTGCTATCCCATCTACTCCCACCACCTTCCCAGGCAGCTCGTTCCAGGCATTCACCATCCTCTTTGTAAAAAACTTTCCGGAACTTCCTGCTCTGAACTTTTCCCCACGCATCTTTAATCTATGTCTCTCCAAATGTCAAACCAAAAATACAAGTTGTCTAGTCTCTGATGAAGTATCAGCTAGACTTGAAACGTTGGCTCTATTCTGTGCCCACAGATGCTGTCAGACCTGCTGAGATTTTCCAGCAAAGATAGGTTCTTGACTGGTAATAGGATCAAAAGTTATGGGGAAAAGGCAGGAGAATGGGGTTGAGGGACTTATTAGCCATGGCTGAATGGCAGAGCAGATTCAATGGGTTGAACCGTCTAATCCTGCTCTTTGATCTTATGGGCTTATGGCTGGATGGCTGGCTGGTGATGCAATGATGCCAACAGCACAGGTTTGATTCCTGTACTGCCTGAGATTATTGGGCAACACGGTAGCACAATAGTTAGCACTGCTGCTTCACAGCTCCAGGGTCCTGGGTTTGATTCCCTGGACTCGTGTCACTGTCTGTGTGGAGTTTGCATATTCTCCTCGTGTCTGTGTGGGTTTCCTCCAGATGCTCCGGTTTCCTCCCATAGTTCAAAAATGTGCAGGTTGGGTTGATTGGCCACGCTAAGAAATTGCCCCTTTGTGTCAAGGAACGCATAGGTTAGAGGGATTAGTGGGTATAATACGTAGGGATATGGGGGTTGGGCCTGGGTGGGATCGTGTTTGGTGCCGAAAGGCCTCTTTCTACACTGTAGGGTTCTATGATTATTCATGAAGGCCCACCTTCTCATAACCTCACATCCTCGCATCAGGTATGGACTGGACAGAGACCTGTGTAGAAGCAAGCATGGAGTTAAAAGCTTGGAGTACGCCCTGTATATGGCTATGTGTCATCAATAAACACTTTTAATGTTGAATCATACAAGACTCAGAACCATTTTGTGAGACACACTGAATATTTAGCATCTACCATTTCACCCAGGGCTGGAGTGCTCTGACGGTGATTGTATAAAGTAAGTTCTTTCCTTCAGTCTCTAGTTGTCCTTCCAATTTACATTTCTTGTAGGTTTGCAGCAGATGAATCATGCTGGGTAGGGAGAGCTGTAGTTAGTTAGTGTGAAGTGTGACAGAGTCAACACTCCCATAGCTTTTCTGTGATTTCCTCGGAGTCTATGAGATTGTTGATTTACCTCAGGCCCGTGTGAGTGGAGACATCGGAAGATCAAAGCTGCTAATTAGAAGCTATCATCTGGGGTTGCATTTGGGGTGTGTGCCAGAGGCTACAATGCCAATCCTCCATGCATAAACAAGCCCCAGGTTCCATCCCTGATCGATGCGAAGTTCAGGCGGACCAGTGGTTTAATTAGGATCATGCGAACAGGAGGACGTCATTCAGCCCCTCCAGCCCGTTCCACCATTCAATAAGATCATGGCTGATCTGTATCTTAACTCCATCTAGCTGCCTTCATTCTGTAACCCTTAAAATACTTTGCCGAACAAAGCATAGTTTTGAAATTTTCACAGCTTTGCAACGGGAGAGAGTTTTAGATGTGCGTTACCCATTGTGTGAAGAAGTGCTTTCAGACATCACCACTGAGTTGCCTTAGCTCTAAGATTATACTTACTTGCTCTGGGTTCCACTCTTGCCTCAAGGAAATAGTTTCTTTTTGATTTGATTTGATTTATTATTGCCACATATATTAGTATACATGTATTGTTTCTTGCATGCTGTACAGATAAAGCATACCGGTCATAGAGATGGAAACTAGAGAGTGCAGAATGTAGTGTTACAGTCATAGCCAGGCTGTAGAAAATGGTCAACTTAATGCGAGGTAGATCCATTCAGAAGTCTGACGGCAGCAGGGAAAAAGCTGTTCTTGAGTCAGTTGGTATGTGACCTCACATTTCTGTATCTTTTTTCCGATGGAAGAAGGTGGAAAAGAGTATGCCTGGGTTTATGGGGTCCTGGATTATGCTGGCTGCTTTTCTGAAGCAGCGGGAAGTGTAGACAAAATCAATTGATGGGAGGTCGGTTTGCATGATGGTGTATGTTACTATCGTGACCTTTTGTAGTTTCTTGCGGTCTTGAGCAATGGGGCCAGAGCGTATGAATTCTGGAGCTGAGTGTGGGATTTCCTCGCCAGTTAGGAGTCTGGAGTCATGGAGCACAGCAATCTTTATAAGGACGGCACGATGGCACAGTAGTTAGCACTGCTGTCTCACAGCACCAGGGACCCGA
Source organism: Sphyrna mokarran (assembly GCA_024679065.1). Taxonomy (NCBI): domain Eukaryota; kingdom Metazoa; phylum Chordata; class Chondrichthyes; order Carcharhiniformes; family Carcharhinidae; genus Sphyrna; species Sphyrna mokarran. Next base: position 36,845,323 of record JAGIQG010000018.1, read on the forward strand.
GGTCAATGCCGGCCTTGGGTCACTATCTGTGTGGGGTTTGCACGTTCTCCCCGTATCTCCCTGGGTTCCCTCCAGGTGCGCTGGTTTCTCCCACACTCCAAAGATGGGCAGGTTAGATGATTGGTGAAATTGCCCCTTAATGTCAGTGGGAATAGCAGGGTAAATACGTGGGGTTACGGAGATAGGGCCTGGGTGGGGTTGTTGTCAGTGCGGGCTCGAAGGGCCGAATGGCCTCCTCTGTAGGGATTCTATGATTCTATCGTTGTCTATACACAGTTACTTAATAAACCGTTGAATTGTTAATCTACTTGATGGCCAGCCATCTTTATAAGACGATCCATTTTGTGTTGCCTGAAGTGCAGTGGACAAGATTACGATCGAATGAGCTTTTGGTGCCCTTTGAGGCCGTTCCAGATCCTATCAGCTCGTAAAGAAGCCTGCCTGCCGTGTGCGGCTAACAGATGTCGCCAGAAGTTGAAAAACATTAGGCGGGCAGATCAATTTTGTGTGATGTAGTCTGCAGGTACAAAATGAAAATTTTAGCCTCTCCGGGGGCAGCTAAATCAAGCGAATATCGTATTGCTGCCTTCTCATCAATTATTTAAACAGTGATAAAAATCTATCATCAAACTGCACTCGCTGTACGCAGGAGGAGGAATCTCAGCCGAACAGTCCAGATTTACCTACTGAGTGTCAGCTAACATCTTCCTGAAGCTAGCCAAAAACAACGATTAATGCACCGTCAATACATGGACAGCCCCTGTTGGTGAGAATTTGTTCTCGCTGGAATGACGGAGGTTGAAAGACAATCTGGTAGAAGTCTGCAAGATTATGAGGGGCATGGATAGAGTAAGTAGATAGGCAGAAGCTTTTTCTCAGAGGCAGTTAGGAGCTGGCACAGGCTTAAGATGCAAGGGGCAAGGTTTAAAGGAGATGTACGAGGCAGATTTTTACACAGAAGGTGGTGGGTGCCTGCTACTGTTGGCAGAGGTAGTGGAAGCAGATGCGATAGTGACTTTTAAGGGTTGTCTGGACAAATACGTGAACAGAATGGGAATCGAGGGATATGACCCCTGGAAGGATAGGGAGTTTTAGTTCAGACTGGCAGCATGGTCGGTGCAGGCTTGGAGAGCCGAAGGGCCTGTTCCTGTGCTATAATTTTCTTTGTTCTTTGTTCTCTTTACTCTGAGAACATTCTTCACAACGCCATGATAGTGATTATACTTCAAATGCTCTTGATTGGCTGTAAAGAATTTTGGATTATGTTGGGTGGGATTTTCTGGCCACAATCACCTCAAAATAGGAAAATCCTGCTGAAGATCAATGTACCTTTGCATGATCCGCCCTCCCACTCATTACGATTCCCTCCCTTGAGATTAGCAATAGGAATTTCTAACTCTATTCTGCAAAAGATCCCTCCTACCCTCAGCAGCCTGACCAACTCCATCTGGCTGGTTAAATCCTCGTTGTGGACTTTAATGAGTTCGATAAAAGTGGAGCAGATTGGAATCTAGCACAAGTTCATTAATTAGCTGGGAAGTAGCATAACCAACATGAGGTGGAATATTCCCATCATTCCTGCCATTGGAATTGTAGTGGTGGGGGGTAGGGGGGGGGGGTGGGGGGTGGGGGGTGGGGGGTGTGGGGGAGGGCGGGGGGTGCAAAGGTCTTTTGACCTCGGCCACGAATTTCCAGACTTGGGATAACAGCAGCAAGAAAATGCCATCCTCTGTAGATGAGTGTAAAGGAACAATTTTCCAGGCTCCCCCTGGCAGGGTCAGCCTAGATTTTGCGTGCAGTTCGCTGGAGTAGGGTACAAACCCACCACTTTGTGAATCAGAGGCGCAAACTCTCCCCTTGTGCTGACCAACACTGTCTTCCTCAACCAACACCACTGGAGCTGATTATCTGGTCATTGACCTCATTCACACTGTGTAGAAATGGCCATCTTTTCCTACCTTTATTCATTGACGGGACGTGGGCACTCCCAATAAGGACAATAATTTTGGCCCCATGAGAAGATGGTTCGAAGTCATTTTCCTCAATACAATGAAATTGCTTGCTGGGGCCTTTTTAGAGGGAAGTTTAAGTTTATTTATTTTTATCATAGCTGGGCCTACATTAACACTGCAATGAAATTACTCTGCAAATCTCCTGGTTGCCACACTCCTTTTTTGAGGACACAGGGAAAATTTAGTAGGCTCAACATATCTAACAAACACATCTTTCGGACTGTGGGAGAAAACCGGAGCACTTGGATTAAACACACACAGACAATAGGGAAAACGTGCAGACTCCGCACAGATAGTGACCCAAGCCAGGAATTGAAGCCAGGTCTCTGGTGCTGTGAGGCAGCAGTGCTAACCACCGTACTGCCCTAAAAATCAACCACACTGCTCGGAGCCTGGGGTCAGGCTGGATTCGGTAAGGAAGGCAGATTTCCCTCCCTTTAGGCGTGAACTGGATGGGTTTTTACAACAATCTGGTATCTTCACCATCATCAATTCTAATGCCAGCTTTTTAATCCCAGGTTTATTTAATTAACTGAGTGTTTCACAAAGAACTTTATTGGCTGCTGAGTGGTTCAGAAGTTCCTGTGTTGATGAAAGATGCTAGTCTTTGAACAAACAATGTGAGCGGGATTGCTTATTAGCATTCTCTGCAGCTCTTCATGCTGTAGTGTCACGGAAGACTGATAGCTCTGATTTTGGAGAGTTTCAGACTGGAGAGGCTCTGGGGAAGCCTCTCAGTTTTTATAGTTCTGGCAGAGAATCTAAATTTTCCGTCCGATTTGAGATTTATGTCGTTCATGTGTAGCCTTGCACCTGGAATGTCTAGCAGAAGAACACAGACAGAATTCGCAGGGAGGAACAAAGCCAAGTAGTTCTCCAAGGTTGCTCTACTCACCATATTGGCTGGAGCACTAAACATTCCCATCCTTGCCCTGCTCCCCACATCCCATCCTTGCCCACCTTCCCTCTCTTCAATACTCTACCTTGCTCCACAGATCCCTCCAACCTTCAGGTATCTGGAGCTAAGTAATCTTCCAGGTGAGGTCAACCACTCTTACTGTCCATGAGTATACTTCGACCACGTGTAGACAATGACTGTGAGTGACCTGTAGTGTAGGAATCTGTCCAGTTAGTCACTAATGATCTTTTATATTCCATTTAACCTCAAGAAAAGGGTAAGGGAGTGCACCAGCAAAGAATTCCTACAGTGGAGAAAGAGGCCATCTAGCACTGACTCTCTAAAAGAATATTCCACCACCCTATCCCCCTAATCTCATGTATTTATCATCCCTTAATCTACAGATCTTTGGACAATAAGGTACAATTTAGTATGGCTAATCCACCTAACCTGTACACCTTAGGAGGGAACTGGAGCACCCAGAAGAAACCCCCGTGCAGGTACACAGGGAGAACATGCAAACTCCACACAGATGGTGACCTAAGGCTACCCCAGGCGCTGTGAGGTTTCAATGCTTACCACCATGCTAACCAGCCTCCTCAGCAAGCACCTCAGCCCAGCCCTCAGACCACATAATACTCTAGCTAGAGACTCACCAATGCTTTAGAAAGATGATAATATAACTTGCTTACTTTTGTACTCTATTTCTGTTTTAATAAAGTTGAGAGTTTTCATGCCGATCTGTGATATTCTACTCAACTTGTCCTGCTAAAGGTTTGTATGTATCTAAACATAAATACATTTGTATTCCTTGTTTCAACTGCTCAATAAGTAACTTTACAGGCTTCAAGAAAGTGTCTGAATAAGTTTAGAAGAGCAAACAGAAAATTCTGGAAATGCTTAGTGGGCTAGATTGATGAAAGACAATATAGGATCCAGGTTAAGGGTTAATTTTGAATCCCGGACATGATATTTCAGACGTGGCATGTATAAGTGTGCAGGTTTTTGTTAAAAAAAGGCCTTTCCCGCTTTATAGAAGTAACTTTTCACTGTGAACACACGCCGGAAGTGTTAGGATTGAGCCTGGAATGTGATTGTCATATGCATGCAATTTACATAGCCTTTGCTTTGTCACTCCTGCTACTTGTTACATCCTTGCTAACATTGTCTATAACTGGCAAATTCTCTGATCCCATAAGGTTCCTGACGAACGGGGAAAGGGGGCCAAATAAGATATACGATGGAATTTTCCATTCTAAAGAGCTGGTGCATTGGCAGGCGGGAATGTTGGCGCAGAGTTTTTGCGATACATCTTCTGCTTTTCATCTTATTAGTTAAGCATCAATGAGAAGCTGGTTGAATTGCGTGGTGAGTTGGATAGTGATACGTCCTCCACGTTATTACCTCAGGTACCATATATAAATCACACCTACGCACATAGTCACTTATTGCAGGCCAGGTTATGGACCTCTGTATTACCACGGCAACCACGGTTGCCTCCACGATTCAGCAAGACCTCTCTGGGAATTCTCTTCCAGGCTAAACCAGGGAAGGAAGGTAATCCTCTTCCTAAGGAATGGGAGCCATCTAACAGGTCAGACTGGGTTTATTACTTATTAGAGTCACAAGAAGGCTTACATTAACACTGCAATGAAGTTACTGTGAAAAATCCCCTAATTGCCACACTCTGGCGCCTGTTCGGTTATGCTGAGGGAGAATTTAGTGTAGCCAATGCACCTAACAAACATGTCTCTTGGACGGTGAGAAGAAACTGGAGCATCTGGAGGAAATCCATGCAGACATGGGAAGAATGTGCAGACTCCGCACAGATAGTGGCCCTAGCTCTATGAGGCAGCAGAGCTAACCACTGTGCCAGCCCTGGGAGGAGGGCACCAGGGGAGTTCAGTATCCATTGCAAGAGAGCAAGGAACTCCCTGTAACACAGGAAGGGAATGAATGAGCTGATAAACTCTGCCAGGTTAAGTGATCTTCTCCTCATTCCAAACTCACACTCTCATAGGGGAATCAGACAGTCCAAGAGTTAGAGACCACAAGGATGTCAAACACGACAAGCAGATGGGTCATCAGCACTGATTATCTGATAGTCACTTCAAGGACACTGGAGCACCTGGAGGAATCCCACGCAGACACAGCGAGAACATACAGATTCTGCAGAGACCCAAACCGGGAATCGAACGGGGTCCCTGGCATTATGAGACAGCAGTGCTAACCACTGTGCCTTCATGGAATCGGTTCCTCTTCATCTCTTTTAATGGTGCTTTCGGTATTTCTATAGCAGATTGCCACAAGGGGGCAAGGTAGGCTACACCCTACTTTGTTGCTGTCACTATAAGTTAGTGGAGACAATCTTTCCCAGTTTTCTCAAGTCACAGAATATTATATTATTCAGTAACTGTTACAGACACTGACCAAGACTGGCATGTCATGGCACTGCCAAGATGCATTGCAGCAACAAGGTTCACTGACAGCACCCAGGGTATTGGTGCATAAGAACACCACCAAACCCAAGTTCCCCATTAAGTCACTCACCTTCTCAACTTTGAACTTTCCCGTGTCCCTTCATTGCTGCTGTTGTCAAAATCCGAGAACTCTGTCCTAACAGCACTGTACAATGCCATGCAATCTTTCAAGAAGGCAACACACCCATCCACCTTCTCAAGGATTCAGTCAGAAGCCTCACAACATCAGGTTAAAGTCCAACAGGCTCATTTGGAATCACGAGCTTTTGGAGCATTGTTCTTTCATCAGGTGAGTTTCCAAAAGCTGGTGATTCCAAATAAACCTATTGGACTTTAAGCTGGTGCTGTGAGACTTCTTACTGTGCCCACCCCTGTCCAATGCCAGCATCTCCACCTCATGGCTTCTCAAGGACAAGTTTATTTATAAGTGTCACAAGTAGGCTTACATTAACATTGCAGTGAAGTTACTGTGAAAATCCCCTAGTCGTCACACTCCGGTGCTTGTTGAGGAACACTGAGGAAGAATTTAGCAAGGCCAATGCACCACACCAGCACATCCTTCAGACTGTGGGAGGAAATTGGAGCATCCAGAGAAAACCCACGCAGAAATGAAAAGAATGTGCAGACTCTGCACAGGCCCAAGCTGGGAATCAAACCCGGGTCCATGGCTCTGCAAGGCAACGGTTCTAACCACTATGCTACCGTGCTGTCCATTAGTTAGGGATGGGCAATAAATGCGAGACTAGGCAACCCGAGAATACATTTTTAGATACTGAGGTGGTATATTTGATGTGAATTTGATAGCAAATTGGCAGTGAACAGTCTGATTGTCACAAGTGTTTTTCTGTGACTGCTCTGGGAGTTGGAGTGAGTATTTGGTGAATTCAGTCCTACTGAATAATGAAACAGTGCATCACAGAACTGATGAAATGTGTTGCCTGCTCTCGGGGCACTTCGAGTAGACCAACTCCTATGAATAATTTAAAATCGTATTAAGGGACAGATGTAACACTCTCAGCATCCCAGACTCATTCTATAGGCCTTATGTGTTCCATCAGTGCTCCAGGGGGATACTGCGCTGTCTTTTATGTTAAAATACTGCTCAAAATCATTTAGTTTTTCAAACTCCTTGTCACCGATACAATTTTGAAGTTTGCCTGTGTTTTTTTTTCTAAGAAGTCTGGCTGTTATCTTGGCTTGGTAATGTGAGTGTTCTTCTGTGATGAGACTGTTATTTTTTTTATTCTGCATATATCAAATGGTTGGTGATTTTTTCTTTTCTCTCGCTTTATGTAGAATTGATGTAAGCTCTGTACCAGCACCGTGGCATTGAAATAACTTACGCAATCCCCACGCTTCTAAAAGGGTGAGGTGGAAGTGCTGGCGTTGGACTGGAGTGGGGCAGGATAAGAAGCCTCGCGACACCAGATTAAAGTCCAACAGGTTTATCTAGAACCACGAGAGGAGCACTGCTCTTTCATCAGATGAGTGACCTGGGAACAGTGCTCCAAAGGCTCGTGATTCCAGATAAACCTGTTGGACTTTAATCTGGTGCCGTGAGGTTTCTTGCTGTTCCAAAAGGGTGACATTATATCATATTGGGGGGAATCTTCCCATCATATCCTCCACAGAAATCGTAGTGGGGAGGGGGCGAACCTTGCAAAGGTCTGTTGACCTCAGGCTTTTCCAGATTTGGGGTGAATATGGCTGGAAAATCCCATCTGTTGACTACAGCTCAGTGGAGAGCATTCAGGGGCACAATTTTACTGTCCTGCCCACCATGGGAATCATAGTGGATGGGCTGGGTGGGGTGGGTTTGGTTGAACCATGCAAAGGTCCATTGACCTCATGTGGGAATTTCCAGTTTTGGGTGAGTGTGGGTGGAAAATCCGGGGCCCATGTCTCACATCCGATTCAAGAGATTGTTAGTTCAAGTCTCCAAACCAGACAGGAGTGGATAACCCAGGCCAACACTCCAGTGCAGCGCTGAGGGAGTGCTGCGTGGTTAGGGGAGCATATCTTTCAGAGGGTATTGTTAAATCCAATACTAAAGGGCAATTTAGCATGGTTAATCTACCTAACCTGCACATCTTTGGATTGTGGGAGGAATCTAGGGCACCCAAAGGAAACCCACGTAGACAAAGAGGGAACATGGAAACTCCATCAGAGGCCGAAACTAAAGCTGGTGCTGTGAGGCAGCAATGTTGACCACTGTGCCACTATGTTGCCCAATTGTAAATGGATCTGAATCCCTTTAATTCTCCCTGAATGATGGATAGAACATAGCTACCTGGTAAACCACATGACTTTCCTTCTGAATATTAGGTGTTCTTGACATTCACTGATGTATGATCCTAGAGGCAGTTGTGAAGTTAATATCTACATGCACATTGGAAAGCACAGCTTGTAACAAAACCTAATGTTGTTGGGCCTGGGAGAAATCCATTGCGGAACTTGAACACTCAGCACTGTGAAAGATTGAGTCAGTGACTTACCACTGTGATTATAATGGAAAAACTAGCTGGCAAAGTGGAGGATAGGTCTCGCATTAAATTTCCAGCAACAGTAAAATAAATATTTTCAGCTCTCCCGATGGGTCAGTTGTGTCCTCGTGTGAAATGGAGCCAGGATCCACCCAGCTTTATTCACTGAGCTAGCCGATGATCAGAATGTCAAAACTAACCTTAAAGAATGGGGGGGGGAGCAAAAAAAAAAGCCAGAATAAAAAAAGAAAATGTAGGAAATGCTTGGCAAGTCAGACAGCTGGAATTTTTAGGTTGTTCACGGATTTTTCAGTCCCGCTGTGGGGAAGGAATGTTTGGCTGAGTGCCGAATTCTCCGTCCTTGCAGAGGTGGCCGGGGAGGGAAAGGCCGGAGAATTTTAGCTCACTTATGGAAAAAGAAACAGGGTTAATATTTCAGGCCTGTTGACATTCCATCGGAAAAATAAAAGCAGCCTGGCTTCTCCCTCATTCAGCAACCCAGACTGGGAGGTGTGGCTGTGCAGACATATGTGAATATCCACTGATGCAACCTGTACATACGAACTAAGAATAGAAATCGGTCACTCGATGCCTTGAGCCTGCTCCGCCATTCAATACAATCATGGCTGATCTGATTGTAACCTCAACCCCACATTCCTGCCAGCCTTTCACCCCACCTTGTTAATCAAGAATCTATCTAGCTCTACCCTAAATAATACTCAAAGACTTTGCTTCCATTGCCTTTTGAGAAAGAGAGTTCAGCAACTCATAACACTAAGAGAAAACATTTCTCCTCATCTCCGTCTTAAACAGATGGCCCTTTATTTTTAAACACTGCCCCCAGTTCTAGAATCTCCAACAAGAGGGAACATCCTGTCCATGTCCACCCTGCTAATACCACTCCGGATCTTAAAGGTTTCGATCAAGTCACCTCTTACTCCTCTAAACCCTCCAAACTTTGCTCATTACGCACTCTTCCCAATCCTGATATTAGTCTAATAAACCTTCTCTGAACTGCTTCCAAAGCATTTAATCTAATTAAAGAAGACCAATACTATAAACAGTACTCTAGATGTGGCCTCATCAATGCCCTGTACAAATGAAACATAATCTCCTTATATGTGTAATCAATTCCCATCGCATTAAACAACACCATTCTTTCCCAACTACTTGCTGTGTATGTATATTCACCATTTATGATTCATGTGCCAGCATATCCAAAACTTTCTGCATCTCAGACTTCTGTAATCTCTCACCATTTAGTCTGTCATTTATTTATCTTGCCAAAATGGACCATTTCACGCTTTCCCACATTTATCAGATCTTTGTCCACATGCTTAACCCACGTCCCTTGTAATCTTCTTACGTCACCTTCACAATTTACTTTCCTACCTATCTTTGTGCCATCAGCAAATTTTGCAACCATTCCTTCTGTCCCTTCATTGGAATCATTTATATAAATTGTAAAATGTTGGGATCCCAGCACTGATCCCTGTGGCATTTGTCACATCCTGCAAACCACAAAAAGACCCATTTATGCCAACTCTCAGTTTCCTGTTAGCCAGCCAATTTTCTATCCATGCCAGTTTGTTACCTCTACCCCATGAGCTTCTATTTTCCACAATAAACTCTGACGTGGCACCTTATCAAATGTCTTCTTTGTTCTTTGTTCTGGTATATCCACTGGTTCCCCTTTATCCCCAATAGGTGGCAATGCTGCAAAGAACTCCAATAAATTGATTAAACATGATTTCCCTTTTACAAAACCATGTGGACTTTGCCTGATTGCCGTGAATTTTTCCAAGAGTCCTGCTATAATGTTTTTAATAACAGCTTCTGACATTCACCACTTTGTTTGCCAACTCAGGGAACAAAGCTGAAATGATCCCAGGCTCCACCCTACACAGAGAAACAGAGGTACAATGTAGCTGAGAAAGATTCTCACTGTTGTTAAATATTTAATGCAAAATGTAGGATCTAAGAACAACAAAGGGGTAGAAATTCCTCCAACCTTTGTGCAAACCAGGACCGAATTTCTCATACATTATACTCCAGCATATCACATGTGAATATTGTTGTCATCCATTGAGAGTGTATGCACTGCCTGCGAGTTTGCCCCATGAGAACAATACATAACCCTGATCCCCAGGTAGTCCTTTAAACAGCCTGTACATGACACCAGTCGCCCACCAACATGGTTGACTCTTAACTGGCGTCTGGCATGGACTGGCAAGTCACTCAGTTAGAGGTGTGATAAAATGCTGGCCTTGTTAGTGAAGATTGATCCCACATCCTGAGAATTAAAAAGACCAAGACTTAAAAAAACTGTCAGCCGTGTCTCATTGTGCTGTGTCCGTCCTTGAGTCAGATAGTTGTGAGTTCAAGACCCCCTTCTGCTTTTGATCATGTAATCCAGGTTCACAGTACTGAGGGAATGCTGAACTTCTGGAGGTGCAACCCTTCCTGTGGCATTAAATCAAGGTTTTTGCCTATTTTCTCAGCTAAAAGGTCCCAGGGCATTATTCTGAAGAACAAAGTAGTTCGAGTTGCAGGTAATATCTCTCAACATCACTGAAATGGGTTAGTATCACGTTGCTGTTTGCTGTACACAAATCTGGCAGTTGTGCTTCCTACATCACAACGGCAACGATGCTCCTCAAAGTACTTTGTTTTTATTCAGTCTTGGGATTTGAGCACTGCAGGCACGATCAGCATTTGTAACCCATTCTTATCACTCTTGAAAAGGTGCTGATGAGTTGCCTTCTCAAACCGCTGCCGTCCATGTGATGTAGGCACGCCTACAGCATTGTTTTTGTAGCAGTTTGAAACAACTGGGTGGCTTGCTAAGTTATTTCAGAAGGCAGATAATAGTCAACCACATTGCTGTGGATCTGAAGACACATAGTGGCCAGATGGGGTTGGGATGGTAGCTTTCTTTTCCTGAAAGGCATGAAGAGAACCAGATGGGTCTCCTTTTACAACAATCTGGTAGTTTTCTGGTAATTATTAATGGGACCAGCATTTTATTTCAGATTTATTAATTGAATATAAATTCCCCCAGCTGCCATGAAGGAATTCGAAGTTATGTCTCCAGAGAATTAGATCAGGTCTTTGAACCAGTCCAGTAACATTACCCGCTGCTATTTCTTCCCTTACCTGGTGGTCCTGAGGTCATGAAAAGCATAATATAATTAAATCTTTCTTCTCTGCCCCTGTAGGTGCAGGCGTGGATTTTGAAAGGTTATTGTTTTATTCTTTTATTCAAAGCAGTCTTCAAGCTTAAAGTCTTGCAATGGGAAGACTGATTTACTATGACAGCTTGGTGGCACAGTGGTTAGAAATGTCCAAACTTGGTAGAATAAAGATGGATTCATTGGCTGCTTCACAGTGCCAGGGACCTGGACTCGATTCCTGGCTTGGATCACTGTGTGTGTGGAGTTTGCACAGTCTCCTTGTGTCTGTATGGGTTTCCTCTCTCAGTCTGAAAGATGTGTGGGTTAGGGTGCATTGGCCGTGCTAAACTCCCCCCCCCTTTGTACTCAAACAGACACTAGAGTGCAGCGACAAGGATATTTTCACAGTGACTTCATTGCAGTGTTAATGTAAGCCTACTTGTGACACTATTAAATTAAAAAAAACTTTTAAAAAAAGATTTGCCGAAGGCAGGGTCACTGGGAGAAGATTCGATAGAAATGTCCAAACCTGGTAGAATAAAGACGGAGACATTGGCTGAAATGTTTGGCCTTTCCTGCCTGCAGGATTTTTCAATCCTGTTGGTGGTGATATCCTCCCCCCCCACCCCCCACCACCACCGCAGTGGCAGGTTGCGGGGGGGTGGGGGGGTGTGGTGGAGGGCGTAAGGCACATAAATCCCTGTGGACGTTGGAGAGTCGGCAGGGCAAGAAGAACCCATGACTGTTAATGGTGGGCCACTTCCACCATGTAAATGTGCCATGGGAGGAGCTGAGAAATCTCGTCCAGACTGTTTCAAAGAGAACAACAACAAAGAGCAACACAGCACGGGAAACAGGCCCTTCGGCCCAACGAACCCACGCCACCATCCTAACGTCTTAATGACATATCCTTGACTTTAGGCTATGCCTATTGTTGAAGATTCCCATATAGGGACCAATATAGGGACAATTTGTTACCCAATCAGCCTAAGAGCACATTTTTGGGATGTGGGAGGAAACCGGAGCACCCGGAGGAAACCCACACAACCACGGGGAGAACACGCAAACTCCCGCAGACACAGGCCCAAATCCATGTGTCTGCACAGCAACAGCGATAGTCTCTGAGCTGTCATGTTGCCCATCAGATGGTCCCGTTTAAGCATACACTGATGACGATACATACGCTAGGCAACTCCTGAAGCAATCTCCAAGAGCAGCTCTCGCATGACATGCCGCATGCATGCCCCTTGTTGGTCAACAAGGTGGACCGAATTGCCTGCGGAAACAAATAAGACTTAATTAAACATGCTAAAAAAACTAAGACATTCCCGAGACGAAACTAAAAGATAGTCTACTACTACTTGGTCCTCCTGATATTCAAACAGTCCTGCTATATCCCTCTATCTGCAGACCGCTCATGTGGCTGTCCAAGAGACCCTTAAACAACCCTAGCGTGCCTGCTCCCACCACCTTACTCGGCAGTGTATTCCACACCCCCACTACCCTTTGTGTGAAAAACTGGCCTCTAATATTTGTCTTATACATAGCCCCCCTCACCCTGAGCCCGTGACCCCTCGTTATATCCATTTCTAATGGTGGAAAAAGCTTACCACCATTTACTCTATCTATACCCCTCATAATCTTATATACCTCTAAAAGATCCCCTCTCAGCCGACGTCTTTCAAGGGAAAACAACCCCAGTGTTTTCAATCTATCCTCGTAAGACAGCCCTTCCATGCCAGGCAGCATCCTGGTAAATCTCCTCTGCACTCTCTCCAGGGCCTCTACATCCTTCCTGTAGTACGGCGACCAGAACTGGATGCAATACTCCAGATGAGGCCTAACCAACGTTCTATACACCTGCAACATCAGACTCCTACTCTTGTATTCTATACCCCTTCCTATGAAGGCTAACATACCATATGCTTTCTTTATCACATTCTCCACCTGTACTGACACCTTCAGAGACTTGTGAACCTGCACCCCCAGGTCTCTCTGCATCTCTATACTCCGGATAGTTTTACCTTTTATCTTATAACTCCCCTCTACATTATTCCCACCAAAATGCATCACCTCGCATTTATCCAGATTAAATTCCATTTGCCATCTATCTGCCCAATCTACCAGCCTATCTATGTCATGTTGTATTGCCAGGCACTGCTCCTCAGTACCTGCCAATCCAATCATTTTAGTGTTATCAGCAAATTTGCTGATCACCCCACCTACCCCCTCTTCCAAGTCATTTATATACACCACAAATAGAAGGGGTCCTAGTACTGAGCCCTGTGGCACACCACTAGTGACAGACCTCCAGTTGGAAAAAGAGCCTTCCACTACTACCCGCTGTCTCCTCATCCCAAGCCAGTTCTCAACCCATCTACATACCTGGCCCTGTATTTCCAGTGGCAGGAGGATCTATGACAAGCAGGCAAAGGTTTAGGCAAAGCAGCGAAGACATGGGGGAATCGCGTTTCCGTGGAGAGTTGCAATCTGGAGTGTTCTCAGTGCCGTGCGAGAGTGAGTTATGTGAACTCTGGAAGGGAAAGCATGAACAGTGCTTTGAGGAAAGAGAAAGAGTGAGGTTCACTGGATCGTAGAATCCTACAGGGCAGAAGAAGGCCATTCAGCCTATCAAGTCTGCACCATCCAGGCCCTATCCACTTAAACCCACGCATTTATCTTAGCTAGCCCTCTGACAGTAAGGGGTAATTTAGCATAGCCAATGCACCTAACCCGCACATCTTTGGTCTGTGGAAAGAAACCGGAGCATCTGGAGGAAGCCCACACAGGTAGAGTGTGCAAACTCCACACAGACAGTGACCCCCAAGCCGGTAATGGAACCCAGTTCCCTGGCACTATGAGGCAGCAGTGCTAACCATTGTGCCACCGTGCTGATGGCTCTGTTAAAAGCTTGCCCACAGGCACAATGGGCTGAATGGCCTGATTCTATGTTGCATTGGAGGGTCAGAATGGGGAAGACTTGCTGCAATTGTGCAGGGATTTGTTGAGATCACATCTGGATCACCAGTTTTGACTGAAAGAGGGATACACTCACTTCAGAGAGGGTGCAAACAAAGTTCACAATTGATTCCTGGGATAAGAGGGCTGCCGGATGAGGAGAGAGAGATATAGATTAGGCAGCGAACGCTTAGCTGCTGAATACTCAGATCAATAGCATGCTGAATACGAGCGGAATACAAGCTGGAACTGAGCTGGAAGATCAGCCCTGAATCACTGTCAAAGGGGCTGGTTGACTTACCCCTGCTGCTATTCCTTAGCTCCTTAGGAATGGATTTGCCTCTATTGATCCTTAATTGTCGATCGCTTGTACTGTACTGATTGCTTTTGAAGATTGCCCGTTAACACGGACCATAGCTACTCTAACAGATCAATCATCAAATAAAAATTCAGCATGCAAAAAGATTTCCTGGAACCCAGGCCCCAAGGAGTTTTCGACTCGGCAAAGAAATGGAATGGCTAAGGAACGGGAATAAATTATTCATCCTCTTATTGTACTTCAAAATGTGAAATTATTCTGCTAACACGCAAACCGGACGGGCACCTATTATATTTGCCTGTTAAATAATGGATTGCTATTTCATCACAGCTTGCAGTAACCATGGCATTTCTGGTGTTACAATCCCTCCGAACCCAAACTTGAACTGATCCTGAATTTTATTGAAGCGATGACATTCATTCGGGTGAGACAGAAAACGGGAAGATTGGAAAATGGACAATTTTCCAGGAACGAATTACTGGGAGGGGAGGAGGGTAGGTGGGGAGCTGGATGGGGGTGATGAAAGGGTAGGAGGAAGATCGTTCGAGCTGAGAAATCTTTCTTCCCAAGACAGGGAAATTAATACTATGAGTGGCAGGGTGGCACTCTGGTTAGCACTGCTGCCTCGCGGTGCTAGGGACCCGGGCTCGATTCCCGGATCGGGTCACTGTCTGTGTGGAGTTTGCACGTTGTCTGCGTGTGTTTCCTACGGATGCTCCGGTTTCCTCCCACGGTTCGAAAAATGTTTATTCATTTGCCACAAGTAGGCTTACATTACAATTAACACTGCAATGAAATTACACATGGACATCCCCAGATGTGCTGGTTGAGTGCATCGGCCATGCTAAATTCTCCCTCAGTGTACCCAAACAGAGCGTGGCGACTGGGGGATTTTCACAGTAATTTCATTGCAGTGTTAATGTCATCCTACTTGATACTAATGAATAAACTTCAAACTCTTATATTGGGGTGGGTGAAATTGAAACTGCCACCTGAAATGGGCAAGTGATTATGATCAGCCCTTGGATGATACACATCTCATCTCCTTGTGTGACCGAGTGAGAGTCTCCAGCTGTTCTTTACGAGCGTCGCAGATGCGGTTCTTTGGCTGTGAATCCGCTGTAAATCATGAGAACAAACGAGTGCGTCGAGTGACAAAGAGCAAGCTGCTCTGTCTGAGGCAGCTTGCAGAACACTGTAGGTCATTCTGACAACCTGTTTTCCCCCTGCTAAAAGCCAGTTTTGCTGTATGCACAAACTGCTCTGTATAAGAGAACAGTACTACCACCTTGCTGGCGTGGAATCATTTGTCAATGTCAGCTTCCTGCGGAAAAATCTGTCATAAATAAGAGTGCCGACTTCCCATCAGTGCTTCCCCGACAGTGCTAATGGCACACTCGCATCGTTAGAGTCGCACCATGCTGTCACATAACCCTTTGGTCTCCAGAGGCCGCAACTCTGTAGCTACATCAGTGAGATGCGTCCTTCGTGACCACTTGCTATTGGCTGAGGTTTTGTGGTAGCCTCTGAGCTCAGAAGTTATGGATTTTCTGATCCCATTCCAGGGCTTGGAGCTCAACGTTCAGGTCCTACCCAATACTGAAGGAGTGCTGCACGGTCAGAGATACTGACCTAGTGTCACAGAGCAGGCTTACATTAACACTGCAATGAAGTTACTGTGAAAATCCCCTAGTCCCCACACTCCAATGCCTATTTGGCTACACTGAGAGAGAATTTAGCATGGCCAATACAACTAACCAGCACATCTTTGAGACTGTGGGAGGAGGACCCAAAGGAAACCCACGCAAACACGAGGAAAATGAGCAAACTCCATACAGACAGTGACCCAAGCCGGGATTCGTACTGGGTCCCTGGCGCTGTGAAGCAACAGTGCTAACCATTGTGCCACAGGGAGATGAGATGTTAAACTTGTCTTCCGACTGGATGTGAAAGATCCCTTGGCAGCACACTGAGGAGGATGAGGAAAGCTATGTCCAGTATCTTGGCCAATATCTATCCCAAAACCAACGACACAAAGACAGTGATCATTGTCACTTTGCTTGTTGTGCGCAAATTGTCTGTTGTATTATCTACATGACACAATGACTACACATTAAAAGTACTTTCTAGATTGTAAAGGTCAAAGCTCCTAAGGTCACAAAAGGTGCTACAGATGTGTACCGTCTTCCTTTCTTTGACATGTCCCCATCTCTGTGAAAAATGCATCAAGTTACTACCGGGCCGGTATGTGCAGTTGTTATCAATCTCACCGTTTAATAAAAAAAATTTCAGCAGCAATTTGCATAATTGATGTATTGCATCTCCAGGAGTAATCTTCATAGTGAGAAAGTACACAAACATTGGAAGTGGAACCACGAGACCACAGTGTGGATCTTGCAGATTGCGAGAAAAATAATGCCAATAAATAATGTATCAAAATATTTGGAAATTCACTGAATTGAAGAGGGAATCGGTCAGGGATGGTATTCTGCTATTAGGCATCCTCTCTCATTCTGATGAAGCATGTTCTGTGCAACATGTCCTTCTGCTCACTAATTTATCTATGCATTCAGTGGGATCATTTGTTAACAGGCGTTTGTTTTCACCACATCTGCCGAGGTTCAGGGGAGTCTGTTTATCCCAGTGTGGGGCAAGATATTCCCCAATTCCAATCCCAAATCCCAAAGCTTCTGACCAATGCATATATTGATCAGTCATAGTGATCTTGAAGGGGGAAATGATTAACCAGCTAATAAAGGTTTAGATAGAATATGTAAGGCACTGACAACACTAAGAGTTAAATGATTCTTGAAACAAAGGTAGTAAGTTAATGAAATAAATAGTCTATACGTAAGTGGATGCAATGAAAGAATCAAATAAGTAACTATGATTTTAAGACACAAATGCTTTCGTAAAACTCTGCAAAACTGTGCCCACCCAAAGCTCTGCTGCCTGTGTAGCTACTCACCCTATGCCATAAGAACAAAAGAACTAGGAGCAGGAGTAGGCCATTTGGCCCTTCCAACCTGTTCCACCATTCAGTAAGGTCATGGCTGATCTTTTTCGTGGACTCAACTCCACTTACCCGCCCGTTCACCATAACCCTTCATTCTTTACTGTTCAAAAATCTATCTTTGCTTTAAAAACATTCAATGAATAGCCTCAACTGCTTCACTGGGCAGAGAATTCCACAGATTCACACCTCTTTGGGTAAAGACGTTCCTCCTCAACTCAGTCCTAAATTGCTCCCCCTTATTTTGAGGCTATGCCTCTTAGTTCTGGTTTCACTTACCAGCGGAAACAACCTCCTGGCTCCTATCTTATCTATTCCCTTCATAAGATTTTTTATAAGATTTTTATAAAATGTTTTTTTTTATAAGATTCCCCTGCATTCTTCTGAATTTCAATGAGTATCTCCCCAGTCTACTTTGCCTTTCATAAGCCAAACTTCTCAACTCTGGAAACAACCTAGTGAATCTCCTCTGCACCCCCTCCCAATGCCACTACATCCTTTCTCAATTCCTGTTCACCCAGTAACCCCTGTGCTATCTACATTAACTCTCGGTCTATCAACAATTTGTGAAATTGTCATACTCGATTTCAAATGTCTCTATGGTGTCCCCCACATCCTCCAATCTCTATAACTTCAGCCTTCCAACTTGCCCAAATCCCAGATACCTGCATTCCTTCAATCAGCATTACCAATTTTAATTGTTCTACTATTGGAGGCCACACTTTCCTAAGCTCTGGAATTCTTTCCTGCAGCTTCTCAGTCTCTACTTCTCTTTTCCACTTTATGAAGTGATTTACAACCTACATCTTTGACCAAGTTTTTGGTCACCTATCTCAATTTCTCTTTTGTACCTTGGGACATTTCAGCCTTGGGTGATTGTGTAGAATCTTCCCCTTGTCTGCTTGGATTTCCTCCGGGTGCTCTGGTTTCCTCCCACAGTCCAAAGATGTGCAGGTTAGGTTGATTGGTTAAGCTAAATTGACTCTTAGCGTCAGGGTGACTAGCAGGGTAAATAGGTTAGGTTTTGGTGATGAGGCCTGGGTAGGATTATTGTTGATAGGCTGAATGGCCTCCTTCTGCACTGTAGGGATTCTATGATTTGATGATTCTATGATTTTATTATATTGAAACTGCTATAGGAATACAAATGGCAGTTGTGTGAAGATCAGGTGTCTGCGGCAATACGACTCCTTCCTGCAATGTGGAAGTACTCACACCAGATGGACTGCGGTGTTAACAAGAAGGTGGTTCACCATCTTCTCAAGGGCAACTCGGACGAGTAACAAATGTTGGCTTTGCCAGTGGCACCCTACAATGAATAAGAATACTACATCAGTTCTGCGGATGATCCCAAGTTGTCTGCCAGTTACTTCCTAGTTGATCATATTTAAAGTTATCATTCAGTCCAGGTGAACAGCATGGTAGCACAGTGTCAGGGACTCGGGTTTGATTACCGGCTTGGGTCACTTTTTGTGTGGAGTTTGCACATTCTCCCTGTGTCTGCGTGGATTTCCTCCCATAGTCTGAAAAACATGCTGGTTAGGTGCATTGGCCATACTAAATTCTCCCTCAGTGTGCTCAAACAGGCGACTAGGGGGATTTTCACAGTAACTTCACTGCAGTGTTAATGTAAACCTACTTGTGACACTAATAAGTAAACTTAAACTTTAAAAGATGTTCTACAAGAGCTGTTCTCCAATCTTTAAGGTTTTCCTGGTTCAATTGAAGTGGGCCACACTTGCCAGTTTGATGAATCTGCTGTACCCTCCTGAATTATCTCCTGCATACCAAGTTATTCAATGTGATCCAGGATAAAGGCCAAAATATGGGTGAGTGGACCATTAGCTTTTATCGACTTCACGTCTGTTTGGAATTATAGATTGCACTCATTACTACACAGACTGCTAACCCATATTATGATGTGAGTCTTCATTTCCTTAATGTACAATTAATGTGTAGCCGCACTCTCAGAATTTTGCATGTCAGTGCGTGGGAATTGCCATGATTAGCTTGTCCTTTGGCAGTGCAATGTTCCTGCACTCGAAAGCTAGGCAGCAGCTTCTTGGAGCCAAGGGACATCCAACATTACTGTGTGCTCTAATATATTTTGGCAGCCACCTCTCTCTAAAGGCCAGCATTGACTTGCAGATTCAACACCGGATCGACTATGCCAGCTCAACCCTCTCCAAATTACAGAGTGTTTGACAACAAAGATCTCCGCACATCAACAAAAATCCTGGTGTCCAGTGCCGGCAGCACATTCCTATGCTGTGATGAGACCTGGACTACGCGCCAACCACAGCAAACACTGGAGAAATTCTATCAGCAATGCCCCCGCCACATCCTCCAGATTTAGTGGGAAACAAACATTGAACAAAAGCTAGTGTCCTCCTTGAGGTCAGCTCCACCAGCGTTCAGGGATGGTGACACAGTGTTTAGCACTGCAGTCTCACAGTGCCAGGGACCCAGGTTCGTTTCCGGACTCAGGTCACCGCCAATGTGCACATTCTCCCTGCGTCTGTGTGGGTTACCTTCAGGTGCTCTGGTTTCCTCCTACAGTCCAAAGATATGTGGGTTAGGATGATTGGCCATGCTAAACTAACCCTAGTGTCAGAGGTTTATAGGATAAATATGTGGATAGGTGATGCAGACTTGGCAAGCCTCCTCCTGCACTGTAAAAATTCTCTGAAAACTCTTGCAGAGTCAACTTCGATGGATTGGTCACTGTGTTTCTTTGCCTGGAAGACATTTTCCCTACCATAGAATCATAGAGGGTAGAATTCTCTGGCCATACTGGTCCAAAAGCTAAAAATTACCACCCGAACATCAATGCCATTTCACATTTCCTGCAATTCACCTGCTAAATGGCTGGGATGGGAGAATTCCGATCATTATCCCTATAATGCAGAAGGAGACCATTCGGCCCATTGAGCCTGCACCAACAGCAATCCCACCTAGGCCCTATCCCTGAAATCCCACGTATTTACCCTGCTAATTCCCCTGACACTAAGGGATAATTTGGCCAATTCACCTAAATTGTCTTTGTTTTCTCAATTCTCAAATGGGCAACATCCCAGGGAGGATAAAGAAAACTTCTCAAAGACATTCTGAAGTTCTTCCCCAAGCTTGGCAGCGTTGACATCAGTGACTGGGAAGAACTTGCTTCCAATGGTTCACAATGGTGACAACTTGTCCATCAAGCGGTGTCACAATTCAAATCACAACATCTTCTCAATGAGGTAGAGTGGCCTAAGTGAAGGACAGAAAAGGAAGTAAACTCTGCATTCTGCATCCCTCTACGTTGTGGGACATCCTGCTCTGTCTGTGTCCAAAGATCCTCAGGTATTGAATCAGCCTGTTCAGTCATGAAGGTCGGTGGCAGGAACTTAGTAGATGTCATCCTGGAATTGAGGGACTGCTGGTGATGACAGACACTTCGCACTACTGCGAGCGATCACCAGTGAAGAAAAGGAATAGAATCGTAGAATCTACAATGCTGAAGGAGGCCATTTGGCCTATTGAGCCTACACCCAACAACAATCCCACCCAAGTGCTCTCCTATACCCCATAACTCTGTTTATTTACCCTCCTAATTCCCCTGACATTAAGAGACAATTTAGCATGGCCAATCAACTTAACCTACATATCTTTTGGATGGTGGGAGGGAACTGGAGCATCCGGAGGAATCCTACTGCAGACATGGAGAGAATGTGCAAACTCCACACAGACAGTGACCCAAGTCAGGAATCAAACCTGGGTCCCTGATGCTGTGAGGCAGCAGTGCTAAGCACTGTGCCACACGGAAGATCACATCACTCTCGAATTCAAATGGAACAGGTCACTGGCAGTGCTGAAGAGGAGACCTGGATTGCTTCGAGAGGTTTGGTCCTGGATGCTGCCAATATTGTCTCTCAGATTGTGCGTCCACTATGTTTCTCACAGTTCCGTACAGGATATCCACATTCTCAGGAAGGGGACAGAGCGAGAGGCTGAAAGCCTGAGGACATGAGCCCAGCACACGGAGACTGTGGCTGAGAGACAGAACCATTAGTAACATCTGATCATATATTAAGCATATAGCATCTACATTAAACAGGGCATTTCACATACATTAATCCCAGAACCCATCACACTATTCTAATCGTCATTTCAAACAGATGTCCCATTTCAAATTCATCAGCTCCTTTTCCGTTCCAGTGCAATGTGGGGCACAGTGGATATGTTACCTGACTGGTAATCCAGTGATGTAAGTTCAAATCCCACCAGAGCAATGGAGAATTTAAACTCAGTTAACTTAAAATAATGGGCAAAGGACTACGCTTGGCGTGACCTGAGCAGTACCAGTTGACAATGGGCTACTAACTACGTTAGCGGGTGGCATGATGGCACAGTGGTTAACACTGCTACCTCACAGTGGCATGGTCTCAGATTCAATTCCACCTTTGGGTTACTGTCTGTGTGGGGACATCAGGTTTTCTCCCACACTCCAAAGATGTATGGGTTAGTTTGATTGGCCAGGCTAAATTGCCCCTTAGTGTTAGGGGGATTAGTACGGTAAATATGTGGGGTTATGAGGATGGGGCCTGGGTGGGATTGTGATCAGTGCAGACTCGAAAGTCTGAATGGACTCCTTCTGCACTGTATGGATTTTGAGAATTCTGAAATTAAAAAAAACAATATTAATAATGAAATGTGGATTGTCACTCAGCGCTGCTGATCGGGATGCCTAAAGACAAGTAGTTAGAAAGAGGGTGGAGAAAGCAGAGGACAAAAGAAATGAAAAGAAGGTGGAAGAGACAGCTTGCGGAAAGAAAAAAGACATAATTCAACCTCAGGCCTACGTTATTCAACTTCTGTGGAAGGGATTGCCACCTACACATCAGCTCTCCAGCCATAACTGCTCAAGTCAGAGGTAACATACACATGAGGCGTAATCCATTGTCAATTAACATTCTGCATCACTCATACCATATTGCTGATGAAACCTACCGTCCTTACTTGGTCCAGCTGAGGTGTGACTCCAGGCCACCGGATCAACACCCCCACTCCTTCACTCGGCCCTCACCCTCCCACAATTTCTGAGAGCCTCCCTCCCACCATTGGGCCATAACATGCTTTAGGTGGCAATTAATTATGCACTGCCGCTCTGCGCCAATTGAACTGCACCAAAATTCTTCAGCACCTGATTTGGACTTTGTAGAGGCAAGAAAATATTAAATTCGAGAGACATCTGTGTCAGCACAGGCTTGGTGGGCCAAAGGGCCTCAGCTGTACTGTTCTTTATTCTATGTTCTTGGACATTTGCCATCCGTATGTTTGAAGATACACCCGGAGTGTTGTTAGGGAGCAAATTCCAGGATTTTGAGCCAGCAATTATGAAGGAATGGCTGAAATGTATCCAAGATAGAATGATGTGTGTGACATGGATGGCAATTTGGCACTATTTTGTTCCCACGCTCTTTATCCATGTGCCATAGTGCCCTTGTGTATTTAGTTGAGCAAAATTTGAATATTATTTAAATGGTATTTCCCACTAGAACCCAAAATGACAAACTTGGATTTGTCAATCAAACTGTGAACTGAGAGGCCCCCCTATGAGATATTGGAAGGTTGTGAAATCGGTCATGTAGCTCTAATCCAGTAATGAGAACCCTTAGTTTTATGTCAGCTGGCAGAGTGAAATAGGAAGAACTGATATTAAAAAAAATTGCGAACAGTTATTTGCCTCCAATTTATAAAGGTCAGGAATTTTAAATGCCTTAACAGATTGACAGTTCCTTTTGCCAGTTCCATTTGAAAGTTTCTTTGAACAGTTCCTTCTGAGAGCTCCATTTGACACTTCTGGTGACTCCATTCTTTTCAGTTCCAATGAGTTCAACAGTTTCAATACATTTGTACATATTTTATCCACATTCATGTCTGTGTTAACAATTTCACAGGACTCCTGAACTCTCCTGAAGGGCTTCTTGAGAAAGGATATATTGGCCTTAGAGAGGGTACAGGGAAGGTTCACCAGGCTGATACCGGAGATGAGGGGTATAGCTTATGAGGAGAGATTGAATAGACTGAGCCTGTACTCATCGGAGTTTAGAAGGCTGAGGGGGGATCTTATAGAACTTACAAGATAATAAAGGGGACGGATAGGAAAGACTCTTCCTGCTTAGAAAGGAAACCAGGACTAGAGGGCACAGCCTCAACTGAGCTGAGGAGGAACTTCTTTTCTTAGAGGATAGTAAATCTCTGGAATTCTCTGTCCATTGAAGTGGTGGAGGCTACCTTGTTGAATATGTTTAAGTCACAGTTAGATAGATTTCTGATCAATAAGAGAATTAAGGATATGGGGAACAAACCGGTGAGTAGAATTGATCCACTTCAGATCAGCCATGATTTTATTGAATGGTGGGACAGGCTTGAGGAGCTGGATGGCCTACTTCTGCTCCTATTTCTTATGTTCTTCTGACCTTCCCAAAATGCGTCCTGAGGCTCTCTCCTGAAGGGGAACTTCCTTCCGCAAAAGAGTACCCCTTCTATTCAAGTGGCAAAGTTTAGACCAGCTCCTATCAGATCTAATCTGCATATATATTGGATGAGATTTTCCAGTCTCCCCGCCATGCGTTTCCCGCCAGTGGGAGGTGGCATGTTATTTGCTAATGGCAGAATTCTCCTGTCCTGCTGCTATTAATGGGAATTCCCACCAACATTACCCCACGCTGATGGGAAACCCGTGGGTGGGGGGATGTGCTGCTGGCGGGGCCGGAGAATCCCACCAGCATGGACAGCCGGAGAATTCTGACCATTGTTCTCCCTTGCTGTTGCAAATCAGATATGAGTGGAAGTGGCTGCAGGTTTATATGGGCGTCTGCGAACCAGGTAATGATGTAATTTGAAACCCCCTCCCTCCCCCATTGCCCCATTTCCCACCCGCCGGCAAAAATGACAGATTCAGGGGGCAGGATTTCCGAATTGTGCCCTCTGGAGCCATTTTCTTATGGACAGAAAGGGAAATTGAGGCCTTCAGGACATTTAACCACTTAGCACAGGACAAAAAGTGTAATTAGTCCCTAAATTGGGGCTGGTGTGATTATCAGGTGTGTGATTAAGTTTCCAAGTTCACAAAATCAGTAATTAATTTTGAGTAGTTAGATTGGATCGTCATGGTGACGGAGCGATTATTATTTTTGAAATTCAACTCATTTTCAGTCAATGCTTTGCTGACATTAAAGAGGAGGAGTCCTGTACTCTGGTGATTTATACTGGCAGTTACTGGTTCCTGGTTTGTTGCTTTTTGGCAACGAATGAGTCAGATAATGTTCCATTTTTCAAAAGCAGGGAATTGTTCTGCGTTTTAACATTTGCAATTTTTGCTGATTTTTTGTATCGTAAAAAGCAAGGGGCCACCATGTGGAGTGCCAGCCTCGGAATCTTAAAATGAATCCATGCAAGGAAAATCTATTAACTTTCCCAAGGTATTTCTGCAGGAACAAAAGTTTGTCACGGTGCCACAGGTCAAGGCTGGTTGAAATCACAATGGGGGTGGAATTATTTCATGAGTCTGAACTGGAACTCACTGCTGCAAGAAGTTTGGAGACTTTGGCAGAATTCCAACAAGAAGGCATCGCCTACGAGTCTCCCACTTCGTCCGCGAATTCTCTGACCTCGCCCTGGCTGGGATTCTCGGACCTTGCCCAAGGCTGGACTCTCCAAAATTGCTTGTGTCTGGAATTCCCTGACCAAACTTGCGGATTCGGATTCTCTGATCTCGCCTGTGGCTGGGATTCTCTGACCTCGCCCGCGGCTGGGATTCTCCAACCTTGTCCGAAGCTGGGATTCTCCCACCTTGACCCGCGGCTGGGATTCTTCACCCTCACTTGCAGCTGGGATTCTCCAGTCCCGTTGCAATGAATGGACTTTTAGCAGAACCCCAAATTCTCCATTCTCGCCGGCAGTAGCGGCGAGGTGAACAAGGTTGGACAATCTCGTGTATGTTTGTATAGCACCGATAACTGGGTAAAACATTCTAATGCGCTCCGTTGGAGAATTATCAAGAAAATCTCCACTAATCCATCACAAAATGCGATTGTTGGAAAGAATGCACATAAAACCCGGACATGCCACTGGTAGAAGCCACCCACCCACCCAGTAAATCCCTCATCTGCACCGATCTGCTGGAATCGGGGAGTTCTGCTGGCACTTTGTGGAAGGACTGTTGGCACAACACCAACAACCCAGGCCAAAATCAGCACCTGGTTTGATGATGCCACATTGGAAATCCCAAACTTTGACCTCCAGCCTGACGATTGGGTAAAACTGAACAGGTTCCGGGTTGAAGTCGGGACTCTACTGCAACAACCTCTTCCATTGGAGACATCGCATCTCATCTCTGTGCAACAATGGCAAAGCGCAAAGCATGGTGTATATAATCGACAAGTGTCCCCATCCTGTGCTTCAGTGACAGTCTCATCGCCCTACATCAGGATGATTTGGAGGTGCCAACTGGACGAAGAATTTCCATTTTGACATCCAGCTGAGCTCTGACATCAAGACACGAGGATATTTGGGACAGCACGATGGCACTGTGGTTAGCACTGCTGCCTCACAGCACTAGGGACCCAAGTTCTATTCCAGTCTAGGGTCACTGTCTGTGTGGAATTTGCACATTTTCCCTGTGTCTGTGTGGGTTTCCCTCGGACACTCCGCTTTCCTTCCTCAGTCCAAAGGTGTGCGGGCTAGGTTGATTGGCCATGCTAAATTGATCCTAGTGTCCCGGGGTATGTATATTAGAGGTGTTAACAGGGTGGTTTTGGGGATAGAGCCTGGGTGGGATTGTGGTCTGTGTGCACTCAATGGGCTGAATGGCCTTCTTCTGCACTGTAGGTTCTATTCTGTGATTTTATGAGGAGATATAACACAGGGGCTCGGCCACAGATTTAAGTTTGATGAGGAGATGCCAGTGTTAGACTGGGATGGGCACAGTAAGAAGCCTCACGACACTGGGTTAAAGTGCCACAGGTTTACTTGGAATCACGAGCTTTTGGAGCACTGCTCCTTCATCAAGTGAGTGGAAAGGTAGTTTTCACAAACACAACACCTATATACAAAGACGTAATTGCAAGATAATGATTGGAATGCCAGTTTTTTCAGATGATCAAGTCAAGATTTATGTGTTAAGGTGAATCTTAACTGAGGAGCGAGAGTTGGAGGAGTACAAAGAGGGAGTTCCAGAGTCAGTGCCATGATGGAGCAAATAAAGCTGCAGAGGGGAACATTGACCATTAGTACATTAATGGGGTAGCCATTGCCATTAAGCTACACAGGAAGGAGCTCATCAAGCCATCGAGAATTTGTCTAGTTTCTAATCACAGAGCTACTGTTACGAGCTTATTAGATTCTGGAGTGACATTTGCTTTTAACAGCAATTCAACAGAGGAAATATGGATAGATTGGACTGCTTCCTGAAGCCATGGGCATGAAGCTGGGAAGTGAATGTGTCAGCCTATGTGAATCACTCAGCACTCTGTAACTCCGTAGCTGGCTAGTTTTAAAGTGCAGCCTTTTGCGCCCGTACACTTTCCACAATTTTGGTTTCTGGAAACATACACTTTGCTTTCTTTAATCGTGCTGTTTGAGGTGAGGCAATGAATGGTTCTGGGGGAAGCGGTTTCAATGTGTCTCTGGGAACAGGTTTAGGCCTGGGGCAGATTAAGATACAGAGAAGATTTCCCTCTGTTCCAACCTGCAGTCCCAATTTCCATATATTAAGATATTAAGTTGGCAGAAAGATGCAGTTATCAGCAAATATCCCCATGTTGAACCTTTCTTCCGTCATAAGATCAAAAGTGTTTGCTGATAACTGCAAATGTTCAGTGCCATTGAGCACTCGCCAGATACTGAAACAGTTCATGTCCAAATGCAACAAGAGCAGGACAATATTCAGCTTTGAGTTGACAGGTGGTGAGGAACATTTGCAACATACACATGCCTGGCAATGACCAACTCCAACGAGACAGGATCTAACCATCTTCCCTTGACATTCAATGGCATTATCATGGCTGAATCTCCCACTATCAACATTCTGGGACTTATCATTGACTAGATAATGACTCGGAACTGGATCAGCTATATAAATACTGCAGCTACAAGAGCTGGACAGAGGCTGGGAATCCTGCGGTGATTAATTCACCCATTGACTCTTCAAATCCATGTCCAAAACACAAGTCAGAAATATAATGGAATACTCTCCGTTTGCCTGGATAAATGGATCTCCAACAACACTCAGGATGAACAACACCATCCAGGACAGTGCAGCCCGCCTGGTCGGCATCCCATTCTCCACCTTCAACATTCACCCACTATCCTGACTTGGGACATCATTCCTTCGCTGGATCAAAATCCTGGAATTCCCTATCAGCGGTGGGGATCTACTTGCACCACATGGATTGCAGCGATTCAAGAAAGTGGTTCACCACCATCACCTCAAGGACAACTAAAGATGGGCAATAAACGCTGGCCAAGCCAGCAACACCCAGGTCCCAGAAATGGATTTGAAAAAGTCACGAGTCATTGGTCTCGTTGTTAATCGAATAGCTACAGTTTCATGTCGATTCGATTCTGAGTGACCTTCCCTTCGCTTTGCTTTTAAAGAACATTAGCAGAGGAATAAAGATGGATTAGATTTCTTCCAGAAGCATCTTGCTGGCATGAAACTGATGAGTGAATGTGCTGCTTTTGTCTGTGTGCTGTTATTGGATCAATCACCTTTCTGTAAATGCAGTCCTGCCTTGTTTCAGAGTGCTACCTTCTATGCTTTTGTGTTTTGAGACACCAAAACACGCTGTTTCCATTCCAAGGATGGGATTTTCCAGTCCCGTTCACCGCAAGACCGGAAAATCCCACCCGAGGTCAATGTCCTGTGTCCGTGACCTGTGTGCTACAATTCCCATGGTGGGCAGGAATCAGAAATTCCATCCCTTGGTTTCTGCAAACACTGATTCTGTTTTCTTGTGTTAGTCGTGAGTCAGTATCAGAGAGAGCAATTTGCAGTTTCAATGCCTTTGACTTCTTTCCTTGGATTTGTTTGGCAACAAGCACCAATTCAAAGGTGACTTTGGGAGGTCTATAGTCACAGTGTGTCTCTGTGGGAGAGAGGTTCAGCTACAGGAAGGAGAAGTGGGTGAAGGGGAGGCGTGGATATAGGGGAGTGTGGTAATAAGTGGGTGAGGGAGAGAGTGGCAGGTAATTGGGTAAAGGGGAGAGTGGCAGGTAAGTGGGTGAGGAGGAGAGTGGCAGATAAATGGATAAAGGGGAGTGGGGAAGGTAAATGGATAAAGGGGAGAGGAGCAGGTAAATAGGTGAGGGGAGTGTGGCAGCTAATTGGGTGGGGGGGAGTGACAGATAGGTGGGTAAAGTGGAGAGTGGCAGATAAGTGGGTGAGGGCAGGCATAACAGGCAACTGGGTGAGGGGGTGTGTGACAGGTAGGTGGGTGAGGGAAGAGTGGCAGGTGGGTGGGTAAAGAGAAACATGGCAGGTAAGTGTGTGAGGGAAGGATGGTGGGGGGGTAAGAGGTTAGCAAGGTAAAATCTTCCAACAACTGCAACACAAAGATTTTTAAACTCCTGTGAAAGCATGAGGTGAAAGGAGAGAGGAAGCGGCTCGATGCTTGATGGTGATGAAGGCCCACGCTGCCTTCAGCTAGCCTTGCAATGAAGAGACCACATTTATCAACCTTTGCTGCTCATATCACGAGGTGCATTGAGCTACGGCAGTCTGGAGTTGGTTAACCTTTCCCACTGCATTTCTGAAGTTTGTGATGGTTCAATAATCGTGCCCCTGGGGTGTTAGATAGAATCAGATTCAGAGTTCAGACTTGGCAGGTCATTCGGGAGGCACAGCAATGAACACAGTTTATCTCACAGATATTTTGATTTTGACACACTGGGGAATGTTGAGGTTAACTAATAAGGGTGCTGCTAATTGGATTGCACACTGAAAACGGCAAGTTGGCATATGCTGCACTTGTTCCTGAAACCTTCTGGTGAGCCGGAAAATGTGTTTGCACTGCAGGGACCTCTCTCACTTCCAGAGTCTTTGTGGATTTGCATCATGTGTTTTCATAATTGTCTAATTTGATAAGAATTCAGCAAATTGTAAAATTGCATTGAATTGCAGCAGGGTTCCTTCACAACTGCAGCTGCCAACACTGTGATGCCTTGGCTTCAGGTGACCAAGGGCAGGAGGACAGAATGCAGATGGAAATCACTGTTTAATGTGGCAGAGAACATGAAGCTGCATATCTGTGCATTTTGTGTCTGTGTGTGTTGTGTGTGTGCTTTGTGTATGTGTTGTGTCTACCTGCATTCTGTGTATGCTTGTGTGTGTGTGTGCTGTGCATGTGTATTGTGCATGTTGTGCATTATGTGTGTATTCTGTGTATGTGAGTGTGTGTGTTTTATGTGTGTGTGTGTGTGTTGTGTGAATGTGTGTACGTGTTTGTGTGTTGTGTCTGTGTACATTCTGTGTTTGAGTGTGTGTGTGTATTGTGTGCGTTGTGCATGTGTATTATGTGTGTATTGTGTCTGCATGAGTGTGTGTGTGAATGTGCATTGTGTGTGTGTGTATGCGTATATTGTGAGTGTGTATTGTGTGTGTATGTGTTGTGTGTGTTGCATCTGTGTCTGTACATCTTACAATGATGATCAGGCGGTAATAAATCTGGGGTTTAATCAAAAATTTCAAACTGAAATTGATTGATTTTTCTTTGACAAGAGTGCGAAGCATTAAGGAATGAAGGCAAGTCAATGTAACTAGGATGAGGTCTAGCCATGATCTCACTGGGTGTCAGCAAAACAGACTGGAGGGGCTGAATGGCCTCCTATTGTTTCCACATCTCCCAGCAATGATCTTCTCTGAATATGATTGTGTTGTTTTCAGATGTATAAATCGAGCCTTGAACATTGGAAATATCTGGGCGGATCTACAAAATAATGGTTAGAATGCGAGTCTTTATAAGTAATCAAATCTTAAAGGTACAGACAATGTGAGTGCAGGGAGAGTTAAGCACAGGTTAAAGAGATGTGTATTGTCTCCAGCCAGCACAGTTGGTGAGATTTTGCAAGTCCAGGCAAGTCATGGGGGTTACAAATAGTGTGACATGAACCCAAGATCCCGCTTGAGACCGTCCTTATGTGTGCGGAACTTGGCGATTAGTCTTTGTTCAGTGACTCTGCACTGTCATGTGTGGTGAAGGCCGCCTTGGAGGACACTTACCCGAAGATCAGAGGCTGAATACCCATGACCACTGAAGTGTTCCCCAACAGGAAGAGAACAGTCTTGCCCGGTGATAGTCAAATGATGTTCATTCATCCATTGTCATAGCATCTGCATGGTCTCCCCAATGTACCTTTGCCTCGGGACATCCTTTCCTGCAGCTTTTCAGTATAGACAATGTTGGCCGGGTATCTGTTAGACAGTGTTAGATACCTTTTGAAAGGTCTTAATGCCGTCTTTGTAGTCTTAGGTAGGTTAACTGTGTGTGTATTTATTAACTACAAGAACTATGTGCATGTATTGATGGTATAGTGGTCAGCACTGCTACCACACAGCGCCAGGGACATAAGTTCAATTGGGTGACTGTCTATGTGGAGTTTGCAGATTCTCCGCATGTCTGCGTGAGTTTCCTTCGGGTGTTACTGTTTCCTCTCACAATCCAAAGATGTGCGAGTTAGTTGGATTGGCCACACTAAATTGACCTTATTGTTAGGGGGGAGCTGGCTAGGGTAAATGGGGCTATGGGGATAGGGCCTGGGTGCGATTGTGGTCAGTGTGGACCTGATAGGCCGAATGGCCTCCTTCTGCCCTATGAATTCTATGATTCATCTCCTCGCTGTTTGTTGGGCTTTATGATGGGCTGAATGGTATTTCCAAGTTGTCCATCCCCTTTCCTCGCTCTGGATTGGAATTTGGGGACTGGGATTTTCCATTGCTCTCTGTGACAGGCAGCAAATGGGAAAAGGTTGCAGCCTATCACTAAGAGCGGCCCACTGTCTTCGGGAGGCCTTGGCTTCTGGGTTTCATTTGCAGCTCAATCACCTCGCAACCTCAGTCAGACCTGACATTCCAACCTCATGATTTTGTTCCACACCTGTTGCCAGCTCGGAATTGCTGCTTCAAATGGAGTCAAGATGTGGAAAGGCTACGGCAAGCGCAGGCCAGCTGAAGAATGTTTTTGTAAAGCTTTTTGCCACCGGCTTCTGATCTTAATTAGTACCCATAGTTTCTGAATCCCAGTTACAAAGGAATGATGGTGAGGGCGAGGATTCTCTGTGACAGCCTTTGTTTCTTCCTCTCTAAGTTGGAATATTTGAAGTTATTTGAAAGCACTGATCCCTCAGTTTGCTGCAAGAAGCATTTCAGTGGCATTGATGTGTTGCATCATCAGAACAAGATGCTGGATTCACAGATTCAATCAGACCACACCAGCAAAGTCCTTGAATTCCTATTGTATCTCTCACAATCTCAGGATAATATGGGAAGGCATTCATAGAATCTCTATGGTGCCGAAGGAGGCCAGTCGGCCCATTGTGTCTGCATCGACAATCGCACCCAAGCCCCATCCCCTAAGCCCCATGCATTTAACCCAGCTAGTCTCCCTGACACAAAAGGGCAATTTACCGTGGTCAATCCACCTAACCCGCACTTCTTTGGACTGTGGGAGGGAACCGGAGCATCCGGAGGAAACCCACGCTGACACGGGGAGAAGTCCACACAGACAGTGACCCAAGCTGGGAATCGAACTTGGGATCCCTGGCGCTGTGAGGCAGCAGTGCTGACTGTGCCACTGTGCCATCCTATAGCCCTTAATCCAGAAACTCAGCTAATGCTCTGGGGACCTGGGTTGGAATCCCATCACGGAATTTGAATTCAATAAAATGATATCTGGAATTAAGAATCTATCGAACCCATTGTCAGTTGTCGGAAAAACCCATCTGGTTCACTAATGTCCTTTAGGGAAGGAAATCTGCCGTCCTTACCTGGTCTGGTCTACATGTGACTCCAGAGCCACAGCAATGTGGTTCACTCTTAATTGGCTTGGACAACTAAGAATAGGCAATAAATATTAGCTGGTCAGTGATGGTCATGTCCCACGAATGAATTAAAGAACAAATGGGGCCTCAGTTTAATAAATTGTTCTAAATGAAAGTTTTCAAAACAGAAGCTGTCAAATAAAAGTGCCATTACTGTCGCCCAAAATCCCACACTCATATACGCTTCATAAAGTATTTCATTGGCTGTCAAATGCTTTGAGATATTTGAAGGTTAGGACTGGCGCTATAGCAATAAAAGCCTTACCCATTTCTTGCTTTCTGATTACAGCCTTTTTATACACCACCTGATTTACTTTTCCACAGGTATTATGTGTCTGTACTCATTGTCATGATTGATAATACAATTCCTTTCTTCATTTGGAAACAGTGATGTACAATAGAAACAAACTGTCCTGTTCAGGTACCTCACGTGTTATTACAGAACTTTGGACACAAGGCTCAGATTGTGCTGTTCCAAAAAGCTGTACGTTCGATTCCTTCCAAGCTGCTTTCTTTGGTCTTTGTTACTTGCTGTCCTGCTGCCATAGTGAAAACTGGAGAGATTTTTCTGCAGAGGCAAAGGAAAGAACATAGAACATAGAATACTACAGCACAAACAGGCCCTTCGGCCCACAAGTTGTGCAGATCATATCTATACCTACCAGGCCATAGAACTATCTGTAACTCCCAATCCCATTAAATCCCATGTAGACATCCAGAAGTCTCTTAAAAGACCCTAGCGAGTTCACCTCTACCACCACTGACAGTAACCAATTCCATTCACTCACCACCTTCATTACTACCTGGAACTCACTCGTAAACTTTTAAGACCTTTTCTCATTTTGAACCGAAAAATGTAAGAAATAGCGGCAGAGGAGGCCATGCAGCCTTTTGTGCTTGGCCTACCTTATCATTCTGGAATGGCACAGGGCACAGTGGTTAGCACTGATGCTTCACAGTGCCAGGGACCTGGGTTCGATTCCCGGCTTGCGTCACTATCCCCAATGTGTGGGATTTGCCCATTCTCTCCATGTGTACATAGGTTTTTTCCAGGTGCTATTTTTTCCAGGTCTGCCCATAGTCTGAAAGATGTGCTGGTTAGGTGCACTGGACTGTGGTGACTCGGAAAATTTCATAGTATCCATGATGCGGAGATGTCAGTATTGGACTCACCTGATGAAGGAGCAGTGCTCTGAAAGCTCGTGATTCCAAATAAACCTGTTGGACTTTAACCTGATGTTGTGAGACTTCTTAGACCAAACAACTATCTCTGCATACTCAGCAACTGCACCTTGACAGTTCTCTGGAGAACTGCAAAATTTCATTATCAACCGAGTGAAGAAAAGCTCCATTAAGTTGTAAACAGTTTGGACTGAGATGAGGAGAAATTGCTTCCCTCAAAGAATTCTTTGGGATTCTGTATTCCAAAGAGTTGTGGATGTTCCATCATTGAAGGCTGGAATAAACAGCAGTTGTGATTTTCCAGTCACACGCCCCCCCAAGCCTGGAAATTTCCATCCAAGTCAATGTGACTTCACGTGGCCCGTCGCACTTTCTTTTCCATCTGCCACAATTTCCGCGGCAGTGGGACAGGAAAATTCTGCCTGGTGTTTTGATCTTTCGGGGAATTAAGGGATACGGGGTATGAGTGGGAAAATGGAGCTCAGGACCAGTCACACTCATATTTTTCTGACAGGAGAAGGTGGAAGAGAGAATGTCTGAGCTTCTTGGGGGTCCTTAGTCATGCTGGCTACTTTTCTGAGGCAGTGGGAAGTGTAGACAGAGTCAATGGGTGGGAAACTGGTTTGTGTGGTGGCCACTTCCAGGATAAACCTGGCCAATCCCAAACCCTCATGAGATAGATATGGCTGTGGGAGATCTATTAACCGGAAGCTTTACTCCGTATAACCACTTCCTAATGTTCTGCTCCTCTAGTGCTTTTGGTTTGACTACTTTTCCTTCCTTCTGAAAATATTGATTCCTGCCTGGTGTATGATTTCACACACAGTACATAGAACATAGAACAATACAGCACAAACTGGCCCTTCGGCCCACGAGTTGCGCCGATCACATCTACCAATCCACATACCTATCTATAACCCCCTATCCTATTCTTTTCCATATACTCATCCAGAAGTCTCTTAAAAGACCCCAGTGAGTTTGCCTCAACAACCTCCGACGGCAGTCGGTTCCATTCACTCACCACCCTCTGAGTGAAAAACCTACCCCTGACATCACCTTTGTATTTGCTTCCCTGCACCTTAAATCTGTGTCCTCTCGTAGTGACCATTTCCGCTCGGGGAAATAGTCTCTGAGAGTCCACCCTATCTATTCCTCTCAACATTTTATAAACCTCTATCAGGTCGCCTCTCAACCTACGTCTCTCCAGTGAGAAGAGTCCCAGCTCCCTCAATCTATCTTCACAGTAGCAATCTCTTAGAATCTAACTCATCCAAGGTGCCTGGTCATGCAGTCACACATTCACACACAGACAGACCTCCCAGCAGAGCGCCATCCACAAGATGACTAGGTGATGTTGGGGATCTCTTTTCTGGATGATTGGGCTGGATCAGGGATCTCTGGATATATAAAATCCTGATGGGACTGGACAGGCTAGAGGCGGGAAGAATGTTCCCGATGTTGGGGAAGTCCAGAACTAGGGGCCACTAAGAATAAGGAGTAACTATTCAGGACTGAGATGAGGAAGGACCTCTTCACTCAGAGAGTTGAGAACCCGTGGAACTCTCTACCTCAGAAAGCTGTTGGGACCAGTTTGTTAGATATGTTCAAGAGAGAGCTGGACATGGCTCTTTTGGCTAAAGGGATCGAGAGGTATGGAGAGAAAGTGGGAGTGGTACGCTGCAAGTAATCAGCAATGATCATATTGAATGGTGGTGCAAGTTCGAAGGGCTGAATGGCTTACTCCTGCACCTATGTTTCTGTGGACCGGACAGGTACACACAGCTCACTCGACAGATTCAGGAGAGAAATGGGGACCCTGAATTAGCAATCAGAGGCTGCATAAGAGGACAGAGTTGGAGGGATGCAGAATTCTGAGAGCTCTGCTAGGCTGGAAGAGATGACAGCAATGGGGGGAGCGTGACCCCATGGAAAGGTTTGAACACATGGATG
Source organism: Sphyrna mokarran (assembly GCA_024679065.1). NCBI lineage: Eukaryota > Metazoa > Chordata > Chondrichthyes > Carcharhiniformes > Carcharhinidae > Sphyrna > Sphyrna mokarran. Next base: position 36,880,872 of record JAGIQG010000018.1, read on the forward strand.
AGTATTTTTAAATGGGAGTGTCACTCGGTCAGGAGGTCAAATGTAGGTCAGTAAGCTTAGGGAGAGTTGCTGGACGTTTCAGCACTCTGTAGGTTCATTTCTGAACAATAATGCACTTCTTCATCAGAAACACACAGGGGTGGCATAGTGGCACAATGGTTAGAACTGCTGCCTCACAGCACCAGGAACACAGGTTCGATTCTGGCCTTGGGTCACTGCCCGTGTGGAGTTTGCATGTTCTCCCTGTATCTGCATGGGTTTCCTTTGGGTGCTCCAGTTTCATCCCACAATCCAAAGATGTGCACGTTAGCTGGATTGGTCATGCTAAATTTACCCAAGTGTCAGAGGATTAGCAGGGTAAATGAGGGCTAGATTGGGATTGGGTCTGTAATAGGGCCTGGGTGGGATTGTGGTCGGAACAGAATCGATGGGTCGATGGGGCTCCTTCTGTACTATAGGGACTCTATGAAAAAGATTAGGTTATAAGAGGCCTGGTTTAATAGTCTTGTATCGATTACATGTAGAAGGTTAAAGGAGTCAACTGATTTAAGCATTTGAAAAGGTAGCTGGAATAGATCTCTTCTTTTGGATGGTTAATTCCAGACCAAGGGGGCTTAACCTTGGAATTAGATCTGGACTGTTTAGGGATGAAATCATAGAATACCTACAATGCAGAGGAAGGCCATTTGGCCCATCAAATCTGCACCAACTCTGTCCGTAGTGCTACAGTTAGGAAACACTTCCTCACAGAAATGGGACTGGAAATCTCTCCCACCCATCATCCCCAGCCAAAACAAAAACTGTTGAATGTCATCATCAATTGAAAATTTAGAAACTGAGGTGGATAGATTTTCTTTGTCAAGGATGGTTCAGTGTTACTAAACAAGGCGAGTAGGAGATCAGCCAGGGACTAATTCGATGGCGAGTAGGTATGAGGGGAGGAATATCTTCCTCCTATTCCTATACTCATGGGCGACACAGTGGTTAGCACAGCGCCAGAGACTCAGGTTCAATTCCAACTTGGGTCACTATATGTGTGGAGTCTGCACATTTTCCCTGTTCTGTGTGGGTTTTCCCCAGGTGTTCCGGTTTCCTCCCACAGTCCAAAGATATGTGGGTTAGATGGATTGGCCGTGCTAAATTGCCCCGTTATGTCAGGGGGACTAGCAGGGTAAATATGTGAATTTATAAGCTTTGGGATTGGGTGGGATTGCTGTCAGTGAGAGACTCAATGGGCCGAATGTCTTCTTTCTGCACTGTAGGGATTTTATGATTCCGTAATATTTCTAACTCTGAAGGCACAGTGCAGATTCTGAAATCATTATATTCCAGAGCCCTGAATGATGTTTGAATATCTCTGTGCAGCATGTCTTATGCAGGAAAAAAAAGTCTATAAAACTCAGCACACCATGTTTCACATCAAAGTCTGTAAAGTGATCTGGCCATTAAACGTAACTATTGTCTGTAAGTGAAACCGAAAATGGAAGCTTTCGACGACTATTTTGCTCAAATCAGCAGATTGGTAAGTGCATCTAAAAATTTAATGACTTTAAATGGGGAGAGGCTCTAATGTTCTGTCAGCGTGCTTAATGAACAATCCGAACATTTCCTTTTTGTGGGACGGTTTGCTTACTCTGGAGCTGGCAAACACACAGTCTGTAACCTGCAACCTCGACAGGATATTCCAATAAACTCATCAATAGGTTAAGGGTATTTAATTTCAATGTACGCTGAAATACTAGGAAAGTACATCAAAGAAACCACATCAATGTTGTCTTGCACATTATTGGAGCTCTAGCCATTTTCTCCTTCCAAAGAAAGTGTGGTTTTGGCCTTATAAATGCACTGGCAGCACATCCTTGCAGTGTCTTGCTTTGGATTTTAGTGTCACAAGGAGGTTTCATGTTTTTACAATTATATATTTGCTGTTCTTGTGTGGGCTGCGATCTAATCTGCCCTCCGCAACTCCTTTCAAAGTGCCACCTTGACTGAGCATTCTGGGAAACTACAAATGAAAGTGATTGAAGCCCAATCCATCACGCAAACAGGTCTCCCATCCATTGTCCACACTTCCCGCTGCCTCGGAAAAGCAGCCAGCATAATAAAGGACCCCAAGCATCCCGGGCAAACTCTCTTCCACCAAAAGAAAAAAGACTGGAAAATCTCTGGACTCAAAATGTCAGCTCTTTTCTCTCCTTACAGATGCTGCCAGAGCTGCTGAGATTTTCCAGCATTTTCTCTTTTGGTTTCAGATCCCAGTATCTGCAGTAATTTGCTTTTATAATCTCTTCCACCTTCTTCTGTCAGGAAAAAGATACAAAAGTCTGAGATCATGTACCAACCGACTCAAGAACAACTTCTTCCCTGCTGCCATCAGACTTTTGAATGGACCTACCGCATATAAAGTTGATCTTTCTCTTGCTATGATTGTAATACCACATTCTGCGCTTTCTCCTTTCCTTCTCCTTTATGTACAGTATGCCTTGTCTATATAGTGTACAAGAAACAATACTTTTCATTGTATCCCAATATATGTGGCAATAACAAATTGAAATCAGGGTTCCAACCAGTAATCTTAGCCATGGCATTGGTGCGTCATTGAAAGAATGCAACATCGTTGTAAAGCAAAATACTGCAGCTGCTGCAAATGGGAAAGAGAACCATTAAAGATACTGGAAATGCTCAACCGGCTCCAACAGTAACATTGGAGAAAGAAACAGAGGTTTCTCGGCAATCATGGTGGGCAGGGACGGACCATGCAAAGATCTATTGACCTTGGACGGGATTTTCTGGTCTTGGGGTGAATGTGGCCAGAAAATCCTGCCCGGCATTTCAGGTCTGTGATCTTGCATCAGAAACAGGAAGAGTTCACGATGCAGTAATTAGCAGTAAAGCAGGTGGGGCAAGGCTAAAGTAAGGCCCATGATAAGGTGACAGAAGACAGGGCAGCATGGTGGCACAGTGGTTAGCACTGCTGTTCCACAGTATCAGGGGCCCGAGTTCAATTTCTGGCTTATGGGGTGTCTGCACATTCTTCCTGTGTCTGTGTGGATTTCCCCCGGGTGCTCTGATTTCCTCCCACACTCCAAAGATGTGCAGGTTAGGTGGATTGGCCATGCTAAATTGACCCTTAGCATTCAAGGTGTGTGGGTTAGGGGGATTGGGGGAGGTAAATATGAGGGGTTACGGGAATAGGCTAAGGGGGAGGCCCTGGGTAAGATGCTCTGATGAAGACTTTGTGCAGATGGGCCAAATGACCTCCTACTGCACTGTAGGGATTCTAATACTGAACCCTCCGGGATCAAAGGTAATGGAGAAGGAGGGAGAAAAGAAATGAAGAATTAAATGATGTGTCAGAGGAGGTTGCTGCTGACTGAAGGAAAAATAAGAGAAAACAAGGGCAAGAAAATAAAGGAAGGGAAACAAAATGAGGGTGGAGATTATATTGTGAAATAATTTATCTCAGTGATGAGTCTGGAATGTTGTCTGATTGAAAGATGCTTCCTCAGGTTTTCACTGGAAAAAAGCAGCAGGCCAAGGACAGGGATGTCAGTGTGAGTTCAAGGTGGAGAATTAAAATGACAGGACACCAGATGCTCAGGGTCATGTTTGAGAGCTTCATGCTTACTATATCATGGCAAGTGCCCCATGGTGAAACCTTAAACTCTAACTCACAGATAAATCTGGATAACAAACAGTGGAACCTGCGTAATAGTCCATGACTGTACTCTACACTGCTGAATCCTTATACTGTGCATCTGTACAGATGTGAAATGTTTTGAGATGTGCTGTTACATGAATTTTTCTTCCCTCCCATTTTGAATCACTAAGTCACTGTCCTAATTATTGCCATTCCAGTAGCTCCTGGAATTAATTGTATGAGGATTTTCTCTTTGCCTCCTCATGCTACGGTAGTTTGGCTTCCTTATTTGAAAAATTTATATATATTATTGTGCTAAGAGCAGAATAGAGAAGGTTCACTCAAAGCATTCCTGAGATGAAGGGTTTGGCCTATGAAAAAAGGCTGAACAAGTTGGCCCTCGATTCAGGGGAGTTTGGAAGAATGTGATTCATAGTCACAGAGGTTTACATCATGCAAACAGGCCCTTCAGCCCAACTCATCCATGCCACCCTCTTTTTAACCACTAAGTGAGTCCCAATTTCCCACGTTTGGCCTATATCCCTCTATACCCATCTGACCATTGTCTCTGTCCAAATGCTTTTTAAAAGACAAAATTGTACCTGCCTCTACTACCACCAGACACTCATCACCCGCTTTGTGAAAAAATTGCCCCTTATTGAAACATACAAGATCCTGAAGTGATTTGATAGGGTGAATATCGGAAGGAGATGAGAACAAGGAGACGCAACTTTAGAATAATCGGTCTCCTTTTTAAGACTGAGATCAGGAGAAATACTTTCTCTCACAAGGTCATTAGTGTGGAGGGTTTTCTTCCCCAGAAGGTGGTGGGGTTAGACAGATTTTTGATAGACTAGGGGGTCAAGAGTTAAGGGTGGAGAGTGGGCAGATAAGAAAATGAAGTTGAGACCAAAACCAGATCAGCTGTGATCTTATGAAATGGGCAGAAAGGATTTGAAAGGCTGAAAGGCTTACTCAGACCTATCTTCCCTATCAAGCAATTTTGCCCTGTTGGAGAAGGTAAATGAGTTTGCTGAGCCAATCTGGCTGGTTGCCAGGCTTCCAATGCCATTTCTGGCGCTTCCCAATGAGAATGATGGTGGATGTTGAGCATATTTGGGCAAAAAGATTCAAGTGAGCAGTCCCTGGCGTCTCAATTTGTGACGGCAGCAGCAGGAGGACGTGAAATTTTGGATGATCATCTGGCCTGACATCACAACAACCTGTATCTACATGGCATCTTCAACAGAGTTAAACGTCCCTTCACATTGAGGTAAAAGAGTGACGTTAGAGTGGGTGGCCAAAGATGTACAAAGAACAAAGAACAAAGAACAAAACAGCACGGGCAACAGGCCCTTCAGCCCATTGAGCCCGCGCTGCCACCCCGATGTTCCCACCTCTACCTGTGATCCCTGTCTATGTTTAGAGATCTATGGATTAAAAACCAAATTTGAGACAATTTAGGGAGAATTTGTTTTGCCAATTAGCCTAAGAGCACATCTTTGGGATGTGGGAGGAAACCGGAGCACCCGGAGAAACCCACGCAAGCACGGGGAGAATGCGCAAACTCCCACAGACACAGGCCCAAATCCATGTATCTGCACAGCACAGCGATAGTCACTGAGCTGTTGTGTTGCCCATCAAATGGTCGAGGTCAAGCGTACACTAATGACGTGAAGCACTGGGATACTCTCGAAAAAAATCCAAGAGCAAACCTCTCATGACCCATTGCGTGTATGCCCCTCGTTAGACAACAAGGTGGACCAAAGCACCTGTAGGATAAAAGCAAGTACATCAACATCATCATCTATTTACACACTTCCCAGGGACTCCCAAGGCTCATGATCCCTATTTTAAATCAGTTTTCTATACCCCTCCATTCCCATTCTGTTCATGTGCCCATCTAGTATTTCTTAAATAACTCCAGAGTACCTGCCTCCACCACTTTACTTGGCAGCGCATTCCATACCCCCACCCCCCTCTGTGTGAAAAAAACTCCCTCTAGCATCCAAATTATACCTTACCCCCCTCACCCTAAGCCCGTGACCCCTCGTGCTATTTGAGTCCATCCTAGGAAAAAGCTTAATCCTGTTTACTCTATCTATACCCCTCATAATCTTGTACACCTCTATTAGATCTCCTCTAAGTCTACGTCTTTCTAAGGAAAACAGTCCCAATTTGCCTAACCTCTCCTTGTATCTCAGACCTTCCATACCAGGCAGCATCCTGGTAAACCTCCTCTGCACTCTCTCCAGAGCCTCCACGTCCTTCCGATAGTAAGGCGACCAGAACTGGACGCAGTATTCCAAATGAGGTCTAACCAACATTTTATACAACTGCAACATTAAAGGCCAGCTGTTGCACTCTATACCGCTTCCTATAAAGGCTAGCATACTATATGCTTTCTTCACAACCTTCTCCACTTGTAGGTCTTAAGGGGCATCTTAATTGAAGACAAAGAGCTGGAGAGGTTAGGAAGGAACTTCCACAGATCAGGGAGTCAGACAGCTGAGGGCTTGCCCACCCCAGTGATGACGTGAAAGAAGTGAAGCATGCACCAAGAGATATGAAAATGCAGGAATTATGATAACAGAGGTCAAGTGATAAGGATGGTGAGGCCATGGAGAGATTTGAACAGGAGGATGAACATTAAAAGCAGGACTAGGTACCTGGGAGATTGAGGGGAGGAGGATAAGGGGCGGTGAGGGAGGGGGGAGGATAGGGGGCAGTGGGGGAAGGGTAGGGGGCATGAGAGGGAGAGGATAAGGGGCAGTGGGGAGAGGAAGATAGGGGGGCAGTTGGGGGGTAGATAGGAGGCAATGTAGGGAGAATAGGGGGCAGTAGAGGTGAGGAGGATAGGGATCAGTTTGGGGAGGATAAGGGGTAGTGGAGGTGATGAGTTGAGGTCCTGGTTATTGGTAGGTGAGACTTATAGTTGGATTTTTGTGCAGCTGAAGTAAATCCGGACACCTTTAAAAACTAGCAGCAAGACATAAAGCTGAAGTGCCCCTTTCCACCCCTTTACCACCTTACCCTTCTATTGTCGACAGATTCCTCCAGCAGTAGAAAGGAGTGGGAACAACTCACTCATGGGGGAAACCCAAACTCAGCAGTGCCATTTCACCCTGTCTATTTGTGAGAGGTAAGGTCAAAGGGCCGAGAAGCTTCTAGAACAATTGGGAAGAAGTCCTAGAGAACTGAAACAGGTCATCTAACCAGACTTAGATACTGTTTCCCTGGGCTCTCAGCTACCTCAAATGTGGGGCTGGCGGTGCTAACTTTATCCCATCCTTCACCTCTCTGATGAAACCTAGGTCAAATGGAGCCTTTAAACCGGGGTAGGTGTGTCGAGTCAAAAAGTTTCCACTCTTGAGCCTAAGGATTGAAAATCCACCCCAGTCAGAGAATCCCTACAATGCAGGCAGAGACCATTCAGCCCATCGAGTCTGCATCGACTCTCTGACAGAGCACCTTACCCAGGCCCTCTCCTCCGCTTTATTCCCCCTAACCTCACACGTTTGTCATGGCTACCCATCGAACCTACACGTTCTGGGACACTAAGTGATAAGTTAGCATGGCCAATCCATTTAACTTGCACATCTATGAATTGTGGAAGGAAACTGGGGCAACTGGAGGAAACTCACACAGACATGGGGAGGATGTGCAGATTTCACACAGACAGTGACCCAAGGCTGGAATCGAACCCGGGTCCCTGGCGCTGTGAGGCAGCGATGCTTGCCACAGGTATGAATTGCCTCAGATATGAGCTCAGGTTTAGGGAGTTTGGAGGGGAGCTTGGATTACATTGAAATGGTCAAATCTGGAGTTGACGAAGACGTCAGTGAAAGAGAATGAAATTCCTATTTGCGAACTCCAACAAAGAGAACTTCACTATTTCCTTTCAACAAAAACAGATGAACTGTAACTGTAAAAGCGCACAGAAATGGGATCTTGACCAAGTGTTATTGGCTGGCCCATGTGTCTGCAACAATTACTCTTTGCTCAGAAGGGAACATTTAATTTCTAAGCTGGTTTGGCAATAACAAGGAAGATTTATTGCCTGAATCACAGCTGTCATCTACTCTGGAGAATAATTTTATCCCTTATGTCTGAAAATATGGAGAGAACCTGAAATAGAAGTCAATATATATCAGCAGATTTATTCAGGATTATTAAAAGCAGGAGGAGACCATTCAGCCCCTCGAGCCTGTTCATTGAGCCATGTCTGAGCTGCACCATGTAGACGAGGGAAATATTGATAATGATGGGTTTTTACAACCTCCATTTATGCCATCATTCAGATTTCTCAGTCTTATTGAAAGTCCTGCTCACCTGATCCTCAAGTTTCTTACTTTGAACAATAGCACAAGGGGTGTTTGTGTAGGTAGCACAGTGATTAGCACTGCTGCCTCACAACACCAGGGATCGGAGTTTGATTCCCAGCCATAGGTCATGGGTTTGTGCAGGGTCTGCACATTCTCCCCATGTCTATATAGGTTTCCTCCGCGTGTTCTGGTTTCCTCCCACAGTCCGAAATATGTGCTGGTTAGGTGCATTGGCCGTGCTAAATTTTCCCTCAGTGTACCCAAATATTTATTAAAGTTTATTAATTAGTGTCTTTAATATCTATTAAAGATTATATCTATTATAGAAAGGATAGAGTGCAGGAAGGATTTAACAGGATGCTACAGGGACTTGGTTGATTCAGTTACAAGGAGAGACTGGATAGATTGAAACTTTTTTCCCTGCAGCATAGAAGGCTTAAGAGTGATCGTATAGAGGTCCATAAAATAATGAGTTGCATTCATCAGCTAGATAGTCAATACCTTTTCCCAAAGGTAAGTGAACCTACAATTAGAGGGCATAGATTTAAGGTGAGAAAAAAAAGATACAAAAGGGCCCAGAGGGGCAATTTTTTCATGCAGAGAATGGTGAGTGTCTGGAACAAGCTGCCAGAGATAACAGTAGAGGCGGATTCAATTTTGTCTTTGAAAAAGCATTTAGACTGTTACATGGGTAAGACGGGCCAGCCAGTGATGCCCATGTACCTGCCTTGCATTAAGTTGATCTTTCTCTATAGCCTAGCTATGACTGTAATGCTACATTCTGCACTCTCTCATTTCCTTCTCTATGAACGGTATGCTCTGTTTGAATAGCATGCAAGAAACAATACTTTTTATTGTATACTGATACATGTGACAATAATAAATAATCAAAAACCAAAATGTCTCATGAATTAATTAGTATATAGAGAGATATGGGCCAAATGTAGGCAATTAGAACTAGCTTAATGGTTAAAAATTGGGTGGCAAGGGCAAGTTGGGCTCAAGTCGCTGTTTCCATGCTGTTAATCTCTATAACTCAAAGACTATCCCAGAACAGGTTCGATTTTCTATGTTCCCTGTGCTCTCCATTCTTCTGTGGAATTGCCTTTATCTCTCCTCGCGAAAACTTTCATTTTCCAACCTCACTTTGACTGTCATTGCATAATGTTTGGTCCTATCTCACTATCGTAACTCATTGTCATCTCATTGCTGGACACATTGCAAAACGCCACCCCAAGATTTGTTGGTGCAAGTTAATGCACAAATGGTCTACGATGCTCCATGATTGCAATCATGGTATAAGACACATCAATAATTATTGCCCACAATCAGAAATGAAAACTTCTTACAGTGATGTGAATAACACTTTTCCCAACTGGAATCAATGAACCCCAGTACAAATTTTGTCTAATTGGATATGTCTCAGCCTCTGCACCCTCTTTTGGCAGAGAGTTGTCAACTCTCCGGGATTGCCCTGGAATCTCTACGAGTTGAAGTTGGTAATTGGCATGTGGAGCATCACTAAAGATGGCCAATTCCATATCAGCGGGTTAGAATTATAGAATCCTTACAGTGCAGAGAAAGTCTCTGACAGAGTGTCTTACCCAGGCTGATGTTTGCCAATGATTGCACAATATTCAGCACCATTTATGACTCCTCAGATACTGAAGCAGTCCATGTTCAAATGCAATATCAGATCTTGGGCTGACAAGTGGCAAATAACATTCACGCCACACAAATGCCAGGTAATGACTGTTACCTATAAGAGACACTGGCGGATATTTTATGACCTCGCTTGGGTAAGGCTTGTAAAATCCCATCTAGTGCCAATGGAGAATTCCATTCTGTGAGCCTCGTCTGCCCTGATTCTGGGGCAGGCAAGGCGGTAGAACTTTGACATTCAATCACCTTGACATTCAGTGATGTAATCATCACTGCATCCCCCATTGCCAACATTCTTGTGGTTATCATTGGCCAGAAACTCAACTGGATTTGCCACATAAAAACAGTGGTTACAAGAAGAGGTCAGAGGCTAGGAATACTGTGGCGAGTAATTCACTTGCCGTCTCCCCAAAGCCTATCCACCACTTTCAAGGCACAAGTCAGTTTTGTGATAGCATATTCCCCACTTGTCTGGATGGCTGCAACTCCAACAACATTCAAGAAACATGACACCATCCAGGACAAAGAGCTTGCTTGATTAGAACCATCCCACAAACATTCACTTCAGCTACAACCAAGACTCAGTAACAGCAATGTGTACTATCTACAAAATGCACTGCAGAAATTTACCAAATATCCTAAGACAGCATCTTCCAAACCCACAACCACTTCTATCTAGAAGGCCAAGAGCAGCAGATACATGAGAACCCTCCAAGCCACTCACCGTCCTGACTTAGAAGTATATTGCCATTCCTTCGCAGTCGCTGGGTCAAAATCCTGGAATTCCCTCCCTTACTACATTGTGGGTCAACCCTCAGTACATGGACTGAGACAATTCAAGAAGGCAGCTCACCATCACCTTCTCAAGAGCAAGTAGGGATGGGCAATAAATGCTGGCCAGCCAGCGATGTTCAGGTCCCATGATTGAATAAAAAAGGGCCTTTTCCTGGTAACTCCACACACTTACCATGGTTAACCATCTAACTTACATATCATTGGACACTAATGGGCAATTTAACATGGCCAATCCATCTAAACTACACATCTTTATGGATGGAAACTGGAGCACCTGGAGGAAACCCACACAGACACATGGAGAACATGCAAACTCCACACAGACAGTCACCCAAGACCAGAATTGAACCTGTGTTTCTGGCACTGTGAGGCAGCTTTGCCAATGTATTGCCCAGGACACATTTCTCCAAAGTTTCTTTAATATTTTGTTTGCTCTCAAAATCTTCTCTAACACGACATGCTTCATCATGTAGCTCAGCTTCAACACCTATAACTGACATCAAGTCTAACAAAGACTTAAGAACAAAAAATATTATAGACAGGAATAGGCTCTTCGACCCTCCAAGCCTGCACTGACCACGTTTACGTGAAAATAAAATCTCCTATCTTTCCAGGGACCATATCCTTCTATTCTCATCCTATTCATATATTTATCCAGATGCTCCTTAAAACTTACTATCCTATCTGCTTCCATTACCTCCCCCAGCTGCGAGTTCCAGGCAGCCAATGCCCTCTGTGTAAAAAGCTTGCCTCGTACATCTCCTTTAAACCTTGCTCTTCATACCTTAAACCTGTGCCACCTACTAATTGACTCTTTCACCCTGGGAAAAAGCTTCTGACTATCCATTCTGTCTATGCCCCTCTGGTCTGAGTACGAAACCAGTTCAGCTGTTAACTAAATGTTTCAATTGATTGGTTTCTTCCTTGGACGCTGGCTCCTCTTTTTGCAAAGATCTCCGACTCAATTTATTGGGATGTGATTAACATTTTCTTGGTAGGATTGCTGTTCGATATCACTCTGACTTGATTTGCTTAATCTTTCAAACCAATGTATTTAAAAGCTCCTGACGCATGGCTTCCAATTTTGGAACCCTCCCTGATCTTATTGATCACCTATTGTTCAAATTCTACACAAGCTCCCCACAGAAAATCATTTTGATTTGATTTATTATTGTATTAGTATACAGTGAAAAATATTGTTTCTTGCTCACTATATAGACAAAACATACCATTCATAGAGAAGGAAAGGAGAGAGTGCAGAATGTAGTGTTACAGTTATAGCTAGGGCGTAGAGAAAAATCAACTTCATGCAAGGCAAGTCCATTCAAAAGTTTGAAGGCAGCAGGGAAGAAACTGTTCTTGAGTCATTTGGTACATGACTTCAGACTTTTGTATCTGTTTCCAAACAGAAGAAGGTGGAAGAGAGAATGTTTGGGGTGCATAGTGTCTTTAGTTATGCTGGCTGCTTTGCTGAGGCAGCGGGAAGTGTAGACAGTGTCAATGGATGGGAGGCTGGTTTGCGTGATGGATTGGGTTACATTCACGACTTTTGTAATTTCTTGTGGTCTTGAACAGAGCAGGAACCATACCATCTGTGTTACAACCAGAAAGAATGCTTTCTATGGTGCATCTATGGTGTAAAAGCTGGTGAGAGTCATAGCTGACATGCCAAACTTCCTTAGTCTTCTGACAAAGTAGAGGCATTGGTGGACTTTCATAACTATAGTGTCCGCATGGGGGGACCAGGACAGGTTGTTGGTGATCTGAAACTTGAAGCGTCCCGCCATTTCTACTTTGTCCCTGTTGATGTAGACAGGGGCACGTTCTCCTCTACATTTCCTAAAGTCAATGGCAATCCCCTTTGTTTTGTTGACGTTGAGGGAGAATTATTGTTGCCGCATCAGTTCACCAAATTCTCTATCTCATTCCTGTACTTTGTCTCATTATTGTTTGAGATCCACATGCATGCTAGAGATTCCTGCTAGTTTTTCCTTGTGATGCCAATGGAATATCGCAGGGTTTGCTTTTAACTGGGAGCAACTCATTTTCAATGGGACCGACCTCACAGAAAAATACTCTTGACGCATCAGTCAATCCATAAACACGCTTGTTTACTTTTCACACTTCCTCTTCTAAATGGGAGGCTTCTTCAGCTGGTTCCAAAAATACTTCCCTTTGAAATCACTCAATCAGCAAAAACACAGCTTTTATATCCATCGATCTGCACTCCCAGAAGTATATTATCAAAATGACCAAAAAATAAATCTTCAAGATTACTTGCCCCTGCAGGACAGGAGACCATGCTGATATCTTGATCCCCAAATCTTTTCTCAAAACCCTGAATCATCAGTCCTGTATGTGCTGTCAGGGAGCACCTTCTTACTGAAGTCATAGAGGTTTACAGCATGGAAACAGGCCCTTCAGTCCAACTTGTCCACCCTTTTTATTTAACTACTAAGCTAATCCCAATTGCCCACTGACAAGGCTGGTTCTACCTTATCTGTAACTTCAGTATATATTTCAAGTTCTTTCAAAATTGCTAACTCCTTTTATTTGATCTCTTTTCTCAGCTTATCTTCCAATTTATTGGCAGTTACTAAATTTTCTTTATCATGGGAGCTCCTACCTCTAGTGACATCTCTAGTTTGTTCTGTTTGTTCTCTTCCTGCTCAAGCGTCAGCATTTACTCATCCCCTTCTCTCTTCCTGAACTGCTGCTGTATTATGTCTCCCCACACGTCATCACAGTCTGCAAGTCCAACATTTTTTCCTGGAATTATGACATTTTTCTGGTTCATTGCCAGAACATACACTGCACCTTCTGGCCTTCCACCTTATTATTTCTTTTTGCCAACCTGTGGCTCGGATCTCCTGACTTCCATCTCTCAATGTGTATATTTACAAATAGTCTTTCCTGCTCTTCCTACGATGGTGGCATTACTCCACACATTATCCCCTTCTGGCATATATGCTACCTTTCGTCCCATGTAGATAATTGTCTGTTTGAATAAGTAGCATTATTCTGCACTTTTGTGTTATTTTGTTCATCAATCCTTCATTTACTTGTAGGCAGTTCCTCATAATTGCCCAGTATGTGCCAATGTGAAGTGGACGGCACCTCTTCATTCTCTACGCCTTGTTCTGGATAGTCAGTGTCAACTAACCTTGAATTATGAACCCTGATAGCATGATTTGCGTCTCGTACAATGAATGCTTTTCCTTCCCTGCTTATCACTTCACCGTGATCTTTTCATTCTTTCTGCCATTCCCTTTTGAAATATTCAAGGTCTCCCTCTCTAAATTGTATTCCTGATGGCCTAAAGTATTGCTGTAAGTCTCACTCAGCTTTGAAGAAGACCTTTCAACCTGCATGCAACACGTTCAGTCGAGCAAAGTAGATCTATATTCGTACGTTCTGGAGCAGGGGGGATCTTCGGATAAGACAGATTCCTTCCAGACACCAACTGGACCATTTGCAATGAATTCTTTGCAAGCACTGCCTATGCCAGCGTTGTTTGTGATTTATAGTCTGGGCGATCGGCCAATATGTTATGTAACTTGTCAGCTATCGCAGCACGGATTCTGTCACAGAGACTGTTACTGAACAGCTCTCAGCCGCAGTCTACATGACTACGATGTTCACATTTTCAAATGTCTCAAAATTCCTCATTGGCAAATTCCCTGCAATTATCTGTCAGGAATTTCACTGGTATCCCCAATCTGTTCCCATCCATGTTCTCCAGGACAATGGTCCATTTATCCTTACCATATATTACAATGGATATGTTAAATCTGGTTACCATATTTATAAAGCACAGCAGATCTTTGTCCCTAACTTATAAGTCCATTACCACTGCATCACTGAGATCTCTAGCTATTGGTAAACTCACAACAGGATGTGGTGGCGTTTTCGGATATTTCATACAAATTTCAAACTGAGCCATAATTTACTCAATAAGGTTGTTGTATTTTGTATCAAGCACTTCAGCATCTTGCAGTAAAGCCTTCAGTTTTTGTGGCTCCAGATGTGCAAACTGTTCCAAACAATCTTTTTGTCCACCAGATTCTTCTTCCTTGAAACTAACAAGACTTCACAAATTCTTTGAGAAATTTCTGGTTTCCTTAAAGTCACAGTAAGAAATCTTACAACACCAGGTTAAAGTCCAATAGGTTTATCTGGCAGCATAAGCTTTCGGAGTCTCTGGCTCCTTCTTCAGATGAGTGGGGAGCTGTGTTCACGAACAAGGCATACATGGACATAAACTCAATTTCCATGATAATGGTTGGAATGCGAGTCTTTACAGGTAATCAAGTCTTAAAGGTACAGACAATGTGAGTGGAGAAAGGGCCAAGCACAGATTAAAGAGATGTGTATTGTCTCCAGATAGGACAGTTAGTGAGATTTTGCAAGGCCAGGCAAGTCATGGCAGTTACAGATAGTGTGACATGAACACAAGATCTGGTTGAGGCTGTGTGCGGAATTTGGCCATCAGTCTCTTATCAGCGATTCTGTGTTGTCGTGTGTTGTGAAGGCCACCTTGGAGAACGTTTACGCAAAAGTCAGAGACTGAATGCCCGTGATTGCTGAAGCGTTCCCCGATAGGAAGAGAACATTCCTGCCTGGTGAGTATCGAGTGGTGTTCATTCATCTGTCGTTGTAGTGTCTGCATGGTATCCCCAATGTACCATGCTTTGGGACATCCTTCCCTGGAACGCATCAGGTAGACAATGTTGGCTGAGTTGCAAGAGTACGTACCATGTACCTGGTGCTTGGTGTTCTCACGTGAGATGATGGCATCCGTGTCAAGGATCTGGTATGTCTTGCAGAGATTGCTGTGGCAGGGTTGTGTGGTATTGTGATGTGGTATTATGGTATTGTTCTCCTGAAGGCTGGGTAGTTTGCTGCAGACAATGGTCTGTTTGGGGTGGTGCGATTGTTTGAAAGCAAGAAACGGGGATGTGGGAATGGCCTTAGTGATGTATACGTCTTCATCAGTGACATGTTGAAGGCTCCGGAGAAGATGCCGTGGCTTCTCTACTCTAGGGAAGTACTGGATGGCGAAGGGTAGTCTGTCCATTATGTCCTGTGTTTGTCTTCTGAGGAGGTTGGCGCGACTTTTCACTGTGGCATGTCGGAACTGTCAATCGATGAGTCGAGCGCCATATCACGTTCTTCTGAGGGTGTCTTTCAACATCAGTTGGTGTCTATTGCGATCCTCTTCATCTGAGCAGGTCCTGTGTATATGGAGGGCTTGTCTATAGGGGATGGCTTCTTTAATGTGTTTAGAATGGAAGCTGGAGAAGTGGAGAATTGTGAGGTTATCATTGGGCTTGTGGTACAGTGAGGTGCTGAGGTGATTGTCCTTGATGGTGATGTCTGTGTCCAAGAATGCAGCTGATTCTGGAGAGTAGTCCATGGTGAGCCTGATGGTGGGATGGAGCTTCTTAAAGGCAGGTAGTAATGGCCTGATCTAGTAAAACTTAGATCCACGGTCTTCCTGCACATGGTTGCTTTGTCATTCTTCATGTCTAGTGTCGTCTTATGCTTTCCTAATCAAAATCCTGCTTTACAGGAGAGGTATGTTGCTGTAAATCTCATCTGTTCAGATTAAGAGGCTGATCACAGCTATCCTGCAAGGTAACACCACCTTTTTGCGAGAATTTAGCAAGTTGTTATCTTCAAACCTGAAGCACGTAGAACATTCATACTCCTTGACCTTCTGCCGATCTACCTCATCAAGAAACTTCAGGGAGCAGTTGTGGGGAGGCGATGGCCAGGTGGTATTACTGCTAGACTATTAATCTAAAAACTCAACTAATGTTCTGGGGATCCGGGTTCAAATCCCGCCACAGTAGATCGTGGAATTTGAATTCAGTCAGAAACATCTGGAATTCAGAATATACTGATGACTATGAATCCATTGTTGATTGATGGGAAATCCCATCTGGTTCACTAATATCCTTTGGGGAAGGAAATCTGCTGTCTTTGCCTGGTCTGGTCTATGTGTGACTTCAGAGACATAGCAATGTGGTTGACTCTCAACTGTCCTCTGGAATGGCTGAGCAAGCCATTCAGTTCAAGGGTAACTAGGAATGGGCAATAAATGCTGGTCAGCAGGTGATGCCTATGTCCCATGCATGAATAACAAAAGTTAAGCCGGTCCACTCTGCACAGTGTGGAAGTGTAATCACTATCTAGAACTGCACAGTTAAATGACCCAGCTATCAAAATGGTCATATAATAAAAGCAAAATACTGAAGATGCTGGAATCAGAAGCAAAAACAGAAAATGCCTAAAAAATCTCAGTAGGTTTGGCTGCCTGTGTGGAGAGGGAAAACAGAGACTCAAGATGTTAAGTCTGTTTCTCTCTCCACAGATGCATTCAGGCCTGCTGGGTTTTTCCAACATTTTTACTTTTTCAATTGAAATACTCATTACTGGATTCTAACTCACAGTGACCAGCACAAATTTTCATGGCAGACCCCACAATCATTCTTTGAATTCACTGCTTCATGCATTATTTTAAGGATTTGATTCTTTGGCTGTGGGCAAAGCATTACAGAATGATACTTGGAATCACACCAAAGAACCTTAGACAGCACCTTCCAAACCAATGACTGATTCCACTTAGAAGGACAAGGGCAGCAGATACCTGGGAGCATCACCTCCAAGTTCCTCTCGAAGCCCCTCATCATCCTGATTTGGAAATATATCGCCGTTCCTTCGCAGTCACTGGATCAAAACCCTGGAATTCCTCTGTAACAGCATTGTGGGTCAACCCATAGCACATGGACTGCAGCGATTTAAGAAGGCAGCTCACTACCACCTTCTCAAGGGCAACTAGGGGTGGGCAATAAATGCTGGCCAGTCAACGAGGCCCATGTCCCACGATTGAATATAAAAGAAACATTGATTACCCATTCCCTGTGCGTATCCTCGGATTGCAAACACCATCCCAGAGCGGTGCTTTGTTGCGATTCTCAACTTGGTTAGAAGCCCAGACATCTCCAGGCTGCTGATCAATAACCCATCAGTGTATAGAGATCTGCTCCTGATGTTCTGTCAATCTCGAAACCTGGCCTCCATTGAACCTTCCATCCTTTTCTTTATGACAGAGTTACCTGCGTTTAACAGCTGGAAATGACTGTGTTCCAGAAATACCTTTAGGACAGCAGATAATTGGTGTATTCAGAACTGAAACCCTGTCAATACTAAATGTCAATCGACATGAGAAATGTGTGCGCTGTCAAATAATTTAAATGCCAATGCAGACTCCGGGTTGTCAAGTTCAAATTTGTTCAGTCTCTTCTCCTATCTGTCAAAATCCATGGTATTTTCCTCCATGGAATGATCATCTATATCGATCCACTGGGCTTCATCTAGAATCATAAAATCCATACAGTGAGAAGGAGGCCATTTGGCCCATCGAGCCTGCATCAATAACAATCCCACCCAGGCCTATGCTCATAACCCCACATATTTACCCTACTAATCCCCCCTGGTACTAATGACAATTTAACATGGTCAATCCATCTAACGTGCATCCATCCATCTTTGGACTGTGGGAGGAAACTGGAGCATCCGGAGCAAACCCACACTAATATGGGGAGAATGTGCAGACTCCACATAGCAGTAAAGGCTGGAATTAAACCCGGGTTCCTGGCACTGTGAGACAGCAGCGCTAACCACTGTGCAAATTTGCCATCCTTATACTTCCAATGTTGTGTCACAAATAGCTTTACATTAATACTGCAATGAAATTACTGTGAAAATCCGCTAGTCGCTACACTCTGGCGCCTATTCAAGTACATTGAGGGAGAATTTAGCATGGTCAATGCACCTAACCAACACATCTTTTGGACTGTGAGTGGAAACTGGAACACTCAGAGTAAACCCACATAGACATCGGGAGAACATGCAGACTCTGCACAGAAAGTCACCCAAGCCAGGATTTGAACCCAAGTGCCTAGTGCTGTGAGGCTGCAGTGCTAACCACTGTGTCGTCATTCATCAAAACGCCAATGAGGAAAGATGTAATTTGTTCAGCATTTTTACTTCTGAAAGTGGGGTGGTTGGAGACAAGAAATTGCCAGAAATAATAGCAAAAATATTGTGGATGCTGTAATCCGAAACAAAAACAGAAAATGCTGGAAAATCTCAGCAGGTCTGGCAGCATCTGTGAGAGAGAATAGAGCCAACGTTTCGAGTCTAGATTACCCTTCGCCAGAGCTGAGAACAAAGAGAATCAGCAGAGATTTATATTATGAGGGTGCAGTAAGAAGTCTCACAACACCAGGTTAAAGTCCAACAGGTTTATTTGGTAGCATTTGGAGTCCGATCACCAGTTGAAGGAGGGAGCACTCCAAAAGTTTGTGCTACCAAATAAATCTGTTGGACTTTAATCTGGTGTTGTGAGACTTCTTACTGTCCTTATCCCAGTGCAATGCCAGCATCTCCACATCATGGATACTTCTGAGGGTGGAATGGGACAAAGGGAATGTAAATGAGGATGCAGAAGGCTGAGAAGGTGCTAAACTACTATCGGCTGCCCTAAACGATCAGAAAGTGTGAATGGCAGAACAGAGGCACAGATGGTTAAAGGAATGTCTGAGGAATGTGACAGTTGCCCAAGGTTGGTGGTAGGGGGTGAGGAGAGGGTGGTGGAGGTGTTGGGGGTGGGGGGGGGTGGTTGCGGTTGGAGATGTTGTGGAAAGAAGGAGAGCTGGAATGGAGAAGTGGAAAAATAGAAGTGAAAAAGGAAATGGTGCAGCAACAATGATCCTACCCTATCCCCGTAACCCCACATATTTACCCTTAGCTAGAGTCCCTGACAGTAAGGGGCAATTTAGCACGGCCAATCCACCTAACCCGCACATCTTTGGAGTGTGGGGGGAAACCAAACACCTAGAGGAAACCCACGCAGACACAGGGAGAACTGTAGGAATATATTGAAGCAGAGATGGCCATGCTACACCAGGCCCTTTGAGTCTGCAGATTCTGCTCTTGAAACAAAAACGCCTCGTGATTGGTGTGGGCTGTCTGCATTAGCTCATCAAAAACAGAAGATAAATAGACACGATAATCCATGTAAAAATCTTAGAGACAGGCTGGATAACAGGAGCAGAGTGCAACAAATTCATAAATCATCTGATCAATAGTCACAATAGGAGAGAGAGAATAAATTACAGCTGTCACAGCAAGAACCTGATCGATTAGAAGCCTATGAGCAGAAGTAATCCGTGTTGTGACGTAAATATAGAATCACAGACTTTCTTTAGAGAAGAAGGAGGCCATTGGCCCATTGGGACTGCACTTGCTCCCCGACAATGCATCTTACCCAGACTCTATCCTCTAACCTTAGATATTTGCGTCTTTGGAAATTAAGGAGCAATTTAAATTTAAATTCACTTAACCCATACGTTTTTGGAGGAAAGCAGGTTGCCCAGAGGAAAGCCACACAGACATGGGGAGAATATACAAACTCCACGCAGACAGTCACCCAAGGCTGGAATTGAACCTGGGTCCCTGGCACTGTGCGGCAGCAGTGCTGACCACTGTACCACTCAATGTTATATAAACGCAAGTCTTTCTTTTCCTCTGTCGAGATGTTGGCTGCGCTACTGCGTACATCATTGATTATCATCAATTCCCCACAGTGCAGAAAGAGATCATTCGGCCCCTCAGATCTGCACCAACCACAATCCCACTCAGGTTCTAGTGCTATAACCCTGTGTATTTACACTAACCAGTCCTCCTGACACTAAGGGGCACTTTACCATGGCCAACCCACCTAATCTGCACATCTTTGCAACTTGTTCTTATTTCGGATTTTTAATCTTTTCATTTTTCCTTACTTGTCATTTCAGCACACACTGCTACTATAATGGAGGCGATATCAAAAGAAACATAGAAACATCAAAACTAGAAGCAGGCCCTTTGAGCCTGCTGTGCCATTCATTCTGATCGTGGTTAATCATCAGATTCAATATTCTGATCCCCCTTCCCCCCATATCCCTTGATTCCTTTAGTCCCAAGAGTTGTGTTTTGGATCAACTACTCTCTGTGGTAGCGAATTCCACAGATTCACCACCTCTGGGTGAAGAAATTTCTCCTCACTTCAGTATTAATAGGTTTATTCCTCATCCTCAAAATATGACCCCTAGTTCTGGACTCCTGCACCACTGGGAACATTGCTAACTTTAATGTTCACTATTTAACTAGGCACTTAATTTCATAGAATAGAATTCCATCAGTGCAGAAGGAGACCACTTGACTCATTGAGTCTGCACCGACAACAATTCCACCCAGGCCCTATCCCCGTAATCCCACATATTTACCCTGTTAACCACCCTGACATTAAGGGACAATTTAGCACGGCCAATCAACCAAAATGTGGAGATGCCGGCATTGGACTGGGGTAAGCGCAGTAAGAAGTCTCACAACATCAGGTTGAAGTCCAACAGGTTTATTTGGGAGCATAAGACACAAGCTTTCAGAGCACTGCTCCTTCATCAGGTGAATGAGAGTTCTGTTCACAAACAGAGCATATAAAGACACAAACTCAATTTACAAAATAATGGTTGGAGTGTGAGTCTTCACAGATACTCAAGTCTTAAAGGTACAGGCAATGTAAATGGAGAGAGGGTTAAGCATCGGTTAAAGAGATGTGTTTTGTTTCCAACCAGGATATTAGTGAGACTTTGCAAGTCCAGGCAAGTCATGGGGGTTACAGATAGTGTGACATGAACCCAAGATCCTGGTCAAGGCCTTCGTATTCACATGCTCAGATGAAGAGGATTGCAACAGACATTTCCAGATGCTGAAAGATGCCCTCATAAGAACAGGATATGGAGCTTGGCTCATTGATCAACAGTTCTGATGCACCACAGTGATAAACTGCACTGATCTCCTCAGAATTCAGCACAGAATATGGCAGACGGAGTACCCTTCGTCATCCAGTACTTCCCCGGAATGGAGAAGCTATGACATCTTTTCCAGAGCCTTCAACATATCACCGATGAAGATGAACATCTCACCAAGACCATCCCCACAACCTCACTTCTTGCCTTCAAACAACCGCACAATCTCAAACAGACCATTGTTCGCAGCAAACTACCCAGCCTTCAGAAGAACAGTGACCACAATACCACACAACCCTGCCGCTGCAACTTCTGCAAGATATGCTGGATCATCAACATGGATACCATCATCTTACGTGAGAACACCATCCACCAGATACACGGTACATACACTTGCAACTCGGCCAGTGTAATCTCCCTGATATGCTGCAGGAAAGGATGTCCGAGACATGGTACAATGGTGAGACCAATCGGGTGCTATGACAATGGATGAATGAACACTGTTTGACAATCAACAGGCCATGTTCCTGTTGGTGAACATTTCAAGGGTCACAGGCATTCGGCCTCTGATCTTTGGGTAAGTGTTCTCCAAGGCAGCTTTCAACACACATGACAATGCAGAGTTGCTGAGCGGAATCTGACAGCCAAGTTCCGCACACATGAGGACGGTCTCAACTAGGATCTTGGATTCATATCACACTATCTATAACCCCCATGACTTGTCTGGGCTTGCAAAAGCTTACTGTCTGTCCTGGCTGGAACCAATTTTTACCTGTGTTTAACCCTCTCTCCATTCAACCATTATTTTGTAAATTGAGTTTGTGTCTTTACATGGCCTGTTTGTGAACAGAACTCCCACTCATCTGATAAAGAAACAGTGCTCTGAAAGCTTGTGGCACCAAATAAACCTGTTGGACTTTAACCCGATGTTGTGAGAATTCTTACAATCAACTAAAGCAGCACATCTTTGCACTGTGGGAGGAAATCGGAGCACTGAGAGGACACCCACTCAGACATGGGGAGAATGTGCAGACTCTGCATAGACAATGACCCAAGCTGGAAATCAAACCCGGATCTCTAGTGCTGTGAGACAGCAGTGCTAACCACTGTGCCACCGTGTCACTGTGAGAAGCAAGGTGACATACAGAAGCACAAGGGTTGGAAAGCTGATGATCATTTGAGAGCCAGTGAGTACTTCAGGTTCTTGCTGTAAGATACCGCAGCAAGGAGCGCAAGAGCAAGTGAAGATTCAACTTGAATTCAAGCAGCATTAGCTTGGAGGATGAAATTGGTTTGGGTAACAGCAAATCATCCATCTGTCTTACACCCACTTGCTTTTCTTTTCCATGGAGTGAGCTGTAAAGCATGCCATTGATTCATTACCACCTCATCTGCTTTCTCACCAATGGCCTCCCATGCCTTGTCAGAGTGATCAGCTGAACTGTTATCCCAGAATACCGCTCATCATCCTGTTGCACTCAGAAGCACAGATTAACAACCAACTACTCATGTGGTTCAGTTTCTACAGTGATGCGGAAGCCTTGTGTCAAATCTTCACTTTCTGTTCATAGAGAAATAAAGCCCATCTTTCTAAAGTTATTACAGGTTCTGGCAGGTTCTATCACAAGCTTGCACCATTAGTAAAACTTCTCCAGCGAACCCCAACGAGAATTGGAGGAAAAACACCTCATCTTCCTATTGGGCACTTCACAGCCTTCTGGACTGAACATTGTGTTCAACATCTTCATGCTCTGAACTCCCTGTCCACCTTCACCCCAATTCCATCTATTTTATTTCATTTCTTCTTCTCCTCTCATTATCCATTTTTATCATCTCTCATTCTCACTTCTAATTTTCCACTTCTCCGTTCTCGCTCTCCACCTTGCCCCCAAAAACCCCCTCCACCCCCACCCCCCCCCCCCCCAACATCCCCTCAGGGCAACTGCCACGTTCCTCAGGCAATCCCTTTAATCATCTGTACTGTTTACAGCCATTCTGATCACGTAACGGACACGTTTGGCAGTTTTTTCAATCTTCTTCATCCTCAATTACGTTCTCTTTATCCAATTACACCACCCCCTTCCACAGTCATAGCATAAATCTTTTTGGTCCTAGCTCTGTCAAAGGATTATCCAGTCTCGAAACATTGGCTCTATTCTCTCCCCATGAATGCTGTCAGACCTGATGGGATTTTCCAGCGTTTTCTGTTTTTGTTTTAGATTCCAGCATACCCAGTAATTTGGTTTTTTCCTCCCTAGGAACCTCATAGACGGTTTATGAAACAAAACCCGACGCTGAGGCGCATGTGGAGATACTGAGGTCAGAATGAGCAGGGGCTTGGTCAAAGGGGTAGGTCTTCAGAGAAGGTTTTAAAGGAGGAGAGAGCAGCAGGGAGGTTGAAGTGAGCGCACCTTGCTCTGAGATGTGGGATGTGCTCTCCCTGGGTATGCAATTAACTTCTTCTGAAACAGAAGGTTCTGCAACAGATGGCTTGTTTTTCTCTGAACCTCACCAGTTGTACAGCTTGGATCCCCTTGGTTAGCTTTTGGCCATAAGCCAGTGCTGAGGACCTTGGCTAACCTTGTCTTACAAGATTGCCCATTGCTGGATCAAGTTAGCACGTCCATTCATTTGCATATATGTCAGGCTGTGGAAATGTCAGATCTTTTGTGTTCTGCAGCATTAGTAAGTCTAAGTAACAGGTTTTTGCAAACCAAATGGAGAAAGGACAATGTCAATGGGTAACATTCCAATTCCGTGGATGGCACGGGGTGGGGGAGGAATAGCACTGCTGCTTCACACCTCTAAGGACCTGAGTTTGATTCCCAGCTTAGGCCACTATCTGTGTGGAATTTGCACATTCGCCTCGTGTCTGTATGGGTTTCCTCTAGGTGCTCCGGTTTCCTCCCACAGCCCAAAGGTGTGTAGGTTAGGTGGATTGGCCATGCTTAAGAAAAATTGCCCCTTAGAGTCCTGAGACACATAGATAAGAGGGATTAGCAGGTAAATATCTAGAGAGATGGGGGTGAGATTATGGTTGGTGTAAACTCGATGGGCCAAATAGCCTTTTTCTGCACTGTAAGGTTTCTATGATTCTGTGAATTCACCAAGTGATGGAACAGGCTTAAAGAGCTGCGTAACCTACATCTGCCTTTAATTACAGGCAGGATTCATAGCAGGCGGGACACAGACTATACAAAGATCCATTCAGATACAGCAGGATTTTCCAGTCTTGGGGCAAGTGCAACTAGAAAATCCCATCCCTTGGACTCACTTCCAATTCATTGGAAATGTTTAATAGATAAGATAATGTATAAATAAGTATTTATACCATTACTCAAAGTGCCTCCCCACCTCTATCAAAGAAAATGAAAAACAAGGTGCATACGGAGGTCGGAGAAACTAAAAAGTAAATCGTTGTGGTCCCAAATGACCACAGGGGTGTGACAGGTCACGATTTAACCTGAAAGTCACCATACCTCAGGCGAGGAGCAAGGTTGAGAAGATCCTTCATGAATAACCTCAGCCGGTAGGGGAATTTAATTTGTGCTATTGGCATCGCTCTGCATGACTAACCAACCGAGCTAAACTGACCCTACATCAGAAATAAAAAAGCTTTTAAAACAAGTGCTCGACTGTATTATTTTATTTTCTGTTTTCTTTGAGATTTTCTAGATGTTGTAATGAAGGGTCACAGAGGAAATCCTAAAGTCCTTCAACTCAAGGGCACACTTGTCACCAAAATAGTCAGGATTCTGATCACTGGCCTAAGGACAGACCCCCAAACCTGTTTCATTATTCACTGCTTATCTGTACCTTAACTTCATCTGCCGATCTTTGTTCTATAATCCTTAATACACCTACCCAGCAATAACCCAGCCATCTCAGCTTTGTAAGTTACACTGAATCTGCAATCTGAACAGCTTTCTGAGGCAGCTGGAAGGTGATGCCCTCGTGGTATTGTTGCTAGACTATTCATCCACAGTATAAGCTGTGTTCCTGGGACCTGGGTTCAAATCCCACCATGGTAGATGGTGGAATTTGAATTCAATTTAAAAAAAAATGTGGAATTGAGAATTTACTGATGACCATGAAACCATTGTTGGAAAAACTCATTTGGTTCACTAACGTCATTTAGAGAAAGAAATCTGCCATCCTTGGTTCTATTCTCCCTCCATGGCTGCAGTCAGACCTGCTGAGACTTTTCAGCATTTTCTGGTTTTGTCCTTACGTGGTTTAGTCTCCATGTGACTCCAGAGCTACAGCAATGTGGTTGACTCTTAATTGCCATCAGGTAACTAGAAATGGGCAATAAATGCTGACCGGCCAGCAATGCTCTTGGCTCATGAACAAACGAATAAAAAAAGTGACAGCTTTCCACTAGCCTCTGTGTGAAGAAATGATTTTTAATGTGAATGGCCCTAGCTTTAGTATTCAATGTGCAAACACTCAGTCAAACCCTGGGTGAGGTGGGAGAGCGACATGCAGGATTGAGTCCCTTTTTCTTCCTTCTGTGTCGCCGTTCTGTCTCATCATTGAGATTTTGTGAACTGGAAAGTGCGAATCAGCTTGAGGGACAGCTTGTCACCATCTGAAGCATTTGGTAGCAAGCTCCTCCCGGTCACTAATGTCAACGCTTCCGCATGTCAAGGAGAACTCCAGAGTGTCTTTGAAATGCTTTCTTCGCCCTCCCCTGGAAATTGGCCATTTGGAAGCTGAGAGGCAGGAGTTGGCAGGGGAGAAGTTTTCCTGCCATATGGACACAGTGTCCGGTCTTGTAGTTGTTGATTCTGCACAGGGGTTTTGCCTGAATATTTGTGGAAGAGGCAACGTGTTTTCATCAAGGTAAAGAGTGAGACCATTGGAGAACATTGAATATCAATGTATATATAGGATAGAATAAGGAAAGAAAAGGAAGGTTTATGGAGGGGGAGGAGCGATGGAGGGCGGTGTTGAGTCAATGCTTTGGAGGAGAATAGAAAGCGTAGGGGGTAAAATCAAAGAACAGAATAGAGTCATAGAATCCTACAGTGCAAAAGGAAGTCATTCAGCCTATCAAGATTTCACTGACAATAATCCTACCCAGGCCCTTTCCCCGTAATTCCTGTATTTAGCCCGATACTAAGGGGCAATATCACACGATCAGCGAAATGCTGGAAAATGGGTTCAGAATAAATAGGTGCTTGATGGACAGCGCAGACATGATGGGCTGAAGGACCTCTTTTTGTGCCGTAATGCTCTATGACCAACTGGTGCTCTACTAGAAGGACAGTAGCATTTTTTCGCCTGTCCTCCCATTGAATCAAGAGGATTTGACAGAGGCATTTGCTGCAATAATTTCTCTAGCACTCTCATGTATCACTTACACACGTTCTGTGTCTCATTGCAGTACTAGACTGTGGTGACGATAACTGATCTGTACACTTGGACTTTTGTTGACTTGCAGAAGTCTTTGTTGTCAAGCATCCACTGCCATATATTCTCGAGCAGTGAGCTGGCACAGCTGACCTCCTCTTCAGTGGTGGCCTTTTGAGTGACGTGGCTCTCAAAGTGTGGGAGATACTCCATATATTCCAGAGTCTCTCTTTCAACATATATACAGTTGAATATCTGGCTTACCTGGTTGATATATAAGTTCTGTTTTTTTTGCAACATTCAAGGACTGGCTAAGTTTCTTGACTGCAGAATTTAAGAGATCGAGATGGGCTTGCAAATGTGCTGCAGAGTGGGCTATAGTCATCTATAAACAGTAACATTTATCAGTTTAATTTTGACATGGAGATGACTGAGATTAAAAGTTCTTTCCATCTTTCGTGATTAGCACTGATGCCTCATAGCACCAAGGACTTTGATTCAATTCCTGGCTTGAGTTACTGTCTGTACAGAGAATAGATGTGGAAATACTGGCATTAGACTGGGGTAAACACACATGTTTAATATACATCTCTTTAACCTGTGCTTAATGCTCTCTCCACTGTCAGTAACTTTAAGACTTCATTACCTCTGAATACTCGCATTTCAATCATTATTCTGTAAATTGAGTTTGTATCTTTATATGCCCTGTTTGTGAACAGAACTCCCATTCACCTAATGAAGGAGCAGCATTCCAAAAGCTAGTGGTGTTTGCTACCAAATAAACCTTTGGCCTTTAACCTGGTGTTATGAGACTTCTTACTGTGTTCTACATATTCTCCTCTAGTGGGTTTCCTCCAAGTGCTCCAGTTGGTCTCACACTCCAAAGACATGCTGGTTATGTGCATTGGTCATGCTAAAATTCTCCCTAGTGTACCCGTACAGGAGCCAGAGTGTGGCAACTAGGGGATTTTCACAGTAACTTCATTGCAATGTTAACGTAAGCCTACTATAAATAAGAAAAAAGTTTTGTCATGGAAGCAACTGAGGTTAAAGTGCTTTCATCTAGACAGTGTGTAATACCAATACCGGTGGACAGTTGTTCTTTGATGAGGTGAATAGCTATTGTCAGGCGGATTATAAATAATATGGGGGCTATCACGCACCTTGACTTGACCCTGATGTGGATTTTAAAATTCGTCTGATTCAGAACTCCCACTCAAATCGATTGCAGTTATATTATCAGAAAGAGGTTGCAAGATCGTTACAAAGTTTCTTTGA
The DNA here is from genome assembly GCA_024679065.1 of Sphyrna mokarran. Classification (NCBI taxonomy): domain Eukaryota; kingdom Metazoa; phylum Chordata; class Chondrichthyes; order Carcharhiniformes; family Carcharhinidae; genus Sphyrna; species Sphyrna mokarran. The sequence goes on from JAGIQG010000018.1 coordinate 36,908,786, forward strand.
CATCCAAATCTTTGGAGAAAAATTCACAGAGCCTTGTATGTAATGAGAAGGAGGTTTGAAGGGAAGGGACTATCCTGATAAGTGTTGGAGCAATGTTACAGGCTCCCATGGGAATCAGGCACGAGCTGAACAGAGGGGAAGAAAAGCCCAATGACTCCAGTACCATTGCTCGCAAGCTCACCGGGGAAGAATAGAGGTCAGCGCTGAGAGGCTGGAATATAAACGAGAGAAAAAGGCCAAGCAGACAATTATATGGATTGACAGATGAGGTTAAAGTCACAATGAAGGAGAGGATTGAAAGAAGCGGAATAACCTGACTGCTGCCAAGCCCACGCCAAAGGAGATGTGTGATTGACTGACTGAGCTGACATTTAATCAGCTGAAAGTGTTCCTTATTGAGCATCTGCTGAACGAATGTGGCCTGCTTCTCAATGTGAGGCAGTCAGTTTCACGAATAACATTGAGAAAGATTATTAAAGCAATGGCGGCTGGTTTCCGAAAGAACACATCAAAAAATTTTCTGGTTCAATAAAAATATCTGAGGAAGGAAACTAATTGATTAGATTTTACTGAGCTTATTTACTTTCTGAAAGCAAAGGTTAATGCAGAGTTCCAGCATTGGTGTTTTTCAACGGAGATGATGTCGTATAGATTGTGGTTGCCTGGCTGCAAATATGGATGATCCCTCTGCAATTCTTAGTTTAACAAATTGATAAAGCTTCATGTTAATGAGATTGAGAGTAATCGGCGGATGTTGATCCAGTCAACCTCATCAATGAACAGATGGGTTCATAGAATCATAGGATCCCTACAGTGCAGAAGGAGGCCATTCAGCCCATTGAGCTTGCACCGACCCGCTGACAGAGTATCTTACTCAGGCCCAATTCCCATAACCTTAGGTATTTACCCTACTAAATCTCCCTAACCTACATGCCTTCAGACACTAAAGGGCAATTTAGCATGATCAATCCACCAAACTTGCACACATAGATTCCGGGGTTATTAGGGTAAATACAGGGATAGTAGATGGCTGAGATTGATGTCAATCGGCCAAATGGCCTTCTTCTGCAGTATGATTCTACAAAGCCATCTATTCATTGATAAGGTTCACTGAATCAGCCTCCACTGATTACTCCCAATTTAATTAATATTAATGGCCAATCAATCTAATCTGCACATCTTTGGACTGTAGGAGGAAACTGGAGCACCTGAAAGAAACTCACAGTGACATGGGGAGAATGTGCAAACTCCACACATACAGTGACCCAAGGCCGGAATTGAACTGTGTCCCTGGCACTGTGAGACAGCAGTGCTAACCACTGTGCCACCAGATGGTCGATTCACTTGCAGTTGGCACACTCCAACTGGGCCTTAATTGCTTATTGGTGGGTGGAGGGAGACCAGTGTAATAGAGTCAGGAATGACTATCAACAGTAACAACAACCGCTTGCATTCATTTTGTGCCTCTAACATTGCAAAACACCCTCTGATACTTTACAAGTGTGGGGAGCAATCAAAATTTGGCATCAAGCCAAAGATGGATGTGATATTAGGAAAAGTGGCCATGAATTAGATTGGAGGGTGTGTCTCAAAGGAGGAGTGGGCAATCGAGATATCGGACAGCTCTAGTGAGGGAATTCCGGTGCTTGAAGTCTAGTCAACAGTAAGCAATGCTGGAGCAATCAAAGTCAAGGTTGTTCAAGTTGCCAGAATTGAAGAAGGGCAGATATCTTGGAGACAAGTTGGAATGTGTTGGTTGATTTGATTTATTATGGTCACATGCACTGGGATACAGTGAAAAGTATTGTTTCTTATGTGCTATACAAAGCGTACCATTCATAGAGTACACAGAGGAGAAGGATAGGGTGCACAATATAGTGCTGCAGTCACAGATAGGGTATAGAGAAAAATCGGCTTAATGTGTGGTGGGACCATTGAAAAGTCTGATGGCATAGGGAAGTTCTTGAGCTGGTTGGCACATGTTTTCAGACTTTTGTATGTTTTTCCTGATGGAAGAAGGTGAAAGGGAGTAGATGGAATTTCCACCATGGGAATCGGAGCGGGCAAGAGATGGAACATGGAAAGATCCATTGACCTCGAGCAGGATTTTCTGGTTTTGGAGCAAGAGGCCGTAAAATCCTGCCCAATATGTCTGGGGTGTGTGGGATCCTGGACTATGCTGTCTGCTTTTCCGAGGAGTGGGAAAGTAGACAGGGCCAATGGATGGGGATTTGGTTTGCCTGATAGACTGGATTTTGTTCACAACCCTTCGTAGAACGAATGTGTATCAAGGTGGATGGATGAAGCACCAGAACAAATGAATATTTATAATGCGTGTTAATATTAGGAACAAGAGGAGGCTATTCAGCCCCTGAAATCCATTCTACCATTCAGCTAGATCATTACTGATCTGTTAGCTAACTCCATTTATTTGCCTTGGATCCGTAACCCTTAATAGTTTTGCCTAACAACATTAAATCAACCTTTGTTTAGACATCTTCAGTTGACCCATAGATTCAACAGCATTTAAGGAAGAAAGTTTCCCTGAGTTCTACTATCCATTGTGTGAAGAAATGGTGCCAGGCATTGCTTCAGAATGGTCCAGCTTTTGTTCAAGGTTATATCCTCTTGCTCTGAGCTACACCATGCCCCATCAGAGCAATTTCTCTGTAGCTACTCTCTTAAAACCTTTGCTCATCTTAAACACTTCACTTAGATCACCTGTATTCAGGGGAATACAAGTCTAATCTATGTCATCTGTTCTCAGGAATGAACTATTTTACCCCAGAATCTGATGAATGTGGGCTGTAGCACAATTTGATATGGCTCCTGCTCTGTCCAAGACAGCAAAAAACTACAAAGGATTGGGAATGAAGCCAATCCATCACTCAAACCATCCTCACACCTATTGACACCGTCTACAATTCCCGCTGCCTCAGAAAAACAGCCAGCATAATCAAGGATGCCACACACCCTGGATATTCTCTTTTCCACCTTCTTCTATCAGAAAAAACATACAAAAGTCTGAGATCACATACCAACCGACTCAAGCACAGCTTCTTCCTTGCTGCCATCAGACTTTAGAACCTTGCATTAAGTTGATCTTTCTCTACCCCCTAGCTGTGACCGTAACACTACACTCTCCATTGTCTCCTTTCCTTCCCTATGTACAGTATGTTTTGTCTGTACAATGCGCAGGAAACAATACTATTCACTGTATACTAATACATGTGGCAATAATAAATCAAATCAAATCAAATTAACATGTTCAATGCCACTAAGTTCTCCATGAGTATATTGTTTAATGTATAACACAGTGCAACAGAGGATACACTTCAAGGATAGAAACTTGAGGGATGGAAACAGGCCATTCTGCCTATTGTATCTGTGCTAGCTCCTTGAAAGAGCTAAATGATTAATTGCACTCTTGCTCCATTTCTTGTAGCTTTTTTCTTTTCAAAGGATGTCTCCCGTATGGGCATGAAATTGGAGGTTCTCCGACACTACATCCCAGTAGACATGGGGTTATCTTTATCTCCCATGTCGTGCCCATGCTGAATTTTCTTCATTAATATGAATGACCAGAGGAGAATATGCCACACTATTTCACTTACAGCATGTCTTATCTGTATGAACTTATGAGCAAGAGTACATAAATGGGCCATTATGCATTGGTAGCAAAATTGATTACTCGATTACAGTTTTAATAAAAGAATAAATGATGCAAGGTATAGGCTACAATGATCCAGGGCTATTGTACTCATCTCTCCAATCCAGCTAATAGTGAGCCGATTTCAGCTCAGATCGGTTCTGAGGGGGCAGTCTCCAGGAACCATTAGTAATTTGAGTAAATTGATTCTGGGATTGGACTAAGCCTGGTGATCATGTTCAACTTCATGATGCAGGTTGGCAGGATATATCTCTCATTACCTTCCTACATGCAAACACTTCTGTGTCGAGTCAAGAAAAAAAACCAACCAAGCATTGCGTTAATCAAAAAGTAAATGCTAATACCTTCTTATCAATTGGCAGCAGGATTGATGACATGATTACAGATTTAATAAGAGAATAAATTACCTGAAGTGAAGCTGCAATGATCCTTGCAGTGATGCGGAGGCGCTGGACAGCAATTATCTCTCAACTAACTTCCCAAAGAAACAGATTTGTTTCACTGCTATTGTGGGAGTTTGCTGTTTGAGAATTGGTAGCCACATTCTCTATTCTACATCTGTCAGTGTACTACAAGAGTGCTTCATTGATGGTGAGTGAGCTTTTGGGAAATCTTGAAAAGTGCTTCAATGTAAGATTTTTAAAAAAAAAATCACTGCCCATTATTCTGTTGCTGATGGAAATGATTCAGACTTAGATACAGGCAGAGCAGCTCAAACAGATACTGTCTTCTTGTGTGGACACACCCAGGCACATGCACCCACACACATTCACCCACACCCAGACACATGCACCCACACACATACACCCATACCCACACACATACACCCACACCCGCACACATTCACCCACACCCACACATATTCACCCACATCAAGACACATTCACCCACACCTACATACATTCACCCAAACCCAGGCACATTCACCCACACTGAGGCACATACACCCACATACAGACACATTCACCCACAGCCAGTCACGTACACCCACACCAGACTCATACATCCACGCACATACAGATACACTCACACACATACACAGTCACCCAAAACCAGACACATTCATCCACACCCAGATAATTCATTCACATCCAGGCACATTCACCTACACCCAGACACATTCACCCACACTGAGACACAGTCACCTGCACCCAGACACATTCACCCACACCCATACACATTCACCCACACCTATAGGCAGAATCACACGCATACACACTGACATTCCCTCCACACATAGCCACAGACATATCTCCATATAGTCACCCCCACACACCCATAGACAAACCCAAACTCATCCACACTGACATTCCTGCCACACATACCCACACAAATGCACACACACCCTCATCCACACATCCATCCACACACACATGCACAAGCACACACATATGTACACACACAAACACCAACACACATACATGCACACACCCACACACACACAGACGCACACACACACAATCATACACTACACACGCACTACACACATGCATGAACAGATACATGGATGCACACATGTATGTTCTCACACAAATGCACATGCATGCACAAATCCATGTGCACATCCACATGCACACACATACAAACACACTAAAATAAAGCATATACATGTGCACACACATATACATGCACACACACATAAAGCACACACTTACGTGTGCTTACATACACACACATTGCTTTTAGCTTAAGACAATGACAAAAAGTTTCTCCCTGGTAAGAGGAACTGTCACAAGCACCTATCAAAGGGAACTGCCAAGTTTCAAGGAATTTAAAAGTTCTGCCTTTTAAACCTTAGAGGTGGCTGAAGGTTGGAGAGTGGCAAATGTTGTGTCTTTGTTTAAAAAGGGCTGCAGGGAAAAGCCTGGGAACTGCAGGCTGGTGAGCCTCACATCTGTAGGATGGGTAAATTGTTGGAAGGTATTTTGAGAGACAGGATCTACAGGCATTTAGAGACACAAGAACTGAATAGGGACAGTCAGCATGGCTTCATGAATGGAAAATCATATCGCACAAATTTGATTGAGTTTTGTGAAGGGATAATCGAGATGGTAGAGAAAGGCAGTTAATGTTGTCTAGATGGATTTTAGCAAGGCCTTTGGCAAGGTACAGCATGGTAGGTTATTGCATAAGGTTAAACCCCATGGAATCTAGGGTGAGGTAAATAAATGGATACAAAATTGACTCCATGATAGAAGCCAGAGAATGGTTGTAGAAGGTTATTTTTCAAACTGGAGGCCTGTGACCTGTGGTGTGCCTCAGAACCAGTGCTGGATCCACTGTAATTTGTCATTTACATTAATGATTTGGATGAGAATATAGGAGGCATGGTTACTACGTTTGCAGATGACACCAAGATTTGTGGCGTCATGTTTAGTGATGAAAGTTGTCTCTGATTGCAACGGGATCTTGATGAATTGGGCTAGAGGGCTGACGAATGGCAGATGGAGTTTAATTTAGATAAATGTGAGGTGATGCATTTTGGTAGGTTGAATGAGGGCAGAACTAACTCAGTTAATGGTAGGGCATTGGGGAAATTTACAGAACAAAGAGATCTAGGGGTACATGTTCGTAACTCTTTGAAAGTGAAGTCACAGGTGGACAGAGTGGTGAAGAAGGCATTCAACATGTTTGGGTCATTGGTCAGAACATTGAATACAGGAGTTGGGATGTCTTGTTGAAGTCGTACAAGACACTGGTAAAGCCATACTTGGAATGCTGTGTACAGTTCTGGTCATCCTATTATAGAAGGGATATTATTAAACTAAAAAGAGTGCAGAAAAGATTTACTAGGTCACAACCAGAATTTGATGGTTTGAGTTATAAGGAGAGGCTGAATAGACTGGGACTTAGGTTCACCAGGTCGATATCGGAGATGAGGGGTTAGCTTATGAAGAGAGATTGATTAGATTGGGCTTGTACTTGTTGGAGTTTAGAAGGCTGAAGGGTGATCTTATGGAGACATATAAGATAATGAAGGGGCTAGATAGGATAGAGACAGAGAGATTCCTTCCACTTAGAAAGGAAACCAGAACTAGGGGGCACAGCCTCAAAATAAAGGGGGGGCGGGGTCAGTTTAGAACTGAGTTGAGGAGGATCGTCTTCTCTCAGGGGGTAGTGAACCTCTGGAATTCTCTGCCCATTGAAGTGGTGAAGGCTACCTTGTTGAATATGTTTAAGTCACAGGTAGATAGATTTCTGATCGATAAGGGAATTAAGGGTTATGGGAAGCAAACGGGTGAGTATAATTGATCCACTTCAGATCGGCCATGATCTTATTGAATGGCAGGGCAGGCTTGAGGGGCTGGACGGCCTACTCCTGCTCCTATTTCTTATGTTCTTATGACTTTTTTCTCTGGAGTGTAGGAGGGCGGGAGTGATCTTATAGAGGTCTATAAAATAATGAGAGACATAGATCAGCTAGATAATCAACATCTTTTCCCAAAAATAGGGGAGTCTACAACTAGCAATATATATTGAAGGTGAGAGGGAGAGATACAAAAGTGTCCAGAGGGACAAAACTTTTTCACACAGAGGATGTTAAGTCTTTAGAACAAGCTGCCAGAAGTAGTAGAAGAGATGGGTACAATTTTGTCCTTTAAAAGCATTTTGACAATTAAATAAGTAAGATGGATATATAGGGATATGGACCAAATGCAAGCAATTAGGATTAGCTTAAGAGTTTTTAAAAAAAGGGTGGCATGCGCAAGTTGGGCCGAAGGGCCTGTTTCCATGCTGTAAACTCTATGATTCTATGACTGTATGACTTTGAAAAATATGTCTGGACTGTTAAAAAGATATCATTGCTTGCTATTTCACTCCATCTATTGACATAAGCCAGAAGGTTTCCATTGCTGGGTTATTGCTGCATGCCTAATTTCATAACCATCTATTACCACAGTAAAATGCCTATCATTTCACAATTTGATTGACAGCCACAACAGTTATCGATCAGTTGATGGGGTGGGGTTGGGGGGGTTGGGGGGGTAGGAGGTGGGATCGAGGGCAGGGATGCAATGAGGACTGGAGGACGTTCCATGATTTGCTTCTTATTTTTAAATTTTGAGCACAGTGCTGGATCTCCAAGGCAGCCTCAGCCAGTTGATGCACTAGAGTCATCGAGGTTAACAGCATGGAAACAGACCTTCGGTCCAACTTGTTTATGTTACCCTTTCCTTAAACTTCAAAGCTAGTCCCATTTACCCGCATTTGGCCCATATGCCACTATACCTATCTTACCCATGTAACTGTCTAATGCTTTTTAAAAAATAAAATTGTACCCGCTTCAACTACTACCTCTGGCAGTTTGTTCCAAACACTCACCACCCTGTGTGAAAAAATTGCCTCTCTGGATCCTTTTGTACTTTTCCCCTCTTACCTTAAATCTAAGCCCTATAGTTTTAGACTCCCCTACTTTGAGAAAAGATTTTGATTAGCTAGTTGATCATTGTCCCCTATTATTTTATAGACCTCTATAAGATCACCTCTCAGCCTTTTACACTTCAGAAAAAAAAGTCTCAGTCTATCCAATCTCTCCTTAAAATTTGAACCATCAAGTCTCAATAGCATCCTAGTAAATTTCTTCCGCATTTTATCTAATTTAATAATATCTTTTTTAATAATAGGGTAACCACAGTATTCCAGGTGTGGCCTTATTAACGTCTTGTACAACTTCAATGAGAGTTTCCAACTACTGTATTCAATGTTCTAACCAATGAAACCAAGCATGCCGAATGTCTTCTTCACCACTCTGTCCACCTATGACTCCATTTTCAAGGAGCTATGAACACATACCCCTAGATCCCTTTGCTCTGTAACTCTCCCCAGTGCCCTACCATTAACCGAATAAGTCCTGCCCTGATTTAATTTAATGAGACAACTTTGTTCTTTCTGGGTGGCCAGTATGATTTCTAAACTAACCCGCAACGCAGTTAGAAAATTCATTGACCAAGCAGCCATTTTTAAAACTTGGGTCCATGGGGCCAGGAATTCTCCCAGCTCCACATACCTGATCTGGGAGAAAGAATCCAGTCCTTAAAATGTGTTCAGTATCCTGCAGAGAGCTGCAATGACTATAATTTCTCTTCCCATTGTCAACCTTCAGTAATTTGCAAGAGAAATGTTGATGTATTGTTAACGTTAAACAAACTGTTGTTCCTCTCAATGATGAATAGGATCTTTTCATTGCAAACTATAACAAAACACAAATATGTATGTTTTATCAAGGTTACTTTATGGTGAATGAGTCCAAGAGAATGTAAAAGTCTATTTATGCACATGCCATGTAGAACTTCCAATCTGTCATTTTTTATAATCCATTTCAAAGCTATTTAAAGATTATATTTATTACCTCAGCTTCTCACTCTGTCCATAGAAGGGGTAAATTTGTCAAAGCTGACAGTATTTGGAAAAGTAATATTTATACCTGGAGTACTTCTTACTGAGGAAAGGCCTTGAGGGAACTGTCAGAAAGCAGTGGTTTCTTTTTTTATTGTTGGAAATATCCAACAGTTTGACATAAATGTGTTTCAAAATTACCAAAGTCCATGTACATAAATATTACTGGAAGGCCCAGGGAACACCCTCATCAAAATTGCCCATCATCCAAACCAGCCTCCCATCCATTGACTCTGTCCATACTTAGGGGCAGTATGGTTCGCCCTGCTGCCCCACAGTGTCAGGGACTAGGGTTCAATTCCCGGCCTTGGGTCACTGTCAATGGGGAATCTGCACATTCTCCCCGTGTCTGCGTGCGTTTCATCTGGGTGCTTCAGTTTCCTCCCACAGTCTGAAAGACATATTGGTTAGGTGTATTAGCCACGCTAAATTCTCCCTCATTGTATCCTAACAGGTACAGGAGTGTGGCAATTGGGAGATTTTCACCGTAACTTCATTGCAGTGTTAATGTAAGCCTACTTGTGACACTAATTAATGAACTTTCAATTTTAAAAAACTTCCTGCTGCCCACACAATCTGGATATAAGCTCTTACACTTTCTTCTATCGAGAGAAAGATACAAAAGTCTAAAGAAAGTACCAACAGCCTTGAGAGCATACCTTTCATCAGGCTTTTGAATGGACCTATCATATGTTGAGTTGATCTTGCTCTTAACCCTACTTGTGACTGTAACACTCTACTCTGCTCACTCTCCTTTCCTTTTTGCCTATGTGCTCTATAAACAGTATGTTTCTGTCTGTATAACGTGCAAGAAACAAGACTTTTCACTGCATCCCAGTAAGTGTGACAATAATAAATCAAATCAAATCACCCACATCCATTTCAGCACTGTGGATGTGCAACAGCGTTATATCGAGGAAGCTGAGGGAGGTCATTCAGCCCATCTATCTCATTCAGGCTGGGAACCATTCTTTGCACAAAGGAATGCACCCTGAATTAACAGTTGCCATTTGGCACATTTGCCCTCTTGTCCAGCACAATCTAGATGAAAGTATAGACCAACTGGGCCAAATGGCCTGCTTGAGTTGCCAACACAATATATTTAAAGTTCCAGTTATTGTTGAACCTTGCAGAACGGACAAGGCCTCACTGGCATTCAAATTCATTCATCAATCAACTGGTTGATACAGCAACTGTGTCACATAATGGGATAGGACAGAGATACTGATTTACTTGTATGTAATGGGGACCGAACTATTGATTCAAAGAACAAAGCAGCACAGTAACCGTCCCTTTGGCCCTCCAAGCTCACCACATGTTGTTACATCGAGACTAACCGCCTGTATGTTTTTATTCCCCGCCTGTTCATGTGTCTATCTAGATAACCTTAAATGTGGCTAGTGTATCTGCTTCAACCACCTCACTTGGCAGTGCATCCCAGGCCCCCACCATTGTCTGTGTAAAAAACTTCCCCACACATCTCTACTGAACCTTTCCCCCCTTACCTTCAACTTGTGCACCCTTGTAATTGTCATTTCTGCCCTGGGAAAAAACTTCCAATTTTTCACCCTATGTATAACTTTGTAATTTTATAAGCTTCTATCAGGTTGCCCCTCAGTCTCTGTCTTTCCAGGGAGAACAATCCCAATTTATTCAATCTCTCCTCATAACTAGTACCCCTCCCCCCTTTCCCCGCCATACTAGGCAACATCCCAGGAAACCTTTTCTGTACTTTTCCCAAAGCCTCCACGTCCTTCCTGCAATGTGGTGCCCAGAATTGGACACAATATTCCAAATGTGGCCGAACCAATGTTTTATATAAGTGTAACATAATTTACCAACTTTTATACTCGATGCCCGGCTGATGAAGGAAAAAAATGCCCTATGTTTTCTTCACCACCTTTTTCACCTGTGCTGCCACTTTTGAGGATCTGCGTACTCCTAGATCTCTCTGTGTGTCGATGCTCCTGACGGTTCTGTCATTTATTTTATAGCTCCCACCTGAATTGGATCCACCAAAGTGCATCACCTCGCATTTGTCTGGATTAAATTCCATCTGACATTTCTCTGCCCAATTTTCTAGCCTATCTATATCCTGCTATATTCTCTGACAATCTTAGTATCATCCGCAAGCTTGCTAATCAAACCAGCTACCTTCCAAGTCATTTATATATATTACAAACAGCAGAATTGCCAACACTGATCCCTGAATCATCCCCTTAATCCTTGAAATCCTGGGGAATTTAGCTTGGCGAAAACTCAGACCAATAACTCCTGATAAGATGTGGAAAAGGAATTTCAGGAACATGTTTAGTGCTCCGTGAAGGGTCGATTGTCCAAGTTGGTACAGAACATTTGCCACTTGGTGTTATTATCAAATTCCTCACGGGACATAATCTTAAGTGTACTCAACAATGCGTCAAATCTGAGTTAAGATTTCTCCCACTGCGACACCATGCTTAATTTCCCATTCCAATTTACTTGTCTGTCTCAGCTGAAGTTTGCCAATTTTATATTAAATCATGGCCAGTTTTGAGTCACGTGCTCACAGTATTCAGGAGTTGAGTGAATCTCATCTCTAGTCAGACACTTGTAACTTTTGGAGAGTGTGAATTTGACCCTCTTTGTGGACTCCATCCAAACCTGAGTCCCTGTAGTAGAATAATAGATTGTTAACCAAACGCATCACCCAGACTCCTTAAATACAAATACAGAATCTCTACAGTGCAGTAAGTGGCCATTTGGCCCATTGAATCTGCACACTGACTCTCCAAAAAACCATCCCACCCAGGTTTGTGGGTGGCACAGTGGCACAATGGTTAGCACTGCCACCTCACAGCGCCACGAACCTGCTTTTAACTCCCAACTTGGGTTACTGTCTTTTCAGAGCCTGCACGTTCTTCCCCTATTTCAGTGGGTTCCCTCCAGGTGCTCTGGTTTCCTCCCACAGTCCAAAAGACATACTGGTTAGGTGATTGGCCACGCTAAATTCTCCCTCAGTGTACCCGAACAGATGCTGGAGTGTGATGACCAAGAGATTTTCACAGAAACCTCATTGTATTGTTAATTAAGCACACTTGTAACACCAGCAAATAAACTTTAAACTTTCTCTTTGGGTCCCCATGCATCTAACCTATGCATTTTTGAACACTAAAGGGCAATTTCAGCATGGCCAATCTTGTTAACTTACACTTCTTTGAAATCTGGTAGGGAACCAGAGCACCACGCAGGGAGAATGTGCGGACTCTACACAGACAGTGACCCAAGCCGGGAATTGAACCTGAGTTCCTGGTGCTGTGACGTAGCAGTGATAACCACTGTACCACTGTGCCAATTAGATGGCACATATATGTAATTTTTGCTCAATTAATACACTCAGAACAGCAAGGCGTGAGTCAGCCAAGCATGACTGAGTTCCCATTTGGTAAAATGATGAAGACTCTGGGGCTGGTTTAATTAGTGTGAGAAACAACAATATCTTTCACGTAAACTTGGAATACTGTTTAGCAGCTTAAAAGACTCTTTTTTTAAAAGCAATGATTGTGTATTACTCAGCTTGGCACAATGTGAAGTGAAGCTTTACTCATGGTAATCCCTCTACACCACAGCTGAGAAATGAGCTCCCACTCACTGCAACAACATATCAGCTTGATGTGACTGAGGCTGCAACTGATCTCTGACTCAGCGAATTGGTATGCCTTACGAGCAATCCTGAAACAAGTTCTGGTAATGGTCATGTCAAAACTAAAGTTTCTTCTGTTCTTTACAATGATGCAGTCTTGCAAATTTATTAGACCATTCCTAAGACATGTAAGGTGGGATACTAGGTCGGCCTGCACTAAAACTGTAAAATCTTGCCCGAGGACTGCGGATCTTTCTATGAAATGTTGGTGGCACAGTGGTTAGCACTGCTGCCTCGCAGTGCTAGAGTCTGGGTTCAATTCCAGCCTTGGGTGTAGAGTTTGCATGCTGTTTGCGTGGGTTTCCTCCAGGTGCTCCAGTTTCCTCCCACACTCCAAAAGTGTGTAAGTTAGTTGGATTGGCCATGCAGAATTGGTCCTTACTATCGGGGGATTAGCAGGGTAATTATATGGAGTTACAGGAAGAGAGCCTGGGTAGGATTGCTGTCGGTGCAGGCTCGATGGGCCAAATGGCCTCCTTCTACACTGTAAAGTTTCTATGATTCTATGTTCTCGGAGTAACGTGATGGACAGGATGGCAAAATTTGCTCTGTAAACTATAAGAGTCCCAGCATTATAAGAGTGGTCTTGAATTCTCACCCAGGCCTTTGAATCAATCTGTCGTTTTAACATGGGTTAGTATAGGTTGACCAGCTGTTCCAGGGCTAAGAGACTGTGGTATGTCTTTTGGATAAGACATTGTACCATGAACACAAATCTTATAATCCCTACAGTGCAGAAAGAGGTTATTCACCCTATCGACCCTGCACCAGCCACAATCCCACCTATCCTCATAACTCTATATATTTACCCTTCTAATCCTCCTGACAGTAAGGGGCAATTCAGCTTGGCCAATCCAACAAATCTGCACATCTTTTGACTGCGGGAAGAAATCAGAGCATCTGAAGGAAGCCCACGGGGAGAATGTGCAAACTCCACACAGATAGTCACCTAAGATCGGAACTGAATCCGGGACCCTGGTGCTGTAAGGCAGCAGTGCTAACCACTGTGCCACAAAGGTTCCCTCTTGGATAAACATGAGAGATCCCATGATAATATTTCACAAAACAGTAGGGGAGCTTTCCTCAGTGTCCTGGCCAACATTCATCCCTCAACCTATATCAGCAAAACAAAGTATCTGGTCATTTATTTCATTGCTGCTTTTGGGAGCTTGCTATATGCAAATTGGCTGCTGTGTTTCCTAAATGACAGCAAAGAGTAGAGTCACCACACTCTGATGCCTGTTTGGGTACACTAAGGGAAAATTTAGCATGGCCAACGCACCTAACCAGTACATCTCTCTGACTGTGGAAGGAAACCAGAGCATCCAAAGGAGACCCAGACAGACATGGGAAGAACATGCAGACTCTGCACAGACAGTGACTCAAGCCGGGAATCAAACCCGGCTCTTTGGTGCTGTGAGGCAGTTGTGTTAACCACCTTGCCACCCAAGTTACACATTCTGCTGAAATTTATAAAATTAATTATTTGTCTGGATAGAATGTGGGGCCCAATGAGAGTGAGCAGAATTAAAGTACGTCAATCTGGGGCTAAAGCTGATGATAAACGTTTTCAAATGTCTAAAGGGTGACGATAGGGAATTCCACTAGATAGTGGAAATGTCACAATACTCCATCATTCACATAATCTGACAGCCTGACACAAACAAAATACCAGCCATCCAATTTCATTACTAAATATGACAGGCCTCATCAGTCTGGCTTTCACAGCAGCAAACTATCAGCTCATCCAACACTGCAGGTGGCCACTGTGCCCATTTGACCTCTGCTGGTTTTCCCAAATCAGAATCACAGGATCCCTACAATGCAGAAAGAGGCCACATATGGAGTCTGCACCGATCCTCCAAAGAGCCTCCCACCTGGGCCCATTCCACAACCATAGCTAACCTACAAACGAGGGGCAATCTTACCATGGCCAGTCCACCTAACCTGCACATCCTCGCACTGTGGGAGCTCTTGGAGGAAACCCATGCAGACACAGGGAGAATGTGCAAACACCTGAGGTCAGAACTGAATCCTGGTTCCTGGCGCTGTAAGCGTTAACTACCGTTCCTGCCTCATACTTTTGCTTCCATGTCCTCACTGCTCCCCCAAGCCCAGTAGATTTTTCCCATTTAATTGCTTATTGAAGCCCAGTTTGCAAGTTACCATTGAATCTGTCTCCACTGTACTTTCAGGCAGTGCCTTCTTCGCAATCAAAACAACAGACCAAGCTCCTGCATACAGCAATGTTTTAATATTCTGATAATCTGCTTTTGAGGTCTGTTGGCTGAGGAATACCTATCTGTCATGTCACCGGGGAGATTAGCTTCAAAATAATAACGAGGGGAGATTTTTACTTTCACCCGAAAGGGCAGATATGGCCCTTGGTTTAGCATCTCATGCAAAGAGGAGCATCTGTGACACTGCAGCACTCCCTCAATACTGCACTGGGTGTGTCAGTCTTATTACACACTGAAACCTGTGGAATGGGACTTGAATCCATAACTGTCCAATCAGAGCTGAGACTGCAATCAACTCAATCACAACTGCTGGAAGAGGAGAAAGGATGGCACTGTGGCACAGTGGTTAGTGTCGCTGCCTCATAGTGCCAGGGACCTGTGTTCAATTCCCTGCTTGGGTCACTGTAGAGTTTGTGCAGAGTTTGCACATTCTCCCTGTGTCTGTGCAGGTTTTTCTGGGTGTCCCAGTTTCCTCCTATAGTTCAAAGATGTGCAGGTTAGAAAATAGACACAGAGTAGGCCATTCGGCCCTTTGAGCCTTCTCCACCATTGCTTTTAATCATGGCTGATCAGTGAATTCAATATCTTGATCCCAAGTTACATTGATTGGCCATGCTAAATTGCACCTTAGTAGCCCAAGGTGTTTTATGTTAGATGGATCAGCCATGGTGAATATGCAGGGGAGAGAGTAAAACATCCTGTTAGAGTGTAGTACATAGTCAATAGGCTGAACAGCATCCTTCTGTACTGTAGGGATTCAATAGTTTGATAATTCTAAATGAGTACAGTCTCAAAACCTAACTTCTATTTTCAAACTTGCAATAAGGAAGAGATAAATCTTTTATTTTCTCACTCCTGAGGTAAATTTTATTAACTCAAGCATGTTTTGTAGAGAAGTGTTGTTGAAGCCACAATCAGCCATGATCTTAATGAATGGTAGAGCAGGATTAATGGACTGAATGGCCTACCTGTGTTCCTTAGTTCTCTGTTCCTATCAGGGTGCAGGAGAAGATGATGCAGATGGTGCCAGGAGCGTGAGGGGGCTGTGGCTCAGGCGTTTCACCTTTAAGGTTCAGTGCTACAAAATTAAATCTTCTCAAAATTCTCTGCAGTGTATAAATAGCAGTCTAAATGTTCATCATGCCCTCAGGTAGACACAATTCTGATGACATGTTGAGTAGATGTACCAGAGGTATGAAAATCTTGGGCCTCATCCAAATAAGTATAAGTCACTAAAAGCCAGGAGGGATGCAAAACAGGGACTGGAACTTTCTGGCAGTTCATGCCGGCTGGGTCTTCCCATCCTGCTGACGGTGTACCCCTGCCTTGGCATTCACGATGATGAGAGGTGCCTTCACCGGAAACCCCGTTGATTAGAAGACTGTACCGCTGGCCAATGGCAGTTTGCCTCCTGCCACAATGAAATACGTGGAGGATTGAGAGGTAACTCTCGCCCAGAATGTTGACTCACTACCGACCATTCTGTTACTCTTGCACCACCTGAGAATGAAATCCCTATTTGCAACAAGGAGACTGCTTAAAAAATGCTTTTACAATTCTCTACTCCATCGTAGGTACAGTTGTAAATTCAGAGCATACAACATAATTTGTGCGACAGCTTCTGATCGGAGGGGAAACAATCCACTTCTTAAGTTAAAGACACACTGACATTTTATACAATGTGTCATTCTTCTCTGGAAAATTCAGATCAATGATTCAATCTACATTTTTCCTGAGCTGCTGGGCAATGTCTGAATAAGAAATCCTGGGGAATGTGCCATTAGGGTAAAATAGTCAGACGCTATTTACAGTATATTGTGGGTTAGCTCCAGAATGGGAAGGCTGTATCAGCGACAGAGTTGAATTGTTTTGTAAATGTAGTGATTTCTTTGTAATCTCTTTCCTGACATCAGTTGATTGCTCTCTCATTCATTATTCTGAGAGAATCAGCATTGGACCTTCAATTTCACCATTTCAACAGTCTCTTTGTCTAGTGCATTCAGATGTAATAAAAGAAAGACAACGTTACATTTACAGAATTATATATTTAAGTGGTTGCATGATCGTCTTTAGATCCTGTCACTTGATTTGATGGTGATTGCACTAGGGTGTTTCACAGGTTCCTGCTTTAGTTTCACTTTCTATTCTGTACAGGCCACAGCTCCGGGAATAAACTATTATTATTCTGAATCTATGTATGCAAACCACATCTTTTTCATTTTGTTTAAAACCCACAACAGTTAATATTGTTTGGACATTACAAAAATAAAATTGATGATGAATCGAGATTTTGTTTCATGCAGAACACTGAGAAAAGATCCTAACTAGGAACAGAAACATTATGTGGTCCTTGCACTTGGAACATTAGGAGTCTTCGGAAAATCAGCAACAAAATAGTCTGGAACAAAGACTTAGTTACTTTTGGTGGCTGGATCTGGATGCTCAGATTGAAGAAAAATGTAAATCTTATATAAAAAATAAACAACCTTTGTTTCCTTTACATCCTTGGCAATAACCATTGAGGATTATATGTTCTTAATCATAATTGATGCACAACGTGGCCAGAAGTTGTTACTACGAGATCTACTACATCTGAACCAATCATTGAAAAACTTGACAAAATGTTTGCATGATTTGGTAAGCCAGAACAAATTATTAGTGATACAGTTGACTTCACAAGAGTTGGAAGATTATTTTAAAATAAGTGGTATTTGGCTTATAAAATCCATACCTTATCATTCATCGAAACAATGTATTAGTTGAAAGATTACTGTGATTTATATAAATGACTTGGAAGAGGGGGTAGGTGGTGTGATCAGCAAATTTGCTGATGACACTAAGATGCTTGGATTGGCAGGGAGTGAGGAGCAGTGCCAGGCAATACAACAGGACATAGATAGGCTGGTAGACTGGGCAGATAGATGGCAAATGGAATTTAATCCGGATAAATGCGAGGTGATGCATTTTGGCCGGAATAATGTAGAGGGGAGTTATAGGATAAAAGGTAAAACTATCCAGAGTATAGAGACGCAGAGAGACCTGGGGGTGCAGGTTCACAAGTCTCTGAAGGTGTCAGTACAGGTGGAGAAAGTGATAAAGAAAGCGTATGGTATGTTAGCCTTCATAGGAAGGGGTATAGAATACAAGAGTAGGAGTCTGATGTTACAAGTGTATAGAACGTTGGTTAGGCCTCACTTGAAGTACTGCGTCCAGTTCTGGTCGCCGTACTACCAGAAGGATGTGGAGGCCCTGGAGAGAGTGCAGAGGAGATTTACCAGGATGCTGCCTGGTATGGAAGGGCTGTCTTACGAGGAAAGATTGAACGCACTGGGGTTGTTTTCCCTTGAAAGACGTCGGCTGAGAGGGGATCTATTAGAGGTATGTAAGATTATGAGGGGTATAGATAGAGTAAATGGTGGTAAGCTTTTTCCACCATTAGAATCGGATAGAACGAGGGGTCACGGCCTTAGGGTGAGGGGGGCTATGTATAAGACGAATATTAGAGGGCATTTTTTCACACAAAGGGTAGTGGGGGTGTGGAATGCGCTACCAAGTGGGGTGGTGGGAGCAGGCACGCTAGGGTTGTTTAAGGGTCTCTTGGACAGCCACATGAGCGGTCTGCAGATAGAGGGATATAGGAGGACTGTTTAAATACTTTATTTGTTTCCACAGGCTATTCGGTCCACCTTGTTGACCAACAAGGCGCATGCATTCGGCAGGTCGTGCGAGGGCTGCTCTTGGATGTTACTTCAGGAGTGGCCTAGTGCTTCATGTCGTTAGTGTATGCTTAAACTGGACCATCAGATGGGCAACATGACAGCTCAGAGACTATTGCTGTTGCTGTGCAGACACATGGATTTGGGCCTGTGTCTGCGGGAGTCTGCGTGTTCTCCCTGTGGTTGCGTGGGTTTTCTCCAGGTGCTCCGGTTTCCTCCCACATCATAAAAATGTGCTCTTAGGCTGATTGGGTAACAAATTGTCCCTATATTGGTCTCTATATGTCATTAAGACGTTAGGACAGCGGCGCGGGCTCGTTGGGCTGAAGGGCCTGTTTCCCGTGCTGCGTTGTTCTTTGTTCTTTGTAAAGATTTGTATGTTCCTTGAACCGTACTTTAAAAGTTTCAGGAGTGCAAAGTTCATTATCATGTCATGTGAATAGCTTTTTAGCATTTATATAAACATGACTCATGCGACAACACAAAGCTCACCTGCATTATCACTATTAAAGAGAATATGTTTGATTTGTTATTACCTCCAGAAACTTCAGAGATAGTAGGGCATCAACAATAAGCTCAAATTGCTGGATGAGAAGTGAGAGCAAAACAACACTCATTTCAACAGGGGGATTGAGTGTTAATGTGTGAGAAATGGCTAGCAGCTGTAGTTTTAACAAAAACACATCCAATTTCTTGCACGGTTCAAACTGAAGACGAACTAATTTGGCGACACCATGCTGACCAATTATTGTCATCTCAAAATGATTTCTCAGAATCATCTCCAGAAGTAATAATCCCTTTTGTCCCTCGTGCTCTGAATACTACTACGGAAGACTTATGAGCATCGGTAAGCCAGTCAGCCCCTTGAGCCTGTTTTGCCATTGATGACGTTGCCTATATTATGTCAGTGACAATTGAGTCTGAGTTTTCTGATGATTTTTCTCTCTGTTACTATGTTGGGAGAGAATGATACAGAATTATTTCCAAATTCTAAGTATCGACTTAAGTTCCAAATTATAATTCTAGGGTCAATGACAACCAAATTCCAGAATATTGCATACCACCCAAGAAGAATTGACATCTTCCTGATTGACTTTCTTATTGACTGTGTATGATGCTTAATGATGCATAGTGCTGTGTTCACAGTATTATTGATCCTATACATAACATTGCACTCATTTGTTGTCGTGATCACAGAGGAAAAGAGAAAGGGATTTAAATGATTGCATGACTGCTTTAAGAGCCAGTCAGATGATTTCATGGTGATATCACTGGGGTGTTTCACAGGATCCTGCTTTAGTTTCTTTTTCTACCCTGTGCAGGCAGCAATATATCGGTTGTCGTTATTTTCAATTTGCATGTGCAAACCACTTCTTTTTCTTTTTGTTTAAAACTTACAACTCCTAACACAGTTAGGACAATACATCCAGCACCTTCCCCTATATCTCAAATTGTTTCACAGCTGATCCACTACTTTGGGGTTGCTGTCACTGATATAATGTAGGCGATGTTATTAAATGGCAGAACAGGCCCAAGGGGCTGAATGGCTTACTCATGTTCACAGTATGTATATTTGTATCCCTTTCTGGATGGATGAGATGAATTGGGATAAATGATTTTTGTCATTCATAATTACCTAGCCATCAAAGTGTAGAATCGTGGCTGGAGTCATGTTTATTTTAAGGGTTTACTATGAGCTGGTTTTGTGGGGTGAACTTGCCAGGACTGGAGTGTGTAATGGCCCAGATTGAATCAGCAACCTGTTGCATATTGCATATAATTCTCAACAGACTTTTCCATTGTCTTCAATCTTATCCTTTGGTCTACTTACCTATTATTCCAATCTATCTTGGTGTTTTGATGAGTTCTTATATATAACATTGTACTAATTTGTTGTAATGACCACAGAGGAAAAGAGAAAGGGATTTACATGATTATGCAATATTATGATTAAGTTGCATTGTAACAGGTATTGAAAATATATTGTAGTGGGGATCAGATATCAGCAGATTTGATTGCTGATCAAGAAAACACAGCTTTCATTGTGAATCATTTTGTTCTTATCTTTTGGCTTCTTAAAAGTTATGTTGCACAGAGATACCAGAGGGCTCCAATGCTTCTCACTGACAGTTAAAAAATCTAGTTATTAAATCATTCCACTTTATTTCTCAGGAGTTATTTGATCTTTCTATCCTGTAAGATTATTGATAAAATTAAATCCAATTACATCCCTTGAATGAAATAATTATAATGAGTAATATCATGCACCCAGACAAAAGAAATTCTTCCACTTCTTCCACAGAATGGAAAAGTTTTTGTATAGTTTATCTGGGTTGTAATGAACAAAGCTTTTCCCCAAAAATGGTCTTACTATCATCATTTCCTTATGATGCAATTGCAAAATATGTCATTGAGGGCTGAGGTAGTCATTGAAATCAATCTTATTATCGCCACAATGGTGTAACTAATAAGATATTTGTCTGTCAAATTAACAACATTATACAAGACTATTAAAGTGAAATCTGCTTATTTAATTTCTGGTTTGTTTAATAATCATGATGGAATCACCTATAGCGTTACATAAACTAACACTGCATTATATTGTTTCTAATATTAATGACCCACGATATTTGTAACAAAATGCCAACAATGAACAAACAATATGAACAATAGGAGTTATTATTTTAAAGTTTAAAGGTATGTTTATTAGAGTCACAAGTAGGCTTACATTAACACTGCAATGAAATTACTGTGAAAATTTCCTAGTTGCCACGCTCTGGTGCCTGTTCAGGTACACTGAAGGAAAATTTAGCATGGCCAGTGCACCTAACCAGCATGTTTTGTGGACAGTGGGAGGAAACCGGAACACCTGGAGGAAACCATAGGGAAACACAGGGAGAATGTGCAGACTTCGGACAGACAGTGACCTAAGTCAGGAATTAAACCTGGGTCCTTGGTGCTATGAGGCAGCAGTGCCAACTGCAGTGCCGATAGTTTTCCTCCCTGCCTCCCATTCCTATGTTCCTTACAATGCTCCAGAAAGGGAACATTTGCAATTGGAATGCAGGATGTTAAGCCTTTTAAAAAGAAACAGGCTCAATTATCCCATGACCAACTTACATGATGAAATTATTCATGGTTTATTTACATTAGCTTGGTATTGTTAACCAGCCGAATACTATCCACTGAACAAGAGGCATGTTACTGAGTACAAAGCTGATGTATTATGGTGCAAAACAATGACGGAACTTTCAACAAAGAAGTGATTCTTTTGTTTGATTTATTGCAAGCCACTTTTCAATAAAGCATGAAGTTAATGTTCTACAGGAGAGAATATCACTGCAGTTTGGCATTATTGAAGTATTGACTCATTTCTCCTGAAGGAACGTTTAGTGAGGGTATAAAAGGGGTAAGCCGCAGGTTGCGCAGATTAGATTTGCATTCCTTCAAGATGATTGAACCAAAGTATTTAAGAGGGCTAGGGGAGATCTTATGGTAGATAACTCTAGCTTATGACTCTATAAAGCAGAGCAAGGGGATGCCCACGCTGTTGCAAAACAAACTGCACAATTTGATCCTTACACTATTATTATTTGAGATGGGTAGGTTATTATGGGGAGGGTTGGTATTCTATCGCCTTGCCTACCACAGAACCTGAATGGGTGAGGGGCGGACAACGGAAATATCTGTTGTCCTCGGGTGGGAATTTCCAGTCCTAAAATCCCACACATAGGGTCGTACAGCATGGAAAAGCCTCTTTGGCCCATCAATCTGCACCGACAATAATTACCACTAAAGTCACGTTATCCCATTTTCCAGCATCTGCCCCATATCATTGAACGTAATGATATTTTGAGTACTCATCCAAATGCTTCCTAAAGGTTATAAGGATTCCAGCCTCCACTACCTTCCTGAACAGTGCATGATGCCCTAAGTAAAATCAGTGACAGCGAAAGAATGGTGGAAATATCTAAGACAGCAAGATGTAGAATCTAAGAGGGGAACAATCTTGAGTCGCTTCAGGTCCAGCTGCTTCCTTTGGGAATGCCTCCGGCAAGCTAGGAAAAGCATTATGCCATCCCAGGTCATCATGCAGTATTCCTGCCTCCAGAATTGGAGCACATTATTCTTCCCCCTCTCCAGGATGCCGTCTTTGATTACTTGTGCATCTTCTGTCACCTTCTTCATTCAGTTGCCTTCTATTTCCAGCCTTAGAGTCATTCAGCACAGAAAAGGTCCTTTGGCCCATCGTGTCTGCACCAACAATAACGACCACTAATATCACACTGATATCATTTCTTTTGTACTTTTCCCATACCACTGAATATTATGCGGTAGTATGACGTAATATTCCCAGGCAGTACATTCCAGACTCCCAACATTCTGAGTGAAAAAATGTTTTCTCAAATCCCCTCTGAATCCCTTGCCCCTTATCCTATGCCCCCTTGTGACTGATCCCTCAACCAAGAGGAACAGATGCTTTCTATTTATTTTGTCCATACCTCTCATAATCTGATGCACCTCAATCATGTCCCTCTCTAATCCTTTTCTGCTGTAAAGAAACAATCCAAGCTTATCTAGTCTCTCCTGATAGTACAAATGCTTCATCCCAGGCAACATCCTGTTCAACACCCTCTGCACCCCCTCTAGTGCAGTAACGTTCTTCCCATAGTGAGGGCCAGAACTGCACACAATAATCCAGTGTGGCCTATTCAATGCTCTGTACAACTCTGACATTAACTGCCTGCTCCTATGCCATGACTGATAAAAGGAAATGTCCCATATGTCTTCCTAACTATCACTGCTCTGCCGCTTTCAGGGATCTGTGAATAGGGATTGCAAGATCCATCTGTTCCTCTGAGCTTTCTAGTGTTCTGCCATTCATTAAACACTCCCTTGTCTTGTTACCTCTTCCAAAGTGCGTCACCTCGCACTTATAGAATTAAATCTACCGCTACTCTGTCCATTTGACCAACCCATCTTTATCTTCCTGTAACCTATGACTTTTTCGCCACTATTAACCACCCTACCTAATCTGCAGACTTGCTCATCATTTCCCTCCACATTCTCATTTAATATACATATATATGAACAATAAGGATAGCAATACTGAACCTTGTGATGTGCCACTGGACACTGGCCTCCAGTCACTTGAATAGCCATCCTTTGTGTACTAAGCCAGTTTCAGGTACATCCTGCTATATTTTCCTGAGTTCCATGTGCTTTAAACTTTTAAATCAGCCTCCTGTCTGGGACCTTGTCGAAGGCTTTGCTAAAATTCAAATGAACTACATCAACTTCCCTCATCCACACATTCGACCAAATTTTTGAAAAATTCAATCTAATTTGTTAGCCCTAACCTTTCTCTGACAAAGCCACGCTGACTATCCATCCCTGATGGGATGACACGGTGTCACAGTGGTTAGCACTGTTGCCTCACAACGCCAGGGAGCCAGGTTCAATTCCAGCCTTGGATGACTGTGCGGAGTCTCCCTGTGTCTGCATGAGTTTCCTCCAGGTGCTCCGGTTTCCTCCCACATTCCAAAGATGTGCGGGTGAGATTGATTGTTATGTTAAATTGACTCTAGTGTCAGGGGGATGCATAGAGTAAAAATAGGTGAGTACGGGAATAGGGCCTGGATGAGATTGTGATCGGTGTGGACTCGATAGGCTGAATGGCCTCCTCCTGCTCTGTAGGGCTTCTATAATTCTATGATAATTAAGTCATAATTTCCAAGTGGAGATTAATTCTCTGCTTCAGAACTTTCTCCAATAGTTTCCCTACCACTGATGTGAGACTCGATGGTCTGCAATTTCCTAGACCATCTCTACCACCCTTCTTGAAAAGTAGTCCATCCTGCAGGCCTCTGGCACTTCCCCCATGATCAGGGAGGAATTAAAAATTTGTGTCAGTGCTCCAGTAATTTCCAGCTTCGCCTCCCACAGCAGCCTGGGATGCAATTCAAGCAACGTGGAAAGATTGAGCCAGCATGCAGCAGTGACCTGCTCTTCATGAGGCTGGGACTGTCACTGCTCGTGGGGCTGCGATTGCTCAGACTAAGCTAGGCCGCCCCCTTTCCTTGTTCTCTCTTTGGGTCAAGCTACCCCATCGTTCCCAATCTCCCCGCTCCTCTTCCTGAACCCGTAACCTAATGCTTGCTCTTTCTCGTCACACTGCAGACAATTCTACTGCAAGCTTTTATCCAATCTCCTTTCCAAAGACATTACTGAACCGACTTGCCTTTCAGGCAGTGAATTGCAGAGCGCAACTCCTCGCTGTGTAAAAATGAAACTCTCTTCATTTTGCCTCTGGCTCTTTTGGCAATTATTTGAAACCCGCGTTTCCTGGCTAACGGGCCTTTCACCGCAGTTTCTCTTTTTAAATTTCCGCTCTGCACTTGGGCACTTCGCAGTGGGTGATCTGAACATATGGGTAATAATATGCTTTATTAATTGTTTCAATATTTGACTGACTAGTTTATTACCATAATAATTGGTTGGAAATTCCCCTCCAGTGGAGATTTCAATTACGCTGCCCATTCAAGGAGTGTTGTCAATCTGTGTTTGAGCACTTAGACAGCAGGGTAGCCAAATAACGGATGACACGCTGCCTTATACAGAGAAGATGAAGTTAACAGAGATTGTACAACGCTGGCACAGTCCCAGGAGAGGGATATTATTTTAATCCTCTGGCCTCTGCACTCCTCGTTTGCTAATGTGTTTTCATCATAATCCTTGCAAGGCTCAAAACAATGAAATGCGATAATCCCTTTAATAATGAGATGTAATAGCCCGCAACAGTTTACGTTTCAGAATCTTCCAAAGCCTCGTGGAAGTTTCCGGAGCCCAGAGGCGATAGCAAAGTGTATTTTGCATTGGTTATCATTATTAATTTTTTTTAAAAAAAACAGCTGAAGTTACTCTTCACGGGTGGCACAGTGATTAGCACTGCTGCGTCACAGTGCCAGGGATCTGGGTTCGATTCTGGTCACTGCTTGGACGTAACCAGTATGTTCTTCCCATGTCTGCATGGGTTTCCTCCTAGTGCTCCTGTTTCCTCCCACAGTCTGAAAGACTGGTTAGGTGCAATGGCCGTTCTAAATTCTCCCTCAGGGTACCCGGAGCGTGGTGATTAGAGGATTTTTTGCGGTGACTTCGTTGTTAATGCAAACCTATGCTAATAAATGTGACGCTAATAAACTTAAAGCTTAATTTTCTCCAGACTAGGCTGCAGAGAATCAGAGAAGTTCTCTGAGTTGTATTGAGACCGAGCTTGCCAGCTGAGCATGGCACTGCCAGATTTCTAAGTGTGAAGCCGACTCTTCCCTTCATTAACATGATGTGGGCATTGCTGGCGAGTCTGGCATTCATTGCCCATCCCGGATTGCGTTTCAGAAGGTGGTAGCGAACAGCCTCAGTCTATGAGATGGAGGTCCTCCCACAGGCTGTTCGGGAGGAAGTTGCAATGATGTTGACCCAGTAAGGAATGGCAGCGCTGTTCCAAGTCAGGATGGTGCGTGACTTACGGAGGAGATTATGTTCCCATTCATATTTGGAGTGGATTGGATGCAATTTACAAAGCCATGGCAGAGAGCAAGCACAATGCTGTGGGCTTGGAGTCACATGCGGGACATGAACGAACATGGTGGGCTTTAGTAACAAATTGATAGCTTCACAGGCACCAATTCTGGTATCAGCTTTTATTCCAGGCCTATGCAACTCACTGAATTTAAACAATCCCAGCTGCTGTGGTGGGATTTGAGCTGGTCTTTCTGAATGACTAGTCCAGGAACATAACCACTATGCCCCGTGCCAACAGGGCATTCAGTCAGCCAGTATTCCCTGCTTGCTGCTGAATCTGAAATGCAGACAGGGAAAGTGGATGTCCGACAGCTGCAATGGGAAAGCTTGGGGAGACCTGGCCATGTCGCAGTCCTGCCAATGGTAAATAGAGGTCCACGCTGCCAGGAATACTTAGCGTGGGCCCTAACGCTTAGAAAAACTGGAAGCATTTTAATGATTTGCATATGTTGCAGGAAGCCATTTCAATGCTGTTCTGCTGCTGCAACTCATTTACTCCATCAATCAGGTTAGCCGAGAATCACTTGGTAAATTTTGCCAAATTATTGTACCGCACGTTGATAACTCTGAATCTGTAATTTGCTTTTTCATAGCCTTCTAAACTGCTAAAATAATACTCACAGTCAGTTTTCCCATCAAAAGCTTCATTTACAGAGATTAGAAGGCTGGTACCGTGTTTCAGGAGAATCTCGCAGTGGGACCCTCCTTTTCTCTTTGTTGGTGATCACTCTTTTAGTCAGGTTCCTGTGTCTCTGCTTTGGTCTCTTTTTTTACTTCTTGTCAAGGCCCATTCTTCACCAGGGCCAAATCCTTTTCAAGTTTCTAGTGCGGTGCTGGGCCCAAAACAAAACTGGACATTTGAGAATAACGAATTGGGCATTCTAAATTAAACAGTTCTAGAAAATAATCAGCAGAAAATCAGACCCAGCCAACATTTAAATTTCACACAGGCTGCCGGGGCAGGCCTGGATCTCCCCTATCGATAACCCATCAAGTGATCATTGCTCCTATTTGGCATGCACCGGCCTATTGTCCGCAACTTAGATGAGGCCAGAATGCAAGGCCCCTGGGGCGGGTTCAGGTATTCTGTCAACAGGTTATCAATTAGACCATTGGGTGCTGAGAACCCTCC
Organism: Sphyrna mokarran; assembly: GCA_024679065.1. Lineage (NCBI taxonomy): Eukaryota > Metazoa > Chordata > Chondrichthyes > Carcharhiniformes > Carcharhinidae > Sphyrna > Sphyrna mokarran. Next base: position 36,936,204 of record JAGIQG010000018.1, read on the forward strand.
ACCTCCAGAGACTCCACTGGCAGAAGGCCAAGGGAAGGTGAAAAAAAAAGCAAGGCCAAAGGAGGATAAAATATTTATTCCGGACACCTTGAGAATGAAGACTCGAGATAGGAGATAACCGAGATCGGATCAGACGGAGAAGGAAGGAAGGAAGCAAGCAAGGATGAAACTGCCAGTGAGAATCATCTTCATGAAGATGAACCAGAGGGACTCGCAGACCAGATTAACAGCCTACCAAGCCATCTTTACTGATCATACAGCAGAATGCTAGGTGTTTCTTGTATATGTAATTGACAATCTATGCGTTAACTATATTTAATAAAGATAGTTCCTGTGTCCGTACTTTGTTCTTCTTATAAGAACAAAGGCTAAAGCTTTGATTATGAAGCTGGTTGAAGCATCTGAATTGAACAGATACAACACTAGACTACGCATGTGGACATACACATGCACACACATTTACACCAACATACACAAACACACAGATGCACAGACACTTGTGCACACATATACATGCAAATACAGACATAAACATGTGTATGCATAGGCACTCAGACATATAAACATAGGCATACTAATCACAGGCACACATACATGTGCACACGGGGGGTGATGACGTCAAGATATTGTCACTGGATTAGTAATCCAGAGATCCCAGGGCAATGGTTTGGGCATCTGGGTTTGAATCCCACCATGGTAGATGGTGAAAAGCATTATCGATTGTCGGACAAAACCCATCTGTTTCACTAATGTTCTTTAGGGAAGGAAATCTGCCTTCTTTATCTGGTCTGGCCTACATGTGACTCCAGAGCCACAGCAATGTGGTTGACACTTGAAGTGAGTGACTTGCTAGGCTAGTTCAGAGGGCAACTAGGGAAGGGTAATAAATGCTTATCACATCCCATAAATAAATTTTAAAAATATGGGCATGTGCTCTTATGTACATACAATTGCACTCATGCGTATTGCATGATGGCACAATGGTTAGCATGGCTACCTCGCACCACAGAGACCCGGGTTCAATTCTGGTCTTGGGTGGCTGTATGGAGTTTGCATATTCTCTCCGTGTCTGTGTGGATTTCCTCCAGGTGCTCCAGTTTCCTCCCAGAGTCCAGGAATGTATAGGATAGGTGGATTAGCCATGCTAAATTGCTCTTTAGTATCCCAACATGTGTAGATTAGAGGGATTAGCCAGAGTAAATGCGTGAGCTTACAGGAGTACGGCAATGGAATGTGCCTGGGTAAGACACTGGGACAAATCTTATCGTAACCCCGCACTACGGGAATCGGATCCGGTGAGGGGCAGACAATGGATAGGTCCGTTAACTTCAGGCAGGATAGTCTTGTTTTGGGGTGAGCATGGCCGGAAAACCCCATCCACACGGTCAGAGAGTTGGTGCAAACTCAATGGGCCAAATGGCCCCCTTCTGCACTCAAGAGATACGATGATCTACGTATTTGTACACACGTACACACATGCATGTATGTACACAAGAATATGCGTATACATCCCCCACATTCAGATATAGTTTATAGAAAATATGGAAGAGTGGCAGATCTGAGCCTTTTAGATCAAACATCCTGTTTCAGTAGTTTTGGGAAACAGGTAGCTGCCGTTTATACAGGGCAGAGCACTGACAATATTCTCCCTCTGGTGACTTCAATCTCTGCTTGCTGTTAAATTGGGAACAATGATGATATGACTATAGATTTTTATTGAGCTGAAAGAAAAAGAGACCTCTGTGTCCTCACAGAGCTCCCACTGTGACCGTTTGCAAATCAGTCACGAGCAGGATATTCCCCGTAATTCCTCGAGAAGACAATGAAGGAAATCCAACCTCCATCTACCCCATTCGCTCCAAGGATCTCACGTGATGGATGAGCTCAAAATTGACTGTGAGGCGTGGAACAGAAGGTGAGAGGCAGGATCCTCCAAATCTTACTGATTAGTAGCAAATTTCAAAGTTAATTGCTAAAGTACTGGGATAAAACAGCGCAGCAGAAACAGCAAGATTGGATTAGACAATCTTTGAATGAGACTGTGCTGGCAATGATGCCATTTCTAATCCAGCCACTTGGCAATGAAGCTCTGAGCCAGCCAGAGCACTCAGAAATATCTGATAATGTTTTTAAATTTATTAGTTAGTGTCACAGGTAGGCTTACGTTAACACTGCAATGAAGTTATTGTGAACATTCCCTAGCCGCCACACTCCAGCGCCTGTTTGGGCACACTGAGGGAGAATTTAGCACAGCCAATGCACCTAACCATCACATCTTTCGGACTGTGGGGAAGAAACCGGAGCATCCGGAGGAGACCCACAAACGGATGGAGAATGTGTAGATTCCTCACAGACAGTGACCTGAGCTGGGCATCGAACCCGGGTGCTGTGAAGCAGCAGTGCTAACCATTGTGCCACTGTAGAAGCCCCACTTATTAAAGGAATGCACATATACAAATTGAAATTTTTATGGGGATTACAGTGAAAAGCTCACTTGAAAATGGAAACCAAACAAAAGGATCGGGTTCTGGGAATGCACCACAATCAGGGAATGCTCAGTGAAACTAACGACTGTTCATAATGGTCGCTGTTGAACGCTTGAAGGATTTCTATGTTGCTTTTTCTGTAAGCTGCCTTGATGTGGCCGCGAACCTAATTGTTTTAAGTGGGTTAACTTGAAATAGCAGAGAGCTGAATGTTATCCAAAGGTTTCAAGTATTGATTTGTTGGCTGCCCTTTCTGTTTTATGCCCTAACTTCCCAGGGCTTATTGTGTAAAACATTTCTACATTATATTAAAATACATTGCTCAGGGAGTCATATCAAGAGCACAGATCGTAAACCTTGCAGCTCTGCTGAAGTACACTTAGTCTACAATGAGGAACGATACTGATGCAAAAGGCAAGAGTTAAGAATTTCCTGTTTTCATTTTGTTTGGGTAAAATAGATTTTTGCCAAGTGTTGTTGAGTGGACTTCTTGAAGAACAGCTTCTTCCCTGCTGCCATCAGACTTTTGAATGGACTTACCATACATGAAGTTGATCTTTCTCTGCACCATAGCTGTAACTGTAACACTATATTCTGCATTCCTTTCCTTCTCCTGTACATACCCTATGAATAGTATGCTTTGTCTATATAGTGCGCAAGAAACAATGCTTTTCACTGTATCCTTGTGCGTGTGACAATAATAAACCAAAGCTAATTTGTGCACAGCAAGATCCCATAAGTTGCCATGATCAGACAATCTGGCTTTGTGAAGTTGATTGAGAGATGAATGTTAGCCAGGATATCTTGAGAGAGTTTTCCTGCTCCTCTCTAAAATGGCAGCTACGAACGCAAATCATCATCTATTTTGGAAGGATCGAAAAATCCCGCCAGCATCCTGTGGCCCATTACACCATGGAAAAATCCACCATGGGAGGCTGGAGAATTCTGCCCTATATCTGGAATATTAGGAATACTATTCAGTTCAGGGCACCAGGCCATTTTAAAGGACATTTGGTTTTGGAGGTTGTGATGAGCAGTTTCTGATGTGATATGATGTCTAGATTTGGTCCAACTGCTGAATTTAATTAATTACACTTGCTATTGCCCTCACTTTGCTCCATTTCTCATCCTCTTCATGGTGCAGTGGGTCTCACATAGTTTGAGAGTTTAACACCCTACGGCAGCAAACTGATTAATGCATTTGTATAATTTGTTTGCTATTTTAACATTACCTTTCATTGCTCTCTGTGGGATGCCCGGCAGACATGTATTGTCAGCCGACACTGCACTTCAGAAATTGTCCAATGTGTGAAGCCATGTACAAACACGTTGGTGATGTAACCTGGAGGGTGTGTGAATACGGGTTTCACTTTCTCCTTTTTGTCTTAAGTGGCTTGTGATTTGTCACCTCCAATCAAATCGTAATGCAGCATGGAAGAAGGCCACTCAGCCCATCGAGCCTGTGACACTCTGGGTGCCATTTTCCAGTCCTGCCCAGCTTCCATAGCCGTCACAGCCGAATGTGCAGTGCTGGGGCAGGAAATTTGCAATCTCTAAAATCATGGCACAGTGGGGTTAGCGCTGCTAACTCATAGCGCCAGGGACAGGATTCAATTCCAGCCTTAAGTCACTGTCTGTGTGGAGTTTGCACATTCTCCCCGTGTCTGCGTGGATTTCTTCTGGGTACTCCGGTTTTCTCCCCAGACCAAAGATGTTTGGATTAGGTTGATTGGCCAGGCTAAATTGCCCGTTAGTGTCAGGAGGCTTAGTAGGGTAAATGCTTCGGGTTATGGGAATAGGGCCAGGCTGGGATTGTTGTCAGTGCAGACTTGATGGGCTGAATGGCTCCTGTTGCGATTCGATTATAGTTTAATAATTGAAATTTCCAATTTCTACACACAGATGCACAAGAGAAAAGTTCTGTAACACCACCAGTATTTTCAATGAGATGGCTTGCCATAGCACTTGGGGCGATTTGGGATCAAAGGTTATAGTGAGAAAGCTGGACTGGGCTATTGAGTTGGATGACCAGCTATAATTGTGATGAATGGCAGAACAAAAGGACCAATGGCCTCCTCCTGTTTCTATCTTCTATGTATCTATGAGCTAATTGCTGATCACAAATTCACTTCTTTTCCCAATGTACAATTGAAATGCTGCCCCATAAACCTCCCTATTTCTCTCTCAACAGTAATCCTTGAAACCTACCTCTTCAACCTGGCTTTGGGCCTACCCCTTTTCATATCTCCCCATGTAGCTTGGTGTCAGATTTTGTTTGATGACAATCCGGTGACAAGCCTTGGGATATTTTTCTACACAAATGCAAGCGGTTATTGTCTATTTTATCCACATTTTCCAGCTGATTGCTGCTTGCCATCCACTGAGATCAGTAATAGTACTAACTGGTGCATTGATTTTTTGCATTCAGGTTAAAATTGATCACTCGCTGCTGGGCCTGCTCATTGTATCCAGGATTCACTTCCATTGCTTTGAGTTGCACTTGGGTCTTGAGCACAAGTATCAAGGTTGACACTTGAGGGCAGTAGTAAGGGAGCGCTGCACTACAGGAGGAATCTGGGTGGATATAAAAGATCCCAACATACTGTTTTCAACGCAAACAGGGGAGTTCCCCTCGGAACAAAAACAGAAAATGCTGCAAAATCTCAGCTGGCCTGGCTGCATCTGTGGAGAGAGAATAGAGCCATCTCTGACAAAGGGTCACCCTGACTCTCAGCATTGGCTCCATTTACTGTCCACAGATGCTCCTCTGTGTCTGTGTGGGTTTCCTCCAAGTGCTCCAGTTTCCCCCCACAGTCTGAAAAATGTACTGGTTCGGTGGATTGGCCATGCCAAATTCTCCCTCAATGTATCCGAACAGACACCAGCGTGTGGTGGCTAGGGGATTTTCACAGTTGCAATGCTAATGTAAGTAAGCCTGATTATGTCACTAACAAAATAAACTTGAAACTTTTAAAACTAAACTGACAGACTTGCTATCTATTTTTGTTTCGGGTCTCAGCATCTGGGGAAGCGATGGCCTAGTGGTATTATCGCTAGACTACAAATCCAGAAATTCAACTAGGGAGCTGGGTTCAAATCCTGTGACAGCAGATGGTGGAATTTGAATTCAATAAAAAATATCTGGAATTAAGTATTTACTAATGACCACGAAACCATTTTTGGAAAAAGACAAATAATGTCCTTTAGGGAAGGAAATCTGCCAACCTTATCTGGTCTGACCTACATCTAATGCCAGAGCTGCAGCAATGTGATTGACTCTCAACTGCTGTCTGAAATGGAACAGCACAGGATCAGGCTGTTTGACCCTCCAAACCTGCGCTAATCACTTTATCTATCATGGCCTCAATAGCCTAGCAAGTCACTCAGTTCAAGGGCAACTAGGAAGAGCAATAAATGTTGGCCAGCCAGTAATGCCCATGAATAAATAATGTTACTTTTATCCTAAAGTCCTGCCTAGTGTCTTGGCCAACCTCAATCAACATCACAAAAACTGATGAGCAGGCCATTCTTATATCACAGTTTGTGGGAGTTTGGGAAGTGGATATTGGCTGCCTCCTTTGCTCCATTACGACAGTGACTGCACATTAAAAAAATACTCTATTGATTAAACTTTGGAATGACAGTGTTCACACAAAGTGCTATATAAATGCAAATCTTCCTTTCTTTCCCTGACTTGAAAGATAAACGAGTGGAGATAAAATGGGTTAAAAGTTTGCCTTGTCTCCTCATTGCCCTTTCTTAGAGAATCATACATCATACAAGGCCATTCCACCCATTGTCCCCGTGAAAGTATGATAGCCCCTTGTTTTTTCCCCACAACATTGCAACTTTTCCCCTTCAAGTGCTTCCCCTATTTTCCCTTTTGAAAATGATTGTTGACTGTTTTCACCATGTATCCAGCCAGTGCATTTCACATCAGAGCAACTTGCTGCACAAAAACGTCACCCGGCCGCTACTATCCTTCCATCACGCATTCCCTCCCCCATCACCACACATGCACCCAGCTCAGGCCTTCGATAACTATCTAGTTATCTTGTGGAAAGTCTACTCATGGGCAGGTGACATTAGGACCTTGCTGTGCACAAATTAGCATACATGTTTCCTACATGAGAAACATAAAATCATGGAATCTCTACAGTGCAGAAGAAGGCCATTCACCCTGTCGAGTCTGTACCGACTCTCCAAAACAGCAACTCACCCACAGTCACCCTCTGGCCTGTCCCCATAACCTTGTGCATTTACCACGGCTGATTTTTGGACTGTGGGAGGAAACTGGATGACGGTGACTGCACTGCGAAAGTACAACGGGCAGCACACTAGCTGGTAAGAGTGGCCGAGTGCAACAGTATTTAGCACTGCTGCCTCACAAGCACCGGGAGTCTGGGTTCAATTCCAGTCTCGGGTCACTGTCTGTGTGGAGTTTGCACATTCTCCCTGTGTCTCTGTGGGTTTCCTCCGGGTGCTCCAGTTTCCTCCCACAGTTCAAAGGTGGGCAAGTTTGGTGGATTGGCCATGCCAAATTGCCCTTTTGTGTCAGGGGATTTAGCAGGGTAATAGGTGGTGTAATGGGGATAATGCCTGGGTGGGATTTGTGGTCGGTGCAGACTCGATGGACCAAATGGCTTCCTTCCACACTGTGGGAATTCTATGATGAGCTGTAAAGCGCTTTGGGACATTCCGAGGTGGTGAAAGGTGTTACAGAAATGCAACTTCTTTCTGCTGCATTGGGGATGGGGAGAGTGTTGGTGAGTGGGGAAGTTGGGGGCTTGCTGGTTAACAATTAGGAGATGGAAAGCTGTCCCATTTGTTTGCTATGATTGAGCAATTCTGAATCCGGTTTATGCTACTTCAGACTGGCAGGAATGAACTCAGCACCAATTGGGAATAACATTTGGACATGGAGTGGTTCAAATCCGCACAAAGTGGTGGGAATCATCGAGGGAGTCACTGTTTTAATGGTTTATTTTTTCCCGATTGGGTCTTGTTGTGAGGGATCATTTGTAAAACTGCGCTTTAGCATTTATTTAAAACAGATGCTGATGGAAATATCTCTTTTAGCAAAATAATGAGCAAGAGTCTTGCCACTCGAGATTATAGCAGAGTCCCTGTGAAGAATAGGAAACATTAAACGGGCAGTAGAATGGTTTCCATACGCATTGTGTTGCACTGAACCTTACTCAGTTAACTTATTAGTCACAAGTAGGTTTACGTTAACACTGCAATGAAGTGAAAATCCCACACTCTGGTGCATGTTCGGGTACACTGAGGGAGAATTTAGCATGGCCAATGCACGTAACCAGCACGTTTTTCGGATTATGGGAGGAAACTGGAGCACCCAGAGGAAACACAGGGAGAACGTGCAAATTTCATAGACACTGACCCAAGCTGGGAATTGAACCTGAATCCCTGGTGCTGTAAAGCAGCAGGGCTAACCACTGTGCCACCGTACTGCCCTAATGTACAAGTTACAGGCATAAATCTTCCATTTCCTTAATGGTCTCTAACTGCATGATCTTTTTGGCATTGTTACTTTTGGGAAGGTCTATTACTTTGAGTGTATTATAATGTGGAGCAGTCATCACTCTGTACTTTTCTCAGTTTCGTGAATTGTAAACATTTGTGGTATCAACCGTTCAATAGTGCACTGGTTCCCATTTAAAATCCAGTGTTTTTAATGGAAATCTGGATAGATCAATCAAGGTTAAGGGCCCAATTATCCTCTTCTGAACACGAGAGGGATAAAACACCTGGTTAAAATGAGCAAACAGGCTTCCCTAATGGACTGCTTCTTTCATGAGGGCAGCTGAATATTTTGATGCAGACTGTGGCTCAATGGGCCACATTCTGGGCCAGAAGCCTGTGGCTTCAAATCCCACTCCAGGGGCAGGATTTTCTGGCTGCACTTGCCCCAAGGTCAGAAAATTCCACCTGAGAACCTTTGCATGGTCCTGTCCTGCCTGCTATGATTCCCGGGGGAGGGGTGGGATAGGAAAATTGCATCCCAGGATTCTGGCACAGAAGGAATCACAGAATCCCTGCAGTGCAGAAAGAGGGCATTCGAGCCTGCACTGACAACAATCCCACCCCCTGGATCTATCCCTGTAACTCCATGTATTTATCCTGGTAATTCCTGTGGCACTAAGGGGTAGTTTAGTATGGTCAGTCAGGCTAACCAGGACATTTTTCAGACTGCGAGAGGAAATCAGAGCATCAAAAGGAAACCCATGCAGACACAGGGAGAATGTGTAAACCCTACACAGACAGTCACCAAAGGCTGGAATTGAACATGGGTCCCTGGTGCTGTGAGGCAGCAGTGTGCCATGGTGACACTCCAGTTCATTACTGAGAGAGTGCTGCACAGTCAGATGTACCATTTTTCAGGTGAAACACTGAAGCAAGGCCCTGTCTGCCCTTCCAGGTGGAGCCCTTCCCATGGCTCCATTTCGGAGAGCAGCAGATGAGCTCTCCTGGTTGCTCTGGCCAAGATTTATCCCTTAACGGCCATCACTGTCTAAGGGATAAATATTGGCCAGGATAGCAAGGCCAGCACTGAGGTTAGCACTGCTGCCTCACAATGCCAGGGACCTGAATTCGATTCCCAGCTTCAGTCACTGTCCGAGCGGAGTTTGCACCTTCTCCCCGAGTCTGCGTGGGTTTCCAGCAGATGCTCCACAGTCCAAAAGATGTGTGGGTTAGGTGGATTGGCTGTGCTAAATTGACCCTAGTGTCAGGAGGATTAGCAGGATAAATATGCGGGGCTACAGAAATTGGGCCTGGGTGGGTTCGTGATCGGTGCAGACACGATGGGCCGAATGGCCTCCTTCTGCATTGTAGGGATTCTATAATCTATGATTCAAAGTATCTCGTCATTATCTCATTGTTATTTATGGGATCTTGCTGTGCACAAATTGCTGCATTTCCAACATTACAATAATCATCACACTTTGAAATGCACCTTGTTGCCCATGAAAGATGCTCTATAAATACGCGTCTGAGATATTAAGGATGCTCCAACAGGAATGCATGAATTGATTCTGGTGTAATATGGATAAATGTGAAATATCCACATCGGACAAAGGAGCAGAATGGCCGAGATTGGAGAATGTTCACATACAGAGGGACTTAGCTGTCCTTGTACACCAGTCAGTGAAAACAGGCATACAAATACAGCAAGCAGTTAGGAAAGCAAATGGTATCAGCTTTGAACAAAGGAACGTCAGCTCTTTTCTCTCCTTACAGATGCTGCCAGACCTGCTGAGATTTTCCAGCACTTTCACTTTTGGAAGCAAATGTTTACGGCAGTTGTTCAGAGCCTTGGTGAGACCATACCTGGAGTATTGTACTACCTAACTGCTTTTGTGCTCATTCGTAGGTGGCACAGTGGCGCAATGTTAGCACTGCAGCCTCACTGTGCTAGGGACTTGCGTTCGATTCCTGACTAGGATTACTGGCTGTGCAGAGTCTGCATGCTCTCCCCGCGTCTATGTGGGTTTCCTCCGGGTGCTCCGGTTTTCTCCCACAGCCCAAAACGTACGCTGGTTGTCCATATATGTGTTGTGATACTCAATAAATAGCACTGCTGCCTCACAGTGTCAGGGACCCAAACCCAATTCCAAACTCGCATCACTTTTTGAGCAGAGTTTGCCCGTGTCTGCATGGATTTCCTCCCAGATTAGATGGATTGACCATGTTAAATTGTCCCTTAATGTCTAAAGAAGTTAGTTGGATTCGCCATGGTAAATGTATGGGATTACATGAATAGAGTGGGGGAGTGGGCCTGTGTAAGATACTCTGTCAGAGAGTTGGTGCAGACTTGATGGGCAAATGGCCCCATTCTTTACTGTAGGGATTCTATCGTTCTATCTCAGTAGGAAACTTGTCCTAGTCCAGAGGACAACTCAGACCCAGAATTCCTTTGCAATATCCTTTTTTCTTGTCCATTCATTTTCTCACAGGGAGTGACCAGGTCAGCATTTTTTGCCCATCCTTAATTGCCCTGGAAAAGGAGGATGAGCCTGGATAAGCTGTCTTCTTCAATACAGCTGACTGGTTTGTAAGACATTTCAGAGGCAACCCCATTGCTGTGAGTCTGGAGTCACATATGGGCTGGACGTCCAGAAGGAAACGTCAGTAAAATCTGGGAAATAAGAATACTGATCCGAACTACTTTTTTTATTGGACAGGTTATGGACCAAAGATTTCCTTCCATAAAGGGCATTAGTAAACTAGATGTCAAAATGACAATTATCATTGTTAGTATTTTATTAATGGGTCTCGTGGTATTATCGCTAGACTATTAATACAGAAGCTCAGCTATGTTCTAGGGACCCAGGTTCGAAACCTGTCACGGCAGATGGTGGAATTTGAATTCAATAAAAAAAATCTGGAATTAAGAATCTACTATGAGTTTAAAGTTTATTTATTAGTGTCACAAGTAGGGCTTACATTAATCTTGCAATGAAATTATTGTGAAGATCCCCGAGTCACCACACTCTGGCACCTGTTCGGGCACATTGAAGGAGAATTTACCAGGGTCAATGCACCTAACCAACATGTTTTTTGGGTAGTGAGGGGAAATGGGAGAACCAGAAGGAAAGCCACTCAGACACGGAGACAACGTGCAGACTCTGCACGGTTACCCAAGCCGGGAATCGAACCTGGATCCCCAGCCATAATAAAATGCCCCTGAGGCAGCAATGCTAATCACCATGCTATCATGCCAACCACCATGCTACCATGACCCCGCTCCTGACCATGAAACCATTGTCAATTGTCGGAAAAATCCATCTGGTTCACTAATGTCCTTTAGGGAAGGAAATCTGCCATCCTTACTTGGTCTGGTCTACACGTGACTCTAGAACCACAGCAATGTGGTTGACTTTCAACTGCCCTCTGGCAAGTAGAGTTGGGTAATAAATGCTGGCCAGCTAGTGATGCCTATGTCCCACGAATGAATAAAAAAAATCCAGGTTTGTTCACAGCAGCAGAGATGGAATTTGAATTTCAGATTATTTTCTCAGTCACAGGAATACGTAGCAACACAACCAATGTTGACAAAGGGTCGCACTAGCTTTTGGAACCTCAAACTCCTTTGTCAGGTGAGTGAGGACTTGTGTTCACAAACAGGCCCTGTTTGTAAACATAAGTCCTTACTCACTTGCAGAAGGAGCTTGACGCTCCAAAAGCTAGCATTGCCAAATAAACCTGTTGGACTTTAACCTGGTGTTGTGACACTTTTACTGTGCCTACCCCAGCCCAACGCTGGCATCGCCACATCTTGACAAAGGATCATCCAGACTTGAAACGTGGAGTCTATTTTCTCCCCACAGATACTGCCAGTCCTGCTGAGATCTTCCAGCATTTTCTGTTTTTGTTCTAGATTCCAGAATCTGCAACATTTTGATTTTAAAAAAGTAGTTGAGGCCCACTTTGCAGTAAAGCCCACTGCAGGATTGTCCTTCTGGCAGGAGTTAAAGTCAGCATGTGACCCTCCAAGCGATGACAACCCGGTCTCTGCAATATCGCCAGGTAATTTATTGCTGTTTGAAATGTAAGCCTTCAGTCTGGCAAGGTATTGCAATAATAGGATTTATTCAGGTTAATGAGCCAGAATGATTGACGTGACCCCTATAACTTATTGTGGCACAGCAATCACATCGTTATGTTATGTAAATTGAAGCAAAAAACTATCTCTCACTGAGGCAGCAATAGCCAGCTAAATGATTACCATCCTTTGATATAGTAACTGTGCCAAAGAAATGGAGGCAGGGAATTATGAACAGATCAGAATGAATGCTAATTGGCAAATAACTAAATGGGATGATCCCAGAGAGCTAAGAGGAGACAAAACAATCACTTATAGGGCCCACAGGAATGAAAAAAACGAGAAAACCCCAGCAAAGCTAAGTAGCTGGGGAACCATATTAAATCACGGAACTAAAAAATGCGAGGCTGTCAGATAGTAGGACAAGTGGGACTTGTGTTTAATCCCAAGAGCTGGCTCTAAGGAAGTTAAATGAATAACAGACAGCCATTGAGATACAAAGAATAAAGGAATATGTATTTCATTAGTGTCTTTTGTGATTTCAGGGCATCTCGACTTGCTTTATAATCAATGAGGTACTTTTTGAAGTGTAGTCACTGTTTGTAATGCAGGCAACTCAACTGCCAATTTGCACACAGCAAGATCCCACAAATAACAATGTGATTATGAGCAGGCAATCTAATGCTTGTTTAAGTTTAATGTTTATTTGTTACTTTCACAAGTAGGCTTACTTGTGGGGGCCTGGAATGCACTGTCAAGTAGGGTGGTGGAGGCAGACAGCTGGGATCATTTAAGACTTACCTGGATAGTCACATGAGCAGACTGGGGATGGAGGGATACAAACAAGTGGTCTAGTTGGACTAATGAGCAGCACAGGCTTGGAGGGCTGAAGGGCCTGTTTCCTGTGCTGTACTGTTCTTTGTTCTTTGTACATCAACACTGCAATGAAGTTACTGTGAAAATTACCTGTTCGAATACGCTGAGGGAGAATTTAGCCTGGCCAATGTACCTAACCAGCATGTCTTTTGGACTGTGGGAAGAAACTGGAGCAGCCAGAGGAAACCTATGTAAACTCTGCACAGATAGTGATCCAAGTTAGGAATTGAACCTGGACCACTGACACTGTGAGGCAGCAGTGATATCCACTATGCCATTATTTGGTGATGCTTAATGGGGACTAAATATTGATTCAGCAGACTGGCCTTGTTTGTCTTCAGAATGTTCAGGGAAAATATTAATATTGGCACAGTGATTAGCACTGCTGCCTCACAGTGTCAGGGACCTGGGTTCAATTCCTGGCTCAGGTCACTGCATAGAGTTTGCACATTCTCCACACGTCTGTGTGGGTTTCCTCCAGATGCTCCGGTTTTCTCCCACAGTCCAAAAGATGTGCTGGTTTAGTGGATTGGCCATCCTAAATTCTCCCTCAGTGTATCCAAAAGGGCACTGGAGTGTGGCAAGTAGGGGATTTTCACAGTAAATTCATTGCAGTGTTAATATAAGACTACTTGTGATGTTAATAAGTGAAGTAATATACGTGTAATTTAAGGAATGGTGAAATTAGGCTGGTGAACTCATCTCTGGAAATAACGAGTTAGAGAGAAGGCTGACTGTGAACCATCAGAAATAGAGAAGATTTCAGGAATAGCAGTAATTTGGATAAAAATGGCAGAGGGTGAGGTCTCAGGGATTATTCCTCATCTTTCTCCTCTGCCATTGGCTGAACATCCTGAATTGGTAGAAGATGCTGCAGAGATCAAAGGAATAATTTGTAAATTTGGGGCCCTCCCACTGTTGATTCTACCTGCCAAACACTCCAAAGGTGTGTGGGTTAGGTGCATTGGCCATGCTAAATTGCCCCTTAGTGCACCGTGATGTATAGGTTAGAGGCATTAGCAGGGTAAATATGTAGGATTACTGGGATAGGGTCAGGGTGGGATTCTTGTCAGTACAGAAGGACTGAATGGCTTCCTTTTACACTGTAGGGATCTACGATTCTATGATTCTAAGCTTGATAGCATCCAGGACAAAGTAACACACTTGACTGATATCCCATCCACCACCTTGGTTACTCTCACTGATACATCATGGCAACAGTGTGTACCATCTACAGGAAGCTCACCAAGCTTCTTCCGACACCACCTTCCAAATCTGACAACCCCACTCACAAGAACAAGGGCGGTGGGTACATGAGATTGCCTTCAGCTGCAAGTTCCCTTCCAACGACACATCATCTGAACTTGGAACAATATCGCTGTTCCTTCACTGTCACTGCATCAAAATCTTGGAACTCCATCTCTTACAGCGCTGTGGGTGGATCATATCCAGACGGATGGCAACAGTTCACGTAAATGGCTCACCATCATCTTCCCATGTTTAATTAGGGATGAGCGATTTGCTATCCTAAATTGCTTAGAACATAGAACATAGAACATTACAGCACAGAACAGGCCCTTCGGCCTTCGATGTTGTGCCGACCAAAATAAAAAGCAATGCCCCTCCAAACTAAACCATTCCCTTCTCTTCCATATACTTATCAATTAACCTCTTAAACGCCACCAAACTTGGCGCATCTACAACAGCTGCAGGCAGGGCATTCCACTCCCTAATCACTCTTTGAGTAAAGAACCTACCTCTGATATCCGTCCTATAACTCATACCCCTTAATTTAAAGCTGTGTAATTTAAAGCTTCTTAGTCTCAGGGAGACTAGCAGTGTGGTTACGAGGGTAGAATCCGGGTGGGATTGTAGTCAGTGCAAACTCGATGGGCCAAGTGGCATCCTCCTGCACTGTAGGGATTCCATGGAAGTTTCCCCTCACCTCCTCTTCATTATCCATGGCAGGAAATTCAATCAGGAAAGTATAACAGAGCTGTCTGGCATCTGGACAACTTGCCGGAAAACTATCACTGTGACAGCAAGAAAAACATTAGAAATAATTGTTTCAGTGCATTGTATTTGTGTAATTATATAAAGCTTTCTCCTCTCCAGGCAGAGAAACAATCACTTAGTGCATGGTTACAAAACCCAGCCAAATCTCTGGCAGCCCAATGATAAAAGTCTAGGCTGCTTTTCTGTGTTATCTCTGAGGCCAGATATTGGACTGGCACAATCAAATATGCAGCATTAATGACAATCTACAAAAACTAGTGATTATATAGGCAATTTAGGAAATGGCTTTAAATGTGTGGAAGTTATTAATGCATTAATAAAGCAGCCGCAAGAGTTGCTGATCATATGGAATATCATTAATAAAGAAATCTATCCCTGTGTCATTGGCTTTGCTGCATTCCCCAATTACCTCAATCAGCATCATTAAACTGAATATTACTACATTTGTGATAAAATGAAGGAAAATTAAAAGTTAATGCATTCAATATGTTCAACCACACTCTCGAGTACGGTGCACAGTCATAGTCTCCATATTATAAAGAGGATATGGAGACATTGCAGAACATGCAAAAGAAACATTAAAATGCTGACAGAAATAGATAGGGTGGATTCTCGGAGCTATTTTCCAGGGCTGAAATGGTCGCTATGAAAGGGTACAGGTTTAAGGTGCTGGGCAGCAAGCACAGAGGATATGTTAGGGGTAAGTTTTTCATTCAGAGGGTGGTGAGTGAATGGAATTGGCTACTGTCGGTGGCGAACTCACAGAGGTTTTTTAAAAAACTTCTGGATGAGTACATGGGATTAAATGGGATTGTGAGTTACAGCTATTACCATGGCTGAGTAGGTATGGGTATGATC
Organism: Sphyrna mokarran; assembly: GCA_024679065.1. Taxonomy (NCBI): domain Eukaryota; kingdom Metazoa; phylum Chordata; class Chondrichthyes; order Carcharhiniformes; family Carcharhinidae; genus Sphyrna; species Sphyrna mokarran. The sequence continues at coordinate 36,952,005 of JAGIQG010000018.1, forward strand.
GGCGCAACTTGTGGGCTGAAGGGCCTCTTTATGCTGTAGTGTTCTATGTTCTATGTTTCAAAAGGGTGGTACCAGGACTATCAGGAAAGATGGAGCAGGCTGGGATTGTCCCACTCTAGAGCAGAGAAGACCAAAGAGCCAACATAATAGTCTTCTTTAAAATTATGAAAGGGTTTTATTGGGTAGGCTGGAGGATGTTATAACTTAGGAAATAGAAAATGCAGTCCTTCGAGCCTGTTTGGCCATTTGGCATGGTGGCATGGTGGTTAGCGCTACTGCTTCACGGAGTCAGACGCCAACATTGGATGACTGTGCAGAGTTTGCACATTTTCCCTATGTCTGCTTTGGTTTCCTCCCACAGTCCAAAAGACATGCTAGTTAGGTAGACTGGCCATGCTAAAATGTCCCTCAGTATCCCAAGATGTGTAGGTTAAGTGGATTACTCCTGGTAAAGGTGTGGGGTTAGGGGCCAGGGCAGGGGAGAACGCCTCGTCAAGATACTATGTTGGAGATTCAGTGTAGTTTCAATGGGCCGAATGGCCTCCTTCTGCACTATAAGGATTCTATGATTCAATAGGGCCATGGCTGATTTTCTATCTCAACTTCACCTTCCCATAGTATTCCCTTGGCCTTTAATTTCTATCATATCTAAAAACAAATCTCTTGATCTCTGTCTCCATATACTGACTGAGAGAAGGGCAATGCTCCGAAAACTCATGATTCCAAATGATTGGACTTTAATCTGGTTTTGGGAGACTTCTTACTGTGCCCACCCCAGCCCAACACCGGCATCTCCAATCACAAAATTCATGATCATCTTAAATTGAAGGACGAATTTCTACTGTCTTAAAATTCTGGATGGAATCATTGACTAATAATTTATAAGGCAAATTTTTGGGTGACCTGGTATAACACATTCAAGGTCGGGACTCAGAATTCAGAAGGGGAATGAATTGAGTGCGAAAGGATTCAGGAGAGAGATGGAATCACTGGAAAAGGACTTGGGAAAAGATGGATTAAATGGCAGAGGATTTAAGAGAGAGATGGACTGATTTGGGAGAGAACTGGACTGACTACTTTGAGAAAATGGGTAAGGGACATCTCACTCCTATTCCCCCTGCCACCCTCCCCACCAACCTCCCCAACCAATGAACCCATTAACCATTTGCGGGTGCAACTCAGAATACCTTGCAATAAGACTTCATTTACCAGGGTGCACTTTGGAAGATAACATGCATCCTTCTGTAATGACCCCTTTGGCCTCCCTTTCCCTTCACCCCTCCCTCCATTTCCCCAATGACTTTCTCCATTCATTACTTTGGATGAGAATATATCGGGAATGGGGCATGAGAATTGAATTCTCCAGCTCATTTAACCGAGTGAAGCTGCTTTGGAAAACGTGGTAGATGAGAAGGTAGTTCAATGATCTGTCTGAGTGTTGACAAGTCAAAGGAGCAACTCATTATGTTAATTGTTAAAGTTGTTGGCAGCTGGTATTCATTGAGTTGGCTTCATCCAGGCACAAGTTGTCAGGACATTTTAGGATTAATTATGTATCAACAAAATTGTTGTCAACATAAAGCTAGTCAGCAAATATCTCCCAGTGGTGTAGTGAGTAATTGAGCTCCACGAAACAGTGGCAAGCTGCATAAGAAAGGAGTTTGCAATTATACAGTGCCCTTACTGATCTCAAAGAGTCCCAAAGCATTTTACAGCCTATGGAGGCCATGCTTTGATATAGGCAAGGACTTTTGCTGGTCTATGCTGCAGTTGGGTGGCATAATGGTTAGCACTGCTGCTTCACAATGCCAGGGACCCAGGTTCGATTCCCAACTTGGGTCACTGTCTGCGTGGAGTCTGCATGTTCTCTCTAAGTCTGCATAGGTTTCCTCCCACAGTCCAAACAAATGTGCTGGTTAGGTACATCGGCCATGCTAAATTCTCCCTGTGGCGACTGGGGTATTTTCACCGTAACCTCATTGCAGCGTTAATGTAAGCCTATTTGTGACACTAATTAATTAACGTTAAGTTGACAGGGGCAATGGTGGGGTGGGGGGAGGCAGGGAAAATGTTGAGTGGGGACCGCTGTCGCTCATCTGGGTATCGAGAATGAAGAGAGCCAATTGCAGCAAAATGATGCCTGCTGAGGCTGTGATGGTTCTGCAGTGGAATAGCTGGTCGATGCTGATGACCTGGTCTTGCTGGTTTGGGTAATTGAGCTGTTTCAAGGTTGATGGCACTATCTGCAAGGGCAGGGTGGGAAGCAATATAGTGTTGGTTTGGACTTCACTTCATGTTTAATTAGTTGGAAGAATAGCTTCTGCTAATCTATTGACCAGATACAGAGTGCTTAATTTATGTCCCCCCCGAAAAAATCCCAACAACTATATGCAAATAGGACCATTGTGAATTGGAATTTTGGAAGATTTATAAACCCTGTCAGCACCGTGAGTGAGAAAAATAACAGATCCCAAAGGCCTTCATAGTATTGCTGCTGCTCCGAGTTAGGTTAATAATTCAAAATAATGTGAGAAAACAGTTTAACCATTAGTTTTAGGGTGATTGAATTGTTGTACAGATTGTTCTCTTTATATCACTGTGTGGTTAGAATGCTACGAGATGTGTGCTGTGTGACCACAAGATCACAAATCCATTCAGACTCACAGCAGGAGATAAGGAACAATAAGCCAGTGTGTTCTTTGCCCTGAGAAACTGCGCTGTCCAATACTGAGTGAAACAGGGGCACAGTGCTCCCTCGCAGTGCCAGGCACCAAGATTCAATTCCGGCTTGGGTCACCTTCTGTGCAGAGTTTGCACATTCTCCCCATGTCTGAATGGGTTTCCCTCCGGGTGCTCCAGTTTCCTCCCACACGCCGAAAGACTTGCTGGTTAAGTGCGTTGGCCATGCTAAATTCTCCCTCAGTGTACCCAACCAGGTGCCGGAGTGTGGCGACTCGGGGATTTTCACAGTAACTTCACTGCAATGTTAATGTAAGCCTGCTTGTGACACAAATAAAATAAACTGAAAATATCTAAATTGAAAATGCTCCAGAGAAACTAGGCCTCTTCTTCTTAGAGAAGAGAAGGTTGAGACAAGATGTGATGGAGGTATTCAAAACTAGCAGGTGGGACAGACGGGAGAAACTCTATTAGCACAAGTGATGAAGCAGAGGATAGCATCATTTATGTGCCTGATAAAAGAAGTAGAGGGGATGGGAGAATGTGGAATACATTATCTGACAGTGTGACAGATTCAATCATGATCTCAAAAGGCAACTGGATAAAGAGAAAAGATTATCGGGAAGCGGGAAGGAGTGGAGGAGATGGACTAATTAAAGTTAAAGTTTATTCTCGTCACTGCGCAATGAAGTTATTGTGAAAATCAGCCAATTCTTTCGGACTGTGGGAGGAAAATCTTTCAGACGTCTTTCAGATTATCTGCATGGGTTTTCTCCAGGTGCTCCAGTTTCTTCCCATAGTCCAAAGATGTGCTGGATTGGCCATGCTAAATTGGCCCTAGCGTCAGTTCACATTTCAGGCTATGAACCACCCATCAGAACTGCTTGAGTTGTCATTATTTTTAAATAAATATGGAACCTGGGAAGAAGATGGAATGGTGTGTGGGGTGGGGGGGGGAGGGGGAGGAATGGTGTCAGGGGAATGGTGTTGGGGGTAATGGTGCTGGGGGAATGGTGTTGGGGGAATGGTGTTGGGGGATTGGTGTTGTGGGGATTTGTGTTGGGAATAGTGTTAGGGAATTGGTGTGGGGGCATGGTGTTGAGGGAATGGTGTGGGGGAGTAGTGTTGGGGAATGGTGTTTGGGGGAATAGTATTGGGGGAATGGTGTTGGGGTAATGGTGTTGGGGGAATGGTGTTGGGGGACTGTTTTTGTTGGGATTCGTGTGGGGAATAGTGTTAGGGAATGGTGTTGGGGGCATTGGTGTTGGAGGGATGGTGTGGGGGAGTAGTGTTGGGGAATGGTGTTTGGGGGAATAGTATTGGGGGAATGGTGTTGGGGGTAATGGTTTGGGGGAATGGTGTTTGGGGAATAATATTGGGGGAATGGTGTTGGAGGGATTAGTGTTGGGGGGATTGGTATTAGGAATGGTGTTGGGGATGGTGTTGGGGGAATAGTGTTGGGGAATGGTGTTGGGGAATAGTGTTGGGGAATAGTATTGGGGACGGTGTTGGGGGAATAGTGTTGGGGAATGTTGTTGGGGGAATAGTGTTGGGGAATGGTGTTGGGGGAATAGTGTTGGGGAATGGTGTTGGGGAATGGTGTTGGGGGAATAGTGTTGGGGAATGGTGTTGGGGAATGGTGTTGGGGGAATAGTGTTTGGGAATGGTGTTGGGGGGAATGGTGTTGGGGGTAATGGCTGTTCTGCCAGAAACTGGAAAGAACCAGAGAGATGGTTTGATCATACTGACTCCCTGCACCGGTTGGTCAGTGTGGTGAGCTGGGAAGATAGCGTGGGATGGTGCAAAACTCCCAGCTGCCAGAGAATTTTACAAGAGTGCTGAAATGAATGGCAGAGCAAGCTCAAAGGACCAGTTGAAAAAGTGGAACAAAATATTAAACTGTCACAAATGCTTTCGTGGTTTATAAAAACATCTTATTACTAAATAAAATTATGATCTTGTCATTTGAAGAAGAGATCATCAATCAACTTTAATACTGAAGTACCAAATTTATCTTCACCTTCTACACATCAGTAGGGACAATCCCTCAGCTTAGTCTCATTTTATTCATCACATTTCCATCTCTCTCATACTAGCTGCTATTTCCCTACTTTGTAAAAGACTCTCCTTCAGTATAAAGGAGTGCCAGTGAATCAATCGCTAAGAGGCTCTTTTTTTCTGTCTCCTTTTGATATCAGAAGATGAGAGGTGAGAAATGACAGAGAATGTCATTTTGGACCACATTCCTGAACCCGTTAGAGAAAAAGGACAAGTTGAAAAGAAGATTACCGCCTTAGATACTCTCAAAGTGCTTCACAGACACTTTTGAACTATTCTTACCATTGTAATGGGGTAGACTGTAAGCTCCCAGGAGCATGGGATAGATGATCAGATGACAATTTTTTTCTGCTGGCTGAACGACAAATACTATAAGAAATCTCACAACACCAGGATAAAGTCCAACAGGTTTATTTAGTAGCACAAGCCTACGGAGTGTCACTCCTTCTTCAGCTGAGTGGGAATTGTGTTCACAAATAGGCCATTTCCAGATACAAACTCAATTTACAGGATAATGGTTGGAATGTGAGTCTTTGCAGGTAATCAAGTCTTAAAGGTACAGACAATGTGAGTGGAGAGAGGGTTAAGCACAAGTTAAAGAGATGTGTATTGTCTCCAGCTAGGAAAGTTTGTGAGATTTTGCAAGCCCAGGCAAATCATATGGGTTACAGTTAGTATGACATGAATCCAAGATATAGAGCTGGTGTATGAGACCAGAACACTGCATTTGCCTGACGAAGACGAAAAGTCGAAAGCTTGCTGATTTATTATCAAATAAATTGGTTGGATTTAAAATTGATGTTGTAAAACTTTAATGAATCCAAGATCCCAGTTGAGGTCATCCTCATGGGTTCATGTCACACTATCTGTAACCCCACAACGTGATTATCTGTAAAGACTTGCATTCCAACCATTATCTTGTAAATTGAGTTTGTGTCTATATATGCCTTGTTTGTGAACACAACTCCTCACTCGTGCTGTTTAGATGCATTGGCCATGCTAAATTCTCCTTCAGTGTATCTGTAGAGGTACCAGAGTATGACAACTAGGGGATTTTCACAGTAACTTCATTGCAGTGTTAATTTAAGCCTACGTGTGACAATAAATAAACTTTAAAACTTAGAAAGAGAGAAAACCATACAGTTGGAATATGGAAGTATTCTCCTTGGTGAATACTACTCTCCTTGGTGTGTGTAAGCAGCCTCCCTATTGAATAGAAAAAAATGCTTCCACTAGTATCCTGGAGGAGTTTCTGATGTGCTTTTGGAGAACACGTAATGAGGTTGGAGCAGTTCGGTTACAAATACCTTGAATCTAACCAATCACTGGGGCACAATCCAAAGATCTTAAGGGCAGGGGTCAAGAGCCCTTCTATATAATTCTTTACATTGAAACTGAAATAACTTCTCAGAGGCTGGTGTCCCTTCATGAGATTCCCTCTATTTACAAACTTTATCCAATTCCTAGAATCCTTCAGGTACAAAGGCAAAACCTGGAGTGTCAGAAGACTTGACATGACTCAATACATATGTATACACGTGAGTCTCCCTGACTGGGCAGGCAATCATCACCTCAATCAGGGATCTCATACTCCAAGAGGCCTACCCCACGGGCCTCGTTGAAGCTACTATAGAAGCCGGCAGAGAACAAGACCAATTCTGCGGGTAAATGGGATAAGCTGAGAAAGTGAAACAATCAGTCAGGGAGATGTTGTAATCCAGCTAGGTTGTGCTTGAGGGTTTCCACATCTACAGTCTGTCCCTCCGATGAATAGCAGAAGGATTTGCAGCTTGATTAACAGTCTGACAGTCCACAGACTGATTGTTCAATCCAGGAATAATATACCCTTTCAGATGCAGTTGCTGTTCACAGCCAGTTTTACAATGTAAGTACATTTTTTTTGTATTCCTGTCCACTCCCGGACCATAATTTTCTGTGGCCGTTGGTAAGAAGCTGGGAGGTGGAAGGCTGCCAACGTAGTATAAGGTGGCAGACATGCCACCTTCTGGGAGCCCAATTGAGCCAGTCAAATAGTTGGTTAGAGGCCATGTCCCATCCCCATTGGTATTTTACCTACATTGATAGGACCGACTGCTGAGTGGGGAGACTGAGCGGTAAGGCTTCTACCTCTGCTGAAAGGGAGTCCCCTGCCTCACTGGGCCTTCCTTCACAGGTCCCAACACCCCCAGAAACCACTTACCTGACTTTTAGTGAGCCCAGTCATTGAGACATCCTTATTTTAAAGGTGTAATTCTGCTAGTGGCCATCCTTATTGGTGGCGCTACTGAGGCCACTGAACTGCCAGCCATCCGGCCCTTCGAACCTGCAACACCATTCAATGTGATCATGGCTGATCATGCATTTTCAGTATCCCACTCCCACCTTCTCCCATATCTCTCGATCACTTTAGCCAGAAGAACCACGTCCACTTTCCTCTTGAATATATTCAACAAACAGCTTTCTGTGGTAGAGAATTCCACAGATCCACAAATCTCTGAGTGAAGAGGTCCTACCTCATCTCAGTTCTGAATGGCTTACCCCTTATTCTTAGAGTGTGGCCACTAGTTCTGGACTTTCCCAAAATCAGGAACATTCTTCCCACATCTAGCCTCATCCAGTCCCATCAGGATTTTATATGTTCCTCTGAGATCCCTTCTGAATTCCAGTGAGTACAGGCCCAGTTGATCCAGTCAGTCTTTTCATTCCAGAAATCAGTCTGGTGAATCTTCACTGAACTCCCTCAATAGCAAGAATGTTCTTCCCCAGAGTAGGAGACCAAAACTGCATACATTACTCAAGGTGAGGCCTCACCAAGGCCCTGTATAACTGCAGCAAGACATCCTTACTCCCATATTCAAATCCTCTTGCTATGAAGGCCAACATGCCATTTTTTCACTGCCTGCTGTATCTGCATGCCAGCCTTCAGCGACTGTTCCATCATGACACCCAGGTCATGTTGTACTTCCCCTTTTCCTAAACTGCCACCATTCAGATAATAATCTTCCTTCTTGTTTTTGCCACCAAAGTAGATAATCTCACATTTATCCACATTATGTTGCATTTGCCAAGTATAAAATTGATCTATGGGGCTTCACCAGGGCTCCAAGAGTGAGGGGCTGTGAGGGGATGTTCTGTAGCCCCTAGGCATGTATTCCATGGAATAACGAAGGCTAAGGAACTATTTGATTTAGGATTTAGGATTTTGATAGGATTTGGTAGGGTGGATATAGAGGAGCATTGTCCACTATTGGGAGAGTCTAGGACAAGGCAAAGTCACTTTAAAATCAGAACCTCTTAAGAACTCATCTCAGTCTTGCTGCTGTTTTATCTGAGGAGGTGAGAAGAGCATTAGTTTCAGGCAATGGAGTGACTTCCTTGGCAGGTCCCATGGATCCTTCACCTCAAGATCATCCCCGCCTTTAATACTCCATCCGCTTGAACTCAGTCCCTCACCTGAAACCCCCGACCCTGAATTTATCTGGCCTCCTCAGTATAGCGCATCGCTTGTAGTTCCAGCTACGCTTCCAGCTGGTGCTCCTGAGACAACAGAGTGAATGGGCATCAGGATTGACAGCGCAACCTCTGTGGTGGGACTTCCTCCTGAGATGCGGGGCTGGAAGTCTGGCCTTGAACTTTCTGTGGATAACCATGGTGAATTTAGCTGGGCGGGCAGATGGGTAGGTGTGGGAGAGGTGCTGGCACGCAACATCCCATAAGACTCTGTCCAAAGTAAATGTTTTTCTCATTGTGCTCTTCTCTAAGTCTTGTAGAAACTTCTCCCCAAAATATTGTGGGATTTGCTCTGTGCAAAAACCTAATCTTAAAAGGATGTCAACATGAGCAGCCTGAAACCTTGACAAAGAGGCTGAGGGAAAAGGTTTGAATGGGTTGAATATCTTTATATAAACATTTTCTTTATGATTCAAAACTTGAATTAATGGCAGTTTTGCTAATTATCTCCTGTGCTGCACATTTTCACTGTGATTTATCCTGAGGGCGCTATACACAGGCCTGCTGTTATATATCATTTGTAGGATAGTTATAACTAATAATATGTAATGGAATCATTAACCACAACCGTAATGAGTGTGGAATCTAAGGAGAGGTCTCCTGTAAGCTTAAACCGTATTTCGAGTGCAGACTGACTGGAAAGAATTAAAAAAAGTTTGGGCCTTGTTTCTTTCCTCCTTCCCCATTCCTCGACCTCCCCACTCCCCCCCCTCCCCCCACCCCCCCATCTCCCTATTCCACCCTCTCTCCCCCGAAGTGCTGGGCCTGGGGTACAAAGGGTGGTAGGTGCCTGGAATTCGCTGCTGGGGGAGGTAATGGAAATTGGATACAATAGTGAGTTTTAAGGGGCCTCTGGACAAATACATGAATAGGTGGGTGTACTTAAAGATTGTGTGGCACAATTTCAAAGCAGAACAAGAGAGTTCTCTGCTGGTGTGCTGGCCAATAATTATTCTTCATTCAATGCCACAAGAAGTGCTTGATCACATTGTGAATAGCGGAGGTGCTATGGGAAAATTGCCATGATCCCGACAGTGGCTAAACTTCAAAATTTCTCTATTTTCTTTACTGTAGAGCATTTTGAGATGATTGGTGGGTCTGAAGGATGTATGGTGGCACAGTGGTTAGCTCTGCCAACTCACAGCACAAGAGACCTGAGTTCAATTGGGTCACTATTTGTGCAGAGTCTGCATGTTCTGCCCGTGTCTGTGTGTGTTTCCTCCGGGCGCTCCAGTTTCCTCTCACAGTCTGAAAAAGGTGGATTGGCCATGCCAAATTCTCCCTCAGTAGATCCGAACAGGCTCCAGGATGTAATGACAAGGAGATTTTCATAGTAATTTCATTGCAGCGTGAATGTAAGCTTACAGGTGATACTTTCAAATAAATGTTGCCAGGTCTCCAGGGTTTGGCTATGAGGAGAGGTTGAATAAACTAGGATTCTTTTCACTGGAAAGACGGAGGCTGAGGGGAGACCTGATAGAGGTCCACAAAATTATGAGAGGCAAAGACAGAGTGGATAGTCAGAGACTTTTTCCAGAGTGGAAGTGTCAATTACAAGGGAGCACAGGTTCAAGGTGAGAGGGGGAAGGTTTAAGAGAGATGGGTGGGGGAAGTTTTCCACGCAGAGAGTGGTGTGTGCCTGGAATGCACTGCCAGAGGACGTGGCGGATGTAGGCACATTAACATCATTTAAGAAGCATCTGAATGGATACATAACAAAAGGGATAACAGAGGGATTCGGACCAAGTAAGGGCAGAAGTTTTTTTTTGTTTAGTTCTTAAACTTAGTGGAATGGCAAACCCATGGGTCCAAATAAAAATCCTTCCTTTACAAAGCGGGACCAGTGCCAGCACAGATCCTGCTTATTGAACACAAGAGAGAGCATGGACACTGGCATCCTGAAATAAAGTCAGGAAAGGCTGAGAATACTCAGCAGGACTGGCAACATGTGTGAATAGAGGATAACAGCTCCTGACCTTAATTCAGAGTGAGAAGTCTCACTACACCACATTTACATCAGAAGCAGTGTAGCGTTCCCTCTCTTCTGTTAACAACTGGCTACTGGAAAGACCTACCAACCAGCAGACTGAGTCCCTCAATGTGCTTCACACCACACAGAGTGACATATGTACTTTTCCCGCTCATGTTCCGTTAGCTTTTTTGCTTTTGGAATATCTGAACAGGAGGAGGCCACAGTCCCTCCAACTTGTTGCACCATTCAGTTAGATCACAGACCTGATGGGGTGAATGGCCTCCTTCTGCACTGTAGGGATTCTGTTGCGCTATGATCTATGAAGGGAAGCGTGGTACCACATGGGTGTCACAGTGGCAGAATGGTTAACACTATTGCCTCACAGCACCAGGGATGCGGGTTCAATTCCCGATTTGGGTCACTGTCTGTGTGGAGTTTGCATGTTCACCCCATATCTGATTGCGTTTCCTCCAGGTGCCCTGATGTGCAGGTTTGGTTAACTGACTGTGTTCAATTGTCCCGAGATGTATAGGTTGGGGAGTTTAGCAGGGTAAATTTGTGGAGTTGTGGGGATAGAGTCTGGATAAGATGCTTTGTTGGAGACTTAGTGCAGGCTTGATGGGCTGAATGGGCTCCTTTTGCACAATAGAGATTCTATGATTCTATTACAACTTTATACTATTTACTCACCTTGGTTATCACAGCCCTTACTATTCTTTGGCTAAAAAAGTTGAATCAATCTCAATACTGAAATGTAAAATTTTCTTGCCAACAACAATTTATTATTTTTTTGTTGGTGGGTGGGAGGGGGGAGGGCAGAAGGTGATGTTATGTATTTCCACTGCTCTTCGTGTCAGGATATGCTTCCTAACACCACCTCATGTAAACTAAGCCTAGCTCCAGTTAAAGGTCTGCCTCTTGTTCTGAAGATAATGGCTTCTCTCTCTCTCTCTATGTTCCCCATCAAATGCATTACCATGTTTGCCATTATTAGAGGTGATGACCGAATGGTACTATTGCTTGGCCTTTAACTCAGCTAATGTTCTGGGAACTCAGGTTCAAATCCCATTGTGGCAGATGGTAGAATTTGAATACAGTAACAAAAAATCTGGAATTCAGAATCTACTGATGACCATGAAACCATTATCAATTGTTGTAAAAACCTATCTAGTTCATTAATGTCCTTCTGGAAAGGAAATCTTTCCCGATCTGGCCTACATGTGACTCTCAATTGCCCTGGGGCAACTCGGAATAGGCAATAAACATTGGCCAACCAATGTCCTACAAATGAATGTTAAAAATTGTGCAAAACAGACTTTAAACCCCTCACTTTTGTAATTTAAAAGGTGAGGTTCTGACACTCTTTCTATTCCACTGTACACTAAATAAGTGGTGCACAATGCAGATTGGTCGCCGTGTTGAAAATGGCCAACAGCTATTGGCAACACAGGAACATGCAGCCCATTGAGAGACATACATCCTTTGCTTTTTTCAGTCGGTACATCGTTTTGGTAATTGGCTTGACGTTTGTTGGCGGTGGTGTGTTCTCAATGAGGAAACGCAATATCCACTGTGAGACTTTGTGGAATACGAAGCTGGTGCTCACAAGTGGTAGTCACAACACTCATCTCCTCTGGCACCTTTTAGGCACCATCTATCAAAACCCGTCAGCTTGCAAAGCTCAGGGATTTTTATTTCTCCAAAAGTCACTGCCGCTCTTGGCAGGCGGGCATTGCCATCTCCTGATGGGAGAATCCAAGAGGCCTCTGCAGCATGGCTAATGTTCTCAGTGTCTTGTATTCTACCGATGGTAACGTTACACCAATCAGGGCGCTGTCCAGGACTGCCAATGTCAAGTATAATAGATTCATAGAATCATAGAATCCCTACAGTGCAGAAGCAGGCCATTGGGCCCATTGACTCTGACAACAATCCCATATATTTTTCCTGCTAATCTGCTGACACTAGGAGAAATTTAGCATTGCCAATCAACGTAACCCACACATCCTTGGACCATGGAAGGAAACCGGAGCACCCGGAGGAAACCCACACAGACACAGGGAGATATTCACGCAGACAGTGACCCGAGGCTGGAATTGAACCCGGGTCCCAGGCGCTGTGAGGCAGCAGTGCTAACCACTGTGCCACCGTGTTGCCCCATGTTGTGGTAGATCCTGCCTATTTGAATATCAGTTGGTTCTCTCAAAGACTGGGACTCATTCATTGCCATTGACTTACTAAGAACTAGCAGCAATTAGGTCAAATTGTATATTGAAAACTCCGCCTCCATCCAAAGCCATCCCACACTAATCCAACAGTAATATGTTGAGAAATGAACAGTGGGCAATATGTCTGACAGTCCGCTATCTGAATGAGCCAATCATGGTTGAGCAGAGAGAACGCCCACCTGAAGGTTATTTTTTAATTCAAATTTATGTCACAAGTAGGCTTATATTCACACTGCAATGATGTTACTGTGAAAATCCCTGACTCCTGTGAGGGAGAACTTAGCACCTAACCAGCACATCTTTCAGAGGAAACCAGAGCACTCAGAGGAAACCCACGCAGACATGGGGAGAATGTACAGTCTTCACATAGATAGTGACCTGAAGCCAGGAATTGAACTGGGTCCCTGACATTGTGATGCCGCAGTGCTAATCATTGTGCCACTGCACCTTTAGTTCAAATTGAGGTCAAGATTTACCCTGGTACTCCCAGCACAGCACTGAGGCAATACTACACTGTCAGAGGTGTACACTAAACCTGAACCCTGCCCCTCCCACTCAGCCCCTCAGGTCACAGCACAATTTCAGGGGACTGTAGGAGAATTCTCCCTAATTGCCACACAACCAGTCTGACTAATCTTTATCACATTGCTGTTTGTGGGAGCTTGCTGTGTGCAAATTGATTGTTGTGTTCCTTACATTACAACAGCAGAAACACTTTAGAAACCATCCACTGGCTGTGAAGCAATATGGGACATCCTGAGGTCATGAAAGGGGCTATATAAATGCAAGTCTTTCAGCTTTATCAGATGAGAAGGCAGCCAATAGCAGGATTTAATCACAGTTTGACATAGCTCCTGAAGCATTTCTCTCACTGTGCCCAGAATTTGACCAGCCTGCCCGCCATGGGAATCAGAGTGGGCAAAGGGTGAACAATGGAAGTGACGTTGATCTCAGGTGGGATTTTAGGTTTGGGGATAATCAAGGCCATAAAATCTCGCTCAATGTGTGTCCTGATCTTTTTTATAGTCATAACAATGGTTGGGAGTCCTTCAAGTTGAAGCGTTCATTGCATTGGCTAACTCCAAGGCAGTGGTGACAGCATGTCAATTTGTTACGATCCTGTTGATGTTATAATTGGAAGGGACAAAACGGAACCCTGGGTCAATTGATTGTAACTTTTACTTTCTTTTTTAAAACATTCAAGATTAGGATCACAGGATTGCTAGGTGACACATTGGGTGGCACAGTGACACAGTGATTAGCACTGCTGCCACATAGCACCAGGGACCTAGGTCCAATTCCTGGCCTCGGGTCACTGCCTATCCAGAGTCTGCACATTCTCCTCATATCTGCATGTGTTTCCTTTGGGTACTCGGTTTCCTCCCACAGCCCAAAGATTAATTGGCCATGCCACCACACCATTTGGGGATTAGCAGGATAAATATGTGGGAATACGGCTTGTGTGGGATCGGTACAGAAGATTCAATGGGCTGAATGATTTCCTTCTGTACTATAGGGATTCTAGGATTCTAGAGTTCTAGGATATGCTGGTTAGGTGCATTGGCCATGCTAAATTCTTCTTCAGTGTACCTGAACAGGCGCCAGAGTTTTCATTAGAGGGTTTTCACAGTAAGTTCATTGCAGTGTTAATGTAAGCCTACTTGTGACACTAACAAAATAAAGAAATAGTTTCAACAACAAGGAAAAGGCATTAATTAAACAAGAAACATTGCATTATAATACAATACTCCTTTATTTTTCCCATTGCTTAACAAATACACAAAGGCTTTTAAAATAACACGGACTACACCTTTAGCTACATTTGTCCCATTAACGCAAAGTCCCTTTTAAGCACACAGATTAGCTGTTGTCAAATACACCCATTCCACTTGGAATCCAAGTTAGTGACTGTGGCTTTCTCCTCAGCATCTCCCCTAGACGATCATCACATGAGAGTTTCCAAACTCCATTGCCAAAAACATGCTTTAAAATCTTCTCTCATAATATTGCTTTTCCTTAACAATTTACATTCTGAAATCCAGCCCAAGTTTTATAAATGACTCTTTAAATCAGAACTTCCATCTCACTTTTGACAACAAATCCAGTCCAGGATTTTCACTGTAGAATCCAAGAATCATAAAATCCGACAATGCAGAAGGAGGCAGTCCGGCCCATCGAGTCTGCACCAATCACAATTCCTCCCAGACTCTATCCCCAAAACCCATGCATTTACCCTAGCTAGTCCCCCTGACACTAAGAGGCAATTTAGCATGGCAAATCCACCTAACCTATGCATCTTTGGAATGTAGGAGGAAACCGGAGCACCCAGAGGAAACCCACGCAGCCACAGGGAGAACATGCAAACACCACACAGACAGTAACTCAAACTGGGAATCAAACCCATATCCTTGGCAGTGTGAGGCAGCAGTGCTAACCATCATGCCACTGTGCCCTCTGCAACTTCACTGCAGTGTAAATGTAAGCCTACTTATCATACTAATAAATAAACTTAGATTTATTAGTGAACTTCTTCCATTTATGATGATGGGTTCTGGTCTCTCCTACAAGAGAAAGCACCTTTTTTAAACTGTCTAAACTGTCCTTTACACAAATTGAAAGATCTGTGATAGGCAATCACTTTTCTCGGCCTTCTCTTTTCCAAGATAAAGGAGGCTCAACTTCTTCAATTTTTCCTGTTAGGCATAATTTCTCAGACCCTAATAATCTTTCCTGTGCCTGTTACATGTCCTGATATTTTTTATCAAGTTTCATTAGCTGCGTGGGAATAGGACCTGGGTGGGATTATTGTCGGTGCAGCCTCGATGGGCCACATGGCTTCTATCTGCTCTGTAGCATTCTGTGATGGTGTTGACACTGATAAAATTCCAACCTGCCCATAAACCCACCCCTCCGCCCTCTATTCCTGCCTCGTCTATCCAGCTTGATGGATGATTGCCCTAAGCAAGTCCGAGGATAATATTCAAGAGATGGTGGCACAGTGGTTAGAGCTGCTGCCTTACAGCGTCAGGGACAGGGAGTTCAATTCTGGTCTCAGGTCACTGTGTGTGTAGAGTTTGCATGTTCTCCCCATGTCTGCATGGGTTTCCTCTGGTGCTCTGGTTTCCTCCCACAATGTGCAGATTAGGTTGATTGGCCATGCTAAATTAACCCTAGTGTCAGGGAGATTAACAAGGTAAATTTGTGGGGTTATGGGGATAGGACCTGGGATTGTTATCGGTGGAGGTCCAATGGGCCGAATGGCCTCCTTCTGCACTGTAGGGATTCTATGAGACCAGTTGCTGCAGGCATGAATAAATGTGTGTGAAAGGCGATGAGCCATTAAATTGTTGTTCATTAAATAAATGAACTGAGTATTTATGTTTTTATGATTTTTTCCTCAATAAATCACTTTTACTGTTCTCCTTAATGCTTCTTATTATCCTATCCGCTGACAAGACATGGCTTCATGGGAAGGGGAAGTCAAATTTGAAAGGGGAAAAATCATTCAACAAATCTCACCTCTTACCTTTGGAAATCTCAACCGCTGAGATTTTGCAGCATTTTCTGTGTTTTGTTTTAGATTCCAGCATCCGCAAGATTTTAGAATCATAGAACCCTACAGTGCAGAAAGAGGCCCTTTGGCCCATCGAGTCTGCATCGATCACAACCCCACACCCACATATTTTACCTGCTAATCCCTCTAAACCTATGCATCTCAGGATATTACGGGGAAATTTTAGCATGGTCAATCAAGCTAACCCACACATCTTTGGACTACAAGGAAAACCAGAACACCTGGAGGAAACCCAAGCAGACACGAGGAGAGTGTGCAAACTCCACACAGACATGACCCAAGCTGGGAATTGAACCCAGGTCCCTGGAGCTGTGAAGCAACAGTACTGACCACTGTGCTACCATGCTTTTTGCATGTTAACTTCGCTGACTTAAACCGAATGAATCTCCCCCACTCTGGTAGCATGTTGAGAAAGAAGCTAATTGCATTTCTTTGGCCTTTCCTGACCCCAGGCTATTCCAGAGCACTTCACAACATTTTTGATCTGTAGTCACTGCCAAAATGCAGGAAGCAAGCAGCCAACTTAATTCCCAAGACTCGACTTTCCAACCACGCTGGTCCCAAAATAGGAAAGTCCTACTTGAGTCAACAGACTTTTGCATGATCCACCCCTCTCCCTCTTTCCCTATTCCCCCAACCGCAACCCCTTCCACCCACTACGATTCCTATGCAGGGTGGGACAGGAAAGCTCCCCTCCCACAGTTTTAGGTGGGAGGTCCTGGGGGCAGCATTTCTGTCCAGCCTGCCACAAGAATTGTAGCGGGCGGGACACCACATAAAGGTCCATTTACCTCGGGCAGGATTTTCCATTTTTGGGTTGAGTACAGCTGGAACATCTGGCCTCCACCCCACCCCCGCCCACCGTGATTTATGGGAATCTGGGTTGTCCAAATGAACTGGTTATAGCTTGAACGTCAATTGAAGCTTTCTGGAAAGATCTTTTGAAGAAAAAGAGCATGATATTGATAGGGTAGTAAAAGATGGCAAAAAATATGAATCCCCTGTAGCTGGACAACAACACCTATAATTATCAGGTACAACTATCAGTATTGACATGGTAACCAAGACTTGGAGTGAGAGCAAGTTGTTGGGAGGTATGGATTCTTGCATCTATCACAAAGCTGTCCTACTTGCCAAGATCTTTGTCAGTTATATGGTGGAGAAAGGACATTGGGCTCACCTAGGCAGGAAATCTGGCTCTGGAGATGTGACCAGAACTGTCTCGGATCACCATTTCGGCAAATGTGGTTCATGGAGCGACGCCCAAATGAGCTCCCGAGTCCCAAAATGACAGGGGGTTGGTGTGGAATGATTTTGACAACTACAGTTCTAGGACAACTACAATTTGCGTTTACATTGTGGTAAAATATCCTCTCATACATGCATCACCAGGCAACATTTAACATTTGAGCCACATTGAGATATTGGGACAGGTAACCCAGGGATATGAGTCGAGTGCTGGTAAATGGGGTTAATAGAGAATTCAGGCTTTCTCACGTGTCAGTGCGGTCTCGATGGGCCAAAGGGCCTCTTTTGCACTGTATCATTCTATGATGCTATGACCCAAAGCTTGGCCAAATGGGTGGTGGCAAGAAGGACCTTCAGAAGTGAAGAGGACTGGGGAGAGGAGGGAGATTTCCTCGAGTGATGAGGCTTTGACTTTAAAGAATGGAATTCTGGAATGGGAGCTTTGCTCTTGACCTCAATGTGCTGTGGCTCTGGAGTATTTGATGCCTACACAGAGGAACAGAGACATTTCCTCTGTCAACGGTGTGAGAAATAGTCTCACTTTAATTGCAAAAATGTGCACAGGTTTCCTCAGAGTACTGTAATAAGAATGGGTTTCATTACACTGCTTTCTTCCACTTGGGAAACACTGTCTTGAAGATGAAGGAGAAAATATCCATCTGCCCCGGACTAAATTTGAACAGTTTGAACTCGACGGTTCAGCAGGGTCAGAGGAACAGAACAACACTGAACTCCTGTGCTGGGAGAACAATCTTTTTAGATCTGAGCTAAAAAGGTTAAATAATGAAACAAGGCAAAGTTTGTATTCCCTTGAGTACAGAGATGACCTAATATAGCACTAACAGTAGGCAAATGTCCCCAGCACTGAAATATTGACTATGTTTGATCAGCCCTGTTGGGCGGGCCACATTATCCACATGTCTGACCATGACACTCCTAAAACAAGCACTCTGCTCGGAGTTCCAGCACGGCAAGTGAGCCTCAGGAATGCAGAGCAAATGCTGCAAGGATATCCTCAAAAACAGCAACATCTCCACTGACACTGTGTCACTAGGTTAGCACTGCGCCCTCACAGCACCAGGGATCTGGGTTCAATTCCTGCCTTGGATCACTGTCTGTGCACTGTCTGCACATTCTTCCCGTGTCTGCATGGGTTTTCTCTGGGTGCTCCAGTTTCTCCTACAGTATGAAAATGTGCTGGTTAGGTGCATTGGCCATGCTAAATTCTCCTTCTATGTACAGGAACAGACACCGGAGTGTGACGACTGGGGGAATCTTCACAATAACTTCATTGCCGTGTTAATGTAAGCCTGCTTGTGACACTAATAACTGAACTTTATTTTACCTGGAAATCCCTGGTGCAAGACTGCCTGAAGTGTAAAGGAGAAAGGAGCTGTTCACCTCAATTTCATTGCCAAAAGCAAGCTGAAGCCAAGTATTAGTGGCATCCCACCCACCCACTCCTCCCACCACCCTCTGCCCCATCTGTAGATTATATTTTGGGACATCACTTTTAGCTTGGAAGCAAGTCCACCTTGACTTCGAGAGACTGTCTAAGAAGGAGACGTTGATCTAACTGAAGTGCTTCAGTATTTGATGGACAAGCAATGCAAAACTATTTCCTTTGGTGCGTGGAGTCCGGAATAAGGGCATAACCAGGAACTTAGAACTAAGCCATTATGTCATGATGTCAAGAAGAATAGTAGCAATCTGGAACTATCTCCTTCAAACATCTCTATGTTCCCAGGGGACTGAGGAAATTTGGCATGTCCGCTACAACTGTCACCAACTTTTACAGATGCACCATGGAAAGCATCTTTTCTTGTTATATCACAGCTTGGTATGGCTCCTGCTCTGACCAAGGCCGCAAGAAACTATAAAGTGAACAAAGCCCAGTCCATCATGCAAACCAGCCTTCCATCCATGATTCTGTTAACACTTCCTGCTGCCTTGGAAAAGCAGCCAGCATAATCAAGGATCCCAAGACATACCCTCTTCCACCATATTCCGTTGGGAAAAATATATAAAAGTCTGAGATCACATACCAACTAACTCAAAATCTGCTGCCACCACAGTTTTGAATGGACTTACTTATACTAAGCTGATCTTTCTCGACACCCTACCTGTAACTGTAAACTATATTCTGCACCCTCTTCTTTCTTTCTCCCCTGTGTACTCTCTGAACGATGTGCTTTGTCTTACAGTGTGCAAGAAACAATACTTTTCATTGTATATCAATACATGTGAGAATCAAATCAAATCAAAAAGGTCATTGAGGTTGGAGGGTTGATTGGAAGTTTTGAAATTGAGATAAATAGATTCTTGTTAGGTAAGGATGCTAAGAGTTAAAGAACCAAGGTGGATAAATGGAGTTCAAATGCGGATCAGCCATGATATAAGGGAATGGCAGGTAGACAGAAAGGACTGAAAAGCCCCCTCCTGTTCCTATCAGGTTTGTACATTCTTCCCACATAACCTGTTGACCCACTGACTGTTGTTCTGGAGGAAGTAATTTCAAGAATAAGCTTTTTATTAAGTTTAGTTAGAACAAATATATAAATAATTATAATAATTACAGATAATAAAACATCTCAAGGAGTTTCACAGGGGACGTAAATCAAGCAGAAGTTGACACTGAGCTATATTAGGAGGGACTGGGATATGGAACCAAAACATTGGCTCAAAGATAGGGGGATGATCTTACTGACCGGTCACTCCTTGCCATTGCTGCCAGCGAGAAAGGGGAATTTGTCACTCAGCCAAATCTCTACTCACTATAGCAGGACAGGAGAATCCCACCGGCGGGAACTGTGGGAAGATTCTGCCCAAGTTTTAAGGATCATCTTAAAGAGAGAGAGAGGATTTCAGAGTAGAAATTCAAAAACTTAAGGGCCATTGTAATTGAAAGATTGTCACTTTTGGAGACAGCACGGTGGCACAGTGGTTAGCACTGCTGCCTCACAGTGCTAAGGACCCAGGATCAATTTCCAGCTTGGGTCAATGTCTGTGTGGAGTTTGCACATTTGCCCCGTCTCTGAGTGGGTTTCCTCCAGATGCTCCGGTTTCCTCTCACACTCTAAAGATGTACGGTTGGCTATGTTGAATTGCCCCTTAGTGTCAGGGGGACTATCTCGTGTAAATACATGGGTTAGGGGATAGGGCCTGGGTGGAATTGTGGTTGGTGCAGACTCAATAGGCTGGATGGCCCCCTTCTGTGCTGTAGGGATTCTATTCTATTCTATGAAAATTGCAAGGCAATAAAAATCAAAGATGTGCAGGGGGATAGAATTGGGGGAATGCAGTGTTCTCCGGGGATTGTCAGGCTGGAGGAGGTTACAGAGCTAGAGAAGAGCAAATGTTCTGTTCAATTGTTTGGTGTCTGATTATGTATGTCTGATATCTGTTCTCTCTCTGTTCATTGTGATTAGTTAATGTCTTAGTGTGGTGACTGAGAGAGAGAGAGAAACTAAATCTGTCAGCAAGCAGCTATAAGCATGAGAAGAGACACTTTAAAGCATTGAATAAAATTTCTGTTCAGACATATAACCTGGGGTGTATCATCTTCATATATCTCCCAGGCATAAAGTGCATTATAAAACCATGGAGGGACTTGAAAGTAAGCATGAGAATTTTAGTCACTGCACAAGTCACAAAGGCTCACAAGACACACTTTGGAGTCTGAAACCAGGGCAGATTGTAAACAAATGGGGATTTTTTTTTATTCGTTCCTGGGACATGGGTGTCACTGGCCGGCCAATATTTACAGCCCACCTTTACTTGCCCTTGGCTCTGCCATTTCAGAGGGCAATTGAGAGTCAACCACATTGCTGTGGCTCTGGAGTCACATATAGGCCAGACCAGGTAAGGATGGCAGATTTCCTTCGCGAGAGGACACTCGTGAACCAGATGGATTTTCTGACAATTGACAATGGTTTTATGGACATCAGTGGATTCTTAATTCCAGATTTTTTAAATTGAATTCAAATTTTATCATCTGCTGTAGCGGGATTTGAACCAGGGTCTCCAGGACATTAGCTGAATTTCTGGATTAATAGTGTAGAATCATAGAATCCTTACAGTGCAGAAGGAGGCAATCCAGCCCATCAAGTCTGTACTAGCAACAATCCCACCCAAGTCCTAACCCTATAACCCCATATCTTTACTCTACTGATTCCCCCCACCATCCCCTGCCCCCTATACTAAGAGGAAGTTAACATGGTCAATCAACCTGCACATCTTTGGAGTGTGGGAAGAAACCGGAGCAGCCGGACGAAACCCCCGCAGACACGGGGAGAACATGCAGACTCTGCAAAGACAGTGACCCGAGACTGGAACTGAACCGGGGCCCCTGCCGCTGTGAGACAGCAGTGCTAACGACTGCACCACCGTGCCACCCATCGATAATGCCACCTCCTTCCCCTAATTAATCAATTCGGGATTCCAGGTACAAATTCGCCCTGAGTCCTTGTGAATGACTGAGGGGAGAAAACATCAGATTGAGGGAATTAGATCACACGCAAGGTCATCAACATAATCAAGTGTTGTTCTACTCTGAAACACAAGGACTTCATTAAGAAAAAGTGAATAATCACAGACGAAGGATAGCTATATTCAATTCTGTGGAAACTAATTCTGTGTCCATGTGACTCATTCATTCAACCATTGCCAAATCTCAGTTGACAGGATTCAATAAGTAGAGGAGCAATGTAATAGAGTACAGATTTGAGAGTATCCAGTGACAGCTGGTGATTAAGCGCCCGCTTATAGGATTAGGTTTGATTTCCTATTAAACTCTTACGTTAATGCAATTTCAAAATGCTCATATTTGTTCAAATTGCCATTATTTTTGTTTTCTTTTATATTTGTAGTTGAATCAATCTGACTTTATCAAAACAGATTTTTGTCCAATATCCAGTTTACTAGCACTATATTGGGACTAGTTTCTTTACAAATGCTTAAAAATGTAAGATCAGCAATGAGCCTGCCTCTCAGTTATAATCTCCAGCATCCTGGATTTTAGCCGATCCAGGTTAGAACAGATTGAAACGATGAGTTTTCAGTTTATAAATTCACGAATACAAACAATTTGGACTAATCCAAGCCTTACAGAATTGGTGAGTGGCTGGATCGGTGAGAATGGAAACTTGATTCTTAACAATAGAATGAGGAAAGCTGAGCATATCATAAAAAGATCCATAAATTAATATCATAGAATCATAAGATTCCTATAGTGTGGGAGGAGGCCATTCAGCCCATTGAGTCTGCACCAACTCTCTGAACGAGCATCTTACTCAGGCTCTTTTCCCGTAATCCTATACATTTACCTATTAATACCCCTAATTTACACATCTTGAGGCAGTAAGGACAATCTTCCATCAAGCTTACACTGACTTACTGAACATTTACCCAGGCCGAACCACCCCCGCAGGCCCCATCTCCCTGTCCTATCCCCATAACCCCACACGTTTACCATGGCTCATCCACTTAAGTTACACATATTTTAACACTAAAGAGTGATTTTAGTATAGTCAACCCACCTAATCTGTGCGTCTTTAGAGCGTGGGAAGAAACCGGAACACCTGGAGGAAACCCATGCAGACATGGGGAGAACGTGCAAACTCCACACTGACAGTCACTTAAGGCTGTGTGTCACAATGAACCAAACAGCTTCCTCTAATGAAGTCTGAGAAATTCCGCCTGAGACTTCATTGTACTCTACAGAGACTACACTTATTGCAATCTGATCGGCACACAGGGGAAAGGCACAGAGACATTGGACATGACAGAGAGAAGAACAATGAGGATCATTCATAACTTATAATGGATTAGTTATGAGAGAAGATTAGAGAAATTCATATCCAGCAGTTACTAAAAATGGAGGGGCGTGCTGGTTAGGTTCATTGACCCAAATAGGCGCCAGAGAGTAGCGACTAGGGGAATTTCACAGTGACTTCATTGCAGTGTTAGTGTAAGCCTTACCTATGACTAATAAATAATCTTTAAAGGGGAGAAATGTCACTCAAGCTTTAAAGGGAAAGAAATATTTCAAAACTCCAGCGAGCGGAGAGGTTGAGGATCATAAATGATGAGTTATATGGAGTATTCCTTTATGTAAAAGGTAGGCAACAAGTGGGATGAAATAACCAGGAAGGTGTGAAAGATTAAGAAATGGAGGAAGTAAACATCGAACGGGCTATGGAATGAGAAGTTAAACATCAGTTACAGAATCGTAGGATCCCTACATACAGTTGGGCCCATCAAGCCTGCACCAACCCCATGTATTTACCACATTTTTGGAGGTTCTTCATGCCTTTTGGAGGTGCTCATTCCTTGATCTCTGCACTGAAATGTGGCTTTGCCTCATTGGCTAGATGGCTGGAGCGTGGCACAGAACAGTGCCAACAGTGTGGGTTCAATCCCCAAGTGAGATCATTCTTGGGGCCTGGCTCCTCCTCTCACTCCTATAAAGTTATCATTGCATAAAGCGTGATTAACAACCCTTGGATAATGAGGATGCTACGTGAAGAGAGAGACTTAAAAGTATCAGTTGAATAATCTATTACCCAGGATAACAAAGGCAGTTGGGCTTTTGAACCTGCTTGCGTAATTTAACAAGATTATGCCTGATCTTCCAATTCAACTTTACTTTCTTGCAATATCACCAAATCCCTTAGTATCCAAAAATCTGTTGATCTCTGCCTAGAATATATCTAACAACGGAGCATTTACATTTCCCGGGGAAGGAATTTCTCCTAATTGGCAGGCCCCTTACTCCAAAGATTTGACCCTGTGTTTTGAGATTCCCCAGCCAGGGGAAATATTGGCCGAAATTCTCCCATCAGGCCCGCTGCAGGAATCATAGCGGATGAGACAGAAAATTCGGCAAATTATTTAACGGTTCTTTGAGCTCGAGTGGGAATTTCCAGTCTTGAGGCACTGGCAGCTGGAGATTCTCAGCATCTGCCTTGTCAAACTCCAAAGAATTTTACATCTAGCATTGAGATCACCTCTCATTCCTCGAAACCTCAGGGAATATCGATCTACTCAACTCAATTTCTTCTCACAGGAGCCTTTATCTCAGGAACTAGTCTCGTGAACCTCCATTACATTGCTTTTAGGAGAAAAAGGTCCTTCCTTAGACATAGATCTGATTTATTATTGTCACATGTATCGGGATACAGTGAAAAGTATTGTTTCTTGTGCTATACGGACAAAGAATACCATTCATAGAGTAAAAGGGGAGAGGGAAGGAGACAGTGCAGAATGTAATGTTACAGTCAGAACTAGGATGTAGAGAAAGATCAGTTTAATTTAAGATAGGTCCATTCTAAAGTGTGATGGCAGTAAGGAAGGAACTGATCTTGCATCGGTTGGTACATAATCTCAGACTTTTGTATCTTTTTCCAGATGGAAGAAGGTGGAAGAGAGAATATCCAGGGTGCATGGGGTCCTTGATTGTAAGCCTACTTGTGATGAACAAATCAACATTAAAAAAACTTTTAAATTATGCTGGTTTCCTTTCCGAGGCAGTGGGAAGTGTAGACGAAGTCAATGGATGGGGAGGAGGGGGGTTTGTTTGCATGATGCATTGGACTACATTTTTTAAAATTCGTTCATGGGACATGAGTATCACTGGCTGGCCCGCATTTATTGCCCATTCCTATTTGCCCCTGTTCAGAGATCCATTGAGAGTCAACCACATAGCTGTGGCTCTGGATTCTGCCACACTTCCTGAAGTTGATGACTAAAAGTTAATGAGATAAAGACCCGAGCTCATCCAATACTCTGGGTGGGATCACACTGTATATCCTTTAAAATTGTAGTGAAGCTCGATTATTCCTATATTGTAACCAAAGCGAAAATAATATTTGTCTGGAAAACAGCTCGCATTTATTATCTCTACGTCAGCTATGGTGAAATGAAGATCACGAAAAGGTGACATTGCGCCTGCTTTGAAAGTGTACCAGAGTCTGCGCGATCAGTTACTTTAACAGACACAGTAGTACACCTTGTATCTGTAAGCAGCTCTTTCGTAGAGCCACTGAACCATGAAATAACTGACTTATTTTTACTTTGTCTTGATTGAAAGAAGTACATTATTGCAAAATACAACAGTTTGCTATCAGAAAGTCAGACAAAGCAAGCCAAGGACAATATCAACATTTGCATAACAACATATTTTTCCCATCATTGTTGCACTGGACCAGATACAACCTGCACCACAGTTCTGGAAGGAGATATTTGCCTTGGAGGACATCCAATGCAGGCTTACCAAAATGACAGTAGGGCTGAAAAGGTTAATTTATGAGGGAAGATTGCATTAGCCTGACTAGTATTTCCTTTTTGAGAAGTGATCTGGGGTTTAATATATTAGAAGGGTTTGAAAGTGTAGCTGGGGAGAGAAACTATTTTCTCTGGTGAGGCAGTCCAGAAACAGATGGTCACAATCTTCAAAGGCGATTTAAAAGGAAGATCAGAAAGTATTTTTGACACAAATAGAAATCAAGATGTGTGACTCCCTCTCTTCCCAAAAGATTGTGAATGCTGCAGTGCCCAGTGAGAAGAACCAACTGCTACCTACAGAGTCAGAGAGTGAAGCAGATAAGTCACGGGTGCCGTGTATTGTTCAGGACGCCACCAATGTCAAGGTGGTCACTCATGGCTCACCCTCAACCTTCCTGCAAGACCAACTAAAGACAACCAAAAATCACAAGATGGAGATTGATTTAAGTCCTGACACAGTTGAACATTTGAAAAAACTAAACTCATGCCTGATTTCTTTCATTGAAAATTCATCTATCCACCCTTTGAAAAGCTCACCAGATGTCTAATCCACTCCAATGGCACCTTTGATCTGGATGGGGTTTTAATTCAACAGGATTGTTTAAACACCTATTAAGGGGACTGTGATCTTTCTTCGATTGACAGTTTTATGAGCAGCAAATAATATTGAAGCCAACAGAAAAAATGCTGGAAAATCTCAGCAGGTCTGGCAGCATCTGTAAGGTGAAAAAAGAGCTGATGTTTTGAGTCCAGATGACTCTTTGTCAAAACTTTGCAGAACGTAGAATTGGAGGGGTGGGGGGTGCGGTTTGAGGGGGGTGGAGAAGGTGGGGCATGGGGCAGACAACAAAAATGTCCATTGACCTCAGGTGGGAATTTCCAGTCTTGCTCTAGCGAGTCTGTAAAAATCTGCGCTAAGGGGTAATTGAGCATGGCCAATCCACCGAACCCACGCATCTTTTGGAGTGTGTGAGGAAATCAGAGCACCCAGAGGAAACCCACGCAGACATGGGGAGAACATACAAACTCCACACAAGGTTTCAGCAGCTGATCAGCTGAGGCAGGAGCAAAGCTGGACAGTAAGTGGCCTGAGTGATGACATTAGCATAAGGTCAGAAGCTCATCTTAGGTTCAACATCTACGTTGCAAACTGACTTGTATAACCTCAGAGTCTTTGGAACTGGGCCTGAAATTAAATAAGTGGCTTCAGTCTTCCCAAAAGTCATCATAGTGGCACAGTAGTTAGCATTACTGCTTCACAGTGTCAGGGATCCGGATTCAATTCCAGCCTCGGGTCACTGTCTGTGCAGAATTTGCACATTCTCCCCGTGTCTGCATGAGTTCCCTCTGGGTGCTCCCGTTTCCTCACTGTCCAAAGACATGCGGGTTAAGTTGGTTGGCCATGCTAAAATCCTAGGGTGGAATTATACTGGCATGTTCGTCCAAGGTTCATACGATCCCACCCGAGGCCAACTGAGAATGCCATTCTCCAAGCCTTGCCCGACCCCGGGGTCAGAGCCGGCATGCCAGGAAAATTACAGCCTTAGTGTGCGGAGGATTGGCAAGGTAAATACGTGGGCCTGGGTGAGATAGTGGGTGATGTTGACTGGATGGGTTTATTGCCTTCCTTCTGCAGTGCAGGGATTCTACAATTCTATGAGTATTGGCCACTTCCTTCTGTTTTGAAGCATCAGCTCTTCAGAAATTTAATCCTTCCTGCTCCGTACCCTATCATAAAGCTCCCACACTGCCCTACTCCCCCAACTTGCCCTCCCTCACTAACTTAAAACCCGCCACTTCTCCAACAAACTCCTTGCAGTCCTGACGAAAAGCCGCCCGAGGAATTCTCTCCGCATGGGCAGTGCCGCGTATTTTCTGCTTCTCTTTCAGGCTTTTGGCAAGATTTTCCCCTTCGCCTCACCATGTTTAATCGCTGGTCGCATGTCCTGACTGCTTGTGGGAGCTTGCTGTGCGTAACTTAGCTGCCGCAACATTGCAAGAGCTGGAAAGAATCCCACTGGGTCGTGAAGCGGCGAGAATGTGAGAAGTGTGATATATCCCAGTTTTGCCTCACTTTGTGCCTTCTGGAGCCTGACCAAGATCTCAGTCTGGAGTTCTGCTCCTGCTTAGAGGTCAGCGCACAGGCCAGATTGACAAAGTCATTTGCACCCTGCACCATTCCAAATACCCAACTGGCCTCCAATCCTGCAGCAAGAATCTTCTCAAAGCAGGTTCGGCAAAATAAAGCTGCTCCTCCTGGCACATCTTCCAGGTCTTTCTGGATCATCAAATAAAGGAAATCCAGGCTTGGTGAGTTCAGAGGGGAGTTTTGCTGAGAACTAAGTACCCCCCCCCCTCCCGCAAGCACACCCCCAACATTCCATTGCCATCCTCAAGTATTCCAAAAAAGAGGTTATGTGCTTGAATTTTTTTATTGAAAACAGTTCAAACAGGAAGATTCATTATCCCATTCCAGTTTTGCATTTTTCTTTTTATATAAAAAAAGAGATTAATGGCCCCGTGTGATTAATGACATTGTTGCCGCAGTTTTATTAACGTTCAGGTGCAGTTTACAATGGATAGGGGTTGATTTTTTTTTTCCGAATTCACACTGTCTTCTGTGTGCGCATCAGCAGTTTCTGGCACTCCCGCTGGATTTAAAAATCCCACAGGATGGGGTTGAATCCCGAGCCAGAATTCCACAAGGAGAAGGAAGCATCTCATGGAATCTGTGCAGCGAGAATTTTATGCTGATCTGCTTTCAGTCCCTGGGGAGGTAGGTTGGAGAGCAGTGGGCAGGGCATCACAGCAGATTTCTACATAGTCTCGTGTTAAGCTACAGCAGGAGTTATTAGGACAGATAGCTGGGAGCTTGCTGAAAGACAAAGGCTTAAAGGATCCTAAAGGAGAGAGTGTGATGCAGAGTCAGTTTAGGAAGGTTTATTACCGAGCTTAGGGCCAGCCGCTGAAGCTAAGATAGAGCTAAGTTGATATTATTTTTATTGTGCACGTCAACTGCAAAGTTAAACTAATCAGAGTTCTGAGGCGGACAGGTCAACACGTGAAGAAAAGAATAATCGTTGGCCAATACTTGGAAGCACAGTGGTTAGTACTGCTGCTTCACAGCTCCAGGGACCCGGATTCAAATCCCGGCCTTGGGTCGCTATCTGTGTGGAGGTTGCATATTCTCCCTGTGTCTGCGTGGGTTTCCTCTGCGTGCTCTGCTTTCCTCCCACACTCCAAAGTTGTGCGGGTTAGATGCATTGGCTATGCTAAATTGCCTCTTAGTGTCAGGACATGCATAGGTTAGAGGGATAAGTGGGATGTATAGGTGGGATGGGGCTTGAGTGGGATTGTTGTCGATACAGACTCGATGGGCTGAATGAACTCCTTCAACACTGTAGAGATATTATCATTGTATGAAAATAAGGCCAATTTATTGCAACATGGTTACTGGGCTACTGGGCAGACCTCAGCTTGTGACATGCCATGGGATTATTCACACCCATCTAAGACATTGACTAGGACTTAGGTTCCACATCTCATGATTCTATGTCAGTAGAAAACAGGGGAGTCAAAGAATCATAGAATCACTACAGTGTAGAAAGATACCATTCAGCCCATGGAGTCTTCACCAACAACGATCCCACCTAGTCCCTATTCCCCTAACCCCACTAAGGGACAATTTAGTATGACCAGTCAACCTAACCGGCAAATCTTTGGACTGTGGGAATAAACCGGAATACCTGGAGAAAACCCACGGAGATAGGGGGAGAACGTGCAAACTCCACACAGACAGTGACCCAAGCGAGGAATCGAAACCGGGTCCGTGCACTGAGAAGCAGCTGTGCTAACCACTGTGCCACCATTTCTATTCATCCCCAGTCTCCTGTCCAACGCCCACTGAAAACAGTTGATTGATTGGATCATTATTTCACTGTTGTCTGTGGGAGCTTGCTGTGCACAAATTGGCTGCTGTGTTTCTTGCATCACAACGATAGTTGTGGCCCATGAAGGAGGGAGGTTGGGGGGTTGGGAGGGGCAAGGACAACTTGTTCTTCATGTGGATTATTCAATAGGGCATGACCATCCCATTGCTGGCACCTTGCCTCATGAAGCTGGTGACCTTCAGTACCATCCATCATCTATTGAACCCCAGACTGGCTGCAGAGGTGTCCCCAATCTGAACTCTCAAATGCTCAGATTCACTGTCTATCTGCATCTGGTGGGACGCTAATCCATATCCATGTCCCTGCCGCAAAGAATGTTCAAACTTTCTTGGTAACAGGATCGCCGGCGCTTTTTTCCCAGTCCTTTGGTGCCCAGCTCACCTTCTCCCCACGCACACCCTGGGATCTTATCCTGGTCGATGGGCTGAATGGCCTCTGTCTGTGCTATGGACATTTATGTAAATTCCCCATGGATGTTGCTGCATCGCACACACATCGCCATTTGTACCCATAATTTCTACAGTACTTTGGAATCTACTTAAAACTGACGAATTGTGAAGCGTTTCACATTAGTTATCGTAAGTCATTAAGGATGGGCTTTTTCCCCGATGACTAATACCCCTTCTTCCTATGTGCACTGTTAATTAATGAGGTAATTTAAAAGTCCCCTGGGATTTGACTTATTCTCCGAGCACATTTCTTTTGAAACTTATTTTAGAAATACATAGCAGAAAAAAAGAGAATTTAATGCTCCTGCAGACTTACATTTATCGGAACAAGATGAAATGAGGTGATTTGTACCTGCCCTTTTCTTGATTAAATGCACACTTACTCTTGCTTTGAGATCTTTATCTCTTAAAGAAGCATTTCCATTTGGATAGTAGACTGGGTAAAGTAAGAGCTCATACTTATCCTAGGGGGAGGCAGTGGCTTAGTGGTATTATCACTAGACTATTAATCTAGAAGCTCAACTACTTTCTTGGAGATCCGAATTCAAATCCTACCATGAAATTAAATTCAATAAAACATAACTTGGAATTAAAAATCTACTGATGAAAACTTTGCCAATTGTTAGGAAAAACCCCATTTGGTTCACTATCATGGGAAGGAAATCTTGCCGTCCTTGCCTGATCTGGCCTACATGAGACTACAGAGACACAGCAACGTTGGTGACTCTCAACTGAACAAGGGCAACTCAGGATGGGCAATAAATGCTGACCAGCCAACGAGGCCCATAGTCTCTGAATAAAAATAAATCCAGTACCTTTCCAATCCCCATTTTGTTTCAGAGTGCTTCAACAACAAATTGCATTCATATAGCACTTTTAACAGGGTGTAAAATAGAGAAACATCATCAGACCAGATGTGACATTAAGTCATAGAATCATAGAACTTCCACAGTGAGGCCACTCTGTCCATTGAATAGGCACCAACTCTCCGACAGAGCATCATCACCTCCCGCCTCATTTGCTTAACCCCATGCAATTACCCCTCTAATTCCCCTCACTTACACAATTGGGTTAATAAGAGGCAATTTAGCACGGCCAATACACCTAACCAGCACATCTCTGGGGTGTGGAAGGAAACTGGTGCACCCAGGGGAAATCCACACAAACACAGGGAGAATGTGCAACTTCCACACAGACAGTGACCTGAGACTGGAATTGAACCTGGATCCCTAGCACTGTGAGGCTGCAGTGCTAACCACTATGCCACCGCCCACAACTCTTAAGTGAAGTTCTTCCTCATCTCAGTCCTGAATTGCTTACCCCTTATTTTTAGACTGTGATCCCTCGTTCTGGACTTCCCTAATACTGGGAATATTCTTCCTGCATCTAGCCTGTTCATAGAACATAGAACATTACAGCGCAGAACAGGCCCTTCGGCCCTTAATGTTGCACCGACCAATTGAGAAAAAGCAATGACCCTCTAACCTAAACCATTCCCTTTTCATCCATAAACCTAGCACTGACCACTTAAACGCCCCCAAACTTGGCGCATCTACAACTGTAGCAGGCAGGGCATTCCATACCCTTACCACCCTCTGGGTAAAGAACCTACCTCTGACATCTGTCCTATAACTACCTTAATTTAAAGCTATGTCCCTCGTGCTAGCTTTCTCCATCCGAGGAAAAAGGCTATCACTGTCCACCCTGTTCAGTTTGATGAGGGTTTTATATGTTACTATGTGATCCTCTCTCATGCTTTTAAATTCCAGTGAATACAAACCCAGTTGATCCAGTCTCTCCTCATATGTCAGTCCTGCCATTCCAGGAATCAGTCTGGATTCCCTCAATAGCAAGAATTTGGCCTCCTCAGACAAGGAGACCAAAACTGCACACAATACTCAAAGTGTGGTCTCGTTAAGACCCTGTATAACTGCAGCAAGACATCCTTACTCCTATACTCATGTCCTCTTTCTATGAAGGTCTGCATGCCTTTAGCTTTTCTCACCTTACTAGTCCATGCTAACAGTATAGTAAAGCAGCATCTCTCCAAGCACCCTTCAAATTAAATGCCCAGATATAACAGTGGGGCATGCAATTTCCTGCTGCCTGCTGGGAACAGCATTGGGGAACCCACTAATGAATAATTAATAAGCCCACAAGGTGGACGGCACGGTGGCACAGTGGTTAGCACTGCTGCTTCATAGATCCAGGATCCTGAGTTTGACTCCTGGCCCGGGTCACTGTCTGTGTGGAGTTTGCACATTCTCCTCGTATCTGCGTGGGTTTCCTCCGGGTACTCCAAAGATGTGCGGAGTAAGTTGATTGGCCATGCTAAGAAATTGCCCCTCAGTGTCCAGGAATGTGTAGGTTAGAAGGATTAGTGGGTATAATGTGTTGGGATATGAGGGGTAGGGACTGGGTGGGATTGTGTTCGGTGCAAACTCGATGGGCCAAAGGGTCTCTTTCTGCACTGTAGGGTTCTGTGGTGTAATTCGGTGCAATCTCCCACTGGGCTCCATGGCAGACGATACACTCACATCCCATCCCCAATATGGAACCAAGGGTCAGAACAGTAAATCCTGACCAAGATTTTATTGCCATCTATTCTGGTCCCTTCACACCAATGCTATAGTTAAGAAAGCCCACCAACGCCTCTACTTTCTCAAGAGGCTAAGGAAATTTGACATATCCGCTTCAGTTCTCACCAACTTTTATAGCTGCATCATAGAAAGCATCTTTTCCAGATGTATCACAGCTTGATATGGTTCCTGCTCTAACCAAGACCGCATAAACTATAAAGCTTGTGAATGTAGCCCAGTCCATCACACAAACCAGTCTCCCATCAATTGACTGTGTCTACACTTCCCACTGTCTTGGAAGAGCAGCCAGCATAATCAAGGACCTTAGATATCCCAAACATACTCTCTTTTCCGGTGGGAAATGATACAAAAGTATCATTTGAGTCATGTACCAACCAACTCGAGAACAGCTTCTTCCCTGTTGCATTCAGGCTTTTGAATGGACTTACCTTATATTAAGCTGATCTTTCTCTACACCCTTGATATGTCTGTAACACTATATTCTATAACCTCTCCTATCTTTCCCCCACATGTACTCTATGAATGGGATGTTTTGTCTGTGTAGTGAGCAAGAAACAATACTTTTCACTGTATTCCAATATATGTGACAGTAACAAATCAAAGCCAATTAAATCAAATCAAATCAACTAAGTTCTTCATCTCTTTCATTTTCAAATATTGAATTTGTTTAATCTTCTACAGATTATTCATGGCCTTACTACGTAAAGAGAATCCCACTTGGGGATTGATGTGATATCCTGCACAAATAACATGTAGATTCAGTTGGACAGTTCAGGCTGCTCATGTCTGCTATATGTTAGCGGCTCCTTTACTACCCAGATGGCACCAAACCTCCTGTTACACTGTTAACTTTTAACAGTTTAAACTGGAAGCTCTTTATTCAGATGGAGTGATACAAATAGCTCCTTTTATTATTGGAGCTCTTGTGCCATATCAGAAAGTGCCAGATACTGGGAATGGGTGGAGGGGTGGGGGGATTTACAGTAGATCGAGTCTGCCAGAAACGTAGAAAAACATAGAAACTAGAAGCATGAGTAGTCCATTCGCCCTTTGAGCCTGCTCCACCATTCATTTTGATCATGTCATATCCCTTGATCCCTTTAGCCCCAAGAGCTATATTTAATTTCTTCTTGAAATCACACGTTTTGGCCTCAACTACTTTCTGTGATAGTGAATTCCACATATTCACTGCTCTCTGGGTGAAGAGATTTCTTCGGTCCCACAGTGTCAAGGACCTGGGTTCGAGTCCCGGCTTGGATCACCATTTGTGTGAAGTCTGCACGTTCTCCCTGTGTCTGCATGGGTTTCCTCCGGGTGCTCCGGTTTCCTCCCACAGTCTGAAAGACATGTTGGTTAGATGCATTGATTGTTATAATTCTCCCTCAGTGTACCCGAACAGGCACCAGAGTGTGGCGGCTGGGGGATTTTCACAGTAACTTCATTGCACTGTTAATGTAAGCCTATTTATGACTAATAAATAAAGTTTAACTTATCCTCAAACATGTTCCTTTCAGAGAGGAAATTATACATTGCTAATATTTTCAACAGTTTATTCTGTTTTGTTTTGAGCTCATGTCTATATTATATTTTGTTACTTATCCTATATTTAGGGTGGCATGGTGGCACAGTGGTTAGCATTGCTGCCTGGGTTCGATTCCTGTCTTGGGCCACTGTCTGTGTGGAGTTTGCACATTCTCCCCGTGTCTGCGTGGATTTCCTCTGGATGCCCTGGTTTCCCCTCACATTCCAAAGATGCACGGGTTAGGTTGATCGGACATGCTAAATTAGTATCCTGGCATGTGATAGGTTAGAGGCATTAACAGGGTAACTAAGCGGGATAGGGCCTAGGTGGGATTGTTGCTGGTGCAGCCTTGATGGGCTGAATAGCCTCCTTTTGCCCTGTAGTGTTCTGTGGCTTCTATGATATGCCAACTCTGAGGTGGTGACGGGTGTGTGGAGAGGAGGTTTTAATCCGTTCTGTGAGCTGAACAGCTTGATTCAAGCCTATCTGCAGCTCTGCTGTAAGTCTGTCAAAGATTTGAGGAGACCAGATGCTGTTGGATTCCGCTTGTATGAGACAAGCCAAATTCCCAGCAGCCTGCACCAGCTGCCTTATCCCTGCTTGGCCACAATTCCCAGAAACTGGGTCAGCAGGTAATCTGATCGTATCTTTTTACAACCTATCCTTATAAGTCCTTGTATCATTCAGCCTTGCCTGATTTGGTGCCCTGTTGCTCACAACACCGGGAGATTTATAATGGTTTAATTAAGACTTATTTGAAATGTTTTCTTCCGGAGATTACTTTGCAACAACAAAACCAATAAGTACACAATACCAACAGAAAATAGAGCCCTTTCCTCAACACCTTCTGTTTAGAGATCAGTGTCAAAGGTATAAATGCATATTGGAATTTTTCAGCACAAGACACACTCCAGAGCAGAGTATCCCAGAATTAGACAGTGCAGAAGGAGGCTATTCAGCCCATCATGCCCATGATGGCTCTTTCCTAGAGTTATCAGCCAAGTCTCCAGTTTTTCTCCTTTATTTTCCCTGTCAAGCACCAACCCAATTCCTGTTTGGAAGTTTCTCTTTATTTACTCAAACTGAACCCATCATTAGCGCATCTCTATCAAATCTTTCCTGTAGCCTTCTCTTGCTCATAGGGTGACGCTATTATTTTCTCCTGAGTCTCCATGTAACTGCCCTCCCCTCGCCCTTCCCAGTATCATTGCAGTAAATTCCCTCTCTCTCTCCAAAGCTTCGGCATTCTCTTTCTTCACTGAAAGCGCGGTGATGCGGAATTAAGAGCTGGATTCTCCGACTTCACTCACAGTTGGGGTTCTCCGGGTCCTGCTGCAGGAAGTGGGGATTTGGCTAAGTGCCAAATTCTTCATCCTCGTGGCTACGATGGAGGGGTGTAAGCAGCCGGAATATTTCATCCGTAAGATGATGAGAAGGAGCTACTTGGCTCCTCGAGCCTTCTTCCACTAGTCAATGGTTAATCTTATGGTGTCTTAAACTCCATTGTCCTGTCTGCCTCCCATAACCCTTGACTCCCATGTAGGATAAAAATGTGTTTAATTTAGCCTTGGATATACTGAAGAGAACACAATATTCTAGCCAGGGTCAATAGGCAGTGTTTTGTAAAGGTTCAGTATAGTTTCCTTGCTTGCAACATCATGTAACAATGTCATGGGGCTGCTGGACAAGGCTATACCTACGAACATGTGCCAGTTGTGATCTCTGGTCTGTCCCATTCACTGAGTTAAGCTGAAGCAGAGACTGGCAGTTGGAGGTGGCCAAAGAACATCAGCTTCAAGGGCACTGAGCTCAGGGAGCCAGGCGTTCCGACTTGTAATCGCTATCTGGTGACTACTGCTGCAAATCTGCCAAGAAATGCATCAAATGTTCAGGGCAGAAACAGGCCATTCATTCCAATGGGTTTATGTTCCACAGGAGTCTCCCTCCACCCGAAAAACATGCCCTTCAATTCCACAATGGTTAGCACTGCTGCCTCACAATGCCAGAGACCCAGGTTCAATTCCCACCTCGGGTCACTGTCTGTGCAGAGTCTTTACACAGGATGTGAGAGCCGCTGGCTGGGCCAGCATTTATTGGCTGTCCCTACCTGTCCTCCATTTCCGAGGACATTTGGAGTCACGTGTAGGGCAGATCAGGTGAGGACAGCAGATTTCCTTCCCTAAACGACATTTGCCAACCAATCCAACCAAGGTTTTTAGGACAATTGTCATCATTTGACCTTTAATTCCAGATATTTATTGAATTCAAATTTCACGACCTTCTGTCATGAGATTTGAACCTGGGTCCCCAGATCTTTCCCTGGATGACTAACCCAGTCACCATACCATGTGCCATTGTCTCCCCCAGGGCTGCTTCCAGCAATCATAGAATCCTACAGCATGGAAGAAAGCCATTTGGCCCATCAAGCCTGCACTGACTATAATCCCACCCACCCTATAACCCCATATACTCACCCTAGCTGGTTCCCCTAACACTCGGGGTAATTTAGCATGGCCAACCCACCTAAACTCCGCATAGGCAGTGACCCAAACCGGGAATCGAACCCAGGTCCCTGACGTCGTGA
Source organism: Sphyrna mokarran (assembly GCA_024679065.1). Lineage (NCBI taxonomy): Eukaryota > Metazoa > Chordata > Chondrichthyes > Carcharhiniformes > Carcharhinidae > Sphyrna > Sphyrna mokarran. The sequence goes on from JAGIQG010000018.1 coordinate 36,988,662, forward strand.
GGCAGCAGTGCTAACCATTGTGCCACCACGGTGTTGATGCCTATCGAGAAGTAGGTGTATTTTTACCTCATGTGATCTTAGCGACACAGCCGTAACCAAAGCAATGCTGCCGGCATGTTCCCAGCAATGTAACTTCATTGCTCCTTACCCCGACATCAAACAACACATCCAAATTCCAATATGGTCGCTCGCAACAAATTATCTCTAATTATTTAGCTCGGGAAGCCAGTTCTGTCGAGGGAAAGAAAGAAATGAGAAAGGATGCCAGTTATTTTGTTTACACTTTTTGCTACTTCCAATTAAAATTCTGACAAGGTATTTAGCATTCACAGTTTTAAAAAAAGAGCCTTATTCTTTGAGCAGAAAGCTTTAGCTCCCTGACATGGCAGTCTGTCTGATGATTACAGACGTGCAGTTAATTAAGTCAAACAACAATGTTTGATTACTGGTAATGAAACAATATATACTCCATACTTATATCAGGAGGATACAAAAGCCTTTGGAATCCAGGAGAGCATTTCCAGCATTGTGACAACATAATTGATGGGCTCGGAGTGCGGATTTGTGATGTGTGTTAGCATCTTGACTGCAAGGAATTTGTTCTTTCTTGTGACTGCTGCGTATTTATCTGTCTCCAAGCCAAGAAGAGCATCCAACATGCCAGCATTGGAAGAAACTTCTACCCGCCTTCTGAAATGTACACTGGCTGAGGATGTTATGTTGTTTCTGATTCATTCCTGGGACATGGGCACCGCTGGCTGGCCGGCATTTATTGCCCATCCCTTGGAGGACATTTGAGAGTCAATCACATTGCTGTGGCTCTGGAATCATATGTAGGCTAAGGACGGCAGATTTCCTCCGCTAAAGGACATTAGTGAACCGGATGGGTTTTTACGGCAATTGAGAATGGTTTCGCGGGCATCAGTAGATTTTTAATTGCAGGTTTATTTTATTGAATTTAAATTCCACCATCTGCCATGGCGGGTTTCAAACCCGGGTCCTTGTAACATTAGCTGAGTAACATTAGCTATGCAGGAAGGCTTATGTGAGTGACTGTGCCCTAGACTTTGAACAATTGTGTCATCCAAGTTTATGTCAGCACCCAGACCCTACAGCAGTCACCCTCTCCCGGTGGGCCTGTCACTCAGCTCCCAGATCCGACAGCAGTCACCCTCTCCCACTGGGCCTGTCACTCAGCACCCAGACCCAACAGCAGTCACCCTCTCCTGCTGGGCCTCTCACTCAGCACCCAGACCCGACAGCAGTCACCCTCTCCCACTGGGCCTGTCACTCAGCTCCCAGACCCGACAGCAGTCACCCTCTCCCGCTGGGCCTCTCACTCAGCACCCAGACCCGACAGCAGTCACCCTCTCCCACTGGGCCTGTCACTCAGCTCCCAGACCCGACAGCAGTCACCCTCTCCCGCTGGGCCTGTCACTCAGCTCCCAGACTCGACAGCAGTCACCCTCTCCCACTGGGCCTGTCACTCAGCACCCAGACCCTACAGCAGTCACCCTCTCCCGCTGGGCCTCTCACTCAGCACCCAGACCCGACAGCAGTCACCCTCTCCCGCTGGGCCTGTCACTCAGCACCCAGACCCGACAGCAGTCACCCTCTCCCGCTGGGCCTGTCACTCAGCACCCAGACCCGACAGCAGTCACCCTCTCCCGCTGGGCCTGTCACTCAGCACCCAGACCCGACAGCAGTCACCCTCTCCCACTGGGCCTGTCACTCAGCACCCAGACCCGACAACAGTCACCCTCTCCCGCTGGGCCTGTCACTCAGCACCCAGACCAGACAGCAGTCACCCTCTCCCGCTGGGACTGATCCTCCGATTGTGCAGCATTCCCTCAGTACTGACCATCCGATTGTGCAGCATTCCCTCAGTACTGACCCTCTGATAGTGCAGCACTCTCAATAAATTTGGTTGCATCCAAAGCACTGCTGCCTATATTCTAACCTGTGTCCCATTCGCCGTTGTTCATTGAGTGGGCATACTGACTCATGTTAGCTCCCAATGCTGAGGGAGTGCTGCACAAAGAGTCAGTACAGAGGGAGTGCTGCGCTATCAGAGGATCAGTACTGAGGGACTGCTGCATTGTCAGAGGGTCAGTGCTGAGAGAGTGCTGCACTGTCTGAGGGTCAGTGCTGAGAGAGTGCTGCACTGTCTGAGGGTCAGTGCTGAGAGAGTGCTGCACTGTCAGAGGGTCAGTGCTGAGAGAGTGCTGCACTGTCAGAGGGTCAGTGCTGAGAGAGTGCTGCACTGTCAGAGGATCAGTGCTGAGAGAGTGCTGCACTGTCAGAGGGTCAGTACTGAGGGAGCGCTGCAGTCTGAGGGTCAGTACTGAGGGAGCGCTGCACTGTCAGAGGGTCAGTACTGAGGCAGTGCTGCACTGTCAGAGGGTCAGTACTGAGGCAGTGCTGCACTGTCAGAGGGTCAGTACTGAGGGAGTGCTGCACTGTCAGAGGGTCAGTACTGAGGGAGTGCTGCACTGTCAGAGGGTCAGTACTGAGGGAGTGCTGCACTGTCAGAGGATCAATACTGAAGGAATGTTGCGCTGTCAGAACTACCATAATTTGGATGAGGACTTTAACCAATCAAGGCTCTCTTGGCTCTCTCAGGTGGATGGGAGATATCCCATGGCTCTATTTTGAGGAAGAGTGGTGGATTTGTCCTAGATGTCACAACCAATGTCTACTTCGAACAAACATTAGAAAAAACAGAGGATCTAGTTCTAATCCCTTTGCTGTTTGTGCGAGCTTGCTGTGTGCAAATTGATTGCTGCATTGCTTGTATTATAACAGTCTACACCAATGGTGATGAAGTGGAAATGGTCGAGAGCTTCGTGTTTCTAGGTATCCAAATCACCAACAATCTATCCTGGTCCCTCCATGCTGATGCTATAATTAAGAAAGCCCACCAATGCCTTTACTTTTTCAGGATGCTAAGGAAATTTGGCATGTCTTACCAATTTCCACGTGTGCACCATAGAAAGCTTACTTTGTGGTTGTATCACAGCTTGTTACAGCTCCTGTTTGACCAAGATTGTAAGAAACTAGAAAGGGTTGTGACTGTAGCCCAGTCCATCATGCAAATCAGCCTGCCATCCTCTGACTCTGTCTACACTTTCTGCTGCCTCGGGAAAGCAGCCAGCCTAATTAAGGATCCCATGCGTGGCGGACATTCTCTTTTCCACCTTTTTCCTTCAGGAAAAAGATATGTAAGTCTGAGAACACATTCCAACTGACTCAAGAACAGCTTCTTTCCTGCTGCCATCAGATTTTTGAACAGACCTACCATACATTAAGCTGATCTCTACACCTTAGCTATGACTGTAACATTATATTCTGCACACTCTCCTTCACTTCTTCCCTTTGTAACCCATGAATGGTATGTTTTGCCTATAAAGCATGCAAGAAACAATACTTTTCACTGTACCCCAATACATGTGGCATTAATAAATCAAATCATATCAGTGACTACACCTCAGAAGTACTTCAATGGCTGTAAAGTGCTCTGCGATTGAGAAAGATGCTATACAAATGCAAGACTTTATACCTTTCATCACATCTCCATTTCAAATCTCTTGCTGGATTGAATCTGAAGCGATCACTATCTCTGCGCACCCATCCCACTGTCAATCAAAGCATTGCTGGTAAAGGTTAAAGTGTTTGTGTTGGCTTTCTCAAACTCTTTTCACAGGATTTCTTTATCATTCTTCACACTACCAGATAATGGCACCAAACAAACTTTTTCTTTTTTCTTGTGGGCTGGGTCATCATCAAACACTTCCAGATCAAGTACAAATCACAGAGGCTTGAGGGCAACATCTATTTCCAGGCTGGCGGTTGCTCCGGTTGATGGACTGATGCATTGTTGCTGAGAGGTCATTTCCCCTTGTGGGAGAACCTGGGACCAGAGGGAATCATCTCAGACTAAGGGGGTACCCATTTAAGATTGAGCTGAGGACAAATTTCTCCTTTCAGAAGGTAGTGAATCCATGGAATTCTTTGCCACAAAAGGCCCGTAGAGACTAGGTCATTAAGTTTGTTCGAGGGATGACGTTGACAGATTTTTAACCAAAAGCAGAAAATGCTGGAAAATCTCAGCAAGTCTGACAGCATCTGTGGAGAGAGAATAGAGCAAATATTTCCAGTCTGGTTGACCCTTCATCAGAGCACCTGCAGTAATCAGATTTTTAATCAATAAGGCAATCAAGGGTTACGGGGATAGGCAGGAGTTGAGCATTATCGCATCAGATCAATCCTGGTCTCATTGAATGGTGAAGCAGACTCAATGGGCTGAACGGCCTCCTTCTGTTCATGCATCTTATGGTCTTTTATGAAACTTAAAAGCAAAGAAGAAAAAGAACTTGCATTTATATAGCACCTATAAACAGAAAAACACCCCAAGGCTGACCACAGGAATGATTATCAAATAAAGTCTGCGCCACATAAGGAGGTGTTCAATACTGAGCAAAATCTTTATTAAGGAGATAGGGAAGGTGGAGAATGAACATCTTCTGGGAGCCATGATGTGGAGATGCCAGTATTGGGCTGGGATGGGGCACCGTAAGAAGTCTCACAACACCAGGTTAAAGTCCAACAGGTTTATTTGGAATCACGAGCTTTCAGAACTCTGCTCCTCAGGTGATTGGAGAGGTAGGTTTCACAAACATGGCATATATAGACAAATACATAATTGCAAGATAATTATGGATTGAAATGCGAAGAATGGTTGGCTTGCGAGTCTTTACAGGTAATCAGATCTTTACAGGTACGAACAGTGTGCATGGAGAGAGGGATAATCACAGGTTACAGAGGTATGGATAGTCTCAAACCAAGACAGTTAGCAGGATTCTGCAAACCCAGGCAGTATGGGTGGGAGTTGCAGATAGTGTGACATGAACCCAAGATCTCGGTTGAGCCCATCTTCATGGAACTTGGCTAACAGTTTCTGCTTGGCAATTCTGCAGTGTTGCATATCTTGAAGGTCGCCTTGGAGAATGTTTAAGTGAAGATTGGAGGCTGATTGCCCTTGACTATTGAAGTGTTCCCCGACTGGAAGGGACCATTCCTGCCTGGCGATTGTTGCTTGGTGTCTGTTCATCCATTATCGTTGCGTCTGCATGGATTCACTGAGAGGAGACCATAGGGGAGATCGCTACGGTCTTTCTTCTGGGAGAAGAGAGAGGTAGAGATGTTTAGGCAGTGATTCCAGAACTTAGGGTCTTGGCAATTGAAGAAATGGCCCTGAATGTCGGAGTGATGGAAATCGGGGGTGTGCAGAAGGCCAGAATTTGTGGATTGCAGATACCTCTGAGGGGCTGGAGGAGGTTACGGAGATGTGAGGCATTGGAGAGATCTGAACACGAGGGTGAGAATTTGAAAATTGAGGTGCTGTTGAAACTGGAACCTCTGTCGCTAAGTGAACACAGGGAACAGCAGGAGCGTGTCGCTGAGCATGGCATATAAAGCAGATTGATAATTCACTCTCATTCAAGTCTGTTTCCACCTCCCACATTACCTTAAATACCTGAGTGGTCAGGGTTACAATCCACCCATTACTATTTCAATAATGGATATCAGCATTGTGAGATCGTGGAGTCCCTCCACCACTATCCCCCGCCACCAAACAACAGAATTACAACAACTCTTCTGTCTGAACTGATAAGGTGAAAACAGAAATGCCAAACCGAGGCATTACGGTAATTAACGCGGCTTGAGTGAAAAAAAATCCAGCAACTGATGCTAATTATGTATTCCAGTAATTACTTGTTACCTGATAAACACTCTAGACACGTGAGGAGAAACCTTAGGCTTTGCAATCTCCTGACTATACAGGGAGATACACTTCTATCCAGCTGAGGAGGTGGCAGGAATGTGTCTAGCCTCAGAAGGGAAAGAGAAACTGCAGTGATACAAGGCTGCTGATTAGGTGGTAATGTGCCTTATTATCTCAGTCTCAATGCAGCCACAGACACTCCTTTACAGCACTTATTAGTGACTCATTATTTCGACACATCTGCAACCAGAATGTTTCTGCATCTCAGCTCTTCCTGACTGCGCACATCTAACCCACCAGCCACCCCCCCCCCCCCCCACCACAGCAGACCCACTGTGAACAAGAGAAAGGGCCACAAAACAGGACTGCTGGCAAAGTGGATGCTCATGGCCTCAACCGGGATGCTGGGTTCATGTCACACTCTCTGTAGCCCCCCATGACTTGCCTGGGCTTGTAAAATCTCACTTAGCGTCCTATCTGGAGACATCTCTTTAACTTATGCTAATGCTCTCACACTGTCTGCATCTTTAAGACTTGAATAGCAGGTGAGCTGTAAAGACTTGCATTCTAATCAGTATTCTGTAAACCGTGTGTGACTTTATATGCCCTTCTCTGATCAGAACCTTCCACACACCCGAGGGAGGAACACTATTTCCTAGATCTTGTGAGATTGCTATCAAATAAACTGGTTGGATTCTAACCTAGTGCTATGAGACTTCTTACTGTGTTTACCCCAGTCCAACGCTGGCATCTCTACATCATCCTCATGGAATAACAGAGATTGTAGCAGCGTAGACCCAGAATTGGCTGAGTGATAGTTTTAAGTTTAAATTTATTTATTATTCTCACAAGTAGGCTTACATTACAGCTTTTCTTGCTTGGGTTTCCTCCGGATATTCCGGTTTCCTTCCATAGTCCACAGATATGCAGGTTTAGGTGCATTAGCTATGATAAATTGCTCCTTAGTGTCCCAGGATATATAGGTTGGAGGGATTAGCGGGGGAAATGTGTGGGATTATGAGGATAGGGCCGGTAGGGGAAGAGGGTGGGTGGGACTATTGTCAGTGCAGATTCAACGGGCTGAATGGCCTCTCTCTACACTGTAGGGCTTCTATGATTCAATGATTCTATGATTCTCTGACAAAGGATCATCTGGACTTGAAGTATCAGCTCTTTTTTCTCTTTACAAATGCTGCCAGGCCTGCTGAGATTTTCCAGCATTTTCTCTAGGCTTACATTAACACTGCAATGAAATTACTGTGAAAATTCCCTAGTCGCCACATTCTGGCACCTGTTTGGGTACACTAAGGGAGAATTTAGCATGGCCAACATACCTAATCAGACTGTAGGAGGAAACCGGAGCACCCGGAGAAAACCCACGCAGGTATGGGAAGAACGTGCAGACTCCACACAGACAGTGACCCAAGCTGGGAATTAAACCTAGGCGCCTGGTGCTCTGAGGCAGCAATGCTCATCACTGCCACTATGCTGCCCCTTGAAGTAGACAGTCATGGCGAAGGGTATTTATTTGGATTGGATGACGGGGGTCCCAAGGGTCAGTATATATTTCCTTGATATCTACTAATGGCCGAGACTCAGACATAGAGGGCACACATTCAAAACATTCAATTACTGCAAAACCTGAAAACAGAAAATAAGAATAGGAGCAGGCCATTCGGCCCTTCAAACCTATTCTAACATTCAACCTGATCATGACTCATCTTCTATATAATCTGATTTGATTATTATTGTCACATATATTAACATACAGTGAAAACTATTGTTTCTGGCACTCTGTACAAACAAAACATACCATTCATAGAGAAGGAAAGGGGAAAGTGCAGAATATAGTGTTACAGTCATAGCTAGTGTGTACAGAATGCTGAAACTTAATGCAAGGTAAGTCCATTCAGAAGTCTGATGGCAGCAAGAAAGAAGCTGTTCTTGAGTTGGTTGGTATATGATCTCAGATCTTAGATCAATACCAATACTCTCCTCAAACCACTTGACACCTTGACAGTTTACAAACCTGATCTATTTCTTTTTTAAATACATTCAGCAATTTGCCCTCCGCCACCTTGTGTGGCAGAGAAATCCACAGGTTCACCATCTTCCGAGTGAAGAACTTTTCCTTGTCTCAGTTCTAAATAGCCTACCCCATATCCTGAGACTGTGACCCCTTGATCTAGACCCTCCCCAGCCAGAGGAAACAACATCCCTCTGACCTTTTCAGGACATTTCATGTTTCAATTAGATCCCCTCTCATTCTTTCAAGTTCCAATGAATACAAGCCCTGTGGCCCCAAACTCTCCTCAGTTAGGTATCAGTCTGTGAACTTTGATGCATTTCCTCCACAGAACCATAGCACCATAGAATCCCTACAATACAGATAGAACATAGAACATAGAACATTACAGCCCAGTATAGGCCCTTCGGCACTCGATGTTGCGCCGGCCAGTGGACTCTCTAACCTAAACTATTCCAATATCATCCATATGCCTATCCACCGAACACTTGAATGCCCCCAAAGTAGGCGAGTCCACAACTGCTGCAGGCAGGGCATTCCACGCCCTCACCACCCTCTGTGTAAAGAACCTGCCTCTGACATCCGTCCTATAACTACCACCTCTTAATTTAAAGTTATGTCCCCTCGTGTTGGTCATCACCATCCGAGGAAAAAGGCTCTCACTATCCACCCTATCCAATCCCTTGATCATCTTATACGCCTCAATTAGGTCACCGCGTAACCTTCTTCTCTCTAATGAAAATAACCTCAGGTCCCTCAGCCTTTCCTCATAAGGCCTTCCCACCACACCAGGCAACATCCTGGTAAACCTCCTCTGCACCCTTTCCAATGCTTCCACATCTTTCTTATAATGCAGCGACCAGAACTGTACGCAATACTCCAAGTGCGGCCGCACCAGAGTTTTGTACAGTTGTAACATAACCTCACGGCTCCTAAATTCAATCCCTCTACCAATAAAAGCTAACACACCGTACGCCTTCTTAACAACTTTATCAACCTGGGTGCCAACTTTCAAAGAGCTATGTACTTGTACCCCAAGATCCCTCTGCTTGACAACACTATTAAGAGTCCTAATGGAGGGCCATTTGGCCCATCAAGTCCACTTTGACTCTTTGAAGGCCCACCACCCCACCCTTATCCCCATAAACTCCCACATTTACCATGGCCAATTTGATTTGACTTGATTTGATTTGCTTTTGTCACATGTATTTTCATATAGTGAAAAATACTGTTTCTTGCACACTGTACAGATAAAGCATACCATTCATAGAGAAGGAAAGAAGAGAGTGTAGAATGTAGTGTTACCGTTATAGCTAGGGTGTAGAAAAAGATCAACTTAATGTAAGGTAAGTCCATTCAAAAGTCTGACAGCAGCAGAGAAGAAGCTGTTCTTGAGTCAGTTCAGAGAGGGGTGAGGTCCTATATGAATAATTCTCATCAGTATTTACTGTTCAGAAAAGCATGGATGTTGGGGAACATGGGGAAATAAATTGTGATGTCCTGAGGAGTGCACATATTAAGAGAAGGAGATGCTGGAAATCTTAAAGCGCATCAAAGTAGATAAATTCCCGGGACCTGATGAAGTGTATCCCAGGACGTCGTGGGAGGCTAGAGAAGAAATTGCAGATCGCTTAGCCGAGATATTTGAATCATCGATTTCACAGATGAGGTACCTGAAGATTAGAAAGTGGCAAATGTTGTGCCTTTGTTTAAAAAGGGCTGCAGGAAAAAGCCTGGGACCTACAGGCCAGTGAACCTCACATCTGTGGTGGGTAAGTTGTTGGAAGGTATTTTGAAAGACAGGATCTACGGGCATTTAAAAAAGCACGGACTGATTAGGGACAGTCAGCATGGCTTTGTGAGTGGAAAATCATGTCTCATAAATTTGATAAGAGATTTTTGAAGGGGTAACCAAGAAGGTAGACGAGGGCTATGTAATTGATGTTGTCTACATGGGCTTTAGCAAGGCCTTTGACAAGGTAACACATGGTAGGTTATTGCACAAAGTTAAAATCTTACAGGATCCAAGGTGAGATATCCAAATAGATATAAAATTGGCTTCTTGGCAGAATGTAGAGATGCCGGCGTTGGACTGGGGCAGTAAGAACTCAGTAAGAATTTAGCAACACCAATTTAAAATCCAACCGATTTATTTGATAGTAAATTTGCGAGCTTTCGACACTCCGTATCTTTGTCAGGCAAATGCAGTGAACACTAAATTCTTACTGAGTTCTTCTTGACAGAAGCCAGAGGGTGGTTAGAGAGAGTTCTTTTTCAAACTGGAGGTCTGTGATCGGCAGTGTGCCTCAGGGATCAGTGCTAGGTCCACTGTTAGTGTCATCTTCAAACTTACTAACCATGCCCCCTACATTTTCACCCAAATCATAAATATAAATGACAAATAAGATTGGTGGCGTAGTGGACAGTGAAGAACAGTTATCTCCAATTGCAGTGGGATTTTAATCAATTGGGTCAGAGGGCTAATGAATGGGAGATGGAGTTTAATTTAGACAAATGTGAAGTGATGCATTTTGGTATATTGAACCAGGGTATGACTAACTCAGTTAATGGTACGGTATTGGGGAGAGTTACAGAACAAAGAGATCTAGGGGTATATGTTCATAGCTCTGTGAAAGTGGAGTCACAGATGGACAGAGTGGTGGGGAAGGCATGCTTGATTTCATTGAATATTGAATACAGGAGTTGGGACGTCTTGTTGAAGTTGTACAAGACATTGGTAATGCCACACTTGAAATACTGCACGCAGTTTTAGTTACCCTTTTATAGAAAGAATATTATTAAACTAGAAAGAGTGCAGAAAAGATTTACTAAGATGCTACCGGGACTTGATGGAGAAGCTGGATGGAATGGGACTTTTTTTTGTAGAGTGTAAGAGGCTGAGGGGTGATCTTATAGAGATCTATAAAATAATGTGGGGCATAGATCAGCTAGATAGTCAGTATCTGTTCTCAAAAGTAGGGGAGCCTAAAACTAAAGGGCACATTGGCCTGGACAGTGTCAATGGATGGGAGGTTGTTTTGAATGATGGGCTGGGCTTCATTCATGACCTTTTGTAGTTCCTTGTGGTCTTGGGCAGAGCAGGAACCAGACCAAGCTGTGATACAACCAGCTTTCTGTGGCGCATCTGTAAAAGTTGGTGAGAGTCGTAACTGACATGCCAAATTTCATTAACCTTCTGAGAAAGCAGAGACATTCATGGGCTTTCTTAACTAGAGTTGTCACCTGTTTGGAACCCTATGGAAAGTATATCCTTCCTTAGAACTGCTCACAATACCAGGTGAGGTCTCTCCAAGGCCCTATAAAGCTGCAGTAAAACATCCTTGTTCCTATACTCAACATGCCATTTGCCTTCCAAACTGCATGCTTGTTTTCAATGGTTGGTGTATTAGGACACTCTGGTCCCTTTGCACATCAGCATTTCTCTATCTGTCATCATTTAAATAATACTCTGCCATTCTGTTTTTCTTATTGATTCACATTTATCCACATTTTACTGTATATGCCATGTATTTGCCCATTCAATCTGCTTAAATCACCTTGAGGCCTCTCAATACCCTCCTCGTTACTCATGTTCCCATCAAGTGTCCTGGCATCAGCTAACTAGCGGATATTACTTTTGGTTTCCCCATCCAAATCATTGATTGCCCCTCAGTCTTCTCTGCTCTAATGAAAACAACCTAAGCTTATCCAACCTCTCTTCATAACTTAAAGATCCCACCCCAGGCAGCATGCTAGTAAATGTTTTTTGCATACCCTTCAGTGCAAACACTCCTTCCTATGATGTGGCGACCAGAACTGCACACAATGTTCTAGCTGTGGTCTCACCAAAGTTCCATACAATTCCAACATTACAAAGGTAAGGAAGTTAACTATCCTTTGATTGATAAAGTTATGTCCCATACCAAGGTCTATCATATGGGAAGAGACTAAGTTGGTTAGGATTATAGTCACTGGAATTTAGAAGGGCGAAAGGGGATCTCATAGAAACTTATAAAATTCTAACAGGATTAAACAGGATAGATTCAGAAAGAATGTTCCCAATGGTGGGGGAGTCCAGAACTAGGGGTCATAGTTTGAGGATAAAAGGTAAACCTTTTAGAACTGAGATGAGGAGAAGTTTCTTCACACAGACGGTGAGGAAGTGCGGAATTCATTACCACAGAATGTAGCTGAGGCCAAAACATTGGGTGATTTCAAGAAGGAATTAGATATAGCTCTTGGGCTAAAGACATCAAGGGAGATGGGAGGAAGGGGGGAATCAAGATATTGAATTTGACGATCAATCATGATCAAAATAAATGACACAGCAGGCTCGAAGGGCCAAATGGCATATTGCTGCTTCTAGTTTCTATGTTTCTGTATCCCTTTTCCACCACCCTACTAACATACCCTTCCACCTTCAGAGACTTGTGGACAAACACACCAAGGTCCCTTTGTTCCTGCACATTGCAGCACCGGTGTCCACCATACCCTCCCCCACCGAAACCTGATAGATACAAGCAGTCAACTGTTATTTCTGCTGCTTTCTTGTGGTTCTTTGAAACTTTGATTGGCTCTTTATTCCTCTTCAACCGATTCACAAACTGCGTGGGCCGGGATTGCCTTAGTTACCATTCAATTCTTGGAGGATTAGAAGCAGTTACTGTTTGTAGCCTGTTTGCAAGCTTTAAATAAAGTATTACGTGTCCTTTCGCTAATTAATATCTAGGGATCAGTCAGTGCTATTTGTCGAGAAGTCTTTGCATATGAGGATGCTTTAATTAGCAAGAAACAGAGTCAATTTTCCACTTGGTTTAGAACATCACTGTAAGGCCCCCTGTGATGAAAATGGGCAGTCACAATCCAATAGCTACTGGGGAAAGCTCCATACAGAATTCCTCTTAATTTGCCACTAATTGGCAATAAATGAGTAATCTCAGCCCGAGAGGTGACAGGACATCTGGTGTGGAGAGTCAGCAGCGGTACAGAGAGAGAGGACATCCTTTTCTGAGATGAATATTGAGTCACAGTGTTCAGATACAATGAGCTGAATTCTGCTATGTCTCCCCCATTACGGGGTAACGGTCACAGACTTAACAACCCAGGGTTCTGGAGTTCAAACTCCATCAGAGCCAGTGGTTAACCTCAATTTAATAAACCTGATAGTTCGTGAACTGGCGCCAGAGAAAGAAATACCAGACCAATTGTCAGATTGTCATGAAAACAGTAGGGCGGGGGAAATGGTAATCAGGCAGGGGTGAGGCTAGCCCAATTCACTGGGTGTGTGCTGACCCCTCTGATAGTGGTTTGCCCCAATGTGACAATTATATGGATCAAAGGTTTACCAGGCTGATTCCGGGAATGGTGGGACTGATGCACGAGGAGGGATTGACTAGGGGCTGTTTTCGCTGGAGTTCAGATAAATGAGGAGGGAATCTCATGGACATTTATAAAATTCTAACAGGAATAGACAGGGTAGATCAGGGAGGACGTTCCTGATAGTGGGCAAATCAAGAACCAGGGGCTACAGTCTGAGGATTCAGGGTAGATAATTTAGCATGGAGGTGAGGAGAAATTTCTTTACCAAAGAGTGGTGTGTCAGTGGAATTCATTATCACAGGGAGTAATTGTTGCCAAATCATTGACTGCATTCAAGAGGTGGCGAGATATAACACTTGGGGGAAATGGAATCAAAGGTTATGGGGAGAAAGCAGGATTAGGCTATTGAGTTGGACAATTGCTATGATCATGATGAATGATCACGGAGCAGCTCGAAGGGCCAAATGGCCTCTTCCTGCTCCCATCTTCGATGTTTTCAGTTTCTATGTGATAATAATAAATCAAATCAAATCAAAATCAGGCTAGGGTGGAGTAAAGGATTAGGGGTAGCCAATGAGGTTAAACCAAGGCTTTACCTAATGCAATTTTTCGGCCTTTTGGTTAAGATGTAGTGTTGGATCAATTCCTCACCCTGTCAGCTTGGATTTTCTTTGATCGAGCCCAAGATGGGATGTAAAGTCTTGTCTTGTCAGCTTGAATCTGGTTTGTCTCTCACGTGGGGCCCATGGTCGGACTTCATTTGAATTGGCTTTTTCTGATTAGAATAAAGGACTGGTAAGTTAAAAGAAACCCATCTGGCTCATCCTTATGCCTCAGGGAGGGGAAGATGTTGATGCCATCTGGCCTGGCCTACGTGGGATTCCAGTCTGACAACTCATCTTTGACTCTTCAATATACTCAAAGCAAACTCGACAGTAAACCCAGACTGCCAAACAGCCAGAGAAGTGGGAAGAACAGCTGATGGAAATGTGCACTGTCTGTCAGGAGAAAGAACCAGCTCATTGTTTCCACTATGGATGAAGGAATTAAACCCCCAAAAACAGCAACTTCCTTTTCTCTTGATGGGCCTGCTCTGTAATTACGACACTTTCTGTCCTGACTCTGTGAGATAAATGTCCCAGGGAAGTAGTCCCAGCATGTAACTGCACACTGCAGCAGTGAACAGCAGAGATTACATTCCAGGATTCAGGCATGTGATCTACTGCATTGAGAAATGGACACTCAGGCCAGGTCAACAGAGGGCACTTGACAGCCCCCTTGCCATTTGCTGTACCCTCCATATTTTAGTGTAGGGTCCTGATCAAACCTCAGTTCAATACACAGGCTGAATATCCAGTGAGTTGGTATAATAATGTAGCTACTACACTCTCTGGAATATAGAGAAAGGGGAAGTAGCCTCATTGAAATGTGTAAAATTCTCAGAGGGCTTGAGAGTGTTGATGCTGTTTCACTTGGCTGGACAGTGTCCTGACAACAGATCACAGCTCCAAATTACCTACAGATATATTGAATTGACAAGACATGTGTTTTTTAAAGGAAGGATAAGCAAGCAAAAACTGGCTAAAACTATAAAGGTGGCAGGGTGGCACAATGGTTAGCACTGCTGCCTCACAGCATCAGGGACCCAGGTTTGATTCCCAGCTTGAGTCATTGTATGTGTGGAGTCTGCACACTCTCTCCATGTCTGTGTGGGTTTCCTCAGTTGCTGCGTTTTCCTGTCACAGTCCATAAGATGTGCTGGTTAGGTGCATTGGCTATGCTAAATTCTCCCTCAGTGTACCCAACAGGCATTGGAGTGTGACAACGAGGGGATTTTCACAATAATTTCATTATAGTGTTAATGTAAGCTTCCTTGTGATACCAATAAATGAATTTTAAAACCAGAAAAGCCTTCTGGAATTCCTATATGGATTACACTTCATCAACTTAGGAAAGGTGATGGCTGACTGGATTTATTGTGAGATCACTAATCTGGAAACTCAACGAATGTTCTGGGGACATAGGTTCGAATCCCGCCACGACAGATGATGGAATTTGAATTCAATAAAAAAATCTGGATTCAGAATCTACTGATGACCATGAAACCATTGTCAGAAAAACCCATCTAGTTCACTAATGTGCTTCAGGGGAAGAAATCTGCTGTCCTTACTTGATCTGGCCTACATGTGACACCAAAGCCATAGCAATGTGTTGACTCTTAATTGCCCTCCAAGAGCAACTAGAGATGGGCAATAAATGCTGGGCCAATGACACCCATGTCCCATGAATGAATAAAAAAAATGTCCAGAGAGAACAGAATGTCACACCTTTTTCAGATAGAGGCACTTCAAATGAGGCATTGCAAAAAACTGAATTGTAACCTCCTGTGGAGTTAATGGCACTTATTACCATGTCTGCTAAAACCATCTTCTATGAGTTACATCTCAGACTGTGAACATATGTGTTGAAACAAAGCAATGCTAGCAAAAATATATATTTGTGTTCTTTTGCTTTCCAGCATACACATGAAAAAGGGTTAAAAACCAACTGCAGCCCTGGTCAGTGTGTGTTATTTCTACTGTGTGCTGTGAAAGTCACAGCTGAAAAACATACGGTAGGAATGCCTGCATTTGACAATA
The DNA here is from genome assembly GCA_024679065.1 of Sphyrna mokarran. Classification (NCBI taxonomy): domain Eukaryota; kingdom Metazoa; phylum Chordata; class Chondrichthyes; order Carcharhiniformes; family Carcharhinidae; genus Sphyrna; species Sphyrna mokarran. Next base: position 37,004,431 of record JAGIQG010000018.1, read on the forward strand.
AAAAATTCAATATCCTCTCTCTCTCTGATTGTTGAAAGCATATCACAAGTCAAGAAAGCCATGTCGAAGAACAATCAAGGAAAGTCCTTTCAGCTAACCTGCGGAACCAAGAATCTCCAAACCAAATGCTCAGCTGCTGAAGTCAGCACGCTGGAATCACAAAACTTAATAGCCTCAATATTTCACCACCTGTTTCTCACAGCTAAGCTAAATTTTTAACTTCTGATTGCCTTCTCATTTCTAATCTTTTTTCACATGGTGCATTTTATTATTTTCCCTCATGTTTCAGTTTCCAATATACTCATGTTAATTCAAAGAAGTCTGATTATAAGTAGGCTTTTTATAAAACAAATACATTTGGATGGGAAAGAACAAAGATCAGTACAGCATAGGAACAGGCCCTTTGGCCCATCAAGTCTGTGCTGACACAGCTGCCTCAAATCTAATTTTTTTTGCCTCTACGCAACTCATGTCCCTCTATTTCCTGCCTACTCATGTATCTATCCAGATGGCTCTTGAATGTCATTATAGAATCTATCTCTATCACCTCCTCTGGCAGTGTGTTCCAGGCATTCACATCCTCTGTGAGAAAAAACTTGCCCCTTGCATCTCTTTTAAACTTTCCCTTTCTCACTCTCAACCTATGCCCCTGAGTGATTGACTCTTCAACCCTGGGAAAAAGACTCCGACTGTCTGCTCTATCTAAGCCTGCCATAACTTTGTAAACCTCTATCAGGTGCTCCCCCCTCATCCTCCGACACTCTCATGAAAACAATCCAAGTTTGTTCAACCTTTTTTCATAGTCCATATTATTCAAACCAGGCAATATCCTGATAAATCTCTTCTGCAATCTTTCCAATGCATCAACATCTTTCTGGTAGTGTGGTGACCGGAATTGGATACAATACTCCAAATGCGCCGAACCGAAGTCTTACACAGTTGCAACATGATTTTCCGATTCCTATACTCAATGTCCCGACTGATGAAGGCCAGCATGCCATACGCCTTCTTGACCACTTTGTCTACCTCAGTTGTCACCTTCAGGCAACTGTGGATCTCCATACCTAGATCCCCCCTGTATGCTAGTATTTCTGAGGATGCTACCATTGCTGTATATCTTCCTTCTGCAGAAGACCTTCCAAATTGCATCACCTCATATTTGTCTGGGTTTAATTCCATCTGCCACCATTCAGCCCAATCCCCAGCCGATTTATATCCTGCTGTATTCTCTGATAACCCTCCACACTATCCGCTACTTCCCTAATTTTTGTATCATCTGTAAATTTACTAATTAGCCCATCTACATTTTCCTCCAAGTCATTTGTATATATTATAAGCAATAGAGTCCGCAGCACTGACCCTTGTGGAACACCGCTTGTCACAGATCTCCATTTGGAAAAGTACTCTTCCACTGCTACTCTCTGTTTTCTGTGCCCAAGTCAATTTTGTATCCATCTTACCCAGCTCATCTTAGATCCCATATGACTTCACCTTCCGTATCAGCCTGCCATGTGGAACATAATCAAGGGCTTTATTAAAGTCCATATATACAACATCCAATGCCCTGCCCTGGTCAATTTTTCTTGTCACTCCCTCAAAGAACTCAATCAAGTTCGTGAGACACAACCTCCCCTTCACAAAACCAAGCTGCCTATCGCTAATTCTCCTCCAGATGTACGTACATCCTGCTCGTAAGGCTCTTCTCCAATAACTTCCCCACCACTGATGTAAGGCTCACAGACCTGTAATTTCCCTGATTGTTTCTTTTGCCCTGCTTAGACAGAGGAACAATGTTAATTACTCTCCAATCTTCTGATACCTCACCTGAGACAAAGATTTTGGCCAAGGCCTTGGCAATTTCCTCCCTCGCCTCTCTCAGTATTATGGGATAGACCCTATCTGGCCCTGGGGTCTTGCCCACCTTAATGTTTTTCAAAATCTCCAACACCTCCTCCCTTTTTATCTCAACGTGTCGTAGAATGTCGACATCCTCCTTTCTAAACTCACCACCCACCACTTCCTTCTCTTTTGTGAATACTGATGCAGAGTACTTGTTAACGGCCTCGTCCATCTGGCTGCACACAGATATTCTTTCCAATGTCCTTGAGTGGACCTATCCTTTCCTGAACTACTCTCTTCCTCCTTTTATATGCATAAAAACATTGAGATTCTCTTTAATCCTGCTTGCCAAGGACATTTTCTGGTCCCTTTATACCCTCCTAAGTCCCTGGTTGAGCTCTTTCCTGCTATCTTTGTATTCCGCAAGGGCCATATCCATTTTCAATTTCCTGAAATGTATGTATTCCTCCTTCTTCTTTTTCATTAAGCTCACAATCTCTCCTGTCATCCAGGGTTCCCGAATCTTGCCATCCTTATCCTTTATTTTTACAGGGACATACATGCCCTGAATTGTTAACAACTGACTTTTAAAAGACTCCCACATATCAAATGTGGATTTACTCTCAAACTGCCACCACCCACCCCACTCCCCAGGACTGCAATCCCTCACTCCTGCCTGATTCTGTCATAGTTAACTTTCCTCCAGATTAGTGCTTTCATTCTGGAATTACTTCTATTCTTTTGTACAAGCATCTTGAAACTTATAGAACTGTGATTACTTGTGAAAAACATGTCCATGAGAGAAGGGGTCCTTTTTAAATGAACTTTATTGCGACTAACCCAGGAGGCTGATTAAAGAAGGGGATCTAGTCCATCCCTCCTCACTCGGGAACACAACAATTGTGGGCTATCTCGTCCAGAATCAGAATAAATTGCCCAGGGATAGATTCTAGCAAGAATCTAGAATGTGTCAAGATTTAAGGGCTGGATCTTTTAGGATTGATTTGAGGAGAAATCTCTTCACTTAGGGTGGTGAACTTTCAGGATTCTCTTCCCCTAGAGCTTAAAGTTTAAGTTTGTTTATTAGTGTCATAAGTTGGCTTACATTAACATGGCAATGAAGTTACTGTTAAAATTTCCTAGTCGCCACACCTTCAGGTACACTGAGGGAGAATTTATCATGGCTAATGTACCTAACCAGTGTGTCTTTTGGACTATGGGAATAAACCTGAGCACCTGGAGGAAACCCATGCAGACATGGGGAGAATGTGCAAACTCTACACAGTTGGTGACCTAAACTGGGAATTGAACCTGGTGTTATAAGACTTCTTATTGTGCCCACCCTAGTCGAATGCTGGCATCTCCATATCATAAACGTATTTGAGACAGAGAATGATGGATTTCTGAGTTAATGAAAGGATACGTGGATAGTGAGGGGATTGAAGTTAGAAGATCAGCCATGATTTTATTGAATGACAGAGGGACTACATGACTTGGTCTGTTCCTATATCTTACCCTCGTGTGTTCTTTGCTAAACAGCACCATTCCCATTTATATTTCATTCCTGATTTGGCGTTTCTATCGGAGCCTAAATGTGAACACGTCCTTCGGAATAGGACCATGGGAGATTTCTAATGAATCACCATTGAACTGAAACCCACCTTTAGAAAGTTAAAGGCTGGATATCAGTAGAATTCCTCCCCACTTCCTCACTTGCTGTCAGATGCAATGTTTGGAATACTGGCAGCTGAATCAGGAATAAAACCCCTTAAAATCGATAAACTGGTTTCAAGAACTACACGGTGATTCGTGAAGAAGTTGAGTATCAACCATGAAAAACCAGGGATTAATTGATTGATTTGAGACAAGATGGCAATTAGTCATTTTCAGAGCATCAAGGTGGATTTACCTGGACAGTAGAGAGGAGGTCTGTGGGCACAATGGTGGCCACTCCGCTTCTGGACCAGAAACTCTGGCCAGAATTTTACTCACACGTCCATCAGAGGCTCGTAAGATCCCACCCAAGGCCAATGGAGAATGCTGTACTGGGAGCCTTGTCCACCCTGAAATTTGAGTGCCAGTAAAATCAAGGCTTCTGGGTTCAAGTCCAATGTCAGGATTTGTTGAAAATGGAAAGGAACCTTCGTAACAAAATTCAAGGAGCTGAAAATCAGCTCTGGGATCCTCCCACTGTTCCCCAAAATGGGGAAAAAAGTATGCGTGGAGATAAACTTTAAAAAAAAAATTAAAGCTTATTTATTACTGTCACAAGTAGGTTTCCATTAATACTGCAATGAAATTACTGTGAAAATCCTCTAGTCGCCACACTCTGGCACCTGTTTGGGTATACTGAGGGAATATTTAGCATGACCAATGCATCTAAACTAGCACATTTTTTGGACTGTGGGAGGAAACCGGAGTACCTGGAGGAAACCCGCGCAGACATGGGGAGAATGTGCACACTCCACGCAGATAGTGACCCAAGCCAGGAACTGAACCTCGGTCCCTGGCATTGTGAGATAGCAGTGCTAACCACCGTGCCACTATGCCACCCCACATGTGGGAAGCAAAGTTGTTTGTCGTTCTGGTCCTGCCAGTGTCTGAGGGCTGATGATGGCTCTGAGAATTCTTGCATGTTCCACTAAGCTTGAGACACGTGCGAATGACAATACACATTCCAAGGATGTTTTTTGTAAAATTCCTAATAAATGAACCTCACGCAACTTTGAACAATCCCTTTGACCCCCACCAACACATTCAGGGCAGTTTTTTTTATACATTTAATGAAACAGAGCGTCAAAACAAAGACGGTGTACAACTTCACATAGAGTGCAAAAAATCCAATTAACTTCACAGTTTAATTCTGTTACGTGCTCCAGTTCTCTTTCTATTACAGGAGGCAGTGATTTGAAATGTAAATGGCATCTCCCGAATTATCCACACTACCTGGAACCGCGTAACACACTCATTTTGTCAACAGGGATAACAAGATAAGAATTACAGGTGCATAAGTGATAATGCCGTGGGAGGCAAGAAGATTAGCAACTTATAATTAAAAACATATCCCAGGATTGTTGAAACCTACTGTTCAATTTGGAAAACACTCATAGCTAGCTGTTAGAATAACACATTTCCTTACATATCTCCCTTCTGCTTTTGGTTGGCTTTACTACCTGTGTCTATAGCCTGACAGAGATTGAGATTTGCTTGCTCTCTGTGGTATCGCTATTACCCTATGAAGGTGGCACAGTGGCACAGTGGTTAGCACTGCTGTCTCACAGCACCAGAGACTCAGCTTCAATTCCAACCTCGAATGTCTGCATGGAGTTTGCACATTCTCCCCGTGTCTGCGTGGGTTTCCTCTGGGCACTCCGGTGTCCTCCCATAGTCCAAAAATGAGTGGATTGAATGATTAACTATGCTAAATTGCCCCTTGATGTCAAGGGGATGAGCAGCGATAAGGCCTGGTTGGGATTGTTTTCGGTGCAAGCTCGATGGGCTGAATGGCTTTCTCCTGCAGTGTAGGAGATCTATGATTCTGTGAATCATTGGATAGTAGGAGGTCTTGTGGTGCAGTGGGTAGCATCCCTATCTCTCAGCCGGAAACTCTGGGTTTGAATCCCATCCCTGGAAATGATGACCGAGAAAGTTGCATTCATGATGTGGTTAAACAGGTTAACCTGCAAATCCTTCCAAACATGCCAATCACTCAGGGTATGAATGGGAGAGACCCCTGGTCAATCATGTTTCATGCAGAATGGCACCTCCTTAGGCTATAAGCTCCTGGCAACAAGATAGCAACCTCTTTCGGGAATTACTAGCTATGAAAAGGGATGAAAGTCTGTCTTCATGTACCACTAAGTGTGGGAAGACAATTGGAAAAGATGGAACAGTAAAATGCAAAGAAAGCCATTTGTCCCATTTAGCCTGTGTCAGCACTGTTAAAGAGTAATCCGGTTAGTCCTAATCCCTTGCAATTTCTCCTGAATTTTTTTCTCCTGAATCTCCTTCCAATACTTGTTTCCAATTCCTTTTTGAAGGCCAGTATTGAATCTGTATCCTGTCAGGCTGAAAATTCCAATCCCCAACAAGCTCCCTCTTGAATGTATCTAACAAACTGGTCCCAACAGCTTTCTGTGTAGAGAATTCCGCAGATTGACAACTCTCTGACCGAAGAAGTTCTTCCCTATCTCAATCCTGAATGGCTTACCCCATCTTCTTAGACTGTGACCCCGAGTTCTGGATTTTCCCAACATCAGGAACATTCTTCCCACATCTGGCCTGCTCAGTACCATCAGGATTTTCTATGTTTCTATAAGATCCCCTCTCGTTCTTTTAAATTCCAGTGAGTATAATCCCAGTCAACCCATTCTATCCTCATATAGCATTCTTTCATTCCAGGAATCAGTCTGGTAAACCTTTACTGGACTGCCTCAATAATCAGAACACACTTCCTCAGATAAGGAGGTTAAAACTGCACTATAATAATCAAGGTGTGGCCTCAGCAAGACCCTGTATAATTGCAACAAGATGTCTTTATTCCTATACTCAAATCCTTTTGCTGTAAAGGTCTGCATGTCATTAGTTACCCTCACCGCTGGCAGTATCTGCGTGCTCACCTTGAGCGAATGTTCCACCATGAGACCCAGCTCACGTTACCCCTTTTCCTAAACTGCCAACATTCAGATAATAATCTTCCTTCCTGTTTCTTTGCCTCATTTGCCATGCATTTGCCCATTGAACCAGCTTGTCCAAGTTACCTTGCAGCCTCTTAACTTCCTCCCACCAGCACGCACTGCAATCCAGCAGAGTATCATCTGCTCCTCATACAGTGTAATGAGCTCGAGGGGCAGAATGGCATCCTCCTGTTCCCATCTCCCTGTGTGCTGGCAGAATAACTAAATTGATCTCATTTTACTCAGAGAGTTGGATTTGGTTTTTTTTGGCACAATTTGTCTGAAACCATTATAAAAACCCATGTACAATATAACAGAAATGGAAGTGTAACTTACGTTCAGCACACATTTAATGATCTTTCTTTCTGTAATCTTTTCCGTTGGTTCATAAAGAGGTTTCTGGAAGCTGGCATCGCCCATTGCACTGGCCCCACCCACGAGGTGGCCCCACACAGATTACGAGCTCCTCCCCTTTGGCAAAATTAATTACCATTAGGAATTTCCAATAAAAAGGCTTGGTAATAAGACTTTATACAAGTTTAAAGAAAACTGATTTTTTTAGGCCCAGGATACTAATCAGCATGTTTTAAAAGCTTTTGAATGCATTTTAAATGTGAATTTTTAATTTTTGAATATTGTTTAGTTTACTAATTGATGAATGGGCTACTGTGCCCTAGTGTAACCAGAAAATGGTTTCTGTTTATATCTTAAAACATCCTTTCAGTTATTTAAACTTGGACTGTTCATAATCATACGTGGTTGGAAATTCATTTATTTTGCACTTCCTAGAATCATAAAATCCCTCCAGTGCAGAAGGAGACTATTTGGCCTATCGAGCCTGCACCAACTCTCCGACAACAATTGCACACTATCCCTGTAACCACATACATTTACCCAGCTAATCTCCCTTACCTACACATCTTGGGACACTAAGGGACAATTTAGCACAGCCAATCCCCCTTATCTAGACTCATCTAATGAAGAAGCAGTGGTCCAAAAGCTCATGGTACCAAATAAACCTGTTGGATTTTAACCTGATGTTGTGAGACTTCTTACTGTACCCATCCCAGTCCAACATGGGCATTTCTACATCATAGGCATCTTTGGACACTAAGAGGCAACTTGGCACAGCTAATATCCCTTACCTACACATCTTGGAATTCTAAGAGGCAACTAAGCACAGCTAATCCCCCTTACCTACACATCTTGAAACTCTAAGAGGCAACTTAGCACGGCTAATCCCCTTAACCTACACATCTTGGAACTCTAAGAGGCAACTTAGCACGGCTAATCCCCTTAACCTACACATCTTGGAACTCTAAGAGGCAACTTAGCACAGCTAATCCCCCTAACCTACACATTTTGGGACTCTAAGGGGCAACTTAGCATGGCCAATCTGACTGGCCTACACAGCTTTGAACTGTAGGAGGAAATCTACGCAGACACAAGAAGAAAGTGCAAACTCTACACAGTCTCCCGAAGTCAGAATCAAATCCAGGTCCCTGGCACTGTGAGGCAATAGTGCTAACTAAAGTCATTTTCAGCTGAATGAAACTGCACCAAGTCAGCCCTCAAAGAATGTCTTTGCAAACGAAATGTTTTCTTCAAATCCCGTTTTAAACATTATCCGATGCACAGATGGATTTTGCGATATGAAATATGCAAAGGGGTTCGAGCAGAGACAGGAGGAAAAAAACTTTCTCAAAACTGACACACATTGGGGCAGAATTTGCTTTGAAATTGGCTCCGAAAGTGGGCACTCTGCCCCATTGTGTTTCATAGATAGCACCACACAGACAGCCTTTACAACGGGGCAGCACAGTGGCACACAGCCATTAACATTGCTGCCTCATAGCACCAGGGACCCATGTTCAATTCCTGGCTTCGGTTTGTGTGGAGTTTGCACATTCTCCCCATGTTGGCATGGGTTTTCCCTGGGTCCTCCAGTTTTCTCCCACATTCCAAAGAGATGTGGGTTAGTCTGATTGGCCATGCTAAATTGACCCTAGTGCCGGAGAATTAACAGGATAAGTATTTGGGATTGTGGGAATATGGGCTGGGTGGGATTATGGGCAGTGCAGGCCTGATGGGCTGAATGGCTTCCTGGGATTCTACGATTCTATGGATAGAAAGTAATAGATATCTCCAATATCTCCTTTTGACAGGGCAGGATTCAGTACCAGTTGGCAGACACATTCAGACACATAAAATGTACTCCCGCCTGCTGAGTGCAGGAGATCATTGAACCTCTTGCAGCTCTGAAGCCGGGTATGTTGCACAAGATGGCACCCACTGATCTAGGAGTGAACTCCATCCAGACCTTTTTTTGTCAGGTGGGATGGACTAACCCTGCTATCCTTCAGCATGAAAATGTGGCACTGCCCCCTCATCGGTCAAACACGGAGGGGGGCATTTGACCCACCCAAATTGCCCACACGCCTTGCTCAACCTCCTGGTGCTGAGGCCTTTGCTGGACAACAGGAAGGGTCTTATTATTCCATATGATTCCCTCAGCCTCATCTCTCCCTCCTCTACTCCCTCTTCCAACAACTCCTGGCAGCCTTGGGGAGTTGCCTGCTCAGGTTTTATCCCCACTCCACATGGTCCTCATTAGACTCATTCCTCCAGCCCCACCCTCTGTGAGCCACATTGGCAGATGGTGATTGATTGAACACCCAATACTGCGTTAATTCCGTGAGCTCGGGCGGGTTTCACACCTACACGGACTTCGGGGTGCACTCCAGAGGTAAAATCCAGGCCCAGCAGAAGGAACTAGAATTCACAACAACTTTTCAAAAAGGAAGTGGTCAGGATTAGGTGAGAGAGGACGATAGAACGGGATCGAGCGATGAGCTCTTGTAGAGACGCAGTACAGTTGTGATGGGCTAAATGTTTCCCTGTCTTGCTGCAAATCCTTTATGCAGGGGACATTCTCCCAGCCTGCTATGGCTACTCTAGCAACAGGCCGAGAGACATCAGCCATTTAGCGAGATCCCCCCTGGGTGCCAATTCCTTCGCGTGTCTCTGGCTCCAAAGTTGCTGGAGTCCGAATGTGGTCTTTGTGGAAATCGGCACGGTGTGTGATTTAAATATTCAAATTCCAACCTACATCTCATTAGTGGGCCCGGGATTGAAGCATCCCCAACGCTGCTAGGTGTGGTTTGCTCCAGCAAGGGTTTACAACTCTCCCGACTAACGGGGAGCTGGCGGCTCGACACAGCTGAAGGAACAGAGTCCATTAAGACCTCCCCCCCCCAATTGAATTTGGGGGTAAAGAGAGGAGATGTGCCCAAGCAGTATCAGCCTGGCCCCCCTTTCACTGCCCAGATGTCAATCTGGCATTAGGTAGGCAGTGCAAGGGGACGGGGCCAGAGGGGATGGGGCCTATTGGGCCGGGGCCTATATGGAGCAGTCTGTGAGGGTGGCGGGACCTGTGCCACTCTACATGAGGATAGATCGGTGTTACAGGGAGAGAATGGGGTGATTGGGGCTGGCCGTCGGGACAAGGGGATCAGGGCTGCGAGGGTGTAGGGGGGGCAGAGGTCCAGGAGATCGGGGCTGGCCTTTGGTGGGGGTGGAGGGAACACTGCAGTGCTCAGATTGTGGGAGATTCATTCTGAAAATTGCCCAAAAATATCAGCGAGGTTTTCTCTGGTTTTTTGCACAAATTCAGCATTTTTTTGGGAGAATCGCCCTCTTTTATTTTAAACTGAGCGAAACAACTGTAGGATAACTTTGTTTCCATAGTGACTGACCTAGTTTAAAAATAAAGTTATGAATCACTCTAACATCATTCTCCAATAGATTAACGATGTGGAGATTAATTAACTCTGTTCAGCAGGTAGAGTGCAAGAGAAAGACATGTCTCCCCACACCCACTCCACCCGCAACCCCCCCCCCACACACACAAACACATATTCACACACAAACATACCCACATATACACCTTCACACACACACACATACACTTACACGCATACACACACTCATACCCACATGCAAACACACCCACACATATACCTTCACATGCACACATATACACTAACATGCACACACACATACACAAACATGCACACACATACATATACACTAACATGCACACAGACATACACTAATGTGCACACACATACATATACACTAACGTGCACATGCACACACACAGACATACACAACGTGCACACGCACACACCAAAAACACACATATACACATGCACAGTAACACACACATGCACAAACACACACATATTCATAAACACATACACATTAATGCACACACATACAATATACAGATACACAGAGACAGGTATGCATACAGACATACACACAGACATGTACACATATACACACATATGTTGCACTGCACTTATAAGCACGAGTGCAAACATATACACAGACATGTACACAGATACACTTGCACAGATGTTGAGACACATGTACACATACAAATGTACATACACATATATGCTTAATTAGCCATGTTACTCTCTCTGACTGGGACGCAGCAGGAAGGGTATGATATAACGAAGCACTCTGCTGACTTCTGCAAGGACAAGAGAGTTTCTAAACCCTTTACATCCTTCGAGTTACTCGTCAGAAAGAGTCCAGCCAGGAGCAGCTGGATGTGAATCATGAGCCACTCAGCACAGAGCTGTAGCAAAGCTCCCAATGAGCAGGATTAACATTTCACAGCAAACTGCCCTCAGAGCTCATCCCCAGCCAATTCTGCAACCCTGAGCTGAGTTAGCCACAGCTTCTGAGCATCACGGATGCATCGGTCAAAGGTCAAATACATGAAGGAGACCCTGAGCCCCAGACCGCATTACGCACACTTGATAATTTGATGAACAAGTTTCACTGCAGCTTGTTGACATGTGCAGAGGCCGGTGTAACAACATCAAAATAATGAAAGCTCTGAAGCAGACTGGAAGTGATCTAAACTCCTGTAGTACAGGGAGAATACTGAATGGTAATGCACCCCATGTAAAATTATAACAAATTCCCACAGTCGCTGTGGGTGGAAGAAAGGCTTGTTTGAGTGGAACACAGGCACAGGAGGAGGCCATTGCTCCTCTCAATTCTGTTCTACCATTCAATGAGATCAAGGTTGATCTCGCTACATCTATCCACTTTAATACAATTACCCAATCTATCAATCTCAGCAGCGAATGTTTCTGTTGATCTTACCTCACAGCTGTTTAAGAGAAAGTTCCAGATTTTCACAACATTTCATGTGAAGAAGTGCTTCCTGACACCATTCCGAGCTCTTTTTAGTTATCCAGGCATCGGAGCTCTTTTTATTTATCCAGTCATAGGATGTGGGCATTATTGCCATCCCTAACTGAGAGGGTGGTGGAGAACTGTCTTCCTGAGCCACTGCAGTCCATGAGATGCAGGTACATCCACAGTAATCATAGCGAGGGCATTCCAGGATTTTGACCCAATGAGAGTGCAGAATAGTTGATGGACTGTAAGGGCTATAGTTAAAAAAGCCCATCAAAGTCTCTATTTTCTCAGAAGGCTAAGGAAATTTGGCATGTCAGCTATGACTCTCTCTAGTTTTTACAGATGCACCATAGAAAGTATTCTTTCTGGTTGTATCACAGCTTGGTGTGGCTCCTGTTCCGCCCAAGACCTCAAGAAACTACAAAGTGTCATGAACGAAGCCCAGTCCATCACTCAAACCAGCCTCCAATCCATTGACTCTGTCTACACTTTGCGCTGTCTTGGAAAAGCAGCCAGCATATTTAAGGACAAAATGCACTCTGGACATTCTCTTTTCCACATACTTCTATAAGGAAAAATATACAAAAGTCTGAGGTTACATATTGACCGACTCAAGAACAGCTTCTTCCTTGCTACTATAAGAATTTAGAAGTGGTGGCGGTGACCGAGACGTGGTTGAAGGAGGGGCAAGACTGGCAATTGAATATTCCAGGGTATAAGTGTTTTAGCGTGACAGAGTTGGTGTGAGGAGAGGCGGGGGAGTGGCTTTATTAGTTAAGGACAACATCATAGCAGTGCAGAGGGAGGGAGGTATGGATGATTTAGGAATTGAGTCTCTATGGGTGGAGTTGAGGAATAGGAAGGGAGTGGTTACTCTGTTGGGTGTTTACTACA